>JAQFVV010006242.1:1600000-2847500 GCA_028023455.1 Epiperipatus broadwayi | reverse complement strand
AAATTTTTTTTTGTTCACCAGTCTAGTGGTTGCATCTCCTTAGAAACTATTGTTTATAGGTGCCAAAATGTAACACTCCAGATCCATTGTTTCAAGCCCCAAAGTTGGCTGCACCAAATTGTAATGGACCAGATTTCACACTACCAGAAAAGAGGGAGCATATCTCACTACAGCTAGGCCTAGGGCCTTTGGCTAGGATGCAAAGAATGACTAACAAATGTAAATGTATACAAATGTAGATTAACCTGAGTAAATATATAGCATTTATTCAATACATAATATCTCAGTGAGGAACTATAATATTCATATACTAGATCTAAAATATCAACTCAAAAAACAGCATTTATTCAATACATAATATCAAAGTAGAAACTGAAATTTTTAGACATGAAAATGTCTTTAACTCCAGTTATCTAACTGAGGTGAGTCAAAAGCTCAAAACCAATTGATCTGGGAATGGGAATGTTCTAAATAGAGATTTTAAATATTTTTCTCTTACTGCACTTATCAATTAAGAGCTTGTTTGGTCTATTGGTATGCTCCCTATATTACATATTTGTAAATACAAGCTCATAAAAGCAATGTTACGCTATACATGACTTGTTTAATTCATTATTATAATACATGATCTATGAAAGTGATTGATTCACTTTCATGTTTTTGTAAAAAAAAAAATGTATTAAAAAATAACTAAGGCAAAATTTTAATTCCTGAATTGGTGATAAAGAATTTTATTTCAAGACTAATCGCATATTTTTCATGCCATGACAATCTGTACTAATTAATCATTTTTAAGATAACACTTATTTCCAACTAACATTTTAGAAAATATTTTGATAAAAAAAAGTTTTAACAAGTATTTATTAATACATTTATAAAGAATTTCTGTCAATAGATAACAATAACACAAACAGTTTTTAGTTTAGACAAACCTGTTAATATCTGATGAATATACTAGTAGATTTATTTTTGTAATTAATGAAGTAAATTTGAATATCAAAGTGATTTATAAATGAAAAAAAATTAGAGTGAAAAATATTTTTACAAGCATATGTCCCAATAAAGTCATTAATATAAGCTTCATTACATCTGTCATTTCATTATACTATTCATCACAAAAGACGTAAGTGATTAAACTGATGAACTTGCTTTGATGTAGAGAAAGTAAAGTTATAACCATAGATTTAATATATATATATATATATTTGATTGTTTAGCTATAGGTTTATCATTTATATATTCATTTAGTATAAAACTCGTATTCTTATAAATAAGATTTTGGTTTTCTAATTTAATTAGAAAGTTTTTTATCTATTAGAAAATGAGAAATTTAATTATATCATTGAACATTTTACTAAGAATAAGAAAACATTTAATTAAGAAGTAAATGATGATTTAGCATATAAGACAAATTCTGATGATTATTGAAATAAATTATTTTTTGGAATCAGTACTGAAAAATTTAAGGATAAATAGGTAAAAAAAAGGCCACAGTTTTTTTATTTTAATATAATATACCATATACTCCACAAATTACACTTCATAATGCACTTTTAATATGTGACTTATTTTATCTCCTCTTGCTTAGAGTTTCAACTACCCAGAAGTCATCATCAGAGCTCTTATAACTTTACCTTTCCTACTCCCCTTTTTATTTTCAGAATCCATTCAAAAATAAATTATCGACTATTTTTTTATTTGAATAGAAATGATAAATGGATGGATATTGCTTTTAGTTATTCGTAGTTAACTTTTATATCTGAAGGGTAATAAACCAACCACCTATGAACTAATAAGTTGTTTAAGTATAATATACAGCAATGTATTATTTAAATCAAGGCATTTAAAAATTTAAAAGGATTAAATTATTATGCAATGAATAGGTGTTTCATTAATTTTTGCAACATAGAGCTAGCATATGATTTTCTATGCCCATGACATAGAATTTGACTTCAGACCAGCTAAAACTTGGAGATTTTATTTCAGGTCATAAACTGATTTAAGATTTTCTTTTTCAAATAAACAAACTAGATATTTATTAATGGGAATTTAACTTTTCTTAACTAAGGGTAAAAGTTCTTTACTGATGAGTGCCAGTAAACTTATTGTAAAAACAAATATTGCAATTATATGATATGGGCTTCACCACAAGTAGATGAGCTCCTGATTTATTTTTACTTAGTTATTTCTTAGCGTATTGATATGCAAGAGATTGTCAGATCAATTCTTGACTTAGAATAATGGATAAAAAGGGGAATACTAAAATCTCAAACTGGCTAAATAAAACAGAATCTTGTATTTGCCACTTTACACTTTCGTAATTAAACTTTATTTGATTCTATATGCAAGTAATCATAACACTAAGCAAAAAAATAAAGGATTATGAATAATATTTTTATAAGTAACTACCTACATCAATGGATAATAAATTATTGTAAATTTCAAAATGTAAAATTTATGAAAAAGATGTCAAAACGTGGATCCTTCTTATCTATTGAGATCTTTGGCTGCATTTATGGCACGCCTACAAATTCGCCCTTGGATGCATTCCTTAGAATTAATAAAAGTATATTTTAAACACATTTTTATGCTTGTAGGTGTTCACAACTTTATGCTAATTTTTCAGCATAATAACAGATTTTTTTTTATTTAAAAAAAAAAAGATGCAGAATTGAATTATATATAGCGTGTGTGCAGATTTCATTATCAATATGCGCTTATACCAAGTAGATTCAATTAATATTCTTTCTAACCATCTTTTTTATTTTATTATATTCCTTTTCTCTCATCTAATTTTAACATAATAATTATTGCATTGTATATATAAGTTAAAATGATTAGTAAGATCATTTATTGTATATAAAAGAGAATGTTGTAAATTACTTATATGTAATAACAACAAATATGTATGCTTTTAAGTTAATTTTTCATTTAATACTCACGGTGCTGTAAAGGCGCCCCAGTTCATTCATGGCTAAAAATAATCCTGTTGCTACTCCTTTAATCCTCACCACTCCTCTTTCAGGTGAATCTAGTTTTAATACTGCTATTAAAAAAAAACAAAACAAACGGGAGAAATAGTTTAATATCATATTGAGAAACAAATTTTAATTCTTTTTTTTCTTCTAACTATTTCGTTACTGTTTGCCATTTAAAAATACCTTAGTGACAAATCATTTTAATTGTTATCATTGGAGAATAAATTTTATTGTTTTCAGTACTGTCAGTACTGTGTCTAAAAGTACTAGACAGTTGATTTAATATAAATGATTTAAAATTTGTTTGTAAAATAATAACTCGATCTATACTATATTTTAACTCATAGTAATAAATTAAATCATTTCTGAGTTTAAAAATAAAATACTAAATTCCGATATTTTAAACTATGTAAACAATCTATTGTTAAAATTTCCTTTACAAAAAGAACAATAATTGTAATTATTTTTTTAAAATGAAATTTACGAGGATAACAATTACTTAGTCAAATTTTACATCAGCAATCGTACCATTTGGATGATAATGCTCCTGAGTCCCGCAAACTTCCCCATTTTCTTTGATCATCAAATTGTATCCATTACGACAATATAACTGTTTGTATGAAC
This sequence comes from Epiperipatus broadwayi, assembly GCA_028023455.1. Lineage (NCBI taxonomy): Eukaryota > Metazoa > Onychophora > Udeonychophora > Euonychophora > Peripatidae > Epiperipatus > Epiperipatus broadwayi. The sequence goes on along the minus strand of JAQFVV010006242.1, from coordinate 2,843,898 downwards.
TCCAGTTACCGGGTTTGGGACTTCCTCGGAAAAAATTTTCAGTGAACTCAAAAGCTGCCATGTGACATAATTAAAACTAAATATATAAAAAATACTCTAGATTGTGCTTTAAGTTTTAAGCTAAAAATGTCATGCTTGCTAAGCCGCATCCATGTCGTTGCATGTACAGCTTTAGTTGATACTGAGCACAAAGCTCACTCTCACAGCCTCGCCCACTCATTTTTAAGCTAGAAAGAAATTTAATATTTAAATGAATTTTCCACGAAATTACAAAAAGATGAAATGGAAGTTATCACTTCGTTTATTTTACAATAAAGGTATGCTAGAAATTAAATTTAGCAATGTCAAAAATGACATCATAAAAAACCGTTTTAAAATGTAAAGCAACTAATGAAATATTTGCTAATGATTTATGTAACCAATGATTTTATTAGAGTAATTTTTTTTTGAATGAACGTTGCCATTTATAGATTTTTTTTTTTTTTTTCATGTGTGCGTTTCTGCGTGTGTATTTACGTAATAAATAATAAAAACATATTTACTCTTATTAGTGCCTAGGTAGTGGGAAAAGGAAGGTGTGTGTATATATGTGTAATGAGGAAATCTTTTCTTTATCTAAACTCATACGCCATCGAATATATAAGTAATAATAATAAAAATTACATATTAGATTTTTTTTTTTTTTTAATATTTGCAAACTTTTAACAATGATTTAAATTTTTATTAACCTCCCACATTTTTTTTTTTTTTTTTGGAGGAGATAGCCACGCAATAGATATTGAGTCTTGAATAATAGAAAACATTATACAGGTATTATCATTTATAGTCTGTTATTACTTTAGATAATAAAATAATTATCTAAGACTGAAATTTCATTTTATCTTTTATGTAGGTGTATGTATCGATAAAAAGATAAAAACTTTAAATAACCCACTTCAACGCAATGACCTCTTCCAATATTCTAAAAATTAGTAGTGAAGGTATAATCAACTCGATTGGTGAATGTTTTTTTTTTTAAATTACCAACCAATAATTACATTTCCTATTAAACTGTGGAAACAAATGCTTAAAACAAATCTTCAGCTATTTGTAAAATTTCCAAATTTTATCTGGCTTTGGATGACCTACATATATATCTCACAAAATTCTGTTGCAAAAACTTTTTCTAATATATCTGTATCCATATCAAGTGCAAACTTTTTTCATTAAAATCTAGAAAACTTTTCAAACTTATTAATCTATTTTAAATTAAGCTATTTCTTGATTTTCAGTCAAGAAAAACCCAAATCTATGAATTCTTTTATATAGAAGAGATAAATCCATAGAGAAATTTGCTGCATATTATTTTTTAAATATTTTTTTCCCCAGATTTGATATTTCACAACAATTCAATATCTCAGTAGATATATTTGGCATATTGTTATATCTCAACTTTAACTAATGGACTAGTCCAGATTCCATCTTATCTTGATCGGATTGAGCATTCATTATCATGAAACAACAGATATGTTAATAAAAAACATGTATCCAATGATAGAAACAGGCCAATGGATAATATGCTCAGTGATTCTGATTGTTTTCATTATGGAAGGGGATCTGGCAATAAAAAGTTAGTTCAATTGGAGATAAAGGGGAACAACAACAATTTACTGAATGGTAGATGCAATGGGGCAAGTTCATGTTAGAACTAGAAACTAGTACAGCTTAAATCAAACATGAGATAAGCTATCACTATTCACTGAAGTATGACCATACTTACTCATGAGGCAACTGCCATGGTACAGATGGAAGTAGTAGGTAACGTTAGAAGGATATTTGAAATCCCTACAGAAGTAGTTGCATGACAGCTACCAAGTCAACAGTGTTAGATGAAGATATAGCATTGTATATATTGTAAATATGCATTTTATATTTGTTTATATTAATAAATATTATAAACTTTTATTACAAATTTATGTTTATAAATAAACATGCATGAAACTGAACAGTTGACGCAATCATGACAGGATACTGACAGCTAGCATCATTAGTGCATCAATAAAAAAATTAAAAAAATCATGCACAATTGGTTACTCATTAAATATATAAAAAAAATCTAATATTTTTCCTCTTATGGCAGAACAAGAGAAAAAAACAAATAAAATGGCTAAAATTGACTCATTAGAAGAGTTTGATTTGGCTTATCCTGAAGACTGGCCATCTTACATGGATCAAGTGCTTTTCTATATGCAAGCTCATTCAATCAAACAATATCAATGCCTTTATTAATAAAGTGAGAGGCATTGATTCAGGTTTCACAAGCAGAATTATTATTAACGAGATGTCAATAATGATAAAACTGGACTCTGAGCTTCATTGGGTCAAAAATATGTGATCATTAACAGAAAAAATAATCTTTGTCTGAATCCTAACAAAAGAATAATTACTGATTATCGAGGCAATCAAATATCACTCTTGAGTCAAACAAGAGTTAAAGTTACTATGCCTAATAAAACTATATCTGCCTCTTGTTGTGTCTGCCAGTAAGCATAGCAATTTCATAGGACATGACTGGTTCAATCACTTGGGCTTTGCAGTAATTAAAGTGAAGCAGCTCATAGAAATAGAATCTAATAGGGTCAACTCAGAATTGCTTGATCTTAAACTGGATTTGAATTTTAGGATAAACCATGAAAATAAAAGTACTAAAGAGCATATAGATACCCAAATTCAGTGCCTTATGTTCAAAGAAACCATCAAATGGATTCCAGATGTTGTAATCAAACTAAAAGAATTACAGACAGTGATTATTCAAACATCATATAATTGACAACACCACAGGCAAATCAAGCTATATATCATCAGCCAACAGTAAAAAATCACCCATCAATTGTGAAGAATCACCAGCTAACAATGATGATATTATAAAGTTCAATGTTGTCAGGTTTATAAATGAAGATACCAGACTTTCTGATGAAGTCACTTAACCTGATGAAGAGATTTACCAAAGCATCTGAATGACTACATTCTCCAGGTCTAATTTTAGCCAGGAGAAGAGGATGTTATATCTGAACTTACCTTTAACTAATGGACTAATCCAGATTCCAATTTATCTTGATTGGATTGAGCATTCATCACCAAAGACCAATATATATATGAACAGAAAGCACATATCTATAGTAGAAACAGAACAGTGGATTATTATGCTTAGTGAATCTGATTGTTTTCATTATGAAAGAGGATCTGGCTATAAATAGTTAGTCCAATTAGAGGTAAGGGGGGCAACAACAATCAACTGTCCACCACATGGCAGTAAGTATGCTGTTCACTATATAATTAAAGCAATGAAAACTAAAAATTATTAGAACCTAAATCAGACATGAGGCAAGCTGTCATAATACATCCGGAAACATCACCACATCTGCTATTGATGCAAACTGTCATGTTATAACTGAAAAAGTAAGTAAGCTTAAAAGGGTACCTGAAAACCCTTACAGAAATAGTTGCAAGGCAACTAAATGCTATACCAAACCAACAGTATTAGATGAAGATATAAAATTTATATATACTATAAATATACATTTTATATTAGTTTATATTATAAATGTATTTTAAGAATTTGTGTTTATAAATAATCATACAACAAACACAACACATAAAAAAAAGCTTTACATGAAAATGGCACTGCTGAACTTTGTGCAAAACATCCTTATTGGCATTTGATGTTGTAAATTGCATAAATAGATATTTTAAATACTTCTTTTATGTCACTCACGTACATTTTTTTAAAGTGTTTCTACAATTTTAAAATTGTTTAACTCTTATGTGTTTCATGTTTTTTTAAAGTGTTTCTACAATTTTAAAATTGTTTAACTCTTATGTGTTTCATGTTAATTCAACAGTGTCAGTTTTACGAGACTAAGTTGTTTGTACGCATTAAATAATTATACCATATTAAATTTTAAAAAAATATTGCCGAAACAAAAAAAGAAAGTAATTTAGACATCCTTGAAATAACACTCTTGGAAACCATGCTTAGATGTAATGGAGATAGTATTTTGTAGTACACAATGAATGATTTTCTGTCAGTCTTTATATATAGTACTTTCCTTAAAAACGTTCGAAACTTGTTCACTCATATACAGACACGCCCACACACATATATAAAATGGTTGAACCAATTCAAATAGTCCTTTAATTTGAGCCTTTTAATAATAATAATAATCAAAAATAGAAAAGCTTAGAAAAGATTACCACATTGATGCACAAGATTTGTCTTTTTTGTAAATAAATGATGGTGGTGAAAAACAAATTGATACATAATACATCAATATCTAATTTAATCTGTATATTAGTAATCATTAAAAAATTTACTCATATAATTTTATTATACCAATTATAAATAATAAAAATGAACATAATGTATGAAATTAATACAATAAGCAATATAGAAACTTTTACGAATTAAATAAAGTGATAATGATAATAATAAACTTATCTGAATGAAATAATGAGGCGCATCAGTTTTTAATTAAACATTTAATAAAAGCAAGACAAAAGAATTTTTTGTGTGAAATTAACTGAAAATAAACTGAAAGGAAACAAATGAATACATAAAATAATGATTAAAAATTAAAAAGAGAAAAAGTAAAGTTGAAAGTTAATTTAGATTTAAAAAATAATATGACAATTAAAAATAATAATTGAAAACAACTCTTAATTATTTAAGTAAAATTGAATAAAGGTTAAAAATAAAGGTATTCTTTATCTTTAGATCGTATTCTAGCTTATTTGCTCCGTGCTTGCATTGATAAATAAATTTCTAAATAAAGTATTCTATATCTGTAACGCAATATCAGAATATTCTTGAAAATCTTTCATTTAATTTTTGTTTTTGAATGAATTAGAAAGAATAATTGAAATTATTGAAAAATTATTCAGTAGAATAAGGGCCTCGTGGAAGAAGTTAGCATGATTCGAACTTAGACTTTCACACGACCCTCAACTCTCCATGCCATCTCATATTGTTGACCCACCTCATTACATACATGGTGAAAAGATAAATAATCGCTAATAGACCTATTTCATGCTAAACCAGAACTCATCATTTGGTCCAGATTACCATCTCCACATATATATATAAATCAGTGCTCAGCTTTATATTAAGCTAGCCAATCTTCATACTTTAATGGATAGGCTTCAAACTACTCCAACCCACAACTTTTCAGCCTTCCATTTCATTGAAAATCTGATGATGGAACGTTCAAAGCCTGTCCATTAAAGTATGAAGATTGGCTATCTTAATACAAAGCTGAGCACTGATTGTATATATGTGTGGAGATGATAATCTGGACCAACTGATGAGTGCTGGGTTAGCACGAAATATGTATATTGGTGATTATTTATCTTTTCAACATGTATGTGACCAGGTAGGTCAGCAATATGAGATGGCATGGAGAGTTGAGGGTCATGTGAAAGTCTGAGTTCGAATCCCACACACCTTACATATATATATATATATATATGCAAATTCAAGCCTGTATAGTGTATTAATTTACTTATGCCTGATAGAGACTTTTTTTAAAAAAAAATTGCTTAGAAATAGATTTAGGATTTTTTTTCTTTCTGAATGATTTTCTAATTATTATTATTTCCGATTAATATATTTATTTGACCAAATGAATATCAAAATACTGACCAAATCCAAATAAAAAAGATAAAAATATGGTCTTTATCTTATAGTAAGGTATCATATTCGTATAAGTAATATTCTCAGGGGTCTTACTTTTCATCTGGATTTTTCTTTTTTATACTAATTTTTAATTTTTAATTAATTTTGAAAATGATTATTAATTTAAAAGTATTTTAAAAACTTACTTTTGAGCAAAATTTATTAATAGAAAATATACCATTAAAAGAACTAGTGTGTTTTATAAATCCCAAAACATGATAAATGTAACTTATTTTAGATTATTCTTTACATTATAAAAATCATGGATTGTATTTTTAATATTATTTGCGCTTATTATTTAGATCACTATATTTATCGGTAAGTTTAAGTTGAAACATATATATCTAATTACACTTTAGATTATTTATTTATGATTAATATAAATAAATGTAATTTGATAAAATAATAGAATTTTACGTTTCCCGCTCGCTCTTCTTATTTATATATCAATATTAAATTAATTTTTAAAATATAAATAAAGTTTTTATTTATATCACAAGTCACATTGTATAGATGATTATATCACTTGCGCATAACAAAGTAAAATAAATAAAATTTTATATTTTAGAATCAGAATGGATCTACTTACTGTGACCTAATTCTGATTTCTTTTGTGTTAAAATCTGTTCTCAGAATTTTAAAATGTACCTAGTACAATATTTCTGTTTTTGTCATGAAACTGTTAGAAATTAAATCATTCTCAGAATGAAAAAAACTTGCAAAAAGTTTTATTATTACCACATAATGTAAAACAAATGCAATAAGCAAACTGAATTCATATTATGAATAAAAAAATATTAGGATGATTCATGCTAGGAAAACTGACTTTTATCCAAAAATTTGCAGTAGCCATAGAGTGTTTTTTATTAAAAGAAATCATTTACTGACTAATATTTCAGATACAGAAGTGAGTAATAATGATAAAGAGAATATATATATATATATAAGCTGCACAATATCCTAAACAAATAAACCTTGACAATAATTAAAAATTAGCAAAAATCAAAAATTAACTTAGCGTCTCCTATTTTTTTGCTCAGTTTACAACGTGGGAAAATGGAGTTTCAAACATGATATCATTGGATAAACACTTCTATTGGACTTCTAACAACCAGGATGCTGAATCAATGTCCTCTTGGATATATTTCTAGACTTGTATGCATTTGATGTGCCAAAAAATGTTATTTTCATTTGTGCATCTGATGTGTAAAAAGATGCACTGTCTGATGTCCAATTGAAATGAATTTTTAAATTTTCAGATTAAAAGGCATCAAAATATACCTGGTTTAATAAATAACACTGAAGAGTACTCTATCAAAAGGCATTAAAATATCTGGGATCATTTAGAAGCAGCAAATCAACAGGCACCAAAGCAAGCAAGGAAAAGTACATGCACCTTGGTTGATGCATTTTTTTGGGGTTCAGATAATGCTGCAAACCAATTATAAATTTCCAAGCAAGTATTCAACATTCATATTCTATCAGCTGCAGTAGGTATTGACTGGACATCTGCAAAGAATTTGGTTTGAAGTATTGGTAGTATTAAATACAATGTAGACATAGATGTGTATTCAAAATCTTGAAGATTGTCAAAATATGTAGATTCAAACCCATAAAAAATTGTATTAGTCATATATACATAATTTAATGTTAAATCTTGTATCTTCAGAAATAAAAGTATTTAAAAATTTAAAAAAAAAACTTAGCGTCTCCAAATCTAGTGATAAAAATCACTGGCTTTGCAAGACAATATTACTGAAACTGGATAAAATCAGTCAATTTTGAGAGTGATTGGTTTAAACTTTATCTTTGGTTTACGTATGATGATAACAATATCAAACTTTGTATTATAATTATTAAGTGTTTATGGATATTAACATTTTTACTTTGAAAACTGAAAAAAGACAAATTTGATTACATAGCATGCAAAAAAGTGTTTGTCATCATCCAACCATGATAAAACACTTAGATTACTGAATGAGTGCAAAGTAACAAAATTCTAATATTATGTCAATTACACAAGCAAAAAGTATTACAAAAACAAAAATATTTAAAAGTCATTATTAAAACTATTGTTCATTATCTAACAAAAAGATTACAATAATTTAAATAAGTTTCTGATGTTAATTGTATTAGTTGGGAAGTTCTACATCTTCATTCCAAAAATATTTTTTGTTTAGAAAAAAACCTAAAAAAAATCAGTTGGATACACATATTCAGTTAGCTTCAAATAATGTCTATAATGAATTTCTTATTATAATAAGTGAAATTGTTTTAGAAGCAAGCATGTATAAGCAAGTCACAATATGTTTCAGAATGATCCTTGCAGATAAAAGCAGGTCTTTTATTTAACTTTATATAATACCTTTTACTGAAGGAAGGTTCTTTATGAATTAGTCTAACATGCTCAATAATTAGAAGCCAAAACTTAATAAAATTGTTATAGAATGTTCTGGTGATGCAAAAATATAAAATATAAATGATATTCATTGAGATTTATCAGAAAAGGTGAAATATTTCCATTTGTCATGTATATTTATTATTATGAATGTCTCTTCAATTTAGCTATTTAAGATACAATAATAACTACTGAACCATTATGCAAGGTCTTAAAACATATATAATGCTTGTACAACTTTCTAAAAGAACAGTCAATCTTTAAAAATATCATAGTAACTAAAGAGTCAATCTTATGGACATAAGTAGCAGTATTTCATAGAGATGAAGCAGTAAAATTAAATCATATAATTAAGGCACTATTTAAACTGACAAATGATTAAGTTCCCAAAATGGCTATAGAGAGCAGAGCATTATTAAATATCATATGTGACTGATTTCTTGTTTTAATTGGTTAGGTTGAAAATATTACTGTCAAAGACAAACAGCTTCAACAAGTATTTCAGAGAGATTTTGTAAATGTTATAATAGCTAAAACAATATCTCAACAACTAAATGTTTGAAAATATTAGTAAAAAGTTATATTAAACTATAAAAAAATTATTTAAGAGACATAATTCTTGTGTAAGAAAGTAATAATTCAAAGGAGGAAAACTATATTCCCTAGTGAATCAGCAACAGAAATGTCATTGGATTAAACTATCAAAAACTTTTTTGTGTATCAACTAATTATTCTAGTCTGGATAAGATTGTTGTGTAAAAAAAACTACAACTCTACCAAAGCACACTTTGTATACTTGGCTATATTATTCTCAATCCTGATGTGTCAAATGAGCAAATCAATTTGTGTAAGTGTTAATATGAACATCTTATAAAAAAATAAAGTAATTGACACAATGTTTGTTATAAATCCCATATAATATTCATATCATATGCAATTGCAGATGTTAAAATAGTAACAAACTTTATTGTGATCATGTAATGTTTTAATTGCAGGTGTTGTTGTTAAAACCATTTACAGGATCAATTTATCAATCTTTAATTAAATTGCTGGTATCTTATCAAAAAATTTTCTAATGTTATATTCTAAAAAAAATATTTTTTCAATAATGTGAGAGAATTAAAATATCTCTGAGGAATACAATGAGTCAAATAAGACTAAACATTATGATGATATTAAATACTGAATAAAATATCTCATCATCCCTTTTGGTAAAAATGTTGATAAAGTAATTCATATGCATTAATAATGGTAAAAAAAAAACTGTTTTTAAATTGAATGTTATGTGATTTGTGCTAATTGTGTATTTTTATTAAAAAATAATACTTTTGCTTTTATTTATATAAAGTTTCAGAAATCAATCTCTTATTTTACTCTTACCAAAGTTCCCATGCATCTGTATTTTGCAATAGTAGATACATTATTATGCTATCTAGAAAGTAGAAGAAGCTGATCTTGTTTTTAAAAGTTATTGAAACATTGTTGTGAAATGTTTTTTCTATGCTTCATTATAGCCATTCAAAATATTTCTTTGGTAAAATTAGGTTAAGTTTAAATCATCAGTTAATTAAAGTTATGTAATATAACAATTATACTAAAACTTTGAATTATTAAAGCATTAGTAATTACTTTTAATATATTATGTTAAACATTTGCAATTTTTTTGTATAATTTTTCAGAAAATTTAACAATTATATTTATAATACCAATTTAATATTTAAAAAACCCACAGTATAGAACTTTCATCAGTTTATGCATTAAACTTTTCAACTTTATGTCAATATTGTTTTTTAGCTATTGATCATGCATCAAGTAAAAACAAGAAACATAAATTGCTTGGATTAAATCTAAACTTAAGTATAAGAGGCTGATTATGAAGTACATTATATACTTTACACCAGGAAAAATACATAACATATTGAAATATCATAAAATTATTATTTAATTATCAACACAAAATATACATACTTCATAACAATCATGTCTGATTCATTACTAGAACAAACTGCAAACAGATTCTAAAGAACCATTTTTAAATAAAACAAATATGTTTAACCTTTTGTATATCAATGCCAATCCATTTTGTCTGATAAAAGAGGACTGTTCCATGAAGTATTTATATTCCTAGATGTTACATATTTAATCAGCAATAAAATTATTTATATAAGATTAATAAAATAACCTTTTAATTTTTTTTCAAAAAGTTCAAATACAGATAAAGTACTTATTCTATTGATAAACTTTGCAAAGTGGATAAACAAAATATAATACTCAATTTAATCAGTGAAGCTGTTGGATAGCCATTGAAAAATTAAAAAAAAAATCATGGTTTTTCTTACCAGTTACTGAAATATCAGTTAAATTTTCTTGAAACCAGGATAAATGTGGATATGAATGACCTTTTTTTCAATAAATATTTACAGTTGTGGCAGACATAACTAAATTATGACTCTTTTTCTCTGGAAATTGTAAAGTTTTTGTCAAGCAGCAGGTAGTGGCCAAAAGTGGAGGGTGTTAAAGATGTCTGATTGCAGACCAGGCTGCCATTTAATGATGACTTTTTATTTAAATATCTAAAACTGCTAATCATTTTCAAATAAATAAAAAAAATTTGAATTGAAAAAAACTATATTAAATGAGAAAAAGAGTTTGATTTTGTAAAATTAGAAGAAAAGATAAAGAGGTGATTTAAAAAGTGGACATACCCTTTATTACAAAGCACAAATATTGGAAGCACCAAAGCAATGCAATTTTATTACAAAATAGTCAAAAAATAATATTTTGAAGACTAATGGAATATCAGATGAATAAGTTATTTGAATTAATGAAAGATATGGAATACAGATAATTCTGGTTTGTGCTCCAACAGTTTTCATTGTAATCAAGAAGTAGTGGATTTTTATCTACATATACAAAATACTTTTGAGATCAAATAATATTTTAAAATTTCTGAAAAGAGACTTCAATGCTAGAATTGTCAAATGGTTGAAAAATGAAAGTGCTGTGGCTAAAATTGATTATTAAAGATGACAGATTTATAGATTTTGCAAAAAAAGAAAAACAGTTTATTATAAATCCTTTCTTTGAGAAAAATGCTAAATGGAAATAGTCATGAAAGCATTCAAATGAAGGTATAGCAGATAAAAATATGAAAAAATGTGTGTTAGAAATGTTAAGAAGAGATTAAAAGAGAAGTACATGGGTAAGAGAACAAATAGATATCACTGATATCATTGAAAGAATTAGGAGACTAAAATGGAACTGGACTTAACATATAATGAGAAGGGATGATAATAGATGGCAGGTTGAAGTTTTAAATTGGATTTCAAGAGATTGTAACAGACTTAATAAAAACATCTGTGGAATGGATGGATGGATAATACTAGGAAGATTGCTAGTGTGATGTGGGCAAGAAAAGAATTAAAATTGGAAGACTTATAATGTTTGAAAAATGATAATGATATCATAATGGAAAAGGCAATGAAAGAAAATTTTATGGAGCCTGTTTTGGGTACAAAAGTATATTGGAATAGCACATCCTTATCTAGGAATTTGAAATGGAATGGGAAAATGATCAATCAAAATATAATGTTATGAATTTACTTTTTATTTTTTCTGTTCCTGTTTTCAAAAGTAATTTGTAATAGAATAAATTAGATTCATATGAATCACTTAATAACTAATGAAATTTCAAATGGGATGGATTTTTTTTTTTTACGATAACACTACTTGCAAATTTACTTAACATTAGAAGACATGTCTAATAATTATGTAATTTCTGCCCATGCACCAAAATATAGAATTGTAAAAATATGATGGTGATGATCTTTTCTTTGTTACAATCTATTTCAGATACACTTAATCAGTGATTCCTATCACTAATATTTTATATAAGATACTATTGAATATGTATTTTTATAATATGCACACAAAAGCAAATAGATATCAGACTTAATTTGTCTAATATGCAAAATTAATTCCCTTAATCAGTAAAAATAACAAATAGTACACAATTAGAAATTATTATTATGATTGGACAGATTAATTATTACAACCTGGGAATAAGTACTCTAAACTAATAAATAACAATTTGCATATATATTTGTAAATTTTAGTTAAAAGAGATTAAGTAATTTTTATTTAGTTCTTTTTTCTTTTAAATAAAATTCATAATCTAATAATAATAAATATTAATAATTACATTCCCTCTTTTTACATTATAAGCTTTAGTTTCTTATAATAATACAAATATAAATATAATTGTATGATATAAAATATAAATATATATTAAATTTTTCTGTTTATTTAATATTAATGGACACATCCATAACTGAATGTTTTTAAACAAAAATGTTTATTTAAGTGTCAGATCTTCACAATATGTAATATATCCTAATAATTATTTTCAAAGAGATTATTTTGCAATCCTTTTTATAATGATTTTATTTGACTATCTTATTTTTTTGCAAGAAAGAATGATCTACTTTCCACTTAAATAAATATAAAATTACTTAAGTAATTTTTAGATATTTCACTTTTTTTTTAAATTGATGATTATGAAATTTACTATTACTGTATTTGTTCCAATTATTGTTTTTAATATAAAAGTATACATTTTATGTAGATTATTTAGAAATAAAAAAAAATAATATTAATAGGTAACCTATCCATGAAATAAAGAATTTCAGAAAATGAAAGTTTTTTAAATAATAAAACAAGAATGTTTTAATATTTATAACAAAAACCGTTCTCTTGTTATCTCTTTCTCTTTTTAAAATTTTTGTTCCTAACAAACAATTATTTCCTTGTATACTAGAGTTATTTACATACTTTCCAGTTTGATTATTTTTATAATTTATAAAATATAAATGTTTGACAACAGTTAACTTTTTCTAAAGCTTATTGATCCAAAGCATATTAAGATCATTATTTTAATTTTTGTAATATTATAAATAACTAAGTATGTGTAATGTAATTAATTATTACTTGTATTTACATGTGTAAATATAATTCTCATCAGACTTCTCACAGAGAGAAAATACATCCACGCTAATAGATAAAAGTAAAAAAATATGATCTATAAGTTAAGAATCCGAATTGACTATTAGTTTATGCATAAAACAAAAGAACAGATTTATGACTCTAACAACAATAATGGTAAATCATGGATGTCTACACTGACTTTTAAATGCACTTTAATGAATTTAATAATGGTCTTTGCTTAGCACTTAATTTAAATAGGCTCATTAATGATTCAAAAGATATAATTAATCTTATGCAAATAACCAATGTGGTATTTTTTTAAAGAACAGATTTTCCAGTTTTCACTCGAAAAATATAATTTAAACACAAGAACTAAGCAGGATATCTACCATTTCAACCATTCTGAAACTAATCCTGATTCCAATTCAGTTTTTTAACCATAAAAATGAAACAGATTACATGTTTAATCTGATAATTTTTGTGTATTATTTGTAGAAAGTGAAAGATAAAAGAAATAGGGTTCATTTCCAATTTAATCTATACTTTCAATTGATATTCCAATAGCATCCAATTAAATCATAATTGGAATTTTAAAATGTGCTTTAAATTTGAAATATCATTTAATATTAGCTATGCATATGGTATGAAAATATCAAAATCCTTCTTGAAAAATAGTGTTTTTGCTTGCTTCTGTAATTCAATTTACCTTCAATTAATGAACTAATCCAGATTCCATCTTATTTTGATTGGATTGAACATCCATCATTACTGATTAATGGACATATAAATATATGATATATCCAATAGCTGAAAAAGACCAATAGATGATAATGCTCAGTAAATCTGATTGCTTTTATCATTGATAAAAATCTGTCTATAAATAACCCGTTTAGAGATAAAAGGAGACAACAACAAATCACTGACAGAGCTGAATGGCAGTATGCATGTTGTCCACTATATATATAAAGCAGTGAGGTAAATTCACTCTAGAACTGGAAGCTTTTAGATTATAAATCAGACATGGTATAAGCTGTAACAGAATAACTGGAAGTGTCATTGTACCTACAAATGAGGTAAGCTGTCACAGTACGTTTGGAAATGTCAGGTAAACTTAGAATGATATCTGGAGTCCCTTACAGTATAGATGCATGACAACCAAATGCTATATGAAGCCAACATAGACATATGGTATAGAAAACATTATTTATATATATAAATAACTATAACGATATGTGAAAATTTTACAAATCTATTTAAATAATAATTGAACTGCCCTCTAGCTGCCAAGTTCGATAACTTTTTACAATAAGAGAGTGACCACCTCTTAATGTCTTTTAGATGTTTCTATGATCACTCTCTTATTGTAAAAAGTTATTGAACTTGGCAGCTAGAGGGCAGTTCAATTATTATTTAAATAGATTTGTAAAATTTTCACATGTCGTTATAGTTATTCATTATTAAAATATTATTTATCATTACATATATATATATATATGTGTAAACATATCAGATACATATGCACACCAATAGATTTTACACAGCAACAAGAGGATCTTACGCTATAGGTTGCTAGATCTGTGTTACTAATTAGAAAAAATTGACATCTAATTATTAATGCAGCAGTAAAAAAAAAAAAAATCAAATGTGACTAGTTACCTGTTAGTTATAAAAAAAATGTTAAGAATAATTTTTTTTCTCATGGCAGGAAAAAAATCAAAATGATTACAATTCGCTCATTAAAATAGTTCAAACTGGCATATCCAGAAAATTGGCCAACTTATATGGATCAGCTAATTTTTTATATACAAGTTAATCATATTAGGCAGCCTGAAATAAAATTACCAACATTTGTGTCAATATGTAGATCTCAAATATGATTACAAATAGTTTTTGTATTGATGACAGCTTGAAATTTGATAAAACATCATCTCTCCTGTCAAATTTTTTTTGCTCAAAACCTTTAATGATATTGCAGAGATATCACTTCAACCTCTGTATATAAGGAGAGAGATAGAAAATGAGAGATTTCCCAAAAACTTGGAAAGATAGCTCTGAATTGTGACTTTAATAAATTCTTAAATGAAGCTCTGAGAGACAGTTTCATTTATAATATGAAAGACTACAATATTAGGGTCAAACTGTTGATAAACTTTGAATTAACTTTCTCTGGCAACTCTAGTTGATTCTACAGTGATTCAAATCACTCTATTAAAGAAAAATAGTTTCAGCGATAAAACTGTGGATCTAAAAGTCAGATTGTTTAAAGATTTTTTCATCAAAATGAACTTATGCTATCTACTATTGGTAATAATAATGTTTTCTTACACACTGAATATCCATATCAATACAGTGTATAGATATTGGAAGTGTGTGGGTCATATAAAAGCTGCTTGTTTTGGAAAGAAAAAACAAGTGACTCCATTATAAAAAGCTGGAAAGACAATGTAAAATCAAATAAAATCAATGTCTGTATAAATAATGTGAAAGGCATTGATTTGATTTTCAAATGCAAAATTATTATTAATAATATGCCAATAACAATGGAATTGGATATTAGGTCCATTTGTGTCAAAAATCACAGAGGCTATCATTAGTAAAAAAAAAAATCATTGCTTGGATTCTAGAAGGAGATGGATTATTGATTATCAAGATAATAAAATACCTTTGTAGGGTCAAATAAGCATTAAAGTTATGTATCTAATAAATATTTATTTGCCTCTTGTTGTGACTGCTGGTAAGCACAGCATATCAGTAATCTGTGATTGGCTTTATAATGACCAAAGTGAATCAGCTCGCAACAATAAAATCAAAAAAATATACCCATAAGTGATTGATAATAGACTGGTCTTGAACCCTTAGACAATTTATGAAAATGAAAATGCTTAAAGGTGGATAGTTACTCAAGACCAATATCATATGTCCAAAGAAATCAGCAAGTGGTTTCAGCAATTGTAATCAAACAAATTGAAAGAATTGCAACAGGGATTGTTCAAACAGCAGATAGATAGCAACATCTCAAATGCAGAAACCAGCTAAAATTGAACTATAAGTCACCATCCAACTTTATAAATCTACAAAGTTCAAAATCACCAGATATACAAATAAAGACACAAGACTTGCTGATGAAGTCATCAAATCTGATGAAGGCAGAAAGTGACAAAGATATCAACCAAAGCATCTAAACAACTACATTTTCCAGGACTAATTTAATCAAAGAAAGGAAATGTTATATCTCAACTTGGCTTTAACTAATGGATTATCTCAGATTTCATTTTATCTTTGTTGGATTGAATGTTTATGACTACTGACCAATGGATATTAAACCAGCAAGCATCACATGATCACATCTCCAATACTAGCACATAATTGTTTATAAACAAAGCAAAGCAAAACTCCATATAGTAGTGCTATCTGTGCTAAAAAGAGTAATCAATGGATGCCAGAAGGCTTGCGCATAAAATCTCTATCTAATGCCTACTCATCCAATATCCCCAGACTAGTTTCTGGCTTGTGGCCTTTGTCAGTGAGGAGCTTTGGATCTGAGAGCACTGCATCTAGATCTTAGGATCTAATGCAACCCTCTAGCAACCACCTTTTATATCTTCTTAACTACAAAACTATGAGCTTGAAATTGAAAACACAAATATTTTCAATCTAAGCTCAATAGCTTATATAGTCATATGGGTCTGAACTCAGTTCAGCACTCATACATTTTGGTGTCTTTGGATCTTTAACAACCATAGCCACCACTACCCTATTAAGCAGGATTGGTGTTAAACCAGCAAGCATCACATGATCACATCTCCAATACTAGCACATAATTATTTATAAACAAAACAAAGCAAAACTTCCATATAGTATTGCCACCTGTGCTATATAAGCTATTGAGCTTAGATTGAAAATATTTTTTGTGTTTTCAATTTCATGCTCATAGTTTTGTAGTTAAGTAGAGATAAAAGGTGGTTGCTAGAGGGTTGCATTAGATCTTAAGATCTAGATGCAGTGCTCTCAGATCCAAAGCTCCTCACTGACAAAGGCCACAAGCCAGAAACTAGTCTGGGAATATTGAATGAGTAGGCATTAGATAGGGATTTTATGCACAAGCCTTCTGGCATCCATTGATTATTCTGTTTAGCACAGGTGGCACTACTATATGGAGTTTTGCTTTGCTTTGTTTATAAACAATTATGTGCTAGTATTGGAGGTGTGATCATGTGATGCTTGCTGGTTTAACACCAATCCTGCCTAATATGGTAGTGGTGGCTATGGTTGTTAAAGAGCCAAAGACACCAAAATGTATGGGTGTTGAACTGAGTTCAGACCCATATGACTATATAAGCTATTGAGCTTAGATTGAAAATATTTTTTGTGTTTTCAATTTTATGCTCATAGTTTTGTAGTTAAGTAGAGATAAAAGGTGGTTGCTAGAGGGTTGCATTAGATCCTAAGATCTAGATGCAGTGCTCTCAGATCCAAAGCTCCTCACTGACGAAGGCCACAAGCCAGAAACTAGTCTGGGGATATTGGATGAGTAGGCATTAGATAGGGATTTTATGCACAAGCCTTCTGGTATCCATTGATTACTCTGTTTAGCACAGGTGGCACTACTATATGGAGTTTTGCTTTGCTTTGTTTATGACCAATGGATATATGAATAGATAAGATATATCCAATAGTTGAAACAGGTAATAGGTGATAATGCTCAGTAAATCTGATTGCTTTCATTATGAAAGATGATCTGGCTGTAAATAATCAGCCTATTTGGAGGTAAGGTAGCAACAAAAATTACTGTCAGAGTTGAATAGTGGTTCACTTGTTGTACATTATTTGGCTAAAACAGTGAGGCAAGTTTATGCTAAAGCTGGAAACTGCTAAGTTACAAATAAGACATTAGTTAAGCTGTCACAAAACAGCTGAAAGTGTCATCATATCTACTCATGAGGCAAACTATCATGATACAGCTGGAAGTGTTAGGTAAATGTAGAAAGGCACCTAAAGTCCTTTACAGTAATGCACACCAAACAAGGGTTATACCAAGCCAATGTATTCAGATGTACAGTATAGCAAACTTTATTGTATATATATTTATAAATGTATTGTGTGTATATATATATAATACATATTTTGCGGGTTCATCCGTGTTAAAAACTTTTAATATTAATATACTGACATTTCGACTTGGTCACACAAGTCATCCACAGAGTTATAAAAGGTAGAAAGATGGTTGTAGAGGCGCTACAATCACAGATTTGAATAAAATGTTAAAATTCCACCAATAGCAAAAATGTTAAATTTAGGAATGTTTTTTTTTTTTAAAAAAAAATTTCCAAATAGGAGGAAGTTTGCATGTGTCATCTTGCTCATTGATACAATCTGGCCTTTTAAGTATCTCAATGGCTTCTCTAATTTGTAGATATTATATATATTAAATACTATCTAATACTATACTAGTAATAATAAATAAAATAAAAATTCATATAACATTACAATACTAGACAATAAAACTAAACTTTACCAAACATTTTCCACAACCATGGTTTGATTTATTTACAGATAGACTTTTTCAACTGAAATTCAACTTAATGTATCACCTATATACACCAACAAAATAACCCTCCGATCATTAACTTCAAAACACAACTTCCTTTAACATTAAAGAATGTCTCCATGAGAGCGTTAATCTCAGATTCAAAATATTTATCATCAAAGTTCCTTTTACTTTTCTTTTATTATTGATGGTAAAATATTTTGAATATGAGGCTATCAATCTCATGAAGACATTCTTTGATGTTAAAGAAAGTTGGGCTTTGAAATGAATGATGGGAAGGCTATTTTGTTTGGTATATATAGGGGTTATGTTTAGTTGAATTTTGCATGAAAAGGTCTATTTGTTAATAGATGAAACCATGGTTGTGGAAGAACTTTAGTAAAGTTTAGTTTTTTTGGTTAGTACTGCAATATTATGTGAATTTTTATTATATATATCTGAAATAAATTATAAACAAATTTATATGATTATTTATTACAATCACACATTAACACAACACTTGCCAATGTGCAAAGTGGAATATATATATAATATACCATTAACAATGAGATGCTTTCAGAGCAGTGAATCAACTTCTCATTGCAATCAACTATAAACTAAATATATTTTGTGATGTAGTCAGGTTATAATTCCAATATAAATTCAAAACTTAAATAGTATAAAAATATATAAGGATTTAAATTAAAAAATGTTTTTAATGTTATGATGAAGATTGCACAAAATGTAGATTAAATAAATACATATCCATTTATTACATAGAAAGATATGTATCCCTAAGTGTTTATATGTTAAAAACAAATTATTGTACTGGATAATTTCCATTGCTCTTTTTTTTTTTTTGGAATATTTTGATTCCATAAGAAAAATGAAAAGTATGGGTGTGCAGGCGATTTTTAAAATTATTCAGGGCTAAATAATTAAACTATTAATATATTTAATATATGCACAAGTTTATTATAAGTTATATACATTTAGTAGTGTGTATTAGCCAAGACTGTTTAACTAAAATCTACTTTTACTTACAGCATATGGCGGTGCGGGGGTGGGGGATCATAAATTCACACAGCTTTATTTTGAAATAGTAAGTATCGTTAGTATGTCAAGATATATGTTTAAAGGCATTTAACTGATCACGAAAATAATAATTTACAGACAGAACTTATTGCACAAAATTCAATTTTGCCAAACAATACCATCAAATTATAAATTTTCAACTTCCCATGTAAAATTAAAAATATTAAAAACTACAACTTGGTAAAAAAACTTATTGTTCATAGAATCCCTAAGCAGTCAAGTATTTGGGAAACAAGATGAAAAGGTTAGAAATGTTTTTAGAAAAACATACTCTTCAGATGGGTAGATTAGCTTCCGAGTTGTGAGAAATATGTATTTGGTCAGCAGATGGATGGTGACATAAAAAATTATTAAAAGCATTTAAAAAAAAATTTTGAAAGTTTATTATAGATTTTGAATTTCAGAGTTCAAATTTCAAAATATAATTTATTCATGATAGAGTGTAAGGTATTGATGTTTGCTGCAGATAGCAAAGTCAGCCAAATAAAAAAGACATCAGCAATGTTTTTGGCTGATTCTACAGCAAACCCTGAATGGTTCAATATAAAAATAAAACCTTAAGTTTAAAGAAGAAAGAAATCAAGTTAACAATACTGAAAGAATACTTTTTAGTATTGCAATAATGTTGAATCATGCCAATATTTATAGCTTCATCAAACTGACAAGTTAGTGACAGAAAAAATAAATAACTTGCCAAGACTTTATACGGAGTCTTGAATTATAGCTATTTTCTGCTGAATTAAGTGATATATTAATTATACCCAAAAAGTAAGCTAGTTTTTTGCCTGTTGTTTATATTTTAATTAAGTCCAAAGAACATCAACAAATTAATAAAATTAACCTGCAATGAGACTGATGGATAATGGATAAGAAATGAAATTTTATTATGAATTAATAAAAATGTAGAAAGTTTAAGATAAAGTCTGTAGGATAGTCCTTCATTAGAAGATAATGTCTAGTAAATCTAACATTTATTTTTATCCTGAGCTCTATCCATAAATGTTTAGAGGCAAGTTTAGCCTTTTTATTATTTTCTGGCATCACCTAGAAGTTCTTTTATTATTTTTGATAGAAATGCCTGGATGACATTCAAAGTTAATATTTAAATTTAGATTCAAAATCTGTTAGTAAAATTATTCTGATATAATTAAAATTTGACTTAACATTTTGTTAATGCCTCAGATATCATCTTTTTAATATTCATTAATATTATGAGGCTTGGGAAATTTGAGAACTTTATTTTCCCAATCACATATCAATATCACCAATGTTTTTTTTCAAATTCCTTTTCATACATTACATTTCCCCTTAACGTTTTAGATATTTAAAGAAAAGTACTTTTTATCAAGATTCCTACTTGTTTAATGATTTTTTTAATATCCATTTCTTTGTTCTTTTTAGTTGAGATGATATCAGAACAAGGATTTTCATCTACTTCTATATGGGTATTCTAGTTGCCTTCTAACAAGTAATACTCATTATTATTCCCTTTTAAACACTTGTGTTATATTTGAATTGCCTGTTTTCTTTCACTTTTTCTTACTTTTTCAAGAAAGGTTTTTTAACTTCCACTTTAACAAAAACACTATTAATATTTAATCCCTTATTCCTAAATAACTTTTAATGTGCATTAAAACCATCTTTCTTTCTATCTAAACTTTGAAAGTTTAAAAGTTGTGCTACCTGCACTATAGTCTTTGTATCTGTTTCTATTAGATTACTTCAATCCTTTTATGCATGTTATATCTCATTATTTTTGATTTTTTTAGCTTAGTAATCTATTATTGAAAAAGTGCTATGAAAATTTTATATTTTTATATTTCTGAGATACTTGGTATATAATTGTATCTTAGTAATCTTTAATCCAGAAGCTTTGTAATAAGGCCTCTATATATTTATTGAAATACAGTGGATTATTAAATGCAAATTTCCACCAATTCTTGGAAATCTCTTGCAACTAGTTATATGCTATGGCCAGATTGTTTTTTCCCCATTATATTTAGCATAATGTTAGTTCTCCAAGCTACATAAAATTGATCATTGGAGACTCCAGATTGTTCCTCTGAACAGTCTTAATTTTTTTTAAAATTGGTAAATGACTGCAGAGTCTAATTATGGCCTATGCATAAACTTGAATTTATCTCTTGCTGAACTCTATTTTAATTTGGTTAGATTAGTTCATATTTATAATTTTGGCTCACTACTATGTTTCTAGTTTGATAATTCTATCCAAGATTTCTTTATGAATTTCTCTTATGCTATCACCACTAGATATATAGTTGTTTTAGTTTATTCTATATGCTTCTATACATTATTGTATTACTTCAATTTTCTTTATATCTTTTCTCTCATGTTTTATATTTAAATTTTTTTATTTTCATCTCAATTTTCTTCACTATTTCTATTTCATATTAACATTTTGATTTTTTTGAGGGACCTGGATGATTTTTTTCATTGCTTTTTTTTAACTCACTCATCTTTTTTTTATAATGTTCTTTTTTTTTTTTTTTTAGCTTTTCTTTATTCAACTCAATCTTTTCATCACTTTGATGACCTCTTCCATCTTTTTATTATTTTCCACTATTTTCTTTATGCTTTAGATATTTTTATCCATTTGATCACTTATATTTTTTGCCATTTTACTTATATTCTTTATTTCATTATGTATAGTCCTTTTTTTGATGCCTTTCTTTATTTTTTTTTGGATACTTTTGTTCACTTTATTAAATTTTTTTTGGATGTTACCTTTTATTTCTTGAGTTGGCTTTCCTAATTTTTATTTGATGTTTTTATTACTATTATCCATATTTTCTGGATGCTACCCTTTATTTCTTGAGGCTGTTTGTTTAACTTTAAATGTTTTTATATCTCTTGATTTATGTTTTATATCTTTTGGTTCATGTTTTTAATATTTTTATCAATACTGCCATGCTTTTATTATTTTGTATTAACTGTTGTGAATCTTAGTTTTTAATTTTCTGTGGGTTTTGTACAGCTTGAGTTTCCTTTTCTTATGAGGTTGATTAGCTTGATTTGTCCATTTCTTGTGAATTTTGTGGAACTTAGATTTTTCAATCTGTCCTTGGATCTTGTAATTATTTATATTTTCTTAATATTTTTTTTAGCTCAAATTTTTTTAATTTTAAAATTCTAGAACTTATTTTTATCATTACATTAGGGTCATTATCACTTACTTTAGTGTAATTTTGTTTCATAATATTTTGGGCTTATTTAGTCTATTCAGCCTCATCTAAACCTTTACCTTAATTTAACCTTTATATCATTTAACCCTATTGCATATATGTTATTATTTACCTAAACCTGTCATTATTTATTTTTAACCAATAAGCTTTGATAATTCGTTCTAAATAATTTATTGGTCACATCTTATTTTCATAATTTATGTACTAGAGAAATATGCTACAGCAACAATGCTAATGATGATGATGATCATATGCAGATATGTTACTATGTACCTGACCAGGATCTAACCTCATATGGAGCTGCTATTTATATACAGATGAGCTATGATAAAAAAAATCTCAAATGAAAATAATAGTATTTATTATACATTAGGCACATACACTTATGTATCACTATATAGTTGTCAATTTCTTATTTAAGAATAATACCAAAAAGTTAAATTTACCTAGCTCAAAATTGGTTAAAAACTAGACCATTATTAATGTACCTATCATCATCAATTTACATATTTCAATTTAATCTCAATGAAGTGATACTAATGAATTGGTTATATTTCCCTAACATTAAACACTCTTACTTATTTCTTTAGACTAATCAAAAATAATATTGGCTTTTTTAAATCAGCTTATTTGTTTTGTTTTGGTTTCAAATGACTTATTAATGTACCTATCATCATCAATTTACATATTTCAATTTAATATCAATGAAGTGATACTAATGAATTGGTTATATTTCCCTAACATTAAACACTCTTACTTATTTCTTTAGACTAATCAAAAATAATATTGGCTTTTTTAAATCAGCTTATTTGTTTTGTTTTGGTTTCAAATGACTTATTTACCTAGTCTTATTATTCATTAAATAATTGTTCTCACTTATTAATTAATCCATGATGTAGCATAATTTGAAAGCATTTTGAACTTTTTCTATTCATAAGATGACCCATAATCATTGTATGCTATATACTCAAGTTAAGAATTGAATAAAGAATAGACATAAAGGTGTCTTATGATGGAAAAATTAATTATGAAAATATTTAAGAATTTTGAAGTATATACAATAATGTGGCTACTTTTATATATCTCTGAATTGATTTAATACCATGCCTTATTTAATGCTGCCTTAACCTTTCCAAAAATGTACATTATACTGTATAAAATCATTTATTAATTATACATTATGTACACCATAAAACAAAATACTATATCTTAAAGAAATAAAAATAAATTTTTCCTCATTATACATAAAAATATAAGAATATTATAAACCTATACAAATAATATTAGAATAAATGATCTCATAAAGAAAATAGTTATTTTTAGAAATAATAATAACTAATAATGAAAATGCTTAAGAATTTTGAAATATATACAAAATTATGTTAATTTTCTCTTAATTATTTTTGCATAAGGTGGCTATTTTCATATATATTTTTATATCCTTGTTTAACACCAGATTTCAATTCGAATGTATCACATTTTTTCATCTGTAACAATATTACTTCTTATTATGTAAATGCTATATCAACTAATTCCAAACAATGCTATAGATCTGCCCTATTAACTGAATCAAAAGCCTTGATCAAAATCAATAAAAGCAATATATAAATCACCCTTTGTTTTTAACAATTTCTTGCATTTGCCTTGTAAAAAAAACCTTATCTTAAGTCTCTAAAAACTATTCATCTATAACTGGAAGCAATCTATTCAACAAAATTCTTAAAAACACCTTTGCTGTAGTAGATTATAATAATATTTTACAATAATTACTGTAATCTTGTCTATTGACATTTTTTAAAAAAAATTGGAATAATAAAACATCCTTAAGATCAGATGGCACAACTTCAAAGTACCCATATATTTCTAAAAATTCCAATATTTTTGAAGTAGACATATTACCACCATATTTTAAAACCTTTAAGTATTTATTATGACCTACAATACATTTCCTTTTAGAAGTTTACAAAGAGCTATTTTGACTTCACTGAGCTGAATATTTTTGTCCAAATGTAAGTGAAAAGATAAAATGTTTACATAATTAAAAGTCATCATCTCAATTCTTGTATCATTATTCAAAAGATGATCAAAATACTCTTTCTACCTGTTCAAAATATCATCATCATATAAGAAATGGCAATGTCTGGATTTAATAGGATTATGATGCCATTTTTCTGGTCACATATGCTGCTGTCAATGCATAAAAAAATGTGAACTGACTGCAATCAGTGGATGACTGTATCTTCTTAGAGGCTTTAATACATTAATCATTTTAAGGCTTCTTGTCAATTGTTGAATTTTTACCTTCAGATCTTTATATTTGTGAAATTTTACATTTAGTCTATTATTTTGCCAGATAGAGAATGCCTCATGTTTCTTTTTAATTAAATCACTAATAATATGACCATTGTCAGAAATCCACTCATAATTCATTTTTTTAGTGAACCCAAGAATAGATTTACTTGTAGTTACAATACATTCCTTAAAAGAATTTTATGCTTCAGTAATATGGCATTTCTGAAGATCTAAATTAGCATATTTTAGTGTTTAATAACTATAGAATTTTAGTGCTTATAATAGAATCTTCTAAGGAATGATTGTCAATATTAGTGTAAATCTGGTTGAAATAATATCTATTTTTAATGCAACTATCATTTTAACCTTTACTAATCAGTGATTTTTTCCAACAATCTGCACTTGTAAGTACTCATGTAATGAAAACTTCTCTTGCATTGTGACTCATATGATTTAATTTATTGAATGCCACTTTTTGTGTATGAATACATCCATGTTTTTATAGTATTTTTTTACCCTAAACAAAGTGTTTGACAGTAAGTCCATGTGTTGTGCATAAATTCAATAATAACAAACCATTTGAATTTATAGTTATAATACTATTATTACCAAAAACTTTTGGCCTGAATCTATTATTTGTACAACATGGGCATTAAAGTCTCCAAGAAAAAATTTTGATCTTTTAATTGTATTGCTGTTTTCCAACAAGGAATAAAAACTTTAGTTCTCTCAAATCTTTGAATCTAAGGTTGGAGTATAGATACTAGTAAAATGAGCACTTGTATCATTATGTAAGGAAAGCTTTTAAATTCATTAGTCATTTATTGATACAATGAGGAATTCCAACAATAACTATACTAAATTAGATTTTGCAGCAAATCTAGCACTATGCATTCTTCTTTCAAAAAGTATAATTACTAATCTTTCTTATTGCATTGCCTAATATATCTAATATAATATTAACTCATCTATACACTTTATTACAGTTTCATAAGTTCTGAAGAAGATTGCTGGAGCAATTGAAACTGTAAAAGAGGATGGTAATTAAAGCATTGTGAAATAGTAATAGTGCATAGATGAGTTAGTATTATATTAGATTCATTCTTCTCTCACTGAATGATCCACCTCTCCAAAAAAAAAAAAAGACTCGTATCCATCCAACAGTTTTAATAAACTTTCTTGTTCTGGGAAATGAGTTTTACTAAGAGCAGCTATATCGATCTTAAATCCAGACAGTTCTTTAGCCACAAGTGTAATTCTCTGCTCTGATCTTGAAGAGTGTGTATCAAGTTCACACATTGCATCCATATTTAGAAAAAAAATAGATTTGTGATATTTACCTTTAGTACTACCACTGGTTCTTGCTTTACCACTATTACAGATATTATTAGTACTATTCTTATTATTTCTACTGTTGAAATGAGTAATCATTATACAATCTTGATTATAGCAAAAAAATTGTTTAAATCCTTACACCTATTTTGGCTGATTCAGAGTTTTGGAAAAGCTGTTTAAGAGTTAAAACATGTCTTTCTACATTAATGTATATAAATGATTTGTTTTATATATACCCACTTTTTAAACATTATGTACTGTACTTGTTATTATTACAGTTTTCAACTTAGAATACAATATTTTATAGTCTGATTTATCTTACCAAGCTAATAATATCTTGTAATGTGTTCATGCAGTTAATTTTTTATTTTACTTTATAACACATGATTTTTGCTATTTTAATCTCAATGGTTTTTTCTCTTGGCTCAACCGTATAATTTTACTGTTCTATATTTTTTTCTATTATTAATTTATATACCATTACATACAAACACACACACACACACATATATATATATATATTGTAGCCAGTTGGCTTACATAGCATACACTAATATAGTGTATATGCATATATATGTGTAAAATAAAGGAAAAGTAGAAATAAACACAGACAAAAATTATAGTAGACATTTTTCTACATTTACTAAAATAAAATAATAACAAGTAAAGGGTTATCACCTTAGATGATTCTATAAAAGGGCTGATAACAAATTATCTCCAGTCTGGATAGTGATTTTTGAAGAGTTGGTGGCAATATTTTGTTGCAACTTGATGAAGTTTGCAGCAGTTGGTTTTAGCTGACTGTAGAGTTAGCAGTCCATCTACCATGAATTAATATAGCTGAAGTCAGGACAGCAGATCCAGAGCTGCTAATATTTTCCTTCACATGAGTTTTGATTTATTTGAAGCTGGGTCACTTCTAAATCAATAGCCTGAAAAAAAAATGAGGACAAAATAGCTAGCAGAGTTATACAGAGCTCCTATGAAGATCTAAGGACAGTCCACTGCCTTATAGTTTACTGCAGAGTTTTGATGCATGAAGCCAGGGTCACTTCAAATGGATCAACTAGCTGCTTAAATATGTTCTAGAAGACAGCGTGAAAATTGCTTGGACTACAAATTAACAGAATTATATACGTTTACCTGATGATGACAATTTCCTGGAATGACCAAGAAACAGCTTGTCCAAGAGAGCAGCTGAATAAAGAAGTAGTTATACGTAAGCTGCTGTGTCTACATATGCGAAGAGAAGCACAGATTAACTTGCATACAAAAGTAAGTTGTTTTTCAATAATTTATTTGATGGACATTTTTAAATCTATATTTTTAAATTTAAAGACATTGATAATTCATTAAGAGGTAACCTAATAAAAGCTTTCTAACCTCTGAAAAATTGACTGCATATTTTTTGTAAAAGAATAAAAGAAAGCTATGATAGAATTTGTTAAACCGATTTTTTTTAAATATTGATACACACGTATAAGTGTAAAATTTATGTGTTTTCCAAATGAATTAATTATGAAAAAATATAATATTATTGTAACGGGTTTAAATAGGTAAAAGTAAGTGTGCGTATATACACGCACATTCATATATGTAAAATTTTAATATTTTTTTGATTAAATGTCAATTCATTTTTTTAAAATATTAATTGTATATACCTAAATCGCGCGTCTGTGCGCATATTCATGTAAAGTTTAATCTCTTTTTTTATAATTATTTGATGTTAATTAAAATGTTTTCATCATATATTATAAAACGCACGTCTGTGTACGGATATATATATATGCGTTTATAGAAACTAATTAAGAAATACTATTAGTGTAATAATTTGAATTTTGTAGTAATCTTGTAAATTAGTGTGATGACTTTTATTATTGTATACTTTTCAAAATCAGAACCCTTATAAGACCTTAAATTTATTTTTGTTGTTATTAATAAACTTATATTTAATTGTTAAAATTGTATTCCATCATCTCTTGTTCACATACAGTAATAGAGCCCATGTTCTCTGAGCTGGATTTCGGACACGGATAAATGGGGATGTGTTTGGTGCTTTGGGCATCCAGAGATGATTAATCATCATCCTGGTTGGTGCAAAAGAGGATACTCTTTAAAGCCCATGCACAATTATTTTTTTTATTTTACTTTAGTCTTATTAAAAATTTAATTTTATAGTTGGCCAGTACATTAATGGTACTAAATGGCCAGAGCATTGATGATGATCAGCATGTTTTAAATGTCCCAGCATTATTGTTCTATTTCTGATTTTTTGTGTATTTTAATGGATGGGCACTAAACTGGTGCATCCAAGTTATGTTTATATAATTGCCCAAGCTGGCAAAGGCTCAATAGTTAGCCTGGTCTAAAGAAGAACCATTTCCAATCCAGTCACAAGGTTGACTGTTGATTCATATTTTTTATTTTTGAAATCCAGCCGCAAAGATGGTCTGTTGATTTTATTCTAATATATTGTACTGATTTGTTTATTCCCATCAATGATGATGATGGATGGATGATTCTCTTAATATTTACTTATACTTATTTTGACTTATTATAATGCTGATTGAATTTATAATTATGTTTTTAGTTGCTCTTCTGAGTTAGCTTCTGGTCTCTCAATGTTCAGAGATTTCTAATCTCATTTTATTACTGATATACTTTTTGTAAATATTTCATTTTAAATGGACAGGGAGTGATGATGATTTTGCCATCACCCAGTTTCAGTCAATTTACATTTCCTTCCATCTTACCCACCCCATCCTGTTACAATATATTTATATAGTAAATAAAATCATCACACATCATGTGACTTAACTTGATAAGTTTGTGTTTTATAAAATAAAATAATGAGTATGCTAATAGTTCCAACCAAGCTTTTATCAATAAAGCTTGGTTAGAATTATTAGCATGCTCATTATTTTATTTTATAAATGTGTGTGTGCGTGTGTTTGTGTGTATGTGTTGAAACACAGATACAAATACATATTAAATACTGCCTAACACTATGCTAATAATAGTAAATAAAAAATAATAATATTAAACATTAGCTAAAAACAAATTTATTCTAAAATCTCTCATGACCATGGTTTTATGTAATAACAAATAAATTCTCTCAAGTGAAAATCAATTATATACAAAATAAGTACATAAAACAAATAAAACCTTTCCACAAATAATTTCAAAAAACACAGAAGGAAGTTTTTATGACAATGATGACTCCAGAATCGAGAAAGTTTATCATAAGAGTTTCTTTAATTTTTTTTTTTGTTTGTTTTTTTTTTTTTTTCAAGAAAAATTTCTTTGATATTAAAGATGGGTGGTTTTTAAAATTATTTGTAGGAAAGTTATTTGTCTTACATATATGTATTTTACATCTAGTTGATTTTCATTTGAGAAAGTCTATTTGTTATTAGATTAAAACCATGATTGTAAGAGAATTTTGGTATAAATTTGTTTTTTTTTAGCTAGTATTTAATGTTATATGATTCACTATTTATTATTAATAGTATAGCATTAGATAATATCAAATTTTCTATTTTGAGTATTGGCTATCTTAAACCAATAAACATCACATGAACACACACCTCTCATGCTTGTGTATAACTGTTGTTAAAACAGGCAAAACTCACTATATATATTGCCATATATATATATATTGGCCATAAGCCAGAAACTAGTCTGGGGATATTGGATGAGTAGGCATTAGATGGGGATTTTATGCACAAGCCTTATGGCATCCATTGATTACTCTAGCCACTGCTCTAGCTTGCTGTGTGTGGCAATATATATAGTGAGTTTTGCCTGTTTTTATTGGCTATTTTAAATAATGTTATACGTATTTTGGTGAATTTTTATCATTTTTAATTATGATTGCCTTTTAGTGTGTAATATATTATGTCAGTATTTTTTGGGAGAAGGGGAGGGGGATATTTTGGGTATTTATTTTTGTAGAATTTCTTATTTGTTTTTTTATTTAGTATATGGCAGATGATAATTTTTCTTTTGTAGACACTGTGCATATAAAGAAATTAATATATCTAACAAAATAGAATCTTTAAAGGCTCAATTCAATTTTCTTAAGCGTTGTAGGGTTTACAATATTTTTCCAATTTCAAGGAATGTTAGGTTAGATAATAAAAAAAAATTCTTATTTACATGTGATTTTGTTTTAAAGTTTGAGCAATTAATTTTGGATACATTTATTAATCAAATTATGTTTAATTTAGCTGATTTCATTTACAGATTTAAAGTATTTAGACAAATTTTAGATTTTTGAAGTAATTCTAACTACTGTATTTTATTTTGAATTTATTATTAAAATGATTTAGTTTATAAGTGGGAAAATTTGTTTTCTCCCCAAAGCAATTAGATATTTTTTTAAAAAAAGATTGAAAACCAATGATGTTATCTTATTAAAAGAAGACCAGGATTAACTTGTTTGCACTAATTATTAAAAGAAGATAAGGATTAACTTGTTTGCACTAATGAATAATAATGATTTTAAAGATAGAGTTAAATGATGGAAAATATACAATTTTAAATTGTGAGCCTGGAAAAAATATCCAAGTTCTTTAATATATTGAAAGTTATGGAAAATAATATTTTTTTTGATAGAGCTATTTATTTAAATTGTTATTCTACCGATTTTTTAATTCCTAAAATTTTTAAATATTAAATCTCATAAATGTATTTTTTCTTTAAGCTGTATGTTCGATTTTATAAGAGTGATTGTTGATAATATTTGAAATTTTGTACAAAACTTTTAAAAATTACATTAATTTTGACCAATTTTGTGACTCTTCTTCGTTTGAGCTATTTAATAAAATAAATAGTTTTATTTTAGAGGATGATTGTAAATTTAGTAGTTTAGATATTGAAAATATATATCAATTAATTGATAGATTTAAAAAATATTACTGCATTTTTTCACATTTTAGGGAAACAGGATTCTGCTGATAAGATTAAAGTTATTCATAGTTTGCTTTTATTATTAGCTGATTCATTATATTTTATGTGTAATAATGTGTTTTATAAGACATAGGAAAGATGTCAAGACTATTTTTAGACATTGGAGGATACTCTTTATAACTACTTTTATAACAATGTATCCTTCTTATAAACATTTGTAACAATAATAAAGTCATTACTTTAATAATAATAAAAAAAAGGGGGTAAGTTATTGGTTATATTATTTCTCCTTTAATGTGCATAATTTTTTTCTTTAAAATTATTTGTTAGAGCTATTGTTGATTGTTTTGTTTGTTATTTAGAAAGATAAATTGAATGCTTTTTTTTTTTTTTTGATAGATTGAATGCTTTTGTTTCTAATATTCATTTTACTATTGAGGAGATAGTTTTGATTTTGTTAAGTTAAAATTATAAGATTTCTAATACTTTACTTTATAGTCATTTTATTAAACATAAAAATTTAAGAAATATAATACAGACTGACAGTTATTACCCTTTTATTCATCAAAAACGTTTCTTAAATTTTTGTTATAGAAAGAAAAAGTTAACTAATTTTGAAAATAATGTTTTGCTTCTGATTATATTAAATTGGGTTATGATCATGAATTAATTAAGTGTATTATGTTTAATAAAAATACAGTGATGGTGTGAACTATATTTTGTTCCAAGCCCCCTCACATTCAAACATATTTAGCATACAATAGCCCAAGTTTTATTAATAAACATTGATTAGAATAAAATACATATTTTTAATGAATTGCAAGTGTACAGCACTTTTCAACATGCACATAATATATATAACACAGATGTCTTTAGGTAATCATGTATTTACCTTGCTATGACATCATGATGGTCAACATTGTTTCTATGCGCAGAATTTTATGTTTACAATGTGTCTCATTTTTTGACTGAAAATTAGAAAAATCAGCGTGTAGTGCTGAAATGGGCGGGGGAGCTCCGATGTTTTTGCCTGTCCAGAAGACAGGCCAATACATGCCCAATTATAAAATTCAGCATGTAGAAACAATGTTGATCTTCATGACATCAAAGCAAGGTAAATCAAAATTGTAGTGTAAAACAAAATTTATAAAAATAATAATATAGTTATTAATAATCAATTAAGAGGACACATTTATATATTTTTAGGTGCTTACACATTTACTGAAGCAATAAAAATAAAAACTAATCACCATATTTTTATTTTTTTAAAAAAGTAAATAGCAAAATGTTTACTTTCATCTTATTAAATATGCTCTGAGTTAAATTCTTTTTTTTTTCTGGAAACTTTTTTCCAAGTATAGAAACATAATAAATTAGTTTCTTTATCAAAAAATTACCAACTCTCTTATTATATTAATGACATAAATCAGTATTAATGTTAAAGGTGTTCTAAAATTTTGTAAAATTTTTAATATTAAGTTCGGAAAATATTTTATTGCATATATTACTGGATATTAAATTCAGAAAGGATAACAAATGAAGAATAAAATGTATGTGTTTTCAATATAAATCAAAGATATTTTATTAATGTTTATAATTGTGTATAGCATTATGAGACATAAAAATATCTACTGATAACAACAACACTCACAGAAAGAAAAATGCCATTGAATATTGTAAAAGTTGAAAAATTTAGTTATTTTTTGTTTGCTTATTTACATTTTTATTTGTTTGTACATTTTTTTTGGATAGCATGTAATTTAAATTGTGTAGCTAAATATTGTGTAGTTTGAGGCTCTACCATAGTGGAGGCAATTGGTCCCCCAAAACTCATTGTTAAGCAAGAATATTATATGTGGAATAAGCATTTATAATGATAGTCTCTAGGGAAAAGTTGGCAAATTCCTCCAGCTAAAAAATTACACTATAAGTTGGATATTACATTAAAAAAAATTTTTTTGAGTATATATAAATATTTAAAAAAAAAATCCAGAGATATATTATATGTTTGTGTAAACTGTGTTGTGTGTATTATGTAGGTATTAACTTAAAATATAAATTTATATATGTATGATAATGCACGTAAATTTATGTAAAAGGGAAAAAAACATTTGGCTTAAAGTTGTTACTTCCTGTGATCCATTCACCAATCATCATTATCCAGTTTGGTTTCTAAACTCAAAGATTTTTTTAAATTTGTCATAATCATATTAGTTGCTATGATGATTTTAAACAGAATCTCTAAAAAAAAAATGCTTAATATCACTAGGAAAAAAAGTGTGTATAAAAAGTATAATAAAATAGATTAAAAAAGTGAAACTAAACTAGCATTTAACAATTCTTTTATGTGATCTTCCTCACAACTATTTTTGATTACACTGAAAAGAATCTATATTGAAGTTTTATTTTTTTAAAATTTGTACTACAGTATTATACATACTATATTACTTATGTGAAATTATTAAAATTTTAAAAAATGTTTAATAACAAATCATTTGATTGACCATAAACACTTGTTGTTTATTATTAGTGTAACAAGAGCCAAATAAATATGTGATTCATTACAAAATCTTAATCACAGCCAACTTTTTGGAAAAAAGCAGCATATTAAAAAAGGGAAAAAAAATTAATGCATTCTGAGTTTGCATATTGTAATCAATATTTAAGGCTTTTGTTGGAATGTGTACTGTGTTGATCTAAATAAACAAATACAATTTTAATGTATTCATTTTCTATTCATTTACCAATTGTAGTATTAAAGTTACCCATGACAATTTTAAAATGTTGTTTAATCTGATCAAAAGCCTTTTGTATATTCATATAAAATCCTGTAGGAAAATTTGCTGGGGCATAAACTTGAATTATCTGCATTTGTATCTTCCATTAAGTTAAATAATCAATCTTTCCATTTTGTCTGCTACACCATCAACTTCCTCAATGTTCTTTTTTCACTTTTTATTTGTAATGAATCCAACTTTAGTTATAATTTCAAAATTTTGTTTTTATAATAAAGTATGTGATCCCTTTTTAAGTCAATTGTCTCTTCACCTTTTTTTCTAAATTCACAAAATCTAATAACCATTTAATATTAGACAATTCTTATTCCATTTCATGCAATCATCCTTTATTTAAAAATGATTTGCAAAGCCATCATTAAATGACAGTTATATTCACAATCAAGAATTCTTAGCACTTTTACCATTGTATAAAAATTAAAAATATATGGTCAGTTTCATAATAAAATTCATTTTATGCAAGGAGTAATATTATTCTACAATCTCAATTTTGATTGATTGATTGATTGATTGATTGATTGATTGATTGATAGATAGATAGATAGATAGATAGATAGATAGATAGATAGATAGATAGATAGATAGATAGATAGATAGATAGATAGATAGATAGATAGATAGATAGATAGATAGATAGATAGATAGATAGATAGATAGATAGATAGATAGATAGATAGATAGATAGATAGATGCCCAACTGCTGTATTTTAAGCTATGTGTTCCAAAATTAATATTTATTTATATTTATTTATATCTATTTTAAAAACTATGAATAATATATGACTTATTAAATGTTCCTGCTTATTCTCGATTATTTGTTTTAAAACTTACCTATATATCAATAAATGTATGTGTAGGTGAAGTTAGATCAAGAATTTTAAAAAATAATATTTGAAGAAAGATTATTCTTAGAATTGCTTTCAAAAAATGCGTAATCATGAAAACAAAAAGTTGCCAAATGCTACTATCAGAAGTATAACTGAAACACACAGGCTTATTATATACCTGTGTCTATATATAGAGTATATGAGCACAGACTTTCACAAGATCCACCACTCTCCACACTATCTCATAACACTGATACACTTGAACACATATATGTTGAAAAGATAAATAATCACCAATATACGTATTTCATGCTAAACCAGCAATCATCAGTTGGTCCAGATTATCATCTCTACACACATATGCTATAAGTGCTCAGATATATATTAAGATAGCCAATCTTCATACTTTAATGGACAGGTTTCAATCTACTCCACGCTCCAGCTCTTCAACTGTCCATCCAATTGAAAATCTGATTATGGAATGCTGAAAGGTTACTCTGAGGTCCGAGATTCTTGTCACACCCATTTTGACCTATATAAGGGATGGGCAGACATCTCTACTACGTAATAACTGAAACACACAGGTTTATTATATACCTGTGTCTATATATGTAATATATAGGGTATATGAGCACAGACTTTCACAAGATCTATCACTCTCCACACTCAGAAGTATAGTAAGTTTAATCTTTCCATAAATAATATTTTGAAATAAATAAAGAAAATAATAATAAAATGAAGTTACCATCTCAAACACTTTATTCTTTTATAAAATATACTATTAAGAATTATTTAGCCCATTTTCTTATCTAATATTTTCTTTCTTCGGGCCTTTTTACTTGGATTGGTGCCTCCTAATATTGTATGCCTTATACAATAATTAGCAAATCAATTATAATGTGAGAAAAACACAAATCTTGATCCACTTATCAATTGTTCCAGTTTCTTGGAAAACTGACTGACAAGATGGAAGATCGTCTCTCTTTCTTCTTTTTGTTCAGAAATTTATTTATTATTATTTTTTTTTCCATATGTCATAGCATAGGCCGGGACGCGAACCCACAACCGTCTGCAACCAACTACTTGCTTGCAAGCGGCTACGATGACCTCCCGGCTAACAACACTTGACCAGAAATTTATTTTGTTCATTCCATCAATCCTAAGCACAAAATTTTTCTGCTATCTCTCACTACGAGTTGCTTGTATTTTTCTCATCAGCGCTTTTCATAGTTTTTTAACTTCTATTCAACAAAACTGATTATTGTAAATAAAAATCAAATACAATTTAATACATTAATATTTTTCTTTTTAAAAATAATAATTAATTATAAATTTTTTTTTTAATTTTTAAAAACAGAATCTCTGTTTGTTTGTTTCAATTAAACAAGTTAAAATTTTGTTTGTTTGGTTGTTTCAAGATTTATTGGGATAACATTTTAAAATAGAGGTTTAATATATTTATATTCAATACAATTTGTTCAAATTTTGTACATTAAAGTATTTTAGATAGGTTACCTAATTTCTTAAATCCACAGGAATTGGCAAATGAAATTTCAAATATTTTGATATTAAATTTCAGACATTCATATTATTTCAATAAATTTGCATTAATGTGCACAAGACCATGGTATATGTACTGTATATTAAAAGAACTTTACGTTCAAAAGTATATCTTTTTAATTAATAATTATAAAAAAAAGTATATCTTTTAAAATTGAAA
Organism: Epiperipatus broadwayi; assembly: GCA_028023455.1. NCBI lineage: Eukaryota > Metazoa > Onychophora > Udeonychophora > Euonychophora > Peripatidae > Epiperipatus > Epiperipatus broadwayi. Next base: position 2,807,102 of record JAQFVV010006242.1, on the reverse strand, counting down.
TAAAAAAGTAATATGTATGATTTTACTTTCAACCTTGATGCTAAAAACTGAAAAATAGTAATCATAATTTTTTTTTTATAATAAACACTTAAGATTTGCCCATATATAAGCATTTGGGTTGGAAAGAATAAGTGGATTCATTTTATTCTTTCATAAACACTATATCTCGTGTTGAGAGTGAAAGTATTCATTTATTATTAACACTCGTAAAAAGCGCAAGCACAATAGCTTGAAAAGGCTGATCTTTAATGTATTATAATAAACACTTTTATTTATTTATTTGGTCTAAAAAAGCACACAAAATAATTGGTTTTTTCAACTACTGTTGAGCCTTTTATATTTAGCTTGAAATAAAAGTATATCTGTTTGGGAGTGGTCCAGAAATTAATTAAGTCAAGTTCTATTTTTTATAACAAGGGATTTACTTGATTAATTTTTGGACCCCCTCCCCCCCTTTTTTTTATTTCAATATGAAAAGCCCAATTGTGGTTAAAGAAACAATTAATTTGTGGGTTTTGTTTAGTTCAAAGTAAATAAATAAAAGCATTTATTATAAAATATTTTCTAATATCTATTTTTTTTTTTGCATATTATTAAGATTAATCATTACAATTACTGATATTTTTTTTATTAAAAAAAGGAAAAATACATTGATTTGTGGCAAGAGGAGATAAGGTAACATTTATTCTAGAGGCATACCTATATTGACATCCTCTTTATGATCAGGTTTTCTAACAGCAGTTAAAATAAAAAATGTATTTTATTATTTTAATAATTATTATTCATCTATTTATAATAAGATTAAATGATCTAATCATTTTTTAAGAAAAAAAGTAATTCAGTAGCTTAATACTTTTTTTTTTCATCAATATATGTAATATATAGGGTATATGAGCACAGATTTTCACTATGCTATATATTACATATATTGATACCGGTATATAATAAGCCTGTATTTCAGTTATTACATAGTAGAGATGTCTGCCCATTCCTTATATATGTATTAAATGGATTATGTCCTGTACATGAGGGATCAGATTGACTTTAAGTCTAAATGGGTGTGACAAGAATCTCGGCCTCAGGATGGTCTTTAAGCATTCCATCATCAGATTTTCAATTGGATGGACGGTTGAAGAGTTGGAGTGTGGAGTGGATTGAATCCTGTCCATTAAAGTATGAAGATTGGCTATCTTAATATATATCCGAGCACTTATTGCATATGTGTAAACATGATAATCTGGACCAACTGATGATTGCTGGTTTAGCATGAAACATATATTGGTGATTATTTCTCTTTTTGACATATATGTGTTCAAGCGTATCAGTGTTTTGAAATAGAGTAGAGAGTGGTGGGTAGTGTCAAAGTCTGTGCTCATATACCCTATATATTATTATTATTATTATTATTATTATTATTATTATTATTATTATTATTATTATTATTATTATTATTATAATCACCATCATCATTATTATTGCTATTGTAGTCATGTTTCAAAACAAAACTTTATTGAGCAAAAAAAAAAAACAAAATTACATCAGCAATGCACCAATGATACATGCAAGTTTACAGATTGATTACATATATATACAGAAAAAAAAACATAAAAACATAATTGATAATGTGAGTTATAAATGTGTTATCTTTTTTTTTTCTTTCAAGTCATGCCAGCTGTAACGGTCATATTTGTACATTCATGCAACAAAATCCAGAGTTCTGGAAAATTATATCAAGGCTGATCTAGATGAAGGGTTGAGACCTCGAATCAGATCACAGCTCAGCTCCTCCACCAAACTCCATGACTTAGTACCCTATGAATGGCATATATGAGGCTACATTTGAAGTTTCTTAGTTTGTATGCTGGCAGTAGCAAAGGGTGGAGCAAGACACTTAGGGAATATTAACTAAATTACTAATACTTTAAATACACACACATATATCTACGGCTGGCTAGGTAAAGCATATATCAATAATTAACAGTGATATTAAGGATTTTAACTAAGATTTGGGATGGATTATGAATGATACACAACATAGTGATTATAATTTAATATATTTTAATTATTAAATATAGATTAAATAAACAGGTGTGCATTGAATGACACACACAGGTGTAACAATGATGAGCAAGTTTAAGAACAGAGTCTCATCTGATGCACCATAGTTTTAAAGAGTTTATTACAATTTTAATAATCCATGGAAAATTCATGTCCTAATTTTACTATGCCCAACCTATTAAATTTGTGATGGTTAAGTTGGTGCAAGAATGATGATTTATCACCATAATATTTAATAAAAGGTCATTTAATAATACTTAACAAGCTGCAATAGGCTCTCTATGCAGATTATATATGTAAAAACCAGATTACATATTCGGATCAATGCTGAAATCTTATTACATTATGGAGGAATGAACTGGAGCTTTGTATATGACTTCAGATACTATGGCATTATATATATATATATATTCTGCCCTGTCTATCTAACACATCAGGCCAATCACGTTGAGGGCCATAATCTAACTGCCCCGTTCCCTAGTCTCCACTTCCCCCAAAATAAATATAATATAGTGAAAATCACCTAACCAGGTTCTAGCTCTAATAATTAATGAAATATTCAATTAAATGATTTACTAGCTCAAGTTTCTTAAAATTAACTTAGGTTCTGTTTTAAACTAACTCAAATAAATATTCAGGAATTCATGAGACTAGAAGTGGAAATACGGGTGACAAGGTAGATTACATTGAGACAATATTCCACAGGATATCACCTCAATGGCATAAGAACACTATCCCCCCTTATACTACTATTACACATAATAACTACATAGTATTCTTATGACTTCCGCAACTCCTAATCACGAAGACTCATTTAACAATTAAAGTATTAATCTTTTATCTCTAATAATAATAATAATAATAATAGTAATCATCTAGCTCAAATGAAATAATCTCAGGTTCTTAAATTTATTCATATGTTAATAAACATATGGTAGCAAAATATGATAAGGGATTTTATGTCATAATCTACTACTCTGAAATTAGATTAATAATAAAACAATAATAATCACAATCTTCATTGCTTAATCCAACTAGTACAGCTTTTCTTTCATCGCGAATTTTGTAATAAATTAATTAATAATCTAATATCCCCTTTTTTTATCTTTAAGTAATAAAATAAATTAATAAGTGGCAGTGTTTAGATAATCTGATAAATAAAGCAAGTGGCAACTAATAGCATATAATTTAGCAAAATATTATGATAATGGATTGATGACTAGTAACGCAATGCAATTTGATAATTATTTAATTACAAGAACATCAATAAATATTTAAGATTAAACATACTTCTCTATTTATCTTTTGTGCAAACAATCATATACTTAGTTTAATGGTTGTGAACATACCCTGTGAATTCATGCAATGATGTAGAGAAAACAAAACTCAGACACAAGTTTTAATAAACAAATTTTAAAATTTTATTAACGTCAATAAAAAATAAATAAAACAAACAAATCCATCTACATCTATTTATAAGGGATATCCTCATTTTTCTTTGCACTACAATAGCTGAATTATACACATTTATATTTCTTTTATCATTAATTAAACTTATTATGCCTTTTAAAAGTTATTTATTTATTTCTCATTAGGTTTATCATAACACTTATTTTAACTATTTTATGGGTAACACCATTCTTTACCTTTTAATATTAAAGTTACTGTATTATAAATTATCTATGTGGATAAACATCATTTATAACATCATAATTTTACAATCAATATGGTTTTTAAAAGAAAATTACATCTTCTTGTAACTTTATATAAGTCACTCCGCATATTATTCAAATATTATTATTACTTTTAACGTTTGTTCTCCAATGCTCATAAACTATAATACGTTTATTCCATAAGCCATACTTATGTATAATACTATAACACAGGTTTAATTATCACCTGTTACAGTTTCACATATACCATAATTATCGAATGTTATTGTATTTTTTAAATATGCAATACTTATATTTTTTAAAATATAATTAACAATAAGAAAACGTGAAATTATATTTAATATTTTTGTATATTTCTATTTGGATATACTTTTATAAAATTATAGTTCATTTCTTAAAAAAGAATTAAAATAATTCTCTAACTCCTTCCCTTCTTAGGATATCTGCATCTTTCTTTCAATAATCATAATCTACTCTTCGTTAATACTTAACTATTCTTATTCCAAATAATAGCATGACATACATTCTAAAATATCTATTGTTTCCCTTTTAATAGACTTATCATATAACGATGTAGTTGCAAGAAATACAGATAAAGATAGCGAAAGATGTATAGGATATCGGGAAGATAGATAGATAACTTATCCACAATATACTTCAAAAATGTATGGAACAGTGTGAATAGGTCCGACATTCATTGTCTAATAACCTTGGTGATAAGCATGATGTGGCAGCTATTTACTCAGCTTTACCAAACATCTAGTATGACTCACAAGAAATATATAAAATACCACTGTCCAAGACACCATGTGTACCAGTCATAGGGCTTTGTTAACTACGCTGATTAACATCTAAAACTACTTATTATTTCACTCCCTGTAGCATCCTAGTTTTTAATACATCCTCTTGGTTTCCGAATCACCATGTACTACCAAGTCACTACCCAAACTATCTCACGAGATTTTTACTGTATCCAACATCGATAAAATACTAACTACTTTTTTTAAAACAATAAACAAAATTCGCTAATATAAAACATTTCCCTATTCCATAAGAACAATTTGTCTTGCTTTATTACACTGTTGGTTCAACATCTACATTTTGTTAAAATAACATTTAAATATCCCAATCGGAAAATTAACAGAAAATATCACATAACCATCGGTTATATTGAACTATGTTAATAACACATAAAATGATTATCATATGCATATTTTTAAAATCTAATCACATCTCAAAGTGTTTTAGAGTGTTGTTTTCAAAAATGCGTTTTACAACAATAATAACAATAAAACTTTTGCGTTACATTCATTCGATTCTCAGCTGATCTAAATAAATAAAACATACATTATATATCATTAATAATTATAAATGTTACCAAAAACAATCTTTATCTTCCTATCAGAGTTCGTAGTAGGCTTCTTTCTCTTCGAGCATCGCAAATATACAAATTTCCACATACATACAATTTTATTTTAAAATTCAAAATCAAAACATATTATTTCATATAATGTTATATTACGAATTAATGTATTTTGTTTTCCCTATCGCTATCTAAAACTTAATGTTTAACTTAGATTAGTAAAGAAAATAATTCAAACCATAATCACATATTTTTCTGACGGTAAATCTTGGTTAGTCCCATAATATTTATTATTTCTTCTTTTGTCCGAATGTTCTCCTTTCTGCTTATTAAAGTTTTAAATAAATTAGTTCATTTAATAAACTGTTTAGATGATCTTTAGTTTTAGTGTTTAATCCAAAATTATTAGAAAACATTTTATTTAGTTATCCCACGAAGCTTTTTAATGTTCTGGCGAATATTACCTCGGCGCATTGATGCATCTTTATTTCTAGTTAAACTACAATTATTTAATAATTATGGTACCAATTGCGTTTTCCATTGATCCAATATTTTATATTTCTTTTCTGTAAAATATATATATTTTTTTTTAGGCAAGTGTTTTCCTTGGTAAACTTCACTTTCATTCATTATTATTTTATATACACTACTTCCGATCTTTAACTATTTTCTAGAGTATTTTCTCAAGTCATCTTAAAGAAAGCAATTCAAACTATTTCAATATTAAAATTCCTTTTGTCCATTTATTCTTATATGAATAATACTTATTTTTATTTTCCATTATCTTCATTAACTTTGCGCACAATGTCCTTTCATTGATTTTATACGCACGAAAACAGCTTTCATAGTGATACGCTATATAAACTATATCAATGAATAACATTAACATATTTGGAACATTATAAAATTTACAACTTGGTTTTAAGAATCTATCCATTTTCTATTGAAAACTCCGATTATATTTCGATAGAATCCACTGGCAGGTTACTGTAAAGTTAGTGAAACATTACTATGAAAAACTTTTTTTTAAAACATTTTATTCTAAGATTCTCTTCGGATGATTTTTAAATTGTCAGTTGGTTTCTTTCAAAGATATTATTAAAATTATAATAAAATTGACTAATAAATTGAAAAAAAAAAATTTAGAGAGCTTAAAATTTTACCTCTGCTCTGGAGTCAACACATTTTTGTTCTCCCCTGTTTATACAATTAGTTGGCGTGATTTTGGTTGTCTGCCAAGATCTATTTTTTTATTGGTCAATCCCTACTTGGATTTATAAACAATTTCTAAAGTTTTAAAATCATGATGTAATAGACTTAAATGTTAACTCATTATTATTTTTAAATCAATTATTATCTATTACAATTTAACTACCTTTAAAACAATTTTGAAACAATAATTAATAAAGGTGTATACTATTTATTTTTATTATGATGTGTGACAATTCCATCCACTTCTATAATATACTATTTAAATATTTTAATTATTAGTATTAATTTAAACCGGTGCTTATACATAGAATATTCCAGACAGTCACGTAGTCATTTCCGGTGTTTAGTCTAATTTTATCTGTCTTAATAAATTTGCTACTTATATTATATAAAATAATTATATAAAATTTTGAAAAACAATTTAGAAAAATATAGAATTAGATACAATTCTCACCATCACAATACTTATTATTAAATATATCATATTAATCTTTTACTGCTTAATATAATCTATAATTTTAAATACTATATAATATTAATTTTAAAATTTTTTAGTAATTGACCATTTATAACCATCATTGACCTATAGAAAAGGGCACAATATATATATATTACTAGAGATGTGCATTTCAAATGTGTAGTTATTCAGGAGATTCAGTGCCAAGTACTTGGTTCCCATTGACCGTACAACTTGCTGTGAATAAATTGAACATGTAGTTTGGTGATTGGAGCAGTTTATAAAAACAATGAGCTGTCCAAACTAAGTAGATGGGGTGGCCATTAAAAATAGAAGCCCATTCATATAACAAACATATAGCCAGGTGTAAATACATGTATGTGCTTCCTAAAGACACCTTCGCCATGCTACATATAATAATCATTAACTAATAACTTAAGATACACAAAATTTTATAGTTTTGTTTTGCAAAACTACCATATACCAGTTCATAATTAGCATTCTTAAAACATGCTAAAAGGGGATACTTAAAAGTAATCTAACTTATTAACAAATCTGCATAGTTTATAGTATAACTCAAGAGAGGGCTAAAGCATATCTATGACTTAAGCAATACGTATAATATGCTTTATAACCCATTCTTGCATTTATTAACTAATTACTTTATTAAATTACAAACCTAATTCTAACAGCAATAATAATAATAAGCTAAACATAATAGCTTAATGAATATATATTAGGTTTTCAGAGTGGAGATTTATGGTTGTGTGCTAAAGAGCAACATTACTTAATTATGAGAAATACTCTAATCATTTCCCCATCAAACTTTATTCATAGAATCAATCTTCATTCTGAACTGGGCATAGCATAAATTATAAAATAAACATATATAAAACAAATAAGAAAGGCATGACCACAGATTAGCATTAATAAGATAATAACTAAATAAGTTAGTATTTAATAAGCATTTAAAATTTTAGATTTTAATTAAATAAATAGACAAGTTTACAGATGTTAATTTTAGCAGAATTTTAAATCATATTTTACAGTTTAAATCAGTTTTAATTATTAGAACATTATAGTTTATAAGTTTGAGCACATTATAGATTAGAAGCTAGCTTAACTTTTAGATAATTTATTAGAGTTATTTTAAAAAGCTCTGTGGGAAAAATTGTTTCCACATCTTCTTTGTTGATGCTTTTATGTAACTGATCACCATCATTCTCATCTGGGATAATCCATTTCTAATGTCTTCTTAGCAGTTAACTAGTCTCCCATTCTTCCATCTCCACAGACCAATCTCTCAAAAGGAGTGCCATCAAATGGTAGGGCCTTGGAGTTGGCTATTTTCCAATCAGTCATAGATGACTGGCAGCAATTACTATATTAAATATTATAGCAATATTAGTGATTAAGCCAATGCACATGTGCTTTAAAGATAAATTATAAATGAATACTCTCAATTTTTCCAGACATGAGATATAGTATTTTAGAAAGAATGGAAAGAATCCACCCATTCTTTTGACCCAAATGTTTATGTATGGGCAAATCTTAAGCATGTGGAATTAATATCTCATTATATTAAATATTATAAAAGTGAAACCACCCTACTGAAAATTTAGGGTTATTTATACAAAAAAAATTGGTATCTCAAGTGCCCTGTTTACCCAAAGAAATGAAACCTTTGGTCATTTCTTTAACTAAAACAATAACAGTCATACAGGTCACTCATTGTTCTTAGTTTTATTTTTAAAATACATTAAAATTTTGATTCCAAGTTTGATTAATTACTTACAGATGGTTTCTATGAAATTACAACTTTTTATAAAAACAGCTAACTTTTTTTTTAAAAGACTTTAAATTTGTAAACATTTTATTATATTTGTGTGTGAGACTATTACAGAAATTGAAATTTATATACCAATGCATTTAAATAAAGAGTTTTTAACTAAAAATAATGCAAATCCATATTAATTTAAAAGAGTTGTAATGCTTTTAAATCTATTGCAGTATGGCTTCTTTCACATATATATGTAGGTGATTACACACATATAACAATGTTCACAACTTAATTTAAATTATACCATTTTATTAATTTTAAATTTATAACTGCATATACATTATACACATCAAAACATTAATATGGGTATTAGATGTGTACACATATACAAATACGTGCACATACATGTAATATCCACTATTACATCTAAAGTAAATTATTAGAAACTTATATATGTGGACTGGAACTGGTTTGAACTAGGGAAAAAGATTCTACTATGAAACATAGTAGGTGAAATGGGATGACTAGATAATACCATTTCACAGCTAATTTATGATTAAGAAATTTAAGGGATTATAGTTCTTGATTTAGATCATTGGTGCCTTGATGGTATGTTACTAAGGATACTGGGTCTGGTAAGACAAATGGCATTATTTCCCATTCATTTGTGAAGTGAGAAGTCCATTAGTAGTGAATCCAACTGTGCACTGTGAACATCATATCTTGTGGGAGGGTATAGCAGTCTAAGGAATGAAATTGAGTGTTTGTATTTTGAGGTTAAGATGGTTACATCCATGGAGGCTAGAGATAGGACTGTTGTCTCAATAGTGACCATGTGGTCACATGTTCAGATGGGAAAATTTGAAGTCGCTGGCTCTGAGTTGTTCAAGTTTATTGGAAAAGCAAGCAGGGTGTCATCAGGTATTGTTATCAAAGTAAAAGGTGCATCACATAGGAAACATATAGAGTAAATGTAGTTGCATGGATGGCAGGGATGACACCATGTGTAAGTTTCAAATATGGTATTAAGTGTGAGGATGCTTTGCCTGTATGTGGTCAATAGAATTCCTGCAGTGCATTTTAGGGCAGAGTAGGTGTGAAACATGTGATCCTGGGTTTCTTTTTCAGTGACATAGATTGCAGAAAGGATCAATTGTATTGTTAATCTGCAATATAAGTGGAAGATAGATAGGGCACAATGATTAAATCTTAAGAAGAAATCAAAAAACTTTGTTTCTTTTTTTTGGTTCTAAAGATTATTTGTCTAACACCAAGTAGTTGTCTATTGTTGATGCCACAAATCAATGACAGAGGATCAGTGAGACAGATTTGTATGTAGTAAGCTGTGTATAGGTCCCAGTAGTTTTATTATTCTGAGCTTTGGAAATTCATTTTATGATAAATATTTTGAAATTGGTATATTAGCAGCTATCTATATTGGAGGTATGGCCAGTCAGTGGGGGCTATGTGTATGACACATCCTAGTGCTGGTATTGATAGTGTTGATACTTTTTTAATGTGAAACCCTGATGCAATGCAGTTCTAACCCATTTTGATTTGGTGGAAAACTGAGATGCCTAGTAGAGACAGATCCTGTCTTCCTGCATTAACTTATTACAAAGTGATGAAAAATAGAAGATAATTATGAAAATTTTATGTTAGGCCAATGATAGGAGATTTTTGTGATTATCAATTAACTGATAAAGTAAGATATGATTTTCAGAGTGAGGTGATTATTCACCCATCATCATTCTTGAGTTTGTTTTGGATTTTCTGCCTTATACCACTAGTTCTAAGGTGAAATGGGAAACCAAGAAGAACAAAGGGCTGACCATGGTAGAGTTGGGTGTGTGATTTGCCAGTATAGAGGAAACATGTGAATGTCTTATTTATATTGAATATAAGTTTATATTTAGTGATGTATTTATTAAATATTCTCTGAAGGGTGGGTAATTGCTTTTTGGAAGTTAGGGAGATGGCGATATCATCTATATACCCAAGATATGATATTTAAAGGTTGGTGTGTGTGGAATTTGAATTCTTGGGATTTTTTCTTGAATTTTGGTTATGAGTGTGTTGAGAGATGAGACTTAGGAAACAGGTTGGTGAGGAGTAATTTGCTGTGATGATCTGCCATTAAATATAATTGAATATCTTTTTTAACCAGTTGGTTAATTAGGAGGTATAGAAGAGATGGAAGTATAGTGATGGTTACATGCATGTGAATTAGGGTATTTGTTGGAACTGTTAATGGCAGCTTCAATGTTGAGTTGAATTTCCATTGAAACATATTTTTTGTTTGTTCAAGAGTCCAAAAATCACTTTAACAAGAGTGCCACTTGGCCCATAGATGAGTCCTTTTTGGAAAATTGCAGGGGTGATATTAAAGGGAGTAGATGTGGTTCTAATTTTTAAGGAGTAGGATGTAGATGGAATAGATTAGATTTGGATATGTTTTTTATTGAATGGTACTAGTGAAATGGGTTGTAGCCTTTGGATATTGTAGATTTTTTGTAATAGTAAGTTTGCTAAGTCACATAGGTAGATGGTGATGAAGTGGTTGAAGTGTGAAAAGATGAAGTTAAGGATTTCATGGAGCCCAGAGTGACAGTTGTGTGATATTGTGGCAAGGTTGAGGGTAAGTGTCTGATTTTGATTGGTCAAATAATTCAACTTTTGGTTTAAATGTATTGTGTGCCATATATCAGTTTAATCATGTTGTATACAGCAATAGTTACACCCCCAACTTCAAGGGCTAATGGGACTTTTAGAGTGGAGGAGTAGTTTGCATGGATCAGTGGTGATTGATTTTGTATTGTATTAATTTCTTGGAAGTTTGTGTAGGTTTGGTTTATCACTGGTTGAACTTGTGGTATATGAATGATAATGCAGCATATTAGTAGCCACATGAATAACATTGTGCTTTAAGCCTCTTATATAAAGACAGAGCATGACCTTCTGATCTACAATTTGCATTGGAATGATCTTAGAGTTGATTTGGCTGTGTAGTTTTAATGTGTACTGTACCGATTGAAATTGTATGTTAACTCAAAATGACTCACAATCTGGGTAAAAGTACCTCGAATCCAACCATGCATGAGATCAAAGATAAAGAATACTTATGGATTCTGCCCTGTTTACCCATTCTCTAAATCTGCCAACTAATTAACAACATTTTCAAGGCAAGCAATTAATCTTTTCCACACTCCAGCCCACTATCATCAATGGAAGAATATGAGCCTCAACTAATTTAACATCTAACATTAAATTTGTTCTAATTAGACTATTTATTAACTTAAATATAAAAAGGGTATGTGTGTGACCATGAGTCATTAGATAACAGCACAATAATTATTAGAAATATTAATTTTAGAATGAATAAATAGAGATGAACCACAGGTAGCTTAAATTCACACATATATACATTTAATAAAACATTTGTATAATTTCTCTAATGTCTCTGTTTTTATTTCATAAATTAGTTAACACAAATTTCTATTCTGTCATTTATTATGCCTCTGGCAAGAAAGTGGTATATTTCATATGCCAATCTAACATATGTAAATGATTAGCAATTTATAAAAGATGCTCACCCAAGTCTGAGATATGTGGAATAAATATTTTAAAGAGCCTATTTTAAACATAACTTTATTATGAGTGAAATTATTTTTAAGAGAAAAATAGTTAATTCAAACTATAGGAATTGGCGCCGAAGAGAGTGGCACATTTAAAATATAAACGGATTGTGATATTCGCAAATAAATATTATAAGATTTTAAAATACATAAATTAATCTGATCATAGTCAATCCACCATGATGTGCTCAGAGTAAAAGAAAGTGAACAAAACCCAGCATTCAATATTACATTACCTGCATAGACTCAATTCACCTGCCCCATTCCCGTGATGCCAAGAAATAAAGAAAGAATGGTCTGCACCATTGGCAGACCTAAAATATTTCAGGTGAAAGTATGGGAATAACCAAGCCTAGCTAAGCTCTGCTTACCCCGGGTCTTCCCATTTTAGCTTTCATATCCTGATAAGAAAATTCATGGCCAGTATAATTATCACAAGGTCTAGTTCTGATCTAGTGATCACAAAGAACAAAAGACAAGTAATCAAGAAAAATGCCAGCAAGGCAAAATACGAGTGCTGGAAAATATATTTTAGAATTTAACTAGATAATTGTGCTGAGCTATAAAGATTACATAAATGTATATGGATTGACCAAGATCAGATGAACAAAAATAAAATAAGTATTAATTATTATTACGAATAGTTTATGAGCAACATGTCTCTCCCTTCAACACAAAATCTCACTAACATTTCATTTAATATTCTATTACTCTCTTGTATTTAGAATGAATATAAATGTGTAAACCACCTCTCTTTCACTCTTTAAAAATGAAATAATTAAGCTAAATAAAACCTCATGCTTGAATCTTGCATCTTCCCAAAACTAAACTGTGTACATATAAATATTAAAAAAACACATAATCATATAAAATGTTTTCATCTTGACAAATCAAAGGTTGCTCCAAGTATTAATCTTTCAGAGCTAGAGGATTATTCATTTTTATTTACCAACAAACGGTCAAGAAATAGGAAGCATAATATTTAATTGAATAAAAATTTTGTCAAGATGGAACAACTTGGCATATATTCATTTCATTTAAATAAATAATATTAATATTTCTAAACCACATTAGATTTAAGTAATAGCAAGTATAATTTACAGAATATTAAATTAAGCATTTAGATTACATTATGAGGATTTCACTTTAGAAGACATTAAACTTAGCAGGATTTACATTACTGGGTCACTGAAGTTTTAGAAGAATAAATTAGGTGATTAGAAATAATAAATTGGAACATATTACCTAATTTATTCCAAGTCTGTGTAGAGGTTTGGATCCCATGATGAAATCTGAATTTCCACACAGGCATAGCTAGCTATGCATTTGAATAAGAGAATTCAACAGTTCAGCAGCTCACAATAACACATTCTGATAAAGTTTTTCTGGCATGAGGTATTGGATGATCATTTTTGGGATAGTGGGAAGACAGGCAGGCTACATGGCCAGCTACTCTGCTACTATGCTTCTGAACATTTTTCTTTTTAAAAATTTGACTGGTGTGGGTTCATCAGGTAATCGCTGACAAAAACTATGACTGGTTGACCTCTATTGTTCTCTTGGGCTATTTATACCTTTTTGATTATTTTTGGGAAATTCCCTTTTTCATACACTCCAGGCTAAGTGACTATGTTGGAATTCCAGTGACCACAATTATCAATGTATAAAGTATATTCGCATTGTCTTTTTGAGATCAACTCTCACCATAAACCCAATGATTTAATTGTTTCAAATCTATTTTTAATTAAATGTAGATTTGAAGAATTTATAATCTTTTCTATTTTAATTTTACTTTAATTAGAAAATTTAATTATCATCTTGTTAATGAATTTTCTTTTGTTTGATGCTATGAAATGTTAGTAGGGTTTATCGTGAAAACAAATCTCCAGAATAAAATACTTAAAAAAAATCATATTAAAAATTTATATATTTATACAAGTTTCCATCTGTAATTCTATATATATGTATTTGCATATATATATATTTATCTGGGCTCTTCCAATATTTATAATAAAAACATTTTATTAGAAAATTAATACTTTAATCACTTATTTACTGGCCTAAAATTTAAATGTATACAAAATGGCAGATGGAAAGCTTTACAAACATCGTAACACATGTGGATCTGGTTTGATCCTAGTCTAGCAATCTAGAAAGACATGAATTGTGGATCTAGCCTACACATCCATTGCTTCAGTACTAATGCTATTGGTGTAAACTAGTGTGGGTGAATCTGCTAGATATATAGCTTGAAATGCTATAACCATACCAAATTACTCCAACATTGATTGAAAATGTTGACTATTGCAGCTAAGGTATGTCTTATAACTATCCTGGTTATATATCTTTGGCAATCTTGGTTATCAGTTGCATAATTACCCAAAGTTTTGATGTCTGTTTAAATCTTCCTCTTTATGCGATATCTCAGATTGGGATATTCAGCAATGAGCTGAACGGTTTGCCAAGGTTCATGTAGAGTTAAAACATCATAAAAAAGGTGCATGGGAAATTTATGTAAAGATATGCTTGAATTTGTAGCAATGAGCTGAACGGTTTGCCAAGGCTCATGTAGAGTTAAAGCATCATAAAAAAGGTGCATGGGAAATTTATGTAAAGATATGCTTGAATTTGTAGCATTTAATATTATAGAGCGGGGGGGGGGTTAAACGGTATAACAATAATACCAAATAGACAAATAAATCAGTACTTGATGTGATCAATATTTTAAACTCTCATTTTATTTTTTTATTTATATTTTTTTAATCTAAAAATTTACTTAAACTTTTTAAAAATAATAACAAATATAATAAAAAATATTTACATGACTGGTGAATAAATCTATGTATAACTACTTACTTTTGTGCACACATTTAACACAAACTTTTAATATTTATTAAAAAAAATAATGTTCATCAGTTTCACCACACATTTCAATTTCTCATCATATATGTCTGTTTATCATCTAAAACCTATGATTTTTAAATATTTCACTTAGGAAATTGTGCAGAAATTTTATATTACTATTTCAAACTAATATTAGTAATTATAATACTTTTTATAAATTATAGAGGGGAAAATATCTACCACATATTTTATAAAACATTTGCTTAGTCACACCATCTAATTTTGTTCTCTTTAAAGTGAAAATATCTTTAATACTGTCAAAAACATATGTGCTTCTCTTTTTTTTTTCATATACAATTTTTTCTTTATATTTATCCTCTTCTTGACATGTAAAATAAATATTACTATATTTATCAGCAACACTATTATCTCAAGTACATATCATGATCATTTAAGTAATATATCATTTCTATAAGCTTACACAGAGTAAACAATTAATCATCTGTTTAGATTGCACATAAAACAATGAGGATTTATACAGTGGAAGTGGGAACTATGCTATATTTTATTCTAAGCCCCTTGTGTTTAAATGTATAGCATATAATTACTTTTATTTTGTTGATAAACATTGATTAGGATAGAATATGTATTGTTTATTGAATTACAAATGTACAGAACATTGTAACATATATATATATATATATTACACAGATACTTTTATATACATATTTATATATTAAACTATTTCCATCATTTAGTATTAATTATTAAATAAAATCTTTAGAAAACACTTGACTTTATTTAAATTTTCTAATTACATTCAACAGAACAGTTTTCCAGAATCATACCACACTATAAGGAATTCTAATATCTTCAAAGCCTAACTTGAAATGCTGAAAAGCAAAAATGGCATCTATGAAACACCATGTGAATGTGGAAGAATATATATATTGGTGATATCTCTTGTCTCATTGAAAAGTGATTGCAAAAAGCACAAATTGACAATTAAAAAAAGACAAAATTGATATGTCTAAGGTAGCAGACCATGTATGCACCAGTTAACATATGTTCAATTGGGAAAATACAAAAATATTAGGCAGAGAGGGAAAGGTATGAAGAAAATTAAAAGAAGCTGTTAATGTGACAAAGGTAAATAACCCCTTAAGCCAACTTAGGGTAACTATACATAATGTATGGAAACCACTAATCAACTTTGCTTATAGGAAAAAGTGGAGAAATCAGGAAGTACTTCATAGATAAATATATAATTTTTTTACTGGCTGCCACCTTTGGCAGGATGGCTTAGTTGATTAGAGTTACCTTAAAAATAAATATTCAAAAATCTAAAGGTCCAGATTTAATTCCCATGCTAGAACTGTCACTGTCCAGGTGAGCAATACCACCCAAAGCATTATGCATATACTAAACTGTATGCTATTACTAACACTTGAATATAACTGGAAAATTTAAATAAAGTTACATTTTTAAAAAGACATTCAATATTTTAATATTAGCTTGTGGAAATAATCCAACATATAAATAGAACTAAAATACCATCATCACAAATTTCCAGGAAAACAATTTATATGTATAATATACATATATAAATCAATATTATAGTATAAACAAAATGTAAAAAATATATACTTATAAATAATCAATTAAGAAAACACATTTTATATATTTTATAGAGTTTGTTCATTCATGCATTCCATTGAAGCAATAAGAATAAGAAAATAAAACAAACTCATTTTTATTTTTAAAATAAAGCAAATAGCAAAATGTCTAGAGTACACTCTGGATGATATTCTCCCCCCCCCCAATAACTTCTTTCTCTCATAGAAACATAATTGACTAATCTCTTTATTAATAATTATGGTATCTCTAATTATTTTAATGATTCAAATCAGAATTAATTTTAAATATACTCTACAACTTTGTTCAGAAAATATTACACAAGATAATGCACATTAAATTTGGAACGAATAATAAAAGAAGAATCAAATTATAAACTGTAGATAATTTATTAATATATATATAATCATATACAGCACTGGCATATTATAAAGTTTATTTACAAATTTTCCTTTTTTTAATGGTGCCACTCAGAGAAAAAAAATGGTTGCCAAATATTGTAAAATTTATCACTTTCAATGGTTTTTTAAATGCTTTTATTGATTTTGGCAGGTTTGTTTATTCATTTGTTAACTTTTGATCTTTTTCAAGTTAGAATGAAAATTTAAAATCAAGGTTTATTATATTTAAATGCACTAGAATTGCTTGAAAATTGATATATAACTATGTTATATCATTCTATTCCATTTGAACACTAATCTTTTCAGTATGTCAATTAGTTTGATAGATATGAAACAGAGGATGGGGAAAATATTCAAAATATTCAATAATTTCACATTTTCCAGTTAACAATTATTCTTAGAATTTTCATTTGTTTAAATAATGATCACAAGAGGACAGTTAATTTTTTTTCTTTCAATTTGATAACATTTTAAAAACATTTCAAACTTTTAATATGTATTTCATATTTAATATGTATACATAATTATATATGTTTAATAAATCTGTAACTAAGTTTTCTATTTAAAAATGTTTCTATTTTTGTGTTAAAACAATTGTTTTAAAAAAAAAAAACTATTAAACACCCATTTAAAACAATAGTGAAAACTTAAAAAAATATGGGGAATTTTTCTTTAGCATTTTTTTAAAAAAAACTACTGTTTTCAAATAAAAATAAATCTATCAATATAATCAAAAAACTTAGTTATTGATTTATTGTACATATATAATTATGTACATGTATTAAATATAATATATACTATAAGGGTAGATTACAATCTAATCTTTGTCATTCTCACCACCAAATCCAGCTCATTTTTAATGTAACTTTAGTTAATAGACAACTAAACATGTTTTTACTTATAAAGTAACTAAACCCTTACCTATATATAAATACAGATGCAAAAAAGGTGTATTTTAAACTATATTGAGGAAGTATCAAGTTAAATTAATTTTACTTATCTATTAGAAAGATGAAAACCCCAATTAAAAAATAATAATCATACTAATATATATGTAAACAATGATTTTAATATCAGTGTATTGTACATCATTTTAAAAGACTTGGACTAAGTAAGCATGATAATGACCTAATGTTGAACCAGTCACTAGATAAACAAATATGGATGATGAAAGCATAATTCTACTATGATTTTATTTTGCTTATAATTAATGTAATACACACAACAATAGGGTTCACACAGCAATAGAAAAGGAAATAAGATGTTAGTATACTGGACAAAGAAAGCCAAAAGAAGTATAAAAACAAACCTAATTCATTTTCATCATCTTTTTATTATTATAAAATAAGGCAAAGGCTGTATAAAACAATATCAGAACATCAAATGTTCAAATCTTGAAAAAAATGGACAGATTATTTAAATACTTCAAATTATTTGTTGGATTGTTGTAAAACAAATTGCAAGAAACTATGGCCGATATTTAGACAAAAATAATTTTAATAAATTCAAGTATTTGGAAGAAGTAAAAGAGCTGGTTTAAATAGACATTTAAAATAAAAAGAACCATACTATTCTTCAAATGCAAATAAAAGAATGAATTAGAACATCATCAGAATAATTAAATATAAACAATGAAATAATTATGTTATTATAAAAATCATTTAACAGCAAACACTGAGTTAATAAAGTTTTAACTGATGCTGCAAAATGATGTTTTCCAGCTAATTCAGTAGTGTTATAGGGCTAACTGTTGTCAGCCCTGACCGTAGGAAACATGATAGTTTAGTATTCAAGTGTGAAAAGCCTACCAAAACATCAAATAATGTCCAGATGGGTACACAAAGTAAAACAACAACAGGAGATGGTAATAACATGATTCTGAATATGTTGCCAAGAAGTCTCCATGAGGAATGTGTGATTTGCTGTAGCAGCTTGATTGGAACAATGATGGACTGTATCTATGAGACATTAGTTACCAAAATTCACAAATCTTATGTGAGTTATTTTGAAGAAAGTATTAATTTGTGTGATATATTTTTTAATTATGTGTATGTTTGCAGAATTCTGTATTTTTTT
Source organism: Epiperipatus broadwayi (assembly GCA_028023455.1). NCBI lineage: Eukaryota > Metazoa > Onychophora > Udeonychophora > Euonychophora > Peripatidae > Epiperipatus > Epiperipatus broadwayi. The sequence goes on along the minus strand of JAQFVV010006242.1, from coordinate 2,787,968 downwards.
TACTTCCATATTTGAGAACTGACATTTCTGTAACTCGGAGGGTCTATTGTAGCTAAAGTCAGGAAAAGGTGGTGAAGTAGATTGTTAAGCTAGAATTTTTATTTATTTTATTAAATAAAGCTTAGGTAACCCTCCCTCTGTAGTGATGTAATATTTTGGATGATTACCAACAGAATCCTTATTACAATATGGAATGAAGGTAAGATTTTATTCATTACTGTTCTATATTAAAAAACATACACTTGTTACAGGACAGAGTTTATGTTGTTTATTTTTTTTGTTGACTAACCATTGTTCATATTTGTTTATTCAGTATGAATGACTAACATTCTTGCATGAATGGTATTTTCTATTAAACTTGTACTTAGTTAAAGGGGGGTATTTCAAGGAGAGAAAACCATTACAGTTGGAATTAAATCAAGAAGTTACTGAATACATCTTCATATATTTTTGTTAAATAGTTAGTCAGCTTCATAATCATTGTAACATTGAATTAATGATTTTTTCATTACTTTTACCTATTTTGTATGTAATCAGTGCCTATTCATGTATGCTTGTTATTGGTGTAATGATTATTTTAATTGTTAATATGATAGGGATATATACTTGATATACACGTATATAATTAATTTTTTTTATTAAATGAGTTTTTCAATGTTTATTTTGTTTGTAAATAAATATTGTTGATTTGATTCTCATTAAATAATCTTTAATTTATCAAAGTTATTCCTCCACTCATCCATCAATTCACCACCGTATATGTACACACACATTGTTTCTTTACATTGTAATACAGTAATATGATTAAATGAGTTTTCTACTAGATCAGAACCCATATAAGTGTACACCTGGGTCTCTTTTTATGTGGACTTATTTAACACGATTTTGAAGTTCTGCGATTTTGAAGTTCACCGGAAGTCGAACTCCGATAATGCGCTATTACTTTAAATAATAAATTTCATGCACTTACGTTTATTGAAAGTAATAGCACATTATTAGAAATCGACTTTCATCTTAGTAATTTCAATATTTTCAGTGCTTTATAATAGTAAGATTTTATGCAATAATAAAATTAAAATCATGATTTCCACATTTTATGTATACACATATTAAATTTTACAAGATTATGATGTAAATTTGTTCAAACATTGTGTGTGTTAATTTTGCATTTTAAATCACATTCTGTTTTTGCTTTTTAAAAAAGAACGTAATCAATTATTAATCATTTAGTGTCCACAAGTTTATTTTTAAAAGGTGAGTAATAGCAGTGAAACAAAATTTGATTTTTAAATGGAATTGAAAATTAAAGACAAAAATAAGAATTTAATTTTTAGTTGTTAGTTTTAATTAAATTTTTCCCAGCAGTGGTGAATAAATGTCTTTTTATTATTGTAAGTCTAAGTTCATAAACAATTAATAAAATCATCATCTCAAAGATTAATTACTAATTACATTGTCACCAGAAATCCATTGACCTAACATGAGTGTGAAGTTAGCGCTAGTTGTATTTCCTCAGTTTGCAAATGAACGTGTTTTCAGCAAATATCAATAATAATTAAAACATGTATTAGAAAAAATGTAAATTATGCATAAAAATATATTATTTTGAATAAAATTAAATATTATAGTTAAAAAAAGTTTGTCTTGTATCAATTTTTTTCAAATTTGAAATTTTTTATTAGTCATATTTTATTTCCTTATATTTTTTTTGCACGAATTTTAAAGTAATTTTACGTTGTTACTTTGCTTTTACGCGAATTTTGAAAAATCACAGACTGCATCCCCCCTTTTTCAGTGTAAGTTACGTCTATTTTTGCATGATTTCGTTTGCGCGTGTTTTTTGAAGAACCTATATATCGCGTAAAACGAGACCCAGGTGTACTATAATTTCTCACTAAGATAACTACATCACTGAAAAGAAGTGAGTGCAACATTGTCTATGGATTTGAATTCTGAGGCATGTGTGGAATCCAAAAAAGGGGGTGAGGTATAGATGAACTAATCTAAATTGTGTCCGGATTTAATGTGTAAACCTAGAGCTAGCCTATTGGAAATAAGCATGATCATTGGTTAGTTACTTCATTGCATCATTCTTGGCATCCTACCCAAAGACTCTAGGTCTAACCATAGTTAGATGATTCCCTCTCTTCTGGTGAAAAATCTAGACTGGCACATGTTTTGGCATCCAGACTTTAGGGGCATGAAACATGTTTTCAAGGAAGTCCATCAAAAAAATATTTTTTTCTTTTTTTTTTTTTTTGAACTTTATTCATCTTTATGAATTTGCTTAGGTATAAATCAATGAATGGGATGATAAACTGAGACCATAAATAAACAATTAATTAATAAAAGTAAATTAAAATAGATGAGTTAGACATGTAAACAGACAGACTGAAGGTTAGGCTTTAAAAATAACACACACCAACTTTAAAAATGCAGTGAAAGTTAATCATATGCACTAAATGGTAAAGAGATAACAAGGCCCTATGACATATCTCTATTTATATATATATATATACACACACCTGGGTCTCATTTTATGCAGTAGATAGGTTCGTCAGAAAACATGCACAAAAGAAATCGCACAAAAATAGACCTAACTTACCTTGAAAAAATGGGGGATACATACTGTAATTGTCCAAAAATCACATAAAAGCAAGCAACAATGTAAAATTACTTTAAAATTTGCATAAAAAAAAAGTAAGAAAATAAAATATGACTAATAAAAAATTTCAAATTTGAAAAAAATTGATAAAAGACAAACTTTTTTCACTTTTTTTTATTAACTACAGTATTTAATTTTATTCAAAACATATTTTTATGCATAATTTACATTTTTTTAATACATGTACGGTATTTAAATCATTATTGCTATTTGAGAAATCAGATTTGTCATGATGTGATGTGATGTGAGGTACTATAGCTTCTCCTTAAACAAAGTCAAGATGAAATACAACTAAAATGTTTTCCAATTGCTGTTTATCCTTTCCATTTCGCTAAGCGATCTAAAATTGAAATTTTTGTTTCCAAAGAAATTCATTTTCTTAGGTGTTTTTTTCTCTCCATTATCACTACTGTTAGGTAAAATTTAATTAAAACTAACAATTAAAAATTAAATTCTTATTTTTGTCTTTAATTTTCAATTCCGTTTAAAAATCAAATTTCATCATTTCACATCAACTTAATTTTAGATCATGTTACATAATTTTTAAATTGTTAATTAGAATTAAAAATCAGATTTTAATTGTCAAATTTAATTGTGTCCACCACTGTTACTCACCTTTTAAAAATAAACTTGTGGACATTAAATGATTAATTGATTAGGTACTCTTTTCATAAAAAGCAAAAATAGAACATGATTTAAAATGCAAAAACAACAACATACATAGTATTTTTCTTCTATAATATTTGAACAGATTTACATTAGAGTCTTGTAAAATTTAATGTGTGTATATAAAATGGGGAAATTCTGATTTTAAGTGAATTATAAACTTCTTTATTGCATAAAATCTGTTACAGTACTATTATAAAATGTGGAAAATATTGAAATTATTAGATGGAAGTCAAACTCTGAAAATGTGCTTTACTTTAAATATGATGTGAGTGCGCAAAATTTATAATATTTAAAATAATAGCACATTATCGGAGCTCGACTTCTGTTCTAATAATTTTTATCATATAAAAGAAAACTGCATACAAAGATATTAAGAAGAAACATGAATCACATAGCTTCAAAATTGCATTAAATAAATCCACATAAAACGAGACCCAGGTATATATATATAAAGTAAATAACATTATACTTAACTATTGATAATGATTATAATGATATTAAGGGTGATAAATTATTGGCAAACAAAAATATGGAATATAGTGAGGAGTTATGAGATATTATTGATGATGAAATGGACAGTGATTTCAATCGTGCTGGGAAAAGGTATTTACAGGTCTAAATACTTTGAGGGGGGTCCATGACCAAAATTGATCACCCTCCATATATATATATATATATATATCAGGTACTGCTGCAAGTACAAGAAACACTTGATAGGGGAATGACTGAAGCACCTGAATTTGGGATAGTGCAGATTGCAGAAGCTGAAATGACCATGGCATGGATATACCAAATGATAATGAGCAGTATGATCAACATGAAAATAAAAATAAACAGTAACATAAATACCATGAAGGAAGATATGAATAGTATTAAGGCAGATATGATGGAAGCAAAAATGAATAGTAATATAAATAATATGAAAATAGAGATGAAACAAGAATTCAGTAACAGAATAACCAACATGGAAGAAAAGTTGAAAGTGTATATGGATAGTGTCAGATCAGATCTAAAAGAAGATATGGGGTGTAGAAACTAGACTGTCCACAGATATAGAACAATTTTTTCTCAACTTGGATAGTGTTCAGAGAGACAACTCCAAAATAAAAGAGATACTTGGCAACTTGAAGAACGAAATTGATCTGAAGAATTTAAAATGTCAGCAAAGGTTTGTAGAATTCAAAGATAGCATCATTGGGTAATTAAATGTTAAGGTCGATGAAATGCACAAAAGTCAAAAGGTCTTTAAAGGTGAAATTAGTAAAAGTTGCAAAACAAGGTCCAAAAGGAGATACAAGATGCACATTCAAGGCTAGACCAACTATCCACATGGCAGAACCTTAAAGCAGTCACAAGAGAGGACACTAGGAGCCCTTGACCAGCATCTCAAGTGACTTGAGAATAAGATAGCCTTGACAGTAACCATAACCATCCTAGATAGAACCACTCTCAACAAACTAGTGAATGATGCAGCTGCAACACAGGACCAAATTGACAAGTTAGATGAGGCTCTCAACCAAAAAATGGTAATGATTGCATCTCAACTGTGTCAAAGGACACCAACCAATGAAATTTGGCCAACAGAGATTGGTTTGATAACCCAGAAGGATAGGGGAGAATAAAGTGATAGAAAAATTACTTGGAGTCAACCTCAAGAACTCTCAGAGGTTGAGTCAGCTTTGTAGGGACCCACTCTCTCACATCATATGATGTCTCACATCATATGATGTCCAAGGGGAAAATTACAATCTTGACTTTAATTTAGAAAGTTTACTCCTGAATGTGCATCAGACCAACCCCAAAAACCAGGTGCTGACTGCATAAATGAATACCCTTGAGGTAAATAGAATTCAGAGCCATCCAGCCCAAGTTAGTGACATTAACCAATTTGTAAAGCTAAAATTATTTAAGCAAACCACTAACAAAGCCTCCCATAAAGCACCTTATAAGCCTCAATCTTTACTTTTTGATCAATTGAAACTTACCAGAGAGAGAAAAGATGATCATAGCAAGCATATAATTGCCTTCAAGAAAATGCATTGATGCAGTGGGAGTTGCTATTTTAAACTCCTTCCTACTTTGATGATTACCCAAAGGTATTAGTTAAATATTTCTGGTATAGGGATAGGCAAGAGACCCTATTATACCAGATATTCTAAGAGAAATATAGATTAGCACCAGGAGACACTGTGATAAAATTCTTTTGCTGGAAGGTCACAAAGCTGATGACACTTAACATCTACCACCTGAGCAGGAGCAAGATAATAAAAAGAACCTATCTCTTAAAATTGAGCAATTACTATTGTGTTCCAGCACTAAAAATATTGAACAAGTAGCTGAATTGCTCAACAATATAGACATGAATAATACCAACTTATCAATAAGAGCACCTAAAAAGGATGAGGTCACTGTTAACACAATTTTCTATAAGAAAAAGAAAAATAACAATGATTTCAGTCATTGGAGGGGAAATTCCTTATAAAAAAACTTCCATACCTATGGTCACCCCAAAGAAACCAGACAAGTATTGGCAAAGCAGTAATAAGCCCATCTCATAGACCAGGAAAATTCCCCAAACCAGAATGCAGTAATTATACACCAACAATCCTGAAACAATCAAAGTATAAGAATGCTTGAGGTTAAGTTCCTCTTCTCAAGAAATCCAAAAAATTCTGAGGAATATAAGCCAAACCACTGTATGAGAGATAACTAATATGATGTGTTTGTGAGAGGATAAATCACCCACATTTGCTTTGTGGAGCTGTCCATGATAGAGGTTTTGTTTGAGGGCTTGCTGGTTAAAGCATTCTTACATTCTGGTTTCCAGATTTCAGTGTTGTCAGACAATTTCTATGATGAGATTCTGATCAGAAATCCCAACATTAAAACCATACCACTTAAAACCATTCAGGTCACCATGGCTAACAGCAGGAAAGTTTAGCTAATGCAAAACCAAATCTGGGTTGAGATCAAAGTAGGCCAAACAATCCTCTATCATGTGTTTTTAATACTGAATGGCTTAATCCATGATGTTATATTAGGGGAAAATTTCCTACACTTGAACACATGCATTATTGATAGGTGATAAAGTCTTGAAGATGATATTACTTCTGAGATATGATCTGCCTGAAGTTCACTGCATTATGTCTAATATCCCAGGAGCACTTGTAAATAGTAAAATTGCAGAGTCCAAAATGCTTAGGATCGATGATGCATTGAAATAATTAACAAATTTAGTGTGATTTTTTCAGAGATACCAGGAGTGATAGATAGATTTCAACAGACAGTTAGGTTGAGACATAACCAACCATTTCAATACAAATCGTATTCTATTCCATACCAGTATCTTGAAAAAATATCCAAACAGATTAATAAAATGCTGGATTGGGGGATCATTTCCAAATGCTCTTCACCTTATTGTAATCCAGTTGTAACTGTAAAGAAAAAAGATGGGGTGATAAGATTTTGTTTGGATGCCAGACAACTAAACAAAACTACTGTCCCTGACAGAAATATTCCACTGCCCATTCATGAATTATTCATAGGTTTGGAAACAAAAAGGTGTTTTCCTCTTTCAATCTAATATCCAGCTATTGGTTTTACTCCACCCAGATGAATGCCAATACACTACATTCCATTACCAAAATTTTACATATCAGTCTAACAGGATGCCTTTTGGATTAATAAATAATGGTGATGCTTTAATAAGGTGCTTAGATGGAAGCGATCCTTGAGGCTAAGCAAAACATGACTATTTTTGTGGATGATGTAATAATTGTATCTACCACAATTGAAGAAAACCTTTAACACCTATGTTTTTTGAATAGTGCCATCTGAAGGGAATCAAAATCAACTTTAAGAAGAATACCCTAGTTTCAAAGCAGGCAATCTTTTTAGGTTACATCGTAGGTTGCAATGGGATATGATCTAATCCAGAGAAGATCGGTGCAATTTAAAACTTTCCTAAACCAATCAATAAAAAAACAAATTTGATCATTTTTAGGCCTGTGTAACTTTTACAATTGTTTTTACCAGAAGTTATCAAACCACATGGAATCATTGTTAAAGCTAATCAGAAAAGATGAAAAATGGAACTGGATCAAGGAACAGAATAGGGCATTTGAAAATATTAAAACAGGCTTCCTAGTGCAAACCATGTTAGTCTTCCCTGATTTTAATAAATCATTTTTTGTCCAAACAGATAGTAGTGTTCCAGATTATGGGTAAAATTATCCAAGATACAGGATGATGGCCAATCTGGTGTCATCTAGTTTATCAGCTGGCTCACAAAGTCTAAATAAATTACATAGTTATCAAAAAAGCACTGGCAATAGTGTGGGGATTTCAAAAGTTTCAACAGATGCCACTCAGCTCAGCAATGGTAGTGATCACAAATGACAAATGCCTCAAATTCCTGAATCACAGTTACCTGACCAATAGTCAGCTCATCAGATGGAGTTGGCTGTTACAGGAATTCCATTACAACATATGATACTGTAAGGGATCTGAAACTGTCATGGCTGATGTGCTTAGTTGAAACCCATGTAGGTCAGAACAGAATCATTTGTCAGTAAAGAATGCCTACATTATAAATGTCAATTTATTGGCTAATAGTAATGTGAGAATGATTTAGAGACCCTATCCCAAATTTGCAATATGCAAACCCTGATTTAAACCCAATCATGAAAATTCTAAAAGGAGAGAAAGTTTTGAATGTGCCAAGAGAGGTAATGTGTTTTTAAGTAAAGAATCAGGTCTTCTTTTACAGAGTAAATATAGATAAAGATTAGTGAAGGGTAGTGATTCCTAAAATATTGTGTACCCACTCATAAAATATATTCACTGTTTATATGGACATTTTGGTATCATAAATAGAACATACTTTGGAAACTTGGTTTTGCTGTCCACAAATGTAGTATACATCTTAAAGCCACTGAGATTGTCTTGGGTGCTTACAAGGCAAGTCAGTAAATCAAAGATACAACAATACTTTAAAATCAAATATGCCCAAAAAGCCAAATGAGATCTTAGTGATAGACAATTATGAGCCATTGCTCCCATTTAAAAAAATACTTATTGGTCATATATGATCTCTTCAAAATACATGTTGGCATATCCAATATCCAAAACTAATACCAGGCACATGATCAAGGTATTAGATATTGTCCAGTTTGTGAGGATAGGGAAGCCCAAGACTATTCTAACATACCATGGTATGCCTTTACAATTCAAAGAATAGAAATGATGGGTGAAAAAACTCATCAGACATCCATTAGGAATCCACAGTCAAACCCTTGTGACATGTGATGCAGGAGCTTGGATGTTGATGTAAGATTTACCTAGAGGATGAGCATAAAGAGTGGGTAAAACAAATGAAGCTTGTAATCAACCACATCAATTGGAGCATAATTAATTGACAGGATTCATGCCCATTAGACCACTTCAACCAACATATTTCCATGAGAATTATTTGACAAATATCAAACCTCAGTTAGATGTACTAATTTGATCCAGAAAAGGGCATATGAAAAGCATATGTGCAACTGGCAAACAAAGCTGAAAAAGGAAAATGTCCACAATTTTCAAGATAAGGGTTAATGTGTGTATTGAAATACCCCATGAAAGTAGTTATTGGAAGGAAAATCAAATGTTTTATTAGCAATATGAGGTACCTTTCACAATTGTGAAATGGTTCAATCCAAATGTGTTTTGGATAAGAGTAAATGGAGAAGTGAAGGGAATGTATAATGTGTAAAATTTTAAACCTTATTTTGGTTGAACAGAGTGACCACTGAGTAGATATGCTTAATTGACAAGCAAAAAAAGATAAGTATAAGTCTCAATTAGAGTTGTGAGATGATTTAAAAAGTAAAAGAATAGGTCAGATTATAAGAATAGACCCAGGTAATTGTAAGAGCAATTTTTGTGATGCTTTAGAGTCAACCAAGACTTAAAATATAATTCATAACATGATGAACACTAACATTTAGTTAGTTCTCATAGAAACCCAGTAAACCTCAAAAAGGAGCAGAGTCAAAGGATAACAAGTTTGACTATGTGCCACCTACAATGGAGACACATTACTGGTTGATCTCATACCATACAACTATCATAATAAAAAGATGCCCATATGTAAATCTCATTTCACTAGGATGCAAGTTATGAATCAAGAAATTGAATAGAAGGGAATAGTCAAGAAAATATATAAATTAGAATAAATAGGTTTTGTGACCCTTTTTGCATAAATATTCCAATGCTAAACCAAAGGCATATACTCTAAATAAGTGTTTAAATTTCAATAACTTAAAATTGTAATTCTATAAGAATAGGGGAATTGTAAGGGTAGCTTACAATCTAACCTTTGTCACTCTCACCACCAAATCCAGCCCATTTTTAATGTTATTTTAATTAATATGCAACTAAACATGTTTTCACTTATAAAGTAATTAAACCCATATATATATGTATTGTATCTAACTGAAGTTTCACTTAGTTTTAATAGGTGACCAAGGTTATCTTAGCTTAACCTTTTGTTTGAAATTTTCTGATTTTAAAAAAATAATGATTAAAAAAATGGAGGTTAACTTAGTTAATAAATAAAATAGGATAATCTTATGTAGTATTATAATAATTGTTAAATATTTATGGGATTATGTCTAAATGTTTCAATAGTGTGAGTTAGTTTGATAAGGGATGTCAGACAATAATTTAAATTAAAGAAAATATCAGAAATAGTTGTGAGTTGATAAATAATATTAAATGTATTTTAAAGTAAATATTGTTCAATTCATTTAGTGTCTAAATGATAATAAACAGACATTGTGGATAGATTGAAATAAATAATATTAAATATATTTTAAAAATAATCTGTAAATTTTATTTAAAGCAGTGTAATAATGTTTAAAAGCTGTAATTTAGATTGGCAATTAAATTTTATAAAGTTATTTTGAATTTAATGTTCAGTAATATTTTATTTTTGTAGTTTTAAAATAAGTCATAATTAGCTAGTAGCATTCATGCTAATTAGGTCATTCATGTGTGGAAGTGTGTATGCATGTATGGAAAGACATGTGACTATGGAAATCAATAATAATTTAATTGTAGTATTGATTCAAAACAAATGAATGAGTGAAATTGTTAAAACTAAATGTTTAAAAGTTTTGATAAATAAAACTAGTGCTAATTCTTATATTTGTTTCATTTAAAATTTATTTTAAAGTATTGCATAAAATAGTGTAATGGGCACATATGCCATTACTTTATTTTTTTATTAAACATGAAATTAAAATAAAAAGTTCGCATTTAAAAACTTTTTTTTTTAAGATATAAAAATTGAAAATTAATTTTATCTTAAACTCATATATATATATAAAATTGCACAGATGAAAAAAAATTATTAAAATAAAACTTTATTAAAAATAGAAAAAGTATTTTAAAAGCAAAAACTTAAAAAGATTTAGAGATAAAAATATATCTTTAAGTTTGTGAAATAATTTAATTAATTCTGTTGTATAAAATGAAAATGATTAATTTTAATTAGTAAAAGTAAACCAGCCCTTGGGCATTTCAAAATGCATAAGCAAAGGTCATATAGGAGAGGAAAAACAATAGGAACAGAATGGCCAATGAAAGAAATCCATCAGGGAATCGGACCTCAATGGAAGGATCATCATCATCGATGATGTAATGTCTATTGGATCTGAAAGTTTACATATAAAAGAAAAAGTTTGGAAATAAATCTTTTTAGTGAGTGAAGAAAATTTAAGAGAAGACAGAAGTGTGTTAAGTCGGAGATTTGGAGGTGAAGGGATTAAAAGACGCACTTTCAATTCCTTCAGTGGTTATAAAAAAAAAGAAATGAAACATCATTTTTTCTATATTGAGGACCACAGGATCATTGGGGGATTTAATGCTGGATTCCAAATGGCAAGCAACTGTAGAGGATGAACTTTTCTAAAACAGTAAGAACTATATAACTAATGAACATTTCTAAAACCATAAGAACTTTATGAACTCTAAGGAATATTAATTTGAAAACAATAAGAACTCTAAATTCTAAACCTTTCAGTAAATAATACAAATAGAATCCTATCTGACCAACACAAATTAATATTAATAATGTTATTTAATGTATTTTTTATTTATTTAAAATCACTTCCATTTTTTTTTTCTTGTTGTTCTTTTAAGCTTTATGATTTTCTTTAAACTAAACTTAAGTCAGGCGTGAATGTCTGCATAGATTTGTAAAATTATATATATTAGTTTAAGGAAGGGTAATCTTAGGTTATTTGTTTCATAGTTAAATTGGTTCAATGGATTAGATATATCAGTGTAATTAGTAGATGTAGTATGAGATTCACTACTTGCAGGATCGATTTATATGCCGCACCTCCCCCTTTTTGCCTATGGAAGGGATAGTAAGATGGAGAATACAGTCCCTTCCTATGAAGTTTTTTGTTTATTGTTCTTCTTACCAATAGATGTAGCATTTTTATTTGGTTGAGAGTCAATGTCATCTATTAACCATACTGTTCAGATGTACATTCCTGACAGTATAGTATTTAGTGCTGTCATATTTTTATGCTACATTGAATACATCAATGTATCAGATGGATTGACGCTGGTTTGACTGCGAACTTTTGGGCTAAGGTTAAATAAGGGATAGAATATTTTCTTTTTAAATACAAACTATGTAGTTTATTCATACTCGACAATCTTAAAATAAATATAAAATTCATCTGTGTGGATGATTTAAAATTTTAAAATAATAATTCAAATTAAAAGTTAATATTAAAAAAAATAAATAAATGTTATTCCTCAAATTTAAAATGATTATATATGTGCATTAATAAATGTTGTTTGTGTGTTAATTACTGGCAGTGGCTTTTATTTTTTTATATTTAAGATTTGAAATTAAACAAAGTTATATATTATTATCTCTGCGTCTCCACTGAGCTAGTGACTTGGTCTAACAGTCAGAGAAAAATACATATGTAAAAGTTTAACAGCGCATATCTGCCTACTTTATAAATTTTCTAGGTTCAAATGCCTAGATGGCGCCCTTGTAGTGCAGATACGGTACTGACTCCTATTCTTTTGGACCATTATAATAGTTAATAATTAACTTTTGTTTAGAAACCGTTAATGACCACGTGATTTTCAGATAGTTAAATCAATTTACATCAGCAATCAATTTCAGCGGATCTGTCAGAAATGTTAGATATCAAACTTGATTGGTTTTAAAAAGGGGTTGATGAGTGGGTGGAGTAATGAAATTATCAGATATAAATAGGTGTTGGAGAGTTTGGTATGTGTTCCTGCATGGCTGATCTTAAACTTCTCTTTAAAAAAAAAGTTATAAGTTTCTTTAAAATTATTATTTTGTTTAAAAGTAAAGTATGTTTAAATAAAATATTTTTAAATTGTTCTACAAGTATGAAAAACTGCTAAGTTAAAAGGTAAATATTTTCTGATATAGCCTTTCAGTCAAAATTTTGAAACTGAAGTAACAAAAATGTTTAAATGAAGTTATGCATCTCTTATCCTATTTACATATTATTGCATGTCTTTTTGGAAACAAAAATTAAAATACAAATTTAATTAAGGTGGCTAAGTACTTATATTGTACTGGACTATTTTAGCTGGAAGATGCTAAGTATTTATTCAATTAAGTTGAAATGTAAGACAAGCTAATTGAAAGACATTATAGTGAACTATATTATAGATTTAAAATGTGTCAATATCTTTGTGATAAGATTATTTAAAGCTGTCATTAAGTCTGACTTTTATTCCTGATACTTGATATTGACTTTAAAATATTTTCATGTTTTGAATAATGCTTATTTCTAAAATAAATTTAGAAGAAAGAAATGTACTGTGCTAAACTCAGGAAGAATAAGTTGTATCTGCCAAGCGTTAGTATAATTTTATTGATTTTGCCTAGTGTTCAACTGCAAGGTATTGAATACAAGATATTAATTATCTTATTCCAAAAATGGTTAGACAAAATATTATAGAATGTCATTAATTAAGGATGAATTTTCAAATAATAGTGTATCTTAAAAGTTTGTTGTTTATACCTTGACCTGAAATGAACATGGTTTATTTTAGCTAATTGAAAAACAGATGAAAATATGGACTTTAAAAAATAAATAAGTCCTGTCTTATGCTAAGCAATGAGAAGTGAAAGTTATTTGGAAATAAAAATTTCAAAATGCTATATGAGAAATAATTTAAAAGTTATTTATTTATAAAAAATAAAAAAAAAGAAGAAATGCATTCTTTTAAAAGAAAAATGGAATTAAAAATCAGAAAGCAATATTATTATGATATTAAACCTGGAATGCTATAAAATATTATCAGCTGAAGAATTTGTTTTATTTAATGCTGGCCTATCTTATTATTTTAATGTTTTAATATTTAGTATATCTTCAAAGGAAGGAATTAATATGTCTTGAAAGAACTATTTAAAACATGTTTCATTTTTATTAACATTCATTGCCATGCTTATAAACATTTTGATTAGAGCTTCAAATACCATCAAATAAAGTTATTTTCAACAAATTATCTACTTATCTAGAATGGAAAGCCAGTATGGAACTGAAACTATGAACTGATTTACTATATTATTCTTTTTATTATTATTATTATTATTATTATTATTATTATTATTATTATTATTATTATTATTATTATTATTATTATTATTATTATTATTATTATTATTATTATTATTATTATTATTATTATTATTATTATTATTATTATTATTATTATTATTATTATTATTATTATTATTATTATTATTATTATTATTATTATTATTATTATTATTATTATTATTATTATTATTATTATTATTATTATTATTATTATTATTATTATTATTATTATTATTATTATTATTATTATTATTATTATTATTATTATTATTATTATTATTATTATTATTATTATTATTATTATTATTATCTGTATTTTATTGGTTTAAAAAAAATAAGAAGAAGAAAACCAGAAAAATATTTGTGCTATATAATTTGTTATAAAATATGTATAACATTTTTGGCATAAATATAACAGGTAAACTAATGTAACAATTTTAATTTTTAATGGGTTATAGAATAAGTAGATTGATATTCTGCTATTCACAGGTAGATTATATGCTATTATTTATATTTATTAAGCGTATTACAAATTAAGTTTATTTGATAATTTCATTCATAGAGAATTAAATATCACAGTCTTAGTTTATTATATGTGGGATGTGTCATTCAGTTTTATTTTAAACCAGCCAAAAAAGTTTATCAGAGAGTTTTCATTAATTTGTTTTATAAATGCTATATTAATAATAACTGCAAATGTTTTTATATGCATTGAGAATTAATATTCTCACATTTAATTCACAATCTTTTAAAAAGTCCACTAGTCACTATATTTAGTATTGAATATCTTATTATGTGTACTTTGTGCCTTGCCAGAATTTTATATGCATTTAATTTTAAAGTATTTCATATAGTAGTCGTTTTGACACAGTTTTGCTTTGTTGGTTTTTGCATTAGATATACGTGTCATTATTTTAAATTTCTTAGGAATAACTTAGTTAATTCAGATGAAGTCTATATCTTGTCATTAGTTAATATCTGTTAGCCTCATAGAGTTAGGCTTAGTTAATAATTTTAAGTATGCTTTATGGAGTAGACAAGGTCCTCCATCCTTATTGTATTGTATTTCCATGATATGATAGTGCTTGTGCCCATAGAGGGTTATTATATTGAATTTTTCAGTGATGATAATCACATTTTAAAGCATTGGAATCCCATGAGAAGAGGATCATGCTTTTCTGGTGTGTCTTTCCTGTTCCCAGATGTGCTGTAGACAAGTTCCAGGCAACTTAGTTTCTGCCTCAAAGTTAGGTATTTTTGAAAGCCACCCCATTCTTTTCCAGCTCTGAGGAGCCTATATATTCTTATATTTTAGCCTTTCATTCACGATGACTTAATGTTAGCTCCACCACAATAGGTGATGTTGCATTTGTTTTAGATCTGTGATGATGAGATATGCTTGTTTGTGGAACTTTGTTTTTTCAGGTAGTGGTAGCTATTTTAAGGCTCATAGGTATATCAATGTTTGAATTATGTTGCTATGATAGTTTTATCATGCACAAGCCAACCAATAATAATCTATGTTTATTTTAAGTATGTTAAATTATGCATATGGTATAAGAGGCAATTCACACCTACTAAATTTAATATGTCATCCAGATTTTCACTGCTGGATTTGTAAGTTTTTAGGTCTTTAATTTTAACACACACTTAGGGTAATATTTTATGTGGTCAAAATTTATTTTAAAAGTGTATAAATGACCTCTGATGAATGAGTGGCCCATATATCTAAATTAATTTAAAGTTAGCTAAAGCTATAATGTAAAATTAAGAGCGTGCTAATAGCTCTAAACAAGCTTTTTTATTTTATTTATGATAATTGCTACTACAAGAGAAGGCATTCAAATCATTTTTATCTTGGATTGTCCCCATCCCCAGACCGGTTTCGACCTATGGGTCTCTTCAGTGAGGAGTTGGGACATTAGATCTAAAAAACCAACTCAAGCAAAGCATTTATCTAAAAGATAATTGTTAGTGATGTCAATATAACTGGTGATAATATTTTAAATATATGCTGGGTATGCTTATTCCAACTTAGCATTTTTTGAGCTCAGGATTATAATTTTAAGCTTCTTGTGTGTTGTTCTGATTGTTAGATAACACTGCCATATTGTTAATATGCTAATAATTATAATAAAGAAATAGAATTGTTAATTATTAGACTCAGTTTATTTTTAATTTAAGTTTTAAAAGATTTGAAATCTCTGATTGTTTAAAAAGAGATAAGAATTTAGTATTAAATAGCCTTTGCTTGCTATTATAAGTACTCTTTATTTAGTAATTTGTTTATTAAAACAACCCATTTAAAAGAATCTAGAATAGGTATTCAGTCATTGAAGCTAAAGAAATTGTTCATATTATCTTTATTTTGTTTTTGTAAGCCAAAAATAAAATTTTAAACAAAATCAAAATATTTTGTAAATAAAAGTTTTCAGCGCCATGATGGCAATGCTTGTGGTAAAATTGATTGTAAATATTTTTTTTCCATTGTTTTAAATAATAAACCTTATTATTATTATTATTTTAAAAGTTTTGTTTCTGTTTGCTTTACTTTATATGAAAATATTATTGTCTTGTGTTCCAAGTTCACAAAATCTTAAGTTTCACAGTTCATACAAATTTTCAATTCAGAAGTTCACAAACATATGATAAAGTTTATAAAATATATTTGATACTGGTTTGAAGTATAAAAGCATGCCAATTTAAGTGATTCTCAGATTGAATCACAGTAACAGATAATTACATTATATCAGATACTTAATTAAATGCACATTTGTAACTGATTTTGAATTATCATTATATCTTCTCAGATTGAAGATCCTGCAATATAAGATGTAGAAAATTAATGCCTCAGAAGAGTATTTATTATTATTTTAAAAACTGCACATTATCTGACATTAGCTGTACATTCTTTATCATCATCTTATAGTTAAGAATTGTAATCCATATACATTTGAGGTATTTAGTAGGTTGTCTGTGAGTATGGGAAAAGGCATAAAAACTACCCTTGACCTTTTGCTTGCTTGAGTAATATCTTGGGTAAAAGGTCATTATTATTCTAAATTTAGATTGGTTCATTAAAATTATTAAATTAATATTTGATTTTTTTATTGTTCCATGTTTAAACCACAAGGTAGTTATTTTATGGTCACCAAGATATCACTTAATTGTTTAGTCATCTTAGCAATTCTTTAATAGGCAACTTAATATAATCTTTTATTTTGCACAAGAGTTTTAGTTTTTTAAAACCCCTGAGATTGTTTGCTCTTGTTGCCTTATTAGTTTTACATTTAATGTGATAGTCCTCCCAATCAAATATCATTTATTCTTATTCAGAGAGGGTGATTTGATGATAGGCCGATTCCAATAACTATTATCTAATGATTTTAAAATTTATCTTTGTATTGCTTACTGGTAAATCATTAACATGCCATGATAGTTATAATTGTCTTAGTATTGGATTTGGTCTCTATCTGATCATACATCTCTGGATCATCATCTCTTTCTTTAAATTTATTGTAACCCTACTGAGCTGAGTCATCAAGAGTCTCTTCTTCACTTCTCTCTTCACTTTCTTCATCTTTTCTCTCTTCATCTTCCTTTCCTCATCATCATCTCTCCTCATCTCTCTTCTCTCCATCTTCTCTCTCTTTTCCTCTTTTTCGTCTCTCTCTTCTACTACTACTCATCATCTCTCTTCTCTCTTCATATCTCTCACTCATAATCATCATCATTTCTTCTCCCATTTCATTTCCTTTTCTTCATCTCTCTCATCTCTCATACTCTTTTCTCTCTCATCCATCCATTTCATTTTTCCTTTACCCCCCCTTTTCTTTCTATCTTTTAAAGTTAAAAGGTTACAATATATATATACACACACAACAAATGTGTATTTTAACTATATTGAGGAAGTATCAAGATAAATCAATTTTACTTATCTATTAGAAAGATGAAAACCACAATTTAAAAAAATTGTACTAATATATATTATAATGAAATCCACTACCCCAAAGTCAAAGTTGTTGGTGCCAGATATACTGGAACTGCAGGGTACACCATATGACGATGTGAATATGACTCAGCAATTGCATGATTTGAATTAAATGTGTCAACCAACCTACAACAAGTCATATTCTACATTCATGATTTGACAGCACATTTGGATACATCAGATGTTACTGAATCAGGAATAGCATATAACAAAGGGAGTGTGTCTCACTACTGTCAGACCTAGGCCTTCAAATAGGATGCTAAAGATGTCACAATGAAATGCCCAGTTCCAAATCACATCTACTTTCAATATACTAACTTATAATTTACTAACAATATTTCAATGTAATTTAGACCAGTGCACATTCATTACATCTCCCTTTTTATACCCCATTACAACACAGAATTCAAACTCAGGGAGTAACAGAATTTAAACTCAGGGAGTTCTTGCAGTCAGCTCTCTTAACCAAATATGCCTATATATAAGCATAGATATAGAAAAATACTGGTGATAATCAATTATTTATAAGAGCAATACATGATGATGATGATCATCAAACCTTTAATGGTGTAAATTCATAATGTGATTATGATGATCAAACATCTAGTGGTATCAATGCACAGTAATGATGGTGATGATCAAACAGAGATCAGATTGGTTTAAACAACGTAATTTATTAACAACATATATAATAAATATTTACAAACAAAAAATAATAAAATAAATAAATATTCGTTTATCAAGAATGGTTTTTCTATCATTTTGATGGCTTCATACAATGGAAACAAAATAATTTATAGTATACTATATACAAAATTATACTATATAATTCATTAAATATATACATAAAACAACAAAAAAAGCAAAATGAGAGTTCACTAATTCTAATACTACCCCATTAACTTTTTGCATAATCAATTCATTTAAAAGCAAAGTGGCTTGATGTCACTCTAAATCGGTCACTTTTCGTACTACGATTACGATTTTGCGCTCATTTAAAAGATTAAAAAAGTTCTGTAAGATGCTGCCTTCTCTTGAATTATTTTACAAGTAAAAAATCAATAAAATGACCTTATACATCAAACAAAGGAAAAGTACTGCCTTTTCTTGAATCTTATTGGCTGTTAAATTTTGACAAAGAAAATGGCTGCCAAAAAATAAAGAGTTGCAACCTGTTTTTATTTTATTTTGAAAATGATAAACGAATGTTTTAGATCATTTTAACAGTATTTTTTGACAAATTATAAATTTTGATAAAATATGCTAAAATAAAATTATTTTAGAAAAATAGTTAAGATTTTAGGAAGAATTATTTATTTATTGTAATGTGCTTATCGCAATGTAAAAGTGGGAAGAAATCATGACATCAGCAAATCTTTTTCATTGGTGAGTGATGTTCCTTTTAATTTCTGCCACTATCGAATATTTTTCTAATTATAAATCAAAAGTTATTTTTGAAAAAACTTTTGTTCACTTTCATAATCTGACAAATTATTAATGTCCTTTTTACAAACAAAACTAAAGTGAATATAATATTAAAAGATGAATATATTTTTGACAATTGACTTTGTTAATTGACACTTTAATTTGTGAATTGGCCAATTAAAAGTTTTGACTTTTACCTCACTTTGCCAATAATATAATTAGCGGTTTAAAAGTTAATGTAATTATTAGAATATTTTTAGGCTAGGGTAAATACATTTATAACTATTTTTTATTAATATATATATATATAGCCCCATTCCCATCTATAAGTGTGTGTAAGCCCTAGTAAAAAAATTAATGACAGATATAATAAAGACCATTTACTCAGTGGATTAATTGCACTCAGAAGTAAAACAAAATTACAAGTAAATATTATTAAACTTATTAGTAAACAAACTAGTTTTGTTTATCCTAAAGTTTTGCCCTCAATGTTAAATATATAAAAACCTTACCCAAGAGGTCATATTAATGGATCAATGTTGAATTTCCAGAGGAATACTTTTATTAAAAAAATAATACATATTAATTGTAGATGATTTCTTTTTAAAATACATCAACATATAATATTTATCTATCCACTGCTTCCACTTTTAAATTGCAGATGATTGAATTTGTAAAATGAATCTTGAATACACAATACAAAAAAATTACAATACACAAATTTTCAAATAAAAATGTCAAAAGCAAAAAAGAATAATAATAATTACATGAATCAAACAAAATATATTTATCTTGAGGAAAGCAAATGTCAATCTCCATGCATACTGTTCTTGTTCACCAACTCTATTGCTATTTATGAATTTCATGCCTCTTGATTAAAACAACATATAAAAAATATCTCTCCTGAATGTATATGAATCTATGGAAGATTGCTGTACACCAGCATTTCAAAAACAGACATTTTGATGGTTATTTTTAAAATTTCATAATTTCATAGTTTCTTAATGACATTAAAGCTAGCTTTGGAATGTCCTACAGTATTGGATTTTTACCCCGAATACATTGTAATGATTTCTTTTATAAACTGTTATTTATAATGTGGCTTAAATATATATAAAAATAGCTTTTAAAGAAAACAGTTATTTTTTATTAGTTTCACATTTTCTTTGCATCATTTTCATTCTAATGAATTCAATCTTGCAGAACAAATTAAATCACTAGTTCATTCCTGCTAATAATAAATTAAAGTTTAACCTTCCAGTTTTCTTCAATCCAAATTAAAAAACTTTAGATTACTTTTTAAATAAAAGACTTTTCATTTTTATGACTTGACCATTCTGCTGTTAAAAACCAAGTAAAGAGAGATGCTGCTAGATTGTCTCATGCTAGCTAAAAACCTATTGTTACAACTTAATAAAAAAACAAATTATTATTATTATTATTATTATTATTATTATTATTATTATTATTATTATTATTATTATTATTATTATTATTATTATTATTAAATCTTCATTATTCAAAATTCGATCATTTCACAATAATTTAGACCTCATATAAATTGTAATTTTTTATTATGTCCATTCTATAAGACAATCAATTAGTATTTTTAATTAATGATATTAAATGAATAAAAGAAAAACAATTAATTTCTACCAATAGATGAACATATTAGTTTATATGCATATGTACTTCATGTGTATAAAACAAATTTATTTGTTTTCTCACAATAGATAAAAAAAAGAATTAATTTCTCAAACATATTAGTCTATATGCATGTCTATATCTATATATACTATATAAGTAGGTATGTAGGATATTTTATTCGCCTACCACTTGGTCTAAATTCAAACATTGTGAAAGAAATTGGGACAGGTGTGAAGGTTAGTTGTAAGCCATCTCTTATAATATGGATGTAAACAATGATTTTAATATCAGTGTATTGTATGTCATTTTAAAAGACTTGGACTAAGCAAGCATGGCAACAACCTAATATCAAACCAGTCACTAGGTAACCAAATATGGAAGATGTAAGCATAATTCTACTACATAATTTTATTTTCTTATAATTAATGTAATCATGCAATGATAGGTTTACACAGTAATAGAAAAGAAAATAAGAAGCTAGTATACTGGACAATGCAAGCTGAGGGCAGTATAAAAACAAACCTAATTCATTTCCATCATCTTTTTATTATTGTAAAATAAGGCAAAGGCTGTATAAAACAACATTGGAAAATTGAATGTTCAAATCTTGAAGAAAATGGACAGCTTATTTAAATACTTCAAATTACTTGTTGGACTGTTGTAAAACAAATTGCAAGAAACTATGGACAATATTTAAACAAAAACAATTTTAATAAATTCAAGCATTTGGAAGAAATAATAGAGCTGTTTTAAATAGATGTTTCAAATGCAAATAAAAGATTGAATTAGAACATCATCAGAGTAATTATATATAAAACAATAGAATAATTCTGTTATTATAAAAATCATTTAAATACAAACACTGAATTAAGAAGATTTAAACAATTTATGTGCTGCAAAATGATGTTTTATGGCTAATTCAATAATGTTGTAGGGCTAACTGTTGTCGGCCCTGACCATAGGAAATGAGATGGTTTAGTACTCCAGTGTGTGAAGCCTACTGAAACATCAAATACCTCATCTATAGGAGATGGAAATAATGATTCCAAATATGGGTTGTGTTCTCATCCATTGTGTCAGTCGCAGGATGGTGTTGTTGCTAACAAAAAACACATTAATATAACATTTCCAGGCTAGCGATTCTCTATTAATATTGACTTTTTTTTTTGTTTACAAATTTTATATTCTTTCAATTATAAATTATTTGGGACAATAATAGTTGTTTTTTAATTTTTATTGACAAGAGGGTCTTTTGTGGTGTATGTTCAAATAGTAATTTGGGTTTTTTAAATAGTATTACTGTTTTTTAAAATTTGATTGACAAAATTCAAGAGAGAATGGTTTTTTTTTATGTATCTTTAAATAATAATTTATGTTACTTTTATTGGTTTACATTTGATTGACAACAATTAGTGGGAGAGGTGTGTTTTTGTGTATGATTAAATAATAATTTACATTACTTTTATTGTTTTACATTTGATTGCTGACAACAATTATTGGGAGAAGGGTTTTTTTTGTGTGTATGTTTAAATAAAAATTTAAGTTACTTTTTATTTTACATTTGATTGATAACCGATTTTACTTTCTTTTTTTTCTTTTATAAATTATTTTGGTTTCCCAAATAATATTTTTGACAATAGGACAATAATAGTTGTTTCTTTAATTTTTATTGACAAGAGCAGGTCTTTTTTGGTGTATGTTCAAATAGTAATTTGAGTTATGTTTAAATAATAATTTATGGTCTTATTTTTATTGGTTTACATTTGATTGCCGACAACAATTAGTGGAAGGGGTATTTTTCTGTATGATTAAAGAATAATTTAAATTAATTTTATTTTACATTTGACTGCTGACAACAATTATTGGGAGAAGGAGTTTTTTTCTGTGTATGTTTAAATAAAAATTTTAGTTACTTCTTTTATTTTACATTTGATTGCTGACAACAATTATTGGGAGATGGGATGTATGTTTAAATAAAAATTTAAGTTATTTTTATTTTACATCTGATGAAGGCCATTTGGAATCCCTCTAAATTAGCTGCCCTTTATGAAATGAACATTTCCCTCAGCAACAACAAGACTTACAAATGAAAGTCAAAAGATGTTTATAGACCTCAAGTCACATATATCTGCCACACAATCATATCTTTTTTTTCAGCAGGATGGTTTTCTGCTGTAGAAATGGTTACAGTGCCAGCTTCCATGTCTGGCAATTCCTATCTTTCCAAGTTTTCTGTGTTCGAATTAGCCATATTCTTGATCTTGGAAAATTACTCACTAAAACATGACTTAAAGCATGATCATCAAAAAGATTGCATTACCCCACCCTAATAGAGAATTTAGGAGGCTTACAGCTTGATGAGGAACAATCACTACACTGTTAAAATTGTTAAAAGATAACAATAAAACAATTCATATTTTTAAAAAAAGGGCCCCAATGAAAATTTAAATAATTTTGTCACAATGAACTTAACACACCCTCATACGATATTGTTATATAAAATACATATCACAGCATTACGTTACAGTGTGTAACACAAACAACTATAGCATTTTCCTCTGCTTTTAGCATAGGAAAAAGCCACAGCATTAACCGCTAAGCTGAGTTAACACTCTTTCTAGGTTTTATCATAGAAAGAAGGTTTAACTCAGAGTTAACACTCTTTCTACATTTTAGCATAGAAAAAAGACTTAACTCTGAGTTAACAGTCTCTCTAGGATTTATTGTAGAAAGAATGCTTGGGTGCAGCCATGGAAATGAAATATTTCTAGAAATTAGGCTAGAAATAGTGTCATCCCACAGCTGACATGTTGGATCAGAAAACAACCTGAATATGCTGCCAAGGAGTCTCTGTGAGGATTGCTTGGTTTGCTGTAGCATGTTGACTGGTTCAATGATGGGCTGTATTGGGCTGTATCTATCAGAGACATTACTTACCTAATTCACAAAGCTTATGCCAGTTATCTAGAAGAAAGTATTAATTTGTTGTGTGATGTTTTATTTAATTATGTGTACATTTGTAGAATTCTGTATTTTTTACTTCTGTATTTGGGAACAAAATTTCTGTAACTCAGAAGAGTCCATTGTAGCTAAAGTCAGGAAAATGTAGGGAAGAAGGTTATTAAACTAGAAAACTTTTTTTTATTTTATTAAATAAAATTTAAGTAACCTTCTTCTATACTGATGTGAAATTGGGGATGATTACTAACAGAATCCTTATTACAATATGAAATGAAGGTAAGATTTTATTTATTACTGTTCCATATTAAAAAACATACTTGCTACATTCAGTACAAATGACAAACATTCTTGCATGAATGGTCTTTTCTGTTAAACTTGAACATACATAAAGGATGGTCTCTTCCAAGAATAGAAAGCTGCTACAGTTGGAATTAAACCAAGATGCTACAGAATACATCATATATTTTTGTTAAATAGTTAGTTAGCTTCATAATCATTGTAACATCGAATTAAATGTTTTTTTCTTGTTACTTTTACCTATTTTGTATGTAATGAATGTCTATTCATGTATGCATATCATGGGAAGGATTGGTGTAATGAATATATTTAATTGTTAATATGGTAGTGATATATATTTGACACACACACTCGTATATAATTTTTTTTTTTGTTAAAAGAGTTTTTCTATTTTTATTTCAATTGTAAATAAATATTGTCAATTTGATCCTCATTAAATGGTCTCTAATTTATCAAAGTTATTTTTCCACCTGATCATCAATTCACCACCACATATATGTGCAAATACACATATCTTCTTATACATTATAATACAGTAATATGATTAAATGAGTCTCCTACTAGATTGAAACCCATATAAATGAACTGTAATTTCTAAGATAAATTCATTGCTGAAGAGAATCGAGTGTAAAATTCTCCCTGGGTTTGAATTCTGAAGCATGTGTGGAATCTGAAAGAGGAGTGAAGTATGATGAACTAGCCTAAATTGTGTCTGGATTTAATGTGTAAATTTAGATCTATTCCATTGGAAGTAGGCATTTTTATTGGTTAATTACTTCATTGCTTTATTCTTGGCATCCTACCCAAAAACCCTATGTCTAACCATAGTTAGCTGCATCCTCCCTTTTCTGGTGGTAAAACCAGACTCTCACAATACATTAAGAATATAAAATAGAAATTTATAAAACATTAAGAGTATATATATATATATATATATATATATATATATATATATATATTAACTTACTACAAAAATATCTAATGACTTACATATACTATGTGTGTGATATTGATTTAAAGTAAAATTATATGCATTAAGTGAAGTTCATTTATAATATATACATGTGTATTATTGTGTACACATACTAAATATGACACAGATAAGGATATACATTTTAATTTATAGCAGAAATATCTAGTGATATATATTGAGGTAGTACAAGTTGATATATACAGACATTTATGATTACTTGAGGGTGCCACCAAACCATAGCCTGGAAACAAATGACACTAGACTAGATTACATCTTCTATCTTTAGTAGGTTTCTGGTCATAATTTATTTTTACTATCTAATATATATGCCACAATAAAGTGTTCATTTATATATGCAAATAGCCACCTAAATCACCAATTATTCATTACCTCCTCTAAAATGTAAAAATGATAAATAGATGGATAATGCTATGGGTAATTAAAATTTTCTAACAATTTAAAGTTTTATAAATACAAATCATAATGCATGAATAAATTTACAAATAACTTTTATTTATTCCAAACACTATACTGTATTATAAATGATTCAATCTACTCTAAATACCCCCTACAATATTTAGCTCTTTCATCCCTATATAATCAATTACCATCCAATCTTGTCATCAGTGAAAATTACTCTTCTCTAAATAAACTAAAAAAAAAAACAATCCCAAGAGTATATGTGAATTAACAAATCAACCTTGGATTGGCACTACTAATTTTAATCAAGGAAATGGAAAACACTGAGCTAAGGAATGACAACATCGGGAAAAACAAGTGAGTAATTAATAAACTAAAGGTCAAAATCTATATTATTAACCATATTTAATAATTATATTACTCCTATTTTAATCAGTAGCCAGGGCACACATAAAAAAATATTATGAAATAAAATCAAATCTCCCTCCAACTTAAGTTTATTTAGAATATTCACAATTGTAAGAAAACCTTAAAACAAATTTACACAGATCAAAATAGCTAATAACTTAGATAACCTGGGGATAGATCGAATCACACTTCATTTATTCTCAAATTAATAAAATTTTAAACACTAAGGTAAGTAGATATTAAAATTATTACATAATAAAACAATACATATTTAAAATAATTTTTATGAAGTATGCTTCTTTTTTTAGCTTTACAGTTCTAATTTTATTTAAGCAATTTAAATAGAATGCCTTTTAGCAATTATCAAAATGAGTCTAATTACACATATGATGCTTACTTACCATTTACTGTATGTGTTATACTGTTCATCAGACATTGTTCATACTAACAAAAAGGTATTCAAATACATGAATTCATGTAAGGTGTAGATGCAAAGACAGTTCATTCCACTGAAGCAGGGAA
Organism: Epiperipatus broadwayi; assembly: GCA_028023455.1. Lineage (NCBI taxonomy): Eukaryota > Metazoa > Onychophora > Udeonychophora > Euonychophora > Peripatidae > Epiperipatus > Epiperipatus broadwayi. The sequence continues at coordinate 2,761,329 of JAQFVV010006242.1, read as the reverse complement.
TTGATTTAATCCCAGTCTGTTGTTTATAGTGAATCACAACTATACCAATATCCACATAAAAAAATTTGTTTCATCCTTTGTGGATTGTAGTGTTACACATGTCTTTGTGATATAGTACTTTGTCACATTAACACATAGTTGCATAGTTAGCCATGGGAAAAGATTTCCCAGGAGAAATCATGGTTGTATTAGTTGGACATCATACCACAGCTTTTTTTAAAATACAAAGTTCTTCCTTAAAAAAACTGTTTTTATATACTTCTACAGTTTTACCCTCTCCTTTCATTTGCATTTTTCTGTTTAATTGTTCACACATTATTTCCAATTTTATCTTAATCGATAATAGACCCAGAAAGTAAACAAATATTTTTTTTCTTATCACTTTTACTCTGGGTCTAATTTTTTTGCTGATTTTCTTTTAGCAATATTTTTCTTTATTGATAATTAAAGTTAAGAGCGTGCTAATAGCTCTAAACAAGCTTTTTTTTTTTTATTTATGATAAATGCTACTACAAGAGAAGGCATTCAAATCGTGGTCCCCATCCCCAGACCGGTTTCGACCTATGGGTCTCTTCAGTGAGGAGTTGGGACATTAGATCTAAAAAACCAACTCAAGCAAAGCATTTATCTAAAAGATAATTGTTAGAAAAAGATCTGAAACTTTTAGACATCTACATGTCTTTAAAGTCAGCTCTCCAACTGAAAAAATCATATGGGCCTGAACTTAATTCAGATACTCCATATATTAGTAGGCTTAGCTCTTTAATTTAGCTAAAGCCACAACAGCAAAATAATAATAGTAATAGTAACAAGTCAGAAGTCACATGACTTATATATAGCTTGCACTTACTAATATGTAAAGTTAAGAGCGTGCTAATAGATCTAATGTCCCAACTCCTCACTGAAGAGACCCATAGGTCGAAACCGGTCTGGGGATGGGGACCACGATTTGAATGCCTTCTCTTGTAGTAGCATTTATCATAAATAAAAAAAAAAGCTTGTTTAGAGCTATTAGCATGCTCTTAACTTTACATATTAGTAAGTGCAAGCTATATATAAGTCATGTGACTTCTGACTTGTTACTATTACTATTATTATTTTACTGTTGTGGCTTTAGCTAAATTAAAGAGCTAAGCCTACTAATATATGGAGTATCTGAATTAAGTTCAGGCCCATATGATTTTTTCAGTTGGAGAGCTGACTTTAAAGACATGTAGATGTCTAAAAGTTTCAGATCTTTCTCTAACAATTATCTTTTAGATAAATGCTTTGCTTGAGTTGGTTTTTTAGATCTAATGTCCCAACTCCTCACTGAAGAGACCCATAGGTCGAAACCGGTCTGGGGATGGAAGACCACGATTTGAATGCCTTCTCTTGTAGTAGCATTTATCATAAATAAAAAAAAAAAAAAAGCTTGTTTAGAGCTATTAGCACGCTCTTAACTTTACATATTAGTAAGTGCAAGCTATATATAAGTCATGTGACTTCTGACTTGTTACTATTACTATTATTATTTTGCTGTTGTGGCTTTGCTAAATTAAAGAGTAAGCCTACTAATATATCAATATCTGAATTAAGTTCAGGCCATATGATTTTTCAGTTGGAGAGCTGACTTTAAAGACATGTAGATGTCTAAAAGTTTCAGATCTTTTTCTAACAATTATCTTTTAGATAAATGCTTTGCTTGAGTTGGTTTTTTAGATCTAATGTCCCAACTCCTCACTGAAGAGACCCATAGGTCGAAACTGGTCTGGGGATGGGGACCACGATTTGAATGCCTTCTCTTGTAGTAGCATTTATCATAAATAAATAAAAAAAAGCTTGTTTAGAGCTATTAGCACGCTCTTAACTTTACATATTAGTAAGTGCAAGCTATATATAAGTCATGTGACTTCTGACTTGTTACTATTACTATTTTTATTGATAATTGTATTAATGTGTAATTAAAGATTTATTGCATTTACAAATTTAAATTAACTTTTTTCTTTTTTTTTCCTGTTCTTTTCCTATAAAGGAGTATACCCTTCTCCTCCCCCACTAACATACCAAAGAATAATTATGCTTTAATTCAATCAGATTTTGATTATAAATAGCATTCTCAATATACTTATATAACTATATTCATAAACCATATATATATACTGTTAATAACTATATAAATTATACAAAATTATAACTTAATAAAATTAAAATATATTTTATTAAAGTGGAAAAACAGCACCTCAATATATATATATTGTACCAATCGGAATGAAAGTGAAGATCGAATCTAACCGCAAAAACAATATCTGCAACTACCAGGGTGCCATCTAGGCATTTGAGCCTAGAAAAATTTATAAAGTAGGCAGATACGCGCTGTTAAGATTCCACTTTATTTAAATATTCCGATCGTTAGCCCAAGTCACTAGCTCAGCGGAGACGCAGAGATAAAAATCTATAAATTTTATATCTTAAATATAAAAGAATAAAAGCCACTGCCAGAAATTAACACATAAAAATATTTATTTACGCACATATAAAATAATATTTAAATTTTGAGGAATAAATTTAACGTTTATAATTTTATATTGATCTTTAATTCTAAATTTAAGTAGATTGCAAATAATGAGTTTACTATTTATTTAGAGGGTCGAGTATGAATGGACTACATAGGTCTGCATTTGAAAAGAAAATATTCTTCCCTGATTTAACCTTAGGCAACAAATTTCGCAATCAACTGGCACCAATCCATCTGATACATTCATGTATTCAATGTAGCATGATACGACAACACAAAATACTATATTGTCAGGAATATACATCTGAACAATAAGTAGAAATAGAGAAGAGATTGACTCTCCACCAACAGGAATGTGACATCTGTTGGCAAGTAGATCAATAAACAAAAAACTCCATAGGAATGGACTGCGGTCTTCTGCCGACTTACAAACCCATCCATAGGCAAACAGAGGGTGTGTGGCATATATCTATAATCCTGCCCATAGCGGACCTCATACTACATCTACTAATTACACAAATATATCCAATCCATTGAACCAATTCAACTACGAAATGAATAACCTAAGATTACCCTCCCTTAATATAACTTTACAAACTATATAGCCATTCACGCCCGACTTAATTTTAATATTTAAATACGTTCGCACAGATTTGTTTAAAAATGTTGGGTATAGATCGATTACATAGATTCCACGGTCAAAAACATTTCAAAATAAACCTAAACGATCAAAATACAAAATTATTGATACCGACAATCGCAGAGGGAAACTTATAAGTAACCCAATAGTATTCACCATAAGATACTTGTGTTGTCACCAATAACTTAAAAGACATCCGAATAAATACATTTTAGATACTCACCGTAAGGTATCATTATTTATCGAATGTCTATATATTTTGATCAAATATGAAAACCAAAATATAATTAACCGCAAACGAATCCATGCAAGCGTCTATAAACAACTTAAATTTCGTACATTTAAATAATCTTTACAATAAGGAAAAAAAAAATGAATGGAAATGATGTTTATCAATCGGAAAACATATAAAATTAAACAATATTAATTTGATTTAAAACTTACAAAAGTCAGATAAGAGTCCGTTTTTAACATTTAAGTTGGCTTGTTTATCAGTTTGTAAAACTTGACTAAAGTTCTTGATTGATTTTAACAATTGTTCATTTCAGATAGCTTATGGTAGAAGAGTCCAGGTTTCTGCTTTTATTAATTCCCGCGACGCCTCCGTTGGAAGGGAATGTTCTGGAGATGGCAATAGCTGGTTCAAAGTATCACAGTCTTTTCATTTTTTTTTTAATAGAGAGTGTGATATGTGCGTCATACCTCATCTCTCAAACACAAATGCTGGAACTGTCCGAAAAAAACTGTATTTCCCTTTTTATATTATCCACCAGGATTCAATGAACAAAACGTCACTAGTCTATCACTTTCATTAGGGTCCGAGCCAAGGCTTAGTGCTTCCATTGGTCAAGCTAAAATTTCTTTCTTCTCTTATCTAACTTTTCATCTGACTTTTTAATTACACAGCTTTTAGATAATTAATAAACATCATTTCCATTTACAGATTACAGGAATTAATTAATACCTGTTTTTACTTTAACTTACGTTATTTTTTTATTAAAATATTTTTATAAATCTTTTTTTTATAAAAAATACATTCAAATACCTTTTTTTTATTTATTAAAAAAAATATTTTTACAGTTTAGCATCTGTGCGAATATATATATGTATAACAAACGTTTTTAATTTTAGCGTTTAGTTTTTTTTACTTTTATTTTTAATACACTTATTTTTATATGCGAACTTAAAAGTTTTTATTTTAAATAAATGTAACGACATATTTATATATCATTACAATATATATATATAAACTATAACTATCCAGTCAATTTAACATATGATATAGTTTTATATTTTCCTTTACTGTCCCAATACTAAATCTTAAAAATAATAGAGATTAAAAAAATTATATTAAAAGCTTTTATTAACTGTGCACTAAAAACAAATAAAATAATTGTTTCTATAATACATAATTGAAGTTTTTAAATTTAATTTGAAATAAAAGCATGGGTGTCCAGAAATTGAGCCAACCCCTATTTTTTATAACAAGAAATTGACATAATTAATTTCTGATCCCCATTTCTGGACCCCATGCTTTTATTTCAAGTTAAATCTAAATACTTGAAATGTGATTAAGGAAATAATTTTTTTTTTAGTGTGCAAATCAATAAAAACATTTAATATGCTTTTAAATTCTATTATTTATTTTTTTATTTATGTTTTTGTTTGTTTGTTTATATTTTTTGAATGACATATAATTGATACCATGTAGATAAATGCAACACAATTTGTAACTATACTGTGTATATGATTATCACTTTGATTATATGCCATTAAAAGAAAAATTTAAACAAAATTAAAGGCCATAATAAGCAAATATCTCTTTAGCAATGTGTATAAAAATATCTAAATATCTGCTCAGTTTTATAAAATGAAATATATTTTAGTCAAGTAGTGATATTATTATTCTATTATTTCAACTTTGATATATATATATTTTCACATTTTATCTTTTTTTTTTAAAAAAAAAAAAGCAGCAAAGAAACATTTATTACAAATTTTTTACAATTAAGTATATATATTGTGCCCTTGTGAAAAATTTTAAGTTATGGGTACATTTTAAATAGTATAACTGCTGTATAATATTGATAAGATTTTTTTAAACTTTGTTAAAGTAAAGTGAGAGTAGTAAATATAAAAAAAACTATGTTAATATGTTAAAATAATAAAGTAAAGCTAAATATTATGATTTTTGTATGGTTGGGAAAACTGTCCATTGTCAAATAATATATTAAAGGTCCTATTAAATAAAATGTTAAAAGTTAATTTTAAAATAATGACTTAAAATTAAATAAGCTAAGATATTTTAAATAAAAATTAGCTTTAATATTTGTGTTATAAATTATTTATTAAAAATATAATATTTTGTGCTGGACAAATGTATTTAATTTGTTACAGCTTAAATAATTTTAAAATTTATTATTCCAAATTGTATTATATATTTTATCTTTTTTTAATATAATATTTTGTAATAAAATTGTTTAAGATATTTCTGTTTTCAGACAGTAATTATAAAAATTGATACACATCTGGTTTTAAATCATATGATCAGCAAATACACATACTTATGTGTTTACAATGTTTCTAAAAGAAGTTTCAACATTGCTTTAGAATTGTTTTAAAAATTGAAACATTTGTGTACTATAGAATAAAAATAGATGTTAGAAAATTTATTTTAATTGAATAGCTTTAAAACAAGTGTAATTAGTAAAGTTAAATTTTTAAAAATAGATAAATTAAAATTAAATATTGGATAAATTACTAAAGTATTATTTTTGAAATGTTATTTTAAAGTGTTTAGTTTTTTCAAATAAAAGTATAAAATTAATTTAAAATTAAATTTTGTAATGATATTTAATACTTAATATGAGTCATAAATTTTATTTTTAAATTTTAATTACATAAGCTTGACTAATATGTAAATTAGATCACAAGTTGAAGATTTAATAGCCAATCAAATGGCCAGTTTAATTTGGTATAAAAGTAGATGCTCTCATTTTTCTGGGATACTTAATAACTTAATAAATCTCTTAATAACTTGTTTATTTATTATCAATATTGCTTAGTTTACTATTTAAAATTATTGTTTAAAAAAGGATTTGAAGGATTTCAAATTTACTAAGCTAAAGTAGTTATGCATTGCTAAATTAATAAATTCTCTATCAACTGTTTTATTGAAGCTTAAGCCAACTTCATGAAAACTATGGATTTAATACCAACAGAAATGTATTCAAAAGAATAAAGGTTGAAAGTACAGTTAAAAAAGAAGATACAATTTTAAATATATTGGGGGAAAAGTTATATCATTATTTATTTTAAATATTTTGGACATTGGCAAAAAAGTTGAACAGAAATATTCTTTGAAAGTTTAACATTTTTATGCATTATATTTTAAGGATAAATAACTTTATTTGGAGAGCAAAAAGTTATATATAAAAAAACATAAATTTTAATATTTTGAAAAAGTATATTTTAAAAAAGCTTGCAGTAAATATTTTTTTAAAAAAATATTGTCTTTAAAATTTTATTATAAACTTCTCTTAAAAATGGTTATAAAGATTAAAAAAAGATAATATTATGGATATATATATATGACAAGTGATTATTAAGAAAGACCGTAAATCATTTAATACTGTAAAAACTGATTTTTAAAAATTATTCATTAGAAAAGGAAATAAAATGGGTAATTAAAAAAATTATTCTGACTGAAAAAAAATATAACTTTATAAATGACTTTATTTTGAATTCCTATGAAGTGATATTTGAATATAAAAAAAAGAAAAAAAGATATGTATTTTCCATACAATAGCCAACACTGATGCATTTGAACACAGTACAATCCAAGTAAATGGGAAAACTCCGGAGATTATTTTAAAACTTTCCCAAGTGATATCACAATTTAATAATTATTTTTCCTGGAAAGCTGCAGACAATAGACTGTGTTTTATAGAATTTTATAACAGGATTGGTCGTTATTATTTAAAAATATTTCAGATTTAAAAGTTGACATCATTTTCATTTTTTTTATCATTTATGAGTTTATGCGCTACATGGGGAGGAGAGAAAATTTTTTTTTCTAAAGCTTTGGATAGTGGTCATCTTAACAACAAGGATCAGAAGAAAACTTCTTATAAAGAAATATTAAGAGGAAAAAAAAACTTTTAATTTGAACTTTATGGAGAAGAAAGAATTGATATTAAGTAACTATAGTTTTATTTATCATTTCACATACTAATTATAGTATTAAGTTTTTATTAGAGTTATATAGGAAAAATTACATTTAAATATTTTTTTAATCTAACATAATTAATATTGTAAGGAATATTTTAATTTTTTTTTGTAAAGTTTTTACATAAACATTTTTAAAGTATGATAGTGATGCTAAATTGATGTTATTATTATTTAATATGTTTTTTATATGAAATATTGGGCCAGAAAATGTCTAAGAGTGACCGACATGATTAGTGTCACTTCTTTGTAAAATATATTAATTTCAACATTATGTATATTTTATTGTTTCTAGAATTGCTTGGAATATTTTTATAGTATTATCTTATCATATGAATGTATAAACATGTGTGTGTGCATTAATTACACATAAAACTTTATTGTGATTCTAAAGATATGAGCTAGAATTTTTTTTTTAGAAAGATATGCATATTTTCCTTTTATATTACTAATGTAATATAACTTATTGATACATATAATTTTTATATGATTCTTTAATAGATGGACTTTATTTTAGAAATATTTTAAATATTGATTTTAATATCTTAAAACAAAATCATTTGTATTTTTATTGCTGAGTTTTAAAAGTAAAGAAATCTTTTCTTGTAATAGTTTTAGATTTGTTAAAGTCATATGTGAATTTTGTTTATTATTTAGAGTAAGGCTAGATATTTTTGTGATGTAGATTGTTAAATATATTGTAAAGTTTTAAGTGATAGTGACTTGGGATTATGGAAAGAAACCATGGGATGCTTATATATAGAATCTATGGAAAATAGGAAAGTAACTTATATTATTATCTTAGTAGTTTATGCAAGTACAGATAACATAGTCCTGTGAGTGGTATATATTTTCCATGGGCAGTGTCTTTCTTGATATGATGTATTTTAATGTTCAAATGAGCTGAATAAATAGCCTGGACATTAGTATTATATTTGAGATTATTAGACAGAGAAGTCATGCCTCTTCATTTACGCTGTATCAATGTAGATTATCTAATGTACTTTATACTATTGAGTCTATACTCTAGTTAGTTCTTCATGCCTATGCATCATATTGCTGCCTTAATTTCATCAGTTATTGCATCATATAGCATTGTATTTATGAAAGAAAATAATGAATAATTTTTGAATTGTAGTATTGTTATTTTGAAAGAAGATGAAATAGGTTTTTCATGTTTTGATATAGGTTAAAGTCAAATACAAATAAGATTGAATATAAATGTTAACAGTGAATAATAAAAAATCATAGATATTTTTCATGTTTTATTAAACTATTTTTAAAGAGGCATAAAAAGATATGATAATTATTCATGTGATTCTTGAATAATTTTGATATTTAATTTCTACATGTTAATGCATATTTTTTGAAAAATAGAAATATCCAAAATGAACAACACAGAATAGAATGAATGCTTATATTTTTGTGAATATTATTTTATGTTTTAAACATACATGAAACACACATATAAGGATTTTATTTAGAGTAGTGTCAAGCAAAGTATATAAAAAAAAACAGCAGTAATATTATTTGATTAAATTCAATTTATTTATTGAGTGAACCAACATAAGTATTTGTAATAACACTAGCACTATCATAATACAAGTTTGATTAATTTATTATAAAAATATATGAATATATTTTAAAAATAAATGTTACTTTTGTATTTCATATTTTTATATTTTCATGTACACTTACAAAAACCATATATTTTAACTATGTCAATTAATGGATATTATATTAAACTATATGTGTATTTTAAATTAGTATTATTATTATGATTTTAAAACAATGCACAAAAGTTAATAAGTCAAAGTAAAGGCTTATTTACTTGCTGATTTATTTTTATTCTCAATCTGGAAATATGTAATTTTAATATTATTTTCATTAGTTTAGTATTTGTTAGGTTTTATCAAATATAATTGTAAATATAGAATATAGTTTGTTAAAAGTATAGAATAATAAATTTTGTTAAATATATTTTTATAAAACTTTGTTATATCAATTTATTCACCATTACAAATACATAATTGCCAGATATCAAAATAAACATAATATTTGCACAGTACAGATATAATTATTTACTTAAGAAATCATAATGTTTCAAAATATATCACATTATACCATATATTTTATTTAAGATGCCACATGAAAACTAAAAGAATTATATTATTGTTGTTATTATCATTATTGTTAGTTACCATAACATTAAACACTGGATAAGGTTAATAATTATTTAATGACAGTAAAATTACTATTTATTATTATTATTATTAGTTAGGTATAATTGAGAATGATACAAAATTTCTTATCAAACTTGACTACAGAAGATTATAAATTGATTCGAGTTATTTTAAAAAAACCTAAGATAATTATAGTTATATTGTTTAATAAAGAGATTAGAATTTAATTAGTAACATATATTAAATTTATTGTTATTATTTTAAAGTTATAAGAATGCTATGAATTTATTATTATTTGAAATAATAGGGGGGATAGTATTCTTATACCATTGAGGTGGTATCCTGTGAGATATTAACTCAATGTAAGTCTTTACTGCTTGTACTTCACTTCATTGTCTCTTGATTTATTAATATTTTATTTATTTAATTTTTTTATAAACTGAACCATTTATTATTATTAATAAGTTAGAGTGAGTTAAATAGTAGATATTATTGTAAGATATTCTTATTATTGATTATAGTAAAATTATATGTATTTTAGCCAAGCGTAATCATTTTATCTGAGCTAGTCATATTTTGCTATTATTATATTCCCAATTGGTGAGGGTACAATATATATATATATATGCATGCACAATTTCTATACATTAAAATATGCATTCCAAAATTAACAGGCACATATTTATTATATATTCATTCATGTCTATTTTAAAGACCATGAATATAAAAACATTAAATGTCTATGCTTCTTCTTGATTATTTCTTTTATTATATATATATATTATAATGCACATAGCCTAAAGACAATGGCAATTCTTGCATAAAATAATCCCTTCCATGCCTTAAATTTGATAGAAGTAAAAGAGACAGAAAAAGGAATGATAGTGATAGAAAGTGTAACTCTAGTTAGAGACTACACTATAGTTATATTATGTTATATAGCAAACTAAAGTATTTATTTAATTATTTAAAGAAGATAGTTCCATAAGTGACTATCAATTTTTTTTTGGAGGGGAGGCAAATGTAGGAATAGAATCCAATCTCCACATCTATATTATTAAATCAAAAGAAATTAACAGCCCCCAAATTTTTTTTGTTAGTGTGTATACTATAGATACTTATATATATATATGATTGTTATTAGTGAATAGTAATGAAAAGAAAATTATGATGAATATTAAAGAAAATAGTTTTAAACTCTAGTAAATAATATAGTAGTTTTTTTATATAATTTATTTTTTAGTTAAAACAGGCTAACATAGATAGTAGAGCTGTTAGATCTAAAGATTAGCAAATAGATAGCCTGAAAAACACACATGTAGTTTGAAGTGAAAGATATGAATTTGTGGATAAATATTGACAGTATTTGTAATCTTACTTATAGATATATTCAGATTTGTTTTGTTGTGTCAATTTTGTCTCATAAAAATTATCAATGGGAAGAGTGATTTTTGATATAAGGGAAGAAATAATCTTTTTTATTTTAAAGGAAACCAACAGCAATGTTACCAGTTTTAAGTTCTCTTTTTTAAAAAAAAATATCAAAGTGTTTTTGTTTGTTTAAAAAAATCCTAGCTATTGATGAAAGAAACTTTACCAGTGATAATGAAAACTCTTTGCACAACTGCATTTAGATTCTCTTGATTATGAAATATAAAAATAATTGGGTTAGAGAGCAAAGAGCTTAGTATTAAATTTTTTTCTTATTCATATCTTACTCTGTAAAAGAAGAAATTGCCTTATTTTATTCCTATTTTCCAAATCTTGGTGAGTGAGACAAAATATTGCAGAAAATGAGTTTTAGATTTTCAAAAAACAAATGTTAAAGTATTGCTTTACATGAAATAAAAAAATGAGCTTACTATTATTAATTTGAGATCTTGAGGGGAAAAGAAATCAGAGAAGAAAAAGTTTAATGTGCTATTTGGAGAAAAAATAGATTTTCACAGAACAAAATGATGGAGTATTATTTTGTATAAAATAGCCAGAGATGTGTTGATAAATGAATATCACTTTTGAGTTCTTGAAGAAAGGTAATATATATACTGAAATTATGAGAAGGGTTTCAGGAAAGAAAACTTAGTGAAATAAATAAATGAGTTTTTATCATTATCAATAAAGATCTAATCAGGAGTACCAAAAATAAAATGGCTTTATAACAAACTTTATAAGTAATTGCTTTAAAGAAAAATGGACTCAGTGTTTATATATATTCTTAGCAGTTAGAGGGGAGTAATGTATTGTTAAATTGCATTATTTTGTTCCAAGATTAAACTACTCTGAGTTAAGTATTTATATGCTTATGGCAGCATTTCTAGTTAACCATGTCAGAACCACATTGTGTCTCAAAGACTTTTTTCTCATCCCATAGTTTATTAAAGAATTATCATCATCAGTCAAGACAAAAAAGAAGTGTATAATCCACACATCAAGCCTCAACTGATCTACCAAGCAGTTTTTTTAAGTTTTCTATTATTCTATTAGAACTGCCAAGAAATTCTACAGTGTTTTAATTGATATATATAAATTTCCAAGAAATACAAAAAATGGGACTTTGTCCAATTTTAATTTTGTCTTATGAAAATTGTAAAGAGAGAGAAAAATGTAAAGTGCCAGAAAATAGCCTGAAACTAAAGAAAGTGAAATCTACTGTGTCTGCTTAGACAATCACCTCAAGAACTGAAATATGGATTGGTAACATTTTTGAACTTTATTAATAATTTTTTGTTACTTATTTAAAAGTAGTCATTTAAAGCTTTTTTTATTGATCAAACCTCATTTCTTCTTCTCAATTTTTATTAATACAAAAAACATTAAAAGTCTATTTTTATTCTATTATGCATAACAACATTACAAATACTTTGAAGTTATTAAACTTAATTTTTTTAGTATTTTGAATATTTTTTGTCATTTAATGTATCTTTTATTTATAATGTGTTTATTGGGTTACCCAGATATTAATAAGATAACCAAATGTACTTGAGCAATCTGTCAGTATATATTTTATAATTTTTTTATTTACTTTGCATATTTAAGTTTGATATCAATTGCTTGGCTCAAGATTTAAATATTTTTTATGTATGATTTAATTGTTATTTAATAATATGAAGGGAAAATGTTTTAACATTATATATATATATATATATATATATGTGTGTGTGTGTGGGTCAGCATATCACAGAGTGTGTGTGGATGGTTGCATATACGATATAAGTCAATTAGGATAAGTTAGAATAGATTATGCTAAAATCTTAATGCTTAATAGGTTTTTATATTAAGTGAGCAAATTAGTAGAGTATGGATTCACATGTATGAAAGTGAACACATACATACTATGTGAATGATTTTTTATTGGATTTATAACATATATAGTAAAAAGCTGGGAGAAAATATTGAATAAGTATTACATAGAATGTTTGTTTTGTTATTGGAATACTTCATTTTAAACCAGCTTATCTTAAATGGATAGTAGCATATGTATTTAATTTTTTTATTTGAGTTGCATATATAGTAATTTTTTATTGATGTATTATTTTGATTAAAATAATAATTAAAATCAATTGGATGATCAGAAATTTATTTTATAAAAAAAAAAAAAAGGAATGTTAATAAACATAATTATATAATATTTTTGCTTTAGTGTTATTATTATTAGTATTACTGTTATTTTTAGTTTTATTATTTAATTAATTTATAACATGCATACCTGATCATCATCAGGGGTAGTTGTTTGTCATCATCAGTGGTTTGATTTAATCTCATAATTAATAGGGATCTAAGCATTCATGCCTAGTTCGAATGATAGATATGAATTATGTTAGTTGGTTATAATTTATTCATCACCTTTAATGATAATTGTATAAGGTGTTTATATGAATATTAGGATTATGATTGTCATAGCATTATTAAGTGATTATAGAGATTTATAGAAATAGTCTCACACCCATAATTAAAATGGGATATAAATATGTAAATTGTAGAAGTTATTTGATTATTGAGTATGACATATGGGCTTGAGATATATAATAGATTTCCCTCATGTTTCAATAGAATGATTTAATTGCCGATACCTTATGTTTATTTGTTTAAATTATTGATGAATGAGCAAACAATTACCTAGATGTTGATGATCATGGATATTTTTTTTTATAGTATAAGAGTTTTGGGTAAACTTAATGAGATGTATCTTAACTTTAAATTAATATATCAACTTTGTACAGTCACAAGTTTGAATGGTATTGAAATATTAATATGAGTATGATGCAATATATACCATTTGGGGAATCTGTTGGCTTAAACCAATAAATCCCACAAGCTAGCCATAGCTGACAGATACTCCACCATTCTTAGTTGAAATTAGTATAGCTATGTGAACTGATACCATGTGATGATGGTTGTAATATAAACCCCCTTCCATGGTGATAATCAATAATTGTTTAATAGGTGGTACTTGTTGATATTGTTCCATTCTGTTCAATGCCGTATACTATATATATATATATATCAGCAAGTGAGTACAGAGATAAAATAATTAAAACATTTTTTTAAATATATTTTTTTTAAAAGTTGTTCTTAAAATTGATTATTTTTTTAAAAAAATTAATCCTATCCTCAAACAGTATTTTTAGAAGTATAGTAACTTTAATTTTTTCATTAATAATATTTTGAAATAAATGCAGATAATAATAAAATATGTTACTATCTGAATCACTTTATTTTTTTTATAAAATGCACTATTAAGAATTATTTTACCCTATTTTCCTATCATATCTTCTTTTTTTTGAGCCCTTTGAGATCTAATAGTAATGACATTATTTTCTGATTAAGGTAGTTTTTACCTAAATTAATTTATTCTAATATTGAAGGCTTTATTTCAGCAGTAAAATAGTTAGAAAATCAACTAAATGGTAAGAGAGGCATAAATTTTGTTTCAGTTGTCAATTGCTTCAGTCCCTTGGAAAATCAAATGATGAGATAACGGCAGAATCTTCCTCTTTTTTCCTTTGTTTAAAAATTCATTTATTCATGAATTAAAATATACCTGCTATTGTTTTGATATTGATTTTGAAGACAAAATATTTCTGTTACTTTTCATTACAGTAGTTTAGACTGTTCCACATTATTTTTTCCCTGTATTTTTCACATATCACACTATTAAAATCTGTACTTCTTTCATTAGCATTCTAATATCTATTCAACAAAACTGATTATTAATATAAGTTTTCAATAGCCTAAATGAGCTGAAATAATGTGGAAATGCTGATAAAACCTGTGACTTATATGTAAACTAGCTGTTAATAAGCATAAAATGTAGAATGGGCTGTTATGTAAAATGGACTCATTTTACATTTACTGACAGTTAGTTTACATATAACTTGCTGAGATTTTTTCAATACTTTCACATTATTTGACAATCAATTATTGCAAATAAAAATCAAATAAATAAAATTTTATATAGTTTTTCATGGTTTT
Source organism: Epiperipatus broadwayi (assembly GCA_028023455.1). Taxonomy (NCBI): domain Eukaryota; kingdom Metazoa; phylum Onychophora; class Udeonychophora; order Euonychophora; family Peripatidae; genus Epiperipatus; species Epiperipatus broadwayi. The sequence continues at coordinate 2,746,310 of JAQFVV010006242.1, read as the reverse complement.
TTTTTTAAAAATAATAACAATTAATCAGAATATTTTTTATTTTTTATTCTTTTTTATATCACTAAGATTAATCATTACTATTATTTATATTATTTTTATAATAAAGCAAATAAATATACCAATATATGTTTGTGTGAGTTTACATTTATCCTACATGCATATACATACTACTACTCTTCTTAGGATCAGATTTTCTATCCATAGTTAAGATAAAAATTATACTTTATTTTTTTAACAACTATTATTTACCTATTTATAAAAAATTATATAATTTAATTATTTTAAAGAAAAAACTAATTAAATAGCTTTCTTTCATCATCATCATTATGATGATGATGATGATGATGATGATGATAATGTTTCAGTAATTACTTTACTGTCAACAAAGATTATATGATGTTTTCATACTTATGTCTTGGTTACAGTGGCATGATGATTTTTACAGATTTTGTTTACTGAGATTTTCATTGCTAATTAGAAGTGTTGAATAGGGGTTTACATCAGTTAACTTATTCAAGTTACATTTGAAAACGTGAGATCTTAGATACAAATTGATTCATAATATTACATAAATAATAAAGGTTTACAATCTTGATTCTGATAGAAAAGAAAACATGATTTACATTAATTAAAAAAAAAATATTATTACATAACAAGATGTATATGTCAAATTAGGGTCTTAGAATTTTAAATGTGATATTGAAAAAACATATGGAGGAAAAGTGGAAGTTAGTGTTAGATTGACATATGGTCTGACAAAAATTGGGCTCATTTGGTGAGAGTACTATAATTTTCATAGCTAAATATTATTGTTTCATTTGTTATGTAAATTCCATTAAAAAAACAAAAAAAAAAAATGGAAAAATATTAGTCAGCATAAATTTCAACTTGGGAAAACACAAAAACATTGGTTCAGCATGAATTGCATCCTGGGAGAATGAAAAAAAACATTAGTATGCATGAATTGCATCCTGAAAAAATTAGAAAATATTAGTTCAGCAATAATTGTATCTTGGGAAAATGGAAAATGGTTGTCAGCATAAATTGCATCTTAGAAAAATGGAAAAACACTAGCCACCCAACTGCATTTTAGTAACATGGAAAATACTATTTCAGCATGGAAAAGCACCAGTTAATATTCATTGGCTTCTGGGGAAATGAAAAAACTCTTGTTTGGAGGAATTGCATCTTGAGAAAATGCAAAAATATTAGTTGGCATATATTGCATCTTGGGAAAATTGAAAAACACTAGTCAGTGTGAATTACAGTTGGAGATGATAAAAAAACACTAGTCAGCATTAATTGCATCTTGGGAAAATAGAAAAAATTTAGTTCAGCATGGACTGTATCTTGGGAAAATGAAAAGATGCCAGTCAGCATAATTTTCACCTTGGGAAAATGGAGAAACACTAGTTATTATGAATTGCATCCTTTAATAATGATGGTATTGAGCAAATTTTTTGGTCAAAGCTTGAGAAACTTGCAACTGTTATATAAAAAAAACTAAGATTTGTTGTGGGCCTATAATTATACAATTTTTAAACAAGATTGTCATCACTATTTTATTTCTAATGTTGGTCAAAAATAAATGTGATTAAATTTTTCTATGTGCACACATGGAAATTTTTTAAAAAAATATGCTGTGTAATCAAGTTTTACTCTATTTTGATAAGGTGTAAAATTTACCTTTAATAAAGATGGTATTGAACAAACTTTTAGGATTCAAAGCAGAAGCTATTGAAAGGACATGGATACAGGACTAAGATTTACTGCTGTGTTGTTGTTGTTGTTGTTGTTGTTGTTGTTGTTGTTGTTGTTGTTGTTGTATTATTATTATTATTATTATTATTATTATTATTATTATTATTATTATTGTTGTTGTTGTTGTTGTTGTTGTTGTTGTTGTTATTATTATTATTATTATTATTATTATTATTATTATTATTATTATTATTATTATTACTACTACTACTACTACTGCTGCTACTACTATTACTCTTACTGCTACTACTACTACTTCTTCTGCTGTTGCTACTACTACTACTAGTATTATTATTATTAAGTTTTAACAATAATAGGCTTTATTAATTCTTCTAGTTATATAGTACTACAATGCCAATCAATTGTAGCAAGATACTTGTTTAATTCTATTACTCATATTTTATGACAGTTCAATTTTGAGTGTTACAATACTCATTTTATCAATAGTACATATCTATATAGGTATTTGTAAATGATTCTATCCACTTTGGAAGTCATTGTCAATTCAACACATTATTATCAAATAGGAGTTCAATCTTGATCAATCTTTCTTTTATTCTTAGCAAATAGGAGATTCATTTTATTCATGGTTCTTTAATTTTTAGATCTTGTGATATATCAGGGCAAGTCATTATAAGGGTATACAAATGTTCTTTGTCATGTGATTGGATTTGATTTACCCAATGAATAAGTTTGAAATTTTTATTGACTGAATTAAGTCCTCTCAAATTTATCACAATTTTAAGTCTCATTAATAATCTTGTTTGAGTTTAAGCACTCATGTCTTGCTTCTTGTCTCTCTCCATTTCCACAGTATCCTGAAACTCTAGCCCACTCTCTTCATCCACTGCTACAGTCCAACAATATATTACCAACTTGCCATGAGGGCTCTCTTGTTCAATTCCCATCTTTTTAAATCTACTTTTTTTTGCTGGTCAGCCTGTTTTTCACCTGTGTTCAGCATGTATTCTATTTGGGTAGGCAGATCTAAAGTGATAGCTTCCATCACTTCAATGTTTTGTTCATAATTGTTGGCCATGGTAAAACTTTGGTTGCTATTCTCCATCTTTGTTGTACATCAATCATGTCTTTTATTTTAGTCTCAAGTGTCACTATTTTTGTACAATTTTAATTTGCTCTCTCTGATTTTGTTGATCAATTTTTTGCTACAATTTTTTATCCTCTCTTTTATTGTTTAATTCCTCTTGCTCATACAGGTGAGATGGCACTACCTGGTCTGCAATTTTTAGCTTACTTAAGATATTATTTTTTTTGTATGTCATCTAGTTTGTTATTTTTGGCTTTTAAGCCATTTAGTTCTTGGTCACCCTCTATGTTATTGATGTGTTTTAGCTTTTTATTTGTCCTGGTTAGTCTCTTTCTCTGCATTTTTTATTTTTTTTTTTGAAAATCTATTTTTGGGCTCAAGTATATCTTCAATTCCAGTCTCAGATTCCAGTCTTTGATTGTTATCTTGATTTCTTTTTTCTAACTGATTTGTTGATCAAATTTTATCTGTTTTGTTCTTGCTTCATTTTTTACCTTCTTTTTCATTGGATAATTTCTCTTTCTTAAACAGCTGGGATAGTACTGAGTGATCTGCAACTTTCAGTATCCTTTGCTTTTTATTTCTTTATATGTCATATAGTTCTTTATTATTTTTTTCAAGTCATCTATCTCTTGGTCTCTCTCTTGATGTTTGGTGTGTTTTCTTTTCTTATCTGTCCTTGGTTGACTCAGTTCCTTCTGTTATATATTCTTTATCTGGAAGCTCTATTTCTGTGGATTTTTCTTTACTTTTTGCATGCCATCTATTTCTCAGCCAGTCTCTGGCTGTTTAATGTTTTTTGCCTTCTTGTCTGTGCTTGCTTGACCTTCCACTTGCTCTGTTGTGTATTCTTTAATTAATATTTTCTGTGTTTTTGCTGCTGACTGCTCATTGCTGCTGTGCTTTTATCCACAGTCTATTTCCAGATGTTCTCTACTGCTATGCACAAAACATTGCAGTCTAAGTCCTTTAATTTGTATGGTCAGTATTCCTTCCTAATCCATTATTGTACTTGGAATATCTTCAGGTCTTATGCCCTCACTTACCTTGATCTTAAAATAAAAACTGTTTGAAAAAACCAGTGCAGGCATGTCTGATAAATATATTGGCTTCATATATATTGGTTTTCCAAATGGTATCATTAGTTTTGTGAAATCATAGATATTATACTCCAAATAGATATTTTTAATAATACCAGTGTGATAATGTTGCATCTCTTTATCTACAATCACAAGAGCATAATTTTCCAAAATTTTAATTTTCTCTTGAAAATCTGTGCGTTGCTTGCTATTAAAGAATTCTACTGCCAAATACTTTGAATTGATATGTTCTTCTATGGTTGATGCTGAGATTTACATTCTGTTTCTCAATAACTCTATATAAAATATTTTTCTAGGAAACTTGTAGAGATACAGATTTTAATCTGTTGCTGGCAATATGACTGACTTATTTGAGAAAAATCTCTTAAACAAAGTAACAGAATTTTTTCAGTGTGGTAGTGGTGGTAGTAGTGGTAGTAGTGTTGTTGCTATTATTATTATTATTATTATTATTGTTATTCTTATTATGTTTCAAAGCAAAACTTTATTGAGTCTAAAAGGTTACAGAATCACATCTAATAATATACTGATTTCCAATACATTTGAAAAACAAATTACACCTATACAAGGACACTAAGTAAGGTATCTTTTCATTACATAAGTCTTTATCATTTCTGCATACTTTTTTGTTTGTTTTAAAATCTGATTTTCTATTTAGTTCAGTTTATGCTTGCATCTCTTTAAAGTTGAAAATTGCTGATATTGAAAGTGGCACCATCTATCGTATTGGACTTATATTTCATAGACTGGATTTTGGTTTCAAGTGTGACCCATCTGGTTGAGCTAGGATACTGTCTCTTTTTCTGAACAATTCTAGTTTTTTTGAGTATGTTGTTGGGTGGTGTTGAGGGTTATTACCAAGAGCATAGGTGCATCTGGTATACCAATAGGCATAAAGGCTATATGTTGCTGCATGAATAGCAGAAATGTTGTCTTTTTTAAATGTATTTATTATTTTATTCTCTTCTTCTTTATGATATAGTCTTCAAAGGAAGTCTATACTTGTTAAAACAGGCAAAACTCACTATACATATTGCCACACACAGCAAGCTAGATACGTATAGTGAGTTTTGCCTGTTTTAACATGTTATACCCAAGCATAAAAGGTGGTGGTCATGTGATGTTTATTAAGTCTATATTTGTATAGAATCTATGAAATCTAAGTAAATGTGTTGTGGGTAGAGCATTTAGATTAAACTTAAGTAGAAAATCAAATAATTTCACTTTTAATGACCACTTTCTGAATTGTTGCAGTAGTTGCCTGTTGTATATTCCAAGAGCTGATGGATATAGATGAGGGTTCTGGTTTAGGATATTATAAATGTCCCAGTATGTATACCTGTTGTCATTATTATTGTTATTATTATTGCTGTTGTTGTTATTATTATTTATTGTTGTTGTTACTGTTGTTATTGTTGTTGTTGTTGTTGTTATTATTATTATTATTATTATTATTATTATTATTATTATTATTATTATTATTATTATTATTATTATTATTATTATTATTATTTTTCAATAATAAGCTTTATTCATCTTAGAAAGTTACATGGGTTTTGCATAGCTTGGATTGCTGTGGTTACATGAGCACTCCATAGTTTCAGCTTTACATATGTAAAAGTTAATTTATTGATTTACACAACATTATAGGAACTTTTAAATGCTCTAGGTTAGTTATAAGAGTTTTACACTAGGTTGGATTGCTGTGGATACACAGGCAAACTGTAGTTATAGGTTTACATATGTAAAAGTTGATTTGTTAATTTACATAAGATTACAGGAATATTATAAACTCTGTATTGCTGCATCTACACATGGAAAGTAGGTTTGCAGTTTTATACATGATTGGACTACCTGGGGAACCTAGATCAATGCTGCTAGATATTGTTCTTATTTCCAATTTTTACTGTTATTATTGTCAATATAATAATTATATTTATATGTGTATGAGTAAAAGAATATAATTGTGATAACTGGAGTCAGACAGTGCAAAGCTGTTATCATTGCTGTTATTAGTCTTTGGAAAAAATCTTGGTTGAATGTTTCATATGTAAACAAGTAAACTTGACTATTTAATATGGCTCACACGTAAAGAGATTTACAACTGTCTGCTCAATGACCATCAAACTCTCACTTATATGTTCACCATCTATCCATGACCATTGGCTGAAACAGCACTGACCAACCCACATACAAGACCACCAGTTATCTTGTATCATCTCTTAACTGAGCCACTGATTTCACCACACCATCACATCCAACACCTTGTACTTCTCCACCTAGCTATCAGCTCAGCTACATGTCAAAAACAATACAAATAAATATGAACCTCTTCCTACATTAAACATTTAAGTTTTTTTGTTTACATATCATTCAACCATGAGTTTTCCAAAGACCTAATATCAGCAATAATAACTGTAGCACTTATCACAATAGCAATAGTAAACAAATTTGTGATATAAAAAACAATATATATATATATATGATAAATGCTACTATAAGAGAAGGCATTCAAATCACTTTTATTTTGGATTGTCCCCATCCCCAGACCGGTTTCAACCTATGGGTCTCTTCAGTGAGGAGTTGGAACATTAGATTCAAAAAACCAATTCAAGCAAAGCATTTATCTAAAAGTTAATTGTTAGAAGAAGATCTGAAACTTTTAGACATCTACATGTCTTTAAAGTCAGCTCTCCAGCTGAAAAAATTATATGGGCCTGAACTTCAGTCAGATACTCCATATATTAGAGGCTTAGCCATTTAATTTAGCCAAAGCCCCAACAGCAAAATAATAATAGTAATAATAAAAAGTCAGATGTCACATGACTTATATATAGCTTGCACTTACAAATGTGTAAAATTAAGAGCATGCTAATGAGCTCTAAATACTACTACAAGAGAAGGCATTCAAATCATTTTTATCTTGGATTGTCACCATCCCCAGACCGGTTTCGACCTATGGGTCTCTTCAGTAAAAAGTTGGGACATTAGATTCAAAAAACCAACTCAAGCAAAGCATTTATCAAAATGTTAATTGTTAGAAGATCTGAAACTTTTAGGCATCTACATGTCTTTAAAGTCAGCTTTCTAACTGAAAAAATTATATGGGCCTGAACTTCATTCAGATACTCCATATATTAGTAGGCTTAGCTATTTAATTTAGCCAAAGTCCCAATATATGGAGTATCTGAATGAAGTTCAGGCCCATATGATTTTTTCAGTTGGAGAGCTGACTTTAAAGACATGTAGATGTCTAAAAGTTCCAGATCTTATAACAATTAACTTTTAGATAAATGCTTTGCTTGAGTTGGTTTTTTGAATCTAATGTCCCAACTCCTCACTGAAGAGACCCATAGGTTGAAACCGGTCTGGGGATGGGAACAATCCAAGATAAAAATGATTTGAATGCCTTCTCTTGTAGTAGTATTTATCATAAATAAAAAAAAGCTTGTTTAGAGATCATTAGCATGCTCTTAATTTTACATATTTGTAAGTGCAAGCTATATATAAATCATGTGACATCTGACTTTTTATTATTACTATTATTATTTTGCTGTTGGAGCTTTGGCTAAATTAAATGGCTAAGCCTACTAATATATGGAGTATCTGTATGAAGTTCAGGCCCATATGATTTTTTCAGTTAGAGAGCTGACTTTAAAGACATATAGATGTCTAAAAGTTCCAGATCTTTTTCTAATAATTAATTTTTAAATAAATGCTTTGCTTGAGTTGGGTTTTTGAATCTAATGTCCCAACTCCTCACTGAAGAGACCCATAGGTTGAAACCAGTCTGGGGATGGCGACAAACCAAGATAAAAATGATTTGAATGCCTTCTCTTGTAGTAGCACTTATCATAAATAAAAAAAAAGCTTATTTAGATCTTATTAGCATGCTCTTAATTTTACACATTTGTAAGTGCAAGCTATATATAACTCATGTGACATCTGACTTTTTATTATTACTATTATAATATATATATATAAGTTAATAAATTAATGAAATAATCTTGATTAGAATATCTGATTATGAATTAATTATCAATAGTATGATTGCATATATTGTATAAATATATTATTTATGTATCTAAAAAAGTTGTGTAGATTGAGACTCAATAAACCAGAAAGAAAATATTATATTTATACAAGCACTTATAAATAAATCTTTATAAATATATTTATGATGAAACATGTAAGTCATTGTTTTAGATATTATTCTTATGGCTTCACTCAAATATATCTTGTTACTATTGTCTCTGTTATAAAGATTTAAATTTCTTTCGATAAAAATTTTTTGAAATGCAATAGCATTCATATAATATGTTTCTTAATCTTGTAATAAATTAACAGGTTTTTTTAAAAAAAAATCCTAAAATAAATCTATAAATTAAAATACATCTTTAAAATCATAATTTAAATTAAATATAAGTATACCTTTTATATTTATTTATTCAATATATAATATTCTATATATTTTTAAAATGCTTATTAAAATAATGTCATATAAAAATAATATTTTTAAATATATATGATTTAATATTATTTTAATTATATAAATACAACGCATATACACATGCATGCATACACTAAATAATAATTGATTATTTTATTTATTTATGCTCATGTATTATCTGTTAGCTGTATCCAGTAAGATAAAATTAAAATCACCAATAAATGAATCTATCAATACATATTGTTATTAAATATATTAATTTTTTTTAATAATAAAATATTAACTTTATTATGATATACAATTTAATAAACTATCTGTTAATAAAAAAATTAAAATTTAAATTCATGAATGTTATCTTATATTACAATGGATTATCAATAAGTATTTATTAATATTCAACTGTTACTATTTTTTTCTTTCTTAACCCAATGTAACATCTAGTAAAATGAATAAATTCACAGAAAAGAAACATATTGATCTTTTTAAACCAAAAGAAAAATAAAGTAAGCCAACAAAAAAATTTTTTTTTACAAATGTAATGATCGTGGATTAAAATCTAGACTTCTATTCATGCAAATTTTTTTTTTAGTTATTACTATCTCCAATATATTATTACCTACCAAAAATAACAATCTTCAAAAACTGAAATAAATTTTTTCAAAATTCGACTCTGACATTTATCATTTATTTTAATATAATTATACCTTAAGTCCTTCCCTCTTTTCATCTCTTTATAATTAAATTATGCAATCAATTCAATGCCACAAAGTATACTCTAATTAAGTCTATAATATATACATTTAGTATCTGTAGGTAATGTGGTCAACTAAATTTCTAAGTTCCAAAATTCTTAATTTATTAAACAGCATAAGTAAATATATGTACTACTTTTATCCAATATATTCATAAATTTCATTTTAAAAAAGTCTCTTTAGTCACTTTATCTTTCTGATTTATTATCTGATAACTTATTTTAAAATATTTGATTATCTTTTAAATCCTATAATAAAATATACATATATTCTGGAAATATTATTTTACTCTCAAATTATTTTCTGAAAAGCAACAATTGTAAATATACAATTATAAAATTTACATTACTAAAGTCAAATTAGCAACGTTTTTCAAACTCTACCCAATTCCAGTATTACTGAAATATCAAATATTAACATATTTATTATTACAATAAACATTATCATTTTTTTGATAAGTTTATTTTAACTAAACCCCTTTCTCCTAATAAATATTATTGTCTCATATATTTAGTTCAATTTATCAAATATTATTTATCTATTTATTTAGGTAGTGTAAATATCAGCATGGAAAGTACTTTTTTCATCTTTAGCAGTTTCTAAGATTGTGGGTTTTGAAAGGAACTTAATATATTTCAAACCTAACAATTTCATTGACTACAGAAAGAAATAAAGGGATAAATCACCCTTTAAATTATATGCTAAATAATAAATGTAAACTAATATATGTAATAAATTTATTTATAATTGATCTATATGTAATTTATATATATTATAATAGTAACTAACAGTTATTATTATTGATCTAACGTGTTTTATCTCTTATGAAATTATTTATAAATATAAATTTTTATTTGACTATTTTATTATGTAACATATATGTACTATTTATATATACATTTAAGTTTTAAATAAAATGCCAGATTTGAAGTTAAGAATAAATACTTATATATTTTTTTTATTTTATTATTAAATCTTAATGTCAGTGAAACAATTGATAGTTGAGTTAAGCATGAACTTATATATAACACACGAGCAGATTCGTTCGTTCTCTGGATAAAAAAAAAAAAAAAAAAACGAAAGAAAAAGAAAATCTTTTCTCTTTAAAAATAGCATTTTTCTTTTATCAATACTACTATTTAACGATTGGAATTTAAATATTAACTTTTCCAAATTAAAATAATTTGTGGATTAAAAGTCTGCAAGGAAAATATATTTAATTTTCTACTCAATCTTAAAGGAAAAGCAATATAAAAGAAAAGAACGTCTGTTTAAGTTTTTTGGAAACTACGTTGTTTTAATACTTCCGTGATTCTTCGGATATATATAAATTTAAGATAATTATATATATATATAGGATAAAACAATGTGTTTTGAGTAAAACAGCTTATATCGTAAAGGTTTCGAAACCAACCTTGCATGCTATTTTAAAATATTTTGAAATATTGAATATATAGAACGTCTAGTGATAATAGAGAAATGAAGATTAAGAACATCTACATTCGAAGAATATTTATTTTATTTCACATTAATCCGGTCATTGGATGTTATTAACAGTTTATCGTTTAAGGATAAATGGAATCATCATTGTACCAATGGATTGGTGATATGCTTCGTAAGGGATCTTCATTGGGATGATGAACTATAGACTTCAATATCTACGCTCAACTCTCTTATAAATAAGTTTCCTTTATTATTTATTTATATATATTATAATAATGCTTGTATTATTTTAATGTTTATTATTATTATTATTATCTTTATTTCAAATTTGGCATCGCATCATATATATCTTAAAAGGAAAATTATATTTATTATTAAATATAATTAATTGAAAGCTTAACATAATTCATCAAATTAGATGAGGGATATAAAAAATAGTTATTATTTGACAGATATCTTAAACAGGATTATATTGTGTTTACTACGTAATATTGTAAACGTTTAATGTATTTTTATTTATTAAAAATACATATAATATATAAGTTATACAATGGCAAATAATACTTATATATGGGTAATTGTGAAGCATATAAATAAGAACGATAAATAAATTAATAAGTTACATAAATTATTAATTTTTGAACCCAGATATTGTTTTTATATATCTGTTAATTTAAGCTATTTTCTTTAATTTTTGAAAGTTTATTATAGTATTGAGTTTTATCATAGGGTATTAAATAAAAAAATATCATTTATTAATATTCTTTTAAAATGATAAAATTCATCCGTATTTATTTATTAATATTTTATTATCTATTCTATTATATTTTTTTATTGTTTATTAAATATTGATTTGTTAACGTGATCTCTTTGTCTAATCATTATTGAATTATATTATATATATGCTAGTATTATAAATGTCATATGAATAATAGTTATAATTAATGCTTATATAAAGGCATATGAAATAACTTGTTTTAAAATTATTCCTGAAAAGAGCTAATTGCAAATTCTCCGTGAGTTAAATATCGTGGCATAATGGTGACTGAAAGAGGGATGAAAGATGGATGACCTGGTCTAAATTGTATTTAAAATCATTTAAAGATTATTGAGCTAGCATAATAAAGATATATATAATCATGGATTTAGTATTTCATCGATTCATTTCTAGCATTCTACTTGAAGACCCAAAGTCCGATTGTAGTGAAATGCGTATCCTCTTTCTAAGGAATTTAATCATCTCTTTATATTTAACAAGACCAACTTAGATTTTAAATATAATCCATTCTGTTATATTTGGCGAACCTAACTGTGAAGCATTAAGTTAATGATTTCTAAACATTAAATATAATTGATTATATTACAATTAATACATCAACTGGGATGATTAAATGCCGTTCCGTTATATTTGATGCCTCAACTAAGGCTATCAAATAGGCTGTCCCGTTATAATATATATATATTCTAACCTTGCTCTCATGCATCTTCACTTCCAGATAAGTATATGATATAAAATAAAACGGGTTCTAGCTCAGTTAATAATTAATAAATAAAATATTCAGCATTAAAATTAAAATGTTTCACTAGCTCAAATTTAAGATACAAATAAGGTTTAGTTTATAAAAATAAATTAAATAAATATTTAATATTTTCATGAGACTTGAAGTGAAAATACAGGTGACAAGATAGATTACATTGAGCCAATATCCCACAGGATACTACCTTGATGGCATAAGAACACTATCCCCCCTTATTACTATTTCAAATAACAAACTCATAGTATTCTTACGACTTTAATAACTTCTACTCACTAAGATTAAACTAATAATTAAATCTTAATCTTCTATTTAATAATAATCTAGCTCAAATAAAATAATCTCAGGTTCATAAAGTTTATTCTAAGTTAATTTAAAAATACGGTAGTAAAATATGAGAAGGGATTTTATGTCATAATCTACTACACTGAAACTAATAATAATAAATAACAGTAATAATATTCTTCATTGTTTAACTAATTCTGTATATCTTTTGTTTTTACTATAATTTTATTACCATAATAAAATAATGAAATAATATAATATGATCTTATATCTTCATGTAATGATATAATAAATACATGGTAGCATTTTAATAATTTGACAAACAAAATATGTGTGGCAACTGATAGCATATAATTTAATATAATATTGTGATAACTGATTTATGACCAATAAAATAATGTAAGATTATGATTATTTAATTATAATGAATACCAATAAAATATTTAAAATTTTTAAAATAATTCTCTATTTATCTTTTGTGCAAAATTATATATTTGTTTCAATTATTATGCATATATCATGATTTCATGCAGCGATGTGGAGAAATAAATAACTCGGACACAAAATTTTTGAAATAACAAAATTTAACAAAGTTTATTACTAACAACAAATAAATAAACAATTTATTTACACTACTTACAGTGGATATCCTTAACTTTTTTACTTTACAGTTTGATCTACCGGGTTATAAAAAAAATAATTTATATTTCAATTATATCTTTATTTAGATTTAGGACAAAATTTTAAAAAAATGTTACTATTTGGTTTTTCATTATGGTTAACTTATTACAAATATATTTATCTACTTTATTAGCAACAGCATTTTATCCTTAATATTATTAAACTATCTTATTTTAAAAAATTCATACTTAGAAAACATTCTATAGAAAACAAAATTTTATAATGAGTATGGACTTCTCAAAATATTAAAAAAAAATTTCATCTTGCAAAGTCAAAGATGTTACACAAAATATTATCCAAAATTTAGTACTAGATTTTAGTGTTTATCACACAATGTTTACTAATCATAATATATTCTTCTTTAAGCCTTACTTTAGTATGATATAAGTGTAATCATCAATATATTTCTGTTAATCAATAAACAAAAAATATACTATGCATATTGTTTACCTAATTTACTTTGTACTATTGTATTTTAAAAATATGCAATACTTATTTTTCTCTTAAAAAAAATAATACTAAAGCATTTAAAATTATTATCACTTTAAAGAAAATATCTTTGTTTAGATACTTTATTTTAAAAAAGTTTATATTTCATTTCCGAAATAAAATTCAAAATATATTCTATGATTCTTTTCTTTCCTTAGGATACTTTGGATCTTCAATTTTAAGTTATAACATCCTATTCCTTCTAAGCAAATAAACCAATCTTATACAAAACGATAGCATAACCTAAGTTCTAAATTATTTATCATTTCTCTTAAACATATCTTACTGAATGATGCAGTTACATGAAATAAAGATAGCGAAAACAGATGCATAGGATTAAAGAAGAAAGCTAGAGTATTACTCTTAACATATCTCAAAATCATGACACAGTGCGAAGAGGTATGAAATTTACCTGCCTAATATCCTCTAGTACAGGGACGATGTTAAAGCTATTTCTTCAGCTTTATTAGAACATCAAATATTTAAAGAAATATAAACACTGTCCAAATAAAATGTGTATCAGTCATAGGGCTTTGTTAACTATGCTGATATTCACATAAAGACTAAATATTATTTCCATTCCTTATAACATCCTATTTCTTAAAACATCATCTTGGTTTCCTGTTCACTAAGTACTTCCAAGCCACTATCTCAACATTATTTCTCAAGATTTTCCACATCTTACATCGATAAATAACTATCTGCATTTACAAAACAATAAATAAAATTCATTAATAGTTAAACAATCTAGCTGTTCCACAAGAAAAGTCTGCTTACTTCATTATTCTATATGTCTAATCATATACAATCTACTTAGACAATATTTGAATATCCAATAACATGAAAATTTTAAAAGAATCACATAATTATTTGTTATGTTGGATTATATCACTAATAAAAAAAAATCGTCGTATGCATATTTTCAAATCAATCCTATCTCATAATGTTTTTTAAAATGTTGTATGAAATGCGGTACATATAAGTAAAAAACTTTTACACTTCATTCTTTCAATTTATGGATGATCTAAAGAAAACAAGAAAAAACATACATTATAAATTATCAATAGTTATTATTATTACCAATAACCTTTATCTAGTCATCGTGTTCAGTAGGCTTCCTTTATCCACTTGAGCATTGCAAATATAAAAAAAATTCACACCCATACACTTTATATTAAAATATTTTTAGCTAAATGATTAGATTGTTATATTATAAAATTTTAATATTAATAAATTAATGTTTTTATGTTTTTCCTAATCTTATATAAAAATTTAGATTTAAACTAGGTTAACAAAATAAAAGGAATCAAAACTATAATTACATATTTTCTTGATGATAGTTCCTGATAAGTCCAAAATGTTTATTATTTTCTCTAGAGTTTTTAAAAATGTTCTCCTCCAAGCACATTAAAGTTTAAAATAAAAATAATTATTAATCCATTTAGTAAAATTTATAGAAAATAATCCTTGGTTTTAGTATTTAGGATGATAATTATTAAATCATAATATTAATTAATCCCATGAAGCTTCTTAATCTTCTCTACCAATATTCTCTGTGTATCCGATGCATCAATCCATCTAATTTAACTTTAAAAATATTTGATAAACTTTTAAGTACTATTTGTATTTCCATGGATCCATCTTTTATTCAACTATGTGTTCACTTTTTTATATATGTTTCCTTCTTGATACATTTAAACTTTCATTTGGTATTTTTATAAATCTCTTTTAAAAATAAAAAAAAAACTTCAAGTATTTTTGAACAAATCTTTTCTAAATACATTTTAAATAATTCTAAGAATGAATATTTTAGTATCAAAAACGCTTCTGTAACATATTTTCCTGGGTTCTTTCTTTAATTCTTGAAAATAATTTTAAAAATGTTACCTTCAGAAAGTATATAACATTTTACTCCTTTGAATATAATATTCTATAAAATAATTTATGAAATATAATTGTCTTATTACTATTTAAAAAATAAATCTTGGATCAGCTTATAAATAATACGTTTCAATACATTTTTTTTTTAGACTCCGTATAATGTCCGAGCTGTGGTTTTTTTTTTATGTACCAAAACAGTTCTCCAGTTATGCATTAATAAAGCTGTATCAATAAATATTCCAAACATTTTTACAGTATTACAATTTATATCCATTTTATTCCACAGTATATCTATTTTTATTGCGAAGTTTAGATTAAATTTTTAGATAAAATACGACTGGTAAGTACTTTAAAAATTAGAAAATCATTTCCACAAAGTTTCTAAATTATTATATTTTAAAACTCTCTTTTGCAAAATACTTCTTTAAAATTATCAATTAGTTTTTGCAAAAATAAACGATAAGAAAGTACCAAAAAAATTGACTAAAATAAAAATTTTAAAATACTATCTTTTTGATAGTTATAATTTACCTTTCTCCAGTTTCAATACATTATTAATCTCCCCCTATACCCCCGTGCAATTCATATTTATAGGCTGTAAGAATATCTCATTTGATTGGTTGATTCTTACTTTAACTTGAGAACAAATTTACATATTTTTAATTTCAAGTAGAATTGAATTTCAAAATTAGAAATTATGATGTAATGAACTTAAAATATTATTTAAAATATTACTTTTAAATAAATTATTATTTTATTAAAACTATTTAAACATTTAAAATAACTTTTAAAATAACTTTAATAACCTATTCCATTTATCTATTTTTATTTAAACAAAATATTTAATTTTTATTATATCTGTATTCGTCTTTATTACATTACTTAAAACATTACATACGATGGTTAACTTAATATTTATTATTATTTGCTTTTATGATAGGCAATAATTCTATCCAATTCTATAATATAACTTTTAAAATATTTTAAACTTTGTTATTAATTCAAACATGCATGTGTGTGAAAGTATATAGTATACAAGTCACATGATTAATAACTTTGACAGACGATTTTTTTAATCTATTTCTCTGCCTAGATTTATATAATTGATACACTTATTATATTATATAATATAATTATAAAATTTGGAAGAACAATTTAGAAAATATAGAATTAAATACAATTCTCACCATCATAAAGTTTATTTTTAAAATATATTATATTAATTTTGACTATTACATATGATTATAAATTTAAACACTGTATTTATTAACTTATCAGTTTTAAACTATTAAAATCAAATTTATTAAATATACTTTTAATATTTATAGCTGTGTTATTTAATATAGCCAGTTTTTACAACCATATAAAACAATATTTTAAGCTTTACTTAACTACTTTTTAAATGATTTTATATACTACGTATTCTCTTTAGCTTCAAATTGTACTTTAAAGATATAATTGACTTAATACAATTACCATATTAAAAGAACATATTCTAAATTTAAAATTTTTAATAATTGACTGTTATGAACTATTACTGACCTATAGAAAAGGGCACAATATATATATATATGGTATTTATTTAATCCTTTTTCAATTTAAAGGGACATGTATAAAATAAATTTACTATCAGTCTTTTGTATTTTTTTCATACTGCTAATAATATATTCAATATCTCAGTTATATAAAAATATCACATCCCTATACCAAATAAAATTATTATAATTACTTTTATTATTAATAATAATTAATTTGTAATATATATTTTGTATTTTTATCATAAATCTATAACTATATTTATACCAACGATTAGTATTGTCAAAATCAGTAAGATTGAATACATATTCATATTTACAAAATAATCTACTCGGGAAATTATTCCAAATATATTTTAAATAAGTATTATTATCTTTATCATCATTACTCTTATATAATGATGCATTAAACCTTTTTACCATATTTAACTTATTTTAAAAAATTTCCACGGACATATTTTCTACTCCAATAACTTCTCTCATCATTAATAGCTTTATAATACGCCAAACTCTTTATTAATAACATATACAAATTTATTTTATTATAAATTTCATCATCTTTATTAAGACTATAATATTTTTCTATTTTTGGATGAATATTATATGAAACTAATCTTTTTTGACATCGATTAAATATCTGTAGTTACTTATTCTGAATAAATGTCAGCAAATCTATTTTTTTCTAAACTGACATTTATCAAATTTATTAGTTTTATTTATGTACTTTTTATCACATCTAATAATATTTTTAATATATTATTTTTTAACATAAGTACTACTGCATTGATTAGTCTCTATAAATTCCTCATGTTCAACTTTAACTTCAACATTTATTTCTTCTATTTTATTATCTAAGGTAATAAATAACTTTAGTATCTAAATCTGCCTTAGTTTTCCTAAATTTGTCTTTGGCAAATATTGCTTATCATTTGATATTTCTTTAGTTTCAACTTTAAAATTATAGGAACTAGATTTAAACTCTTAATGCATAATCTAGAGTGACCAGACATCCTGATTTTTTAGGATTCGTCCCTATTTTTGATTAAATGTCCCAGTGTCCCCAAAATGTCTTTTTGGGACTGTTGTATGCCCCGATTTTCAAATACTCATAATTTTTATTTGTCTTACATAAATAATTCATTGCAAAAATGATAGTTTCTTGACCATCTCTGATCATTTCAGTCTCTACAGTAATATTATAAAAGCTTCAGGCAAATTTCAACACCAAAATAAAGATTACTATTATGTTATATGGCCGGGTTCCCAAGCTAAATATATTCTCATGTCCAACCTTCCCTTGGAGCATGCACAGTTAGATTTTTGTAGGCTAAAATTTGAACTGCACTTGCACCTGCTTTGATTGACAGTATATTTTTACTAGTTCTTTGTTGATATAAATTTTCTATTGTGATAAAATTAATAGGTATATTTGTAACCCTAAACAATAGACAACATGCCAAAGAGGAAGTGTACTTACAATGATGAATATATACAGAATGGAGTTTTATAAATAAAAAAAAGGATGCAATGCTGTAAAAATGATTGGTTGTTATGTCCTGATTTTTGATCAAACCAGTCTGGTCACCCTAGTATAACCTTCTGTATCAGCTCATAATTCAGCCCCCACTTATCAATTTTATTATTTCTCTTATCAAGTTTATTATTTAATTTGTCAAATCCATCATGAAATTTCTTATAGTTAGCTCTTAATTTCTTTAACTGGCAATCTGACTTATTTTTCGATTCTTCTATTTATTGTCAAACTTATTATTAATTTCCTGAACTAGCAATCTGACTTATTATTTAATTCTTCAAGTTTCTTATCAAATTTAGTGAGAATAATCTTTAGAATGTGTTGAACACCAACTTCAGGTTCTATTACAACATTAATAACTTCCATTATAATACATTACTAGAAAAAAACATGTTATATTCTTAAACATGGTACATTAAATGAATAACAAGTAAGTATTGTATTATTAAATAATATTTTTAATAACATTTGCTCATCAGACTTGTCAAATGAAGATCTGCAAATAAAATGTCTGAAAGTACTTAAAATATTTAATAACTGAAACACACAGGCTTATTATATACCTCTGTCTATATATGTAATATATAGGGTATATGAGCACAGACTTTCACACGACCCACCACTCTAACCACAACCATTATTTTGCAAAGTACTTACTTACAATTTCTATATTTATTCTATAATAATACTATAAAATTCATTGATAGAATACCTTATGTAATTTTAAAAGTATATTTAAAATTAAATTATCAAAATGTTTAACTCATTTGGACCAAACTACCACTTGGAATTACAAGCTGGTGTGCTTTATGACCCCCTGCTCCTGGTCAAAAGCAATGCTCAGAAAATTATTTATTTAATTGTAATCTTTTCTTGTATTCGCATATTAATGTTATTCATAGAATTATTATTCATATTGTTTTAAAATAATCAATAAAATTGTAATTACAATTAAACTTTCTGTTTCAGGTTATATCAAAAATATATGATAACAATAATAATAATCTTAGATAAATGGTATCTAATCAAGTCCATATTTTGAGATGCCAAAAACTGTAGTGGTATAATGATGCAAGTCACCAACTATTATTAAGAAAATAGCCCATGTGAGCACCAAAAATTGTAATGGTATAATGATTAAAATCATAACTATTAAGTAAATAAGCCATCATGTTTGGGTGCAAAAAATTGTAAAGGTATAATGAATAAGAAGTTTAGATTATCAGACCCCATAAATTGGGCAAGTTAATTTATGTAAAGGTATATAAAATTTAATGAATGATATTCTCAGGACTTATTTGTGATACCAAATTGTACTAATATGAAGTATTTATAAACTATAATTAAATAAATATAAATTATAAAAATACAATAATGTTGAGCATCAATTTATGTCAGTTTAAATGAAAATAAATATATGCCCTTAACCAATTAGTGTTTAATAAGACATTAGCTTAACTTTTAATAAATATTTATTCATTGTAATCAATAAAATGTGAATGAGAACATACTAAAATAATACCATAAATTATTAAACTATGTAAATGTTTATTTAATATTTCGGCTAGAATTAAAGTATAATGTGATCTATAAACTATGAATAACACGAGATTCAATTTTAATTAATAAAAAAATAAACATTTATTTATATAAGAAACACAATAAATAAATAATAAAATTTATAAGTTAATAAATGAATAAAATAATCTTGATTAGAATATTTGATTATAAATTTATTATCAATAATATTATTGCATACATTGTATAAATTGATTATTTATGTGTCTAGAAAATGTGTGTGAAGAATGATACAGTAATAAACCAGAATGAAAATATTATATTTGCATAGAAATTTATAAATAAACATTTAAAATATATTTTAAAGAATTAACTAAATCTGTTTAGTTTATTTTCTGTTTACCAATTTAAGTATTAAATTATACTTTTATCAAGATGTATGAAGTATGCACATTCCTAAATATAATTTATAAGTACTTATATTTAAAATTTCTTGCTTTTCAAATATATATATATTGTAAATATAATAAATCTGATGCAGCTCAGATTGGTTATACTATAGCAACACTATAAAAAAAAAGATTAACAAAACATCATATAAATTGACTAATAAATATATAAGCTGCTATTTGCATTTGTGTATGTGTATACATGCTACTTAAATAAACTGCTAAAAGTTAGTTTATACATTTGGCCATATTATATAAATTTATTTTATAATAATAATAACATAGCTTACACCATGGCACATGCGCTTTACAGATGGAACGCTATTTATAATGAATACTCTCTTTTCCAAATCTAAGCTAAAGTTTTTTTAAAAGATAGAATGAATCCACTCTATCTTTTTCACCCAAGTTATATATATGGGCCAATCTGAAGCATTTGGAACTGAGAGCATGAAGATTTAATTAATCACTTTAAATTACTTATCATATGATTTTTGTAATAATGCTTGCGAAATTTTTACAATTTACGATAAATCATTATTAGATGAAAACTTAAACATATATAAATATTTTTATTTATATAGCACAATGTTTTTATAAATTATAATAATAATGTAGCTTACACTATGGCACATGCGCTTTACAGATGGAATGATATTTATAATGAATACTCTCATTTCCAAACACAAGATAAGGTCTTTTTAAAAGATAGAATGGATCCACTCTATCTTTTTTATCCAAGTTATATATATGGGCCAATCTGAAGCATTTGAAACTGAGAGCATGAAGATTTAATTAATCACTTTAAATTACCTAACATATGACTTTAGTAAATGATGCTTGTAAAATTTTTATAATTTATGATACATTATTATGTAAGGGAATGATAAATTACAAAGTAATGGAAGAAAGAAAAGTAGTCTTAATACAGGAAAGAATTGCATTTTTTTTTTAAAAATCTAAATTTGAACCTGTTCCATTTGCCTTTCCTGAATTGAGTTTTAAATAAAAATTCCCATATTTTTATAATATAACTGGATGGCAAACCTAAATATATTAAAATTTTGGAACTGATAATATTTTAAAAGTCATGATAAAAAATTTAAAGTTCAGCAATGAATTTTCTCTTTTCATGTGTTACTAAATGTTAAATAAAGAGAGAAAAAGATACTTTTTTTTTCTTATTTAATTTACTTATGTACAAAGTCATAATGTAATATACTACAATTTGTATTCTGCAACATACTTCAAAGATAGCAAAGAGGATGTTTTTCAAAAAATATGTTGTAGTAATGATGCAAAAATCAGATTTTTCCTAGCTGGTGATGTATATACATTGTTTGAAAAATATGTTGTTTGAACAACCTCAAATATGTATAAATAAAACAAGCAACTAAGCATTATTATTATTACTATCATTCTAATTCTAAGAGCCCAGAATCTCATTCCAAATTCTATATTTTGCTAAAAGTGTAAAAGAATGGAGGTTTGATGTTATATATTGAAGCCTTGTTGCTGTGATACATGCCGAAAAGAAAAACAACTGCTGATTAAAAATCTTTTTCCACTGTAAGCTGTAATTTACAGTCTGTTTTTATAGTATTTTTTAATACTTCAGTTTCAATGGTTAGTATTATGGTTTTATTTAGAAGAACTCCATTGCATGTATAGCTAAATAACCAAAAACCACAGCAATCAAAATTTCTGGAAAATTCAGCTGAATTCAGAAACTGAAGTTTTCAACTACACCTAAGACCTACTGATATTATACCTCATATAATGTCACCAATGTTGTTGTATTTACTCTCTGACATCACTAGTGCCAAAGGAGAAGAATCACTATCTTTGGAGTAATTAATGAAAACAACCAGAAATTTACTAAAAGAATGATATCTGAAAAACATGGTTTGTAACAGTTTCAATAATTAAGGTAGTAAGATTTTATTATTATAAAACACTATAAGGTCTTAAACTTAAACTTAAAATATTATTTACTAGTGATATTTAATACTTTTTGTGTATGTGTTAATAGTTGCAAGTATATATATACCAGTTTTATTTATACATTTATCAATTGTTTCAATCTTTTTTATTAATCCATTTAGTTTGTCTTTGTAACTCAATCCAAATATATGCTTTTTACACCCATATGCTAGTTAATATCCACAACCCTGGGAAATCATGCAATACATTGGAAGATATGCTGAGATAGTGGTAATAGTTGATGGTGTTTGTTCCTTTGAAAGTTTTCCAAGAGTAAACTTTCTTTTTAGAAGGTTTGGTGCTTTTGAGCTTTTTTTTATTATTATTAAAACTGAAAAACAATAAAATACTTTTGGGACATTTGTACTTTTAAATTATAAATCATTATCATCACAGTGGTTATTATGTATTTTGACTTAAATTTATTTTTTATTTGAATTTTATTAACCATTCAATTTTCATATATATTTGAACCAAAATTTATGGTACACATTGAATAAATTATAGATCTTTGATTTCATATGATGTTGGGTTCAAACCCATATTCCATGTACTGTAGAAAATATACCATTACATAATTTCTGTTTACCATTACAATATAAATAATAAAAACAAACATTACACAATTTTATATAAAATCAAAATTAGTGTTAAGAAAGATACTATATTTAAATTTTGTTTTAAAATAATCTACATTTTCTTTTTGATTTGTTTATATTTCATGTGATACAGTCAAATACATATATTCTCCAGTAAACAATTATACAAAAACATATGATCTGGTTAATTTTCCAAGAATTGTTTGATTAATCTTAAATAAAACTCCATTGAAAAGCATATTTATTAAAATATATCAACAAAACAATATTTGTAGAAACAGTATAAAATTAAAATTCATAACTCCTCGGATCTCTGCTTAATATCCATATTTTTTGTAGAATGAAGATATATTACATAAATTATTGTATTTGAAGTTCAATTATATTTTACTAATATCATTCAAAACAGGATTTTTATTCACTTTAATAAAATATACATTTGAAATAAAATATTTCATAGTAAAACATTGAGACATTAGTATTTCCATTTTTATATGAATAATAGCACTATTTAATCCTTTGGTATTTCATAATAACATTGTTATAGTATTGCAAATTTAATCTATAATGGATTCTAAGTTGTATCCATTTGTTATTTTCTTATCAATGTACATTGTAAGACCAAGAGTATTCCATGATTTTTTTATTCCTGTGACTTTTTAAATGCATTGCATGTTGAGATATTTTTATTCCAAGATGTTAATAGATCTCTCAAAAGACAGAAATCTTTTGGAACAAATGTTTTTCTTTGTCTAGTCATTCACTTCTGTAGTAAAACTTAATTTTTAATATTATATATAACACATTGACTTACTTATTGAAAGGCAGATTAAGAGAAAATCTCAATCTCATATCAGGGGCTTTTGATACCATTTTGCTTATGACAAAACATTTAAGTCATCGTCTTAGATATTGTTTCGATGGATTCACTCAAATATAACTCCTTGCTATTTTCTCTGCTATAAAGAGTTACATTTTGCTTAATTAAAATTTTTGAAATGCAATAGCATTCATGAAATAAAATATTTTTCAATCTTATAATTATTTAACAGTTATTTTTTTAAATAATAATTAAAAATAATATTTAAATAAATTTTCAAATTAAAATACATCTTTAAAATTATAATTTAAATAAAATATACCTTTTATAATTATTTATTCAATATACTACATTCTATAATTTTTTTAAATATTTATTTCAATAATATTATATAAAAATAATATTTTAAGATATGTATGATTTCATAATATATTAGTTGTATAAACACAATGCTCTTACACATGCATACACACACTAAATAATATTTGATTCTTTTATTTACTTATGTTCATGTATTATTTGTTAAATGTATTCAGTAAAATAAAAGTAAAATCATTAATAAATGAATGTATCAATACATACTTCAATATATTAAAAAAATTTACTAATAAAATATTAATTTCATTATGATATACAATTTACTACATTATCTATTAAGAAAAAAAATTAAAATTCACAAATGTTATATTATATTACTGATGAATTACCAATAACTATTTATTAATATTGTAACTTATTAATCCTTTTATAACAATTGAAAAAGAAAGTATGCCAACAATTTTTTTAAGAATGTAATAATTCTGGGTTTAAATCTAGAGCAAGATAATACAATATATATACATATAGTACATACAATAATAATTTTTTGGTGTGGTTTTTTTCTCTCTCTCTATTTTCTTGTATGTTTCTTGGTCTTTATAAGTAGTCATTGGCTTTCCACTCTATCTGCTCTCACAGTTTTCATTCTTCTATTTAACGAATGATTACTTTATCCTTAAAATAAGTGAATTAAAATACATAAATACTTCTGTTAATTCATACGAACAATTTTGTCTTTTTTAGATTTATAATTTTTTTTTACCTGCTTACAAAACTTATGGCAACTTCTTGACCGATATTTTTCAGTATTTTTTTTTTTGTTTGTTTCTATACGAAAAAAATCAAAAAATATTATTTTTTAATTTCTGTTTTACAAGTCAAAAATTATTTTGTTATAAAATAGGTATTTTCATTATTTTATCCCTTTGTAAAAGCCAAAATAAAAGCATAATTTCAAATATTCTGGATTATATATACCCCCCCCCCCGTACTAACAGCAAAGAAAGCGTTATTATTTGAATTTTAAGATTTACACAAATCTATTTTCCATAGTTAACAATTTAAAAGATGAATACAAGTAATAAAACGTTAGCACCTTTTTATAAGCGTATTTGCTTTTCTTAATTAAAAATATTTAATGAAAATACTTAAATAATGTTTATATTTCTATAAATATTATTTTAAATAATCTTAAGCACAAGTCTCAGATATAGCGCTTGGCCCATTTAATAGTTTTAAGCGAAATTTGTTTTGTTTATTTGGAAGCTTCTTCGTCTGCGAGTAAATCGTTTTTAGGCTATTAAATACTATGATAACTATAAAATTATTTCAGTTATTAATGGTGATATATTATTATTAATGTATATACAAACATTAAATAAATACAAGTATATAATGCAGAAAAAGTTTAGTTTTTTTTTTTGCTTTAGAAAACATTAACTCTTAAAACGTATTAAGTTTCTGCAATTCATTCAGTCTTAACAAAAACCTTCTTAAAGTTCATCAGTAATTAAAGCAAATGTATAATGAAGTAATAAAAAGAACTACGAGTGTCTTAAAAAAGGAAGAAAACAAATTAATTAAGAAAGCTTTACTTTAATGTGCAATACCTTTGGAAGGCTTTATTTGTAAAAGTGAAGCTTAATTTTTATATCAGTTAAGATATATATATATAGAGAGAGAGAAGTACAGATACTCTAAGCAGCTTTAAACGGCTCTCTTCTGGGTGAAGGCCTTTCAACATTTCTTCATAGGAATGCAATAAAGGTTTTAATAATTTTTTGCTCTTGTTATATATCTAAATGATATTAGTTTGCTAAGCGAATAATGATTATTTATTGCTTTCGCATTTTAAGGCAATAAATGATAATTAGTGATGAAAATGTGTCCAAAATAAAATAATAAAAAACAAGTAAAATAAATTTAATTAATTTTATTTAGCAAAACAACAGTATCAATATATATTTTATCACAGAGATTATATTTTAGCATATGTCTGAAATGATGATCAAACTTTTGTGGTTTTTATTAATTTTAAATGGTCTTCAGCAACTTGCAATAAAAAGTGTTATTTATGTATATGAGTTGGGGGGGGGTATAACCCCATTTAAAGATTATACTTAAAAAGATATAATGAATGCATAACTTTTGAAAAACTTATATTAAAATTGATTATTTGGTAAAACAATTTAAATAAGTTATAGATAATCTAAAACAGAAAATTGAAGTATGGCTTGGATAAACATTGACTAATCAAAGATTAAAATTTTCGGTATTGTTCTATTAGCATGTTGAAACCACTTGATGGTGTTGTTTTTAGGAAAGCACCCATAAATATAACAGTATCGGTCACTCCACCTTATTTATGAAATAATAATAATAATAACAATAATAATATGGGTTAATGTAATTCATTTATTTTTCTTAATTCTTTTTACAGCTTAACATAATTCATTGATTTATTTCCTTAATAAATTACTGTCAAATTTATTCAATTAACAATTTTATGACGATCAATTTAAACCTTTAACAAGTGCCTACAAATTTCATCTTAGTCCTGCAATGCAGGGGGAGGGGAGATGATATACCTTTTCACATCTGCAAGAATTAAAACTTATCAATTAACAGACGTTTTTGCAAATATTCTATTTTAGTAGAATTCCCCGTGTACACCAGCACTTTGCACAGGGAACCCCCTCCTCCCCACAAACTTTAAAAACTCTACTATCATTGCTTGACAGATAACTGACTGCATTATTGTGGAAGAAATGAGAATGCTTTAATTGCTGAACTGTAATTGACTCTTTTTTATGTCATTTTTGGAAAGGAAAATTAATCTTTATTTATTCCAATAGCTATCTTGAAAGAATATGTGACTAAGATATAGTGGATAACATTAATGGCAGACCTATTAATAATGATTAATAATTTTTCAACTTGATTGTTTGTTTTTTTTGTCCTTTTTTTTTTTTTTAGGATTAAGAAATGTATTCTTTTTACAATTTCTTGTTGTCTCTGGATATAACTATGAGAAATTCTATAGTCAGACATTTTAATTCTTGTAGATGTTTTTGTGAACCATGACTTTTTTTCAGGAAAACAGTGAAATTGTGGTTTCCCCTAACCTTTTCTAATTATTTACTCCTTACATGTTGAGTTTGGAAGTGGGGTAATGGGTTATAATTATTACTTTTTAATACTATGTTAGGTAAGTTGTGCCATAATTACTTTTGAATGTAGATTGCAATAGTTCTGCAAACTTTAAATCCATCCACCGTGAAATGATACAGTAATGAAGTGTTAACATTGCTAAAAGATAGTATTGGGTGCACTCGCACAAACTGTGCAAGACAAAGCAAGCCATTAGTTACAACAGAAAAAAAGTTGTGGCTATTTGATTTGACTATGGCCCACTAAATGGCATATTTATATACATTTAGATGGGATCAATGCCATCAAATGGTTTCAACATGCTAAAAGAATAGCACTAAATTTTCTTTACTATAGATTATAGTATAAGATCCAATACCAAGTTAAATATGTTATAACAATAACAAATAATTATTACTCACTACACTGACTCCATTGAAATAAAAATCTCAGAAGTCTTATAAATTACAACTTTCACGTCACATGATCACCCTTTCTTATGCTTGCTCATAACTATTATTTACTGTATGGAGAGTTTTGCCTGTTTTAAATTAAAACTTTATTAATATTGCTATTTTAAATTTTGGTTATAAATTATCTACTTGAAATGCAATTTTTTTTTTAATTCATGTACCTTAAAATAAGAAAACAATTCAAATAAAAAAAAATATTGATTACTTAAATTCAAGTTTCTCGGAGATTGGATCCTGCAATCATTGTTATCCAAATGTTCATTTGTTAATCAATGGATAAAATCTTTTATTTTTTAGTATTGAAAAGGAAATTGAGAAGATGAGGAGTTTATCATTTATCATTAAAATAATAATGATCTGAGCAAATGTTGTAAATATGGTCTGAATTATTAACTATCATTTAACTGCAGAAATAAATAATTTAAATACTTATAAAAATTATTACTTTAAGGAATTTTTAAACAGGTTGTCATCCAGGGATCTATTTTAAAATTTATCCACTTAATTAAATTTTCAATTTTAACTTCTGAATAGTCTCAGTGAATCACCAATGCTGGATCAGTTAAGAATGAAACAAAACACCATAAGATATGCTATATTTGTTCCACTTTTATATATATTTTGCATTATTGCAGTTATCAGTTTTCTATACTCAAAGTATTCTCAAACTTATGCTACGCAAATACATTATTTTTTTCCGCCATTTGTAATAAATTATATTTCCAAAACAATGTAGGCAGTTCTTTAAAAGAATAAAGTACAAAAAAATATGATGATTTAGCCCTTACATCAGGGGTGGGAAACCCTCTGCTCATATGTCATATTCAGCCACTGAAAGTTCTCAATCCAACTCCCAGACATTTTCAAAAATTTATGTAAAATGGACCTGTATAAAACTTTTATCTAAATATGTACATAGTGCAATTATTGAAATAAAAGTTAAATAAAATATTTATTTTCTCAATTACATCTCTTTATTTCTTCAAACTTTATAGTATGATAGTTCTACTTCATTCTGTAAATGGTGCATTCAACAGGTTATCTATATCGTGTGATCTATTTGACTGCTAAAATGGTGAGAGTATTTTGTTTGTTTTTATAATGATTTTTGCAGATGAGCATATTAGTAGCAAAAGTAAAAGTCAAATTTTATTTCATTTTATTATTATTTTGCATTTAATTTTTTTTTATTCGAATGTCTATATTGAATAAGACAGGAAAAACTGACAGAAGGTTGTGTATTTAAAAAAAATGGATCAACACATATTTTTTTTATAGAAAGAAATAGTAAATCAATGTGCTTGTTATGTCTGGAAAGTATTTCAGTTAATAAAAACACATCATTAAGAGACATTATTTATCAAAGCACTTTGACTACAACAAAATTATTGGGGAAGAAAGTAGCTGATGTTTTATAAAAAATACGAGACTGAAAATTCTATTCAAAGTAAATTATTTTTAAAAAATTAGCAGAAAATTTGAAACCATTTTCCGATGGGGAATTTATAAAAGACTGCATTCTAGCTGCTGTAGAATTAACCTGTCCAGAATATAAAAAGGAATTTGAGAATATAAATATTGTTAGGTAAATTGGAAAAATTGTCATTGAATGTGGAACAGTCATTATTAATAATGATGCTACTTTATTTTTAATTCACAAAAAAATTATAGCTGTTATTTAAAAAGGAAATGTTGAATTTGACCTCCAGTTGAAAAGGTTGTGCTTCCTTAATGAGTAGAGATTAATTAATTAATTTTTTTGATGAAATGTAGTAGGCTAATTTTTAAGTCGATAATTTTGTTTGGCCTATGAATTAAAAATATTCAAATGGTCCTTGGCAGAAAAAAAATTTCTGACCCCTACCTAACACTTATGTGTTTAGATTTCTTCCTGAAAGCATTATATTTAAGATATGGTATTTAGCTATTTTTACAAATCGTGTAATGAAACTTATTAATGAGACTATTATTTATTGTGATCTCATTATTATAAAGAAAGTTATCTCTTTAGTTGAAGTGCAGTCCATTTAAAAATATATTATCAGCTGAATATTTATGTTTATATTTTTTGATTGCATCTTATTTTAATTCAATCTCTATTAACCTTGTCAATTAACATTTAAGATATACTCTTTATTTTATAATTATATATGATTTTAAAGTAGATAATCATTTCTTGAATTCTATCCTTAATTTATTGTATGTAATTAATGAAGTTTTTAAATAAAATAAAAACATAGAGTAAGAAATTATTAAAGAAAAAGAAAAATGTGGTAGTAACGAAGGCTTAACAAAATAAAGAAGTATATTTTAATAAAGTTATTATGGATTGTGAAAATTTTCTGACTTGGTTTTTTATAAAAAAATAATGCAAAAGTTTATTAAAAAAACTGAAAAGTTTTTTTGAAAAGTAAAGAGATAAAGTGAGAATTTAGAAATTTATTTTTGGAAAATCATGATAGATCTAATTGTTAGATATAACTAAACATTAAAAAAAAGTTAATAAAAGTGGTTTAAAAAATCTAATAACAAATTTGTTTTAATTCTCATTGACTATCTTGGTTGAAATTGGTGTTGTCAGTGCACAGAAACTAAATGAAGGGAAAAAAGTAGTTGCTATTTGGAAGATGAGACTTTATAAAGTTAAAATGTAGCAATAGGAATAGTTTTGCAATATATTGTTTTAAAATGACAATACTTTGTCAGCTTTAAAACATTTAACAAAACAAAAACTTACTTATTATAATGCATTGGTTTGAAAAGATAAAATCTTCTTAGAAAGAGTTTTATATCTCATGAAGTGTTTTTCATGATGTTGACTATAATTTAAAGCCAGGTCATTCATGGGCTCAGTGCCACAACAAAGATAAGAAGCACCTTTGTGCAAAATATATTTTAGTGGTCCCACTCCCATTCTGTAAAATAAAATTTGTAAATTAAGAGACATTTCCCCCCAGCACTTTTGAAATAAAAATGAGAAAATATGGCTTTAGTTATTTAACAGTTTGGTAATATTTTATATGTTTTATTCATTTATTCATAAAATAAACATGTAGATTAAAACACATGCTAAAATAAAACAAATTAATGTTTAAAAAAATAATTTTTAAAACAATAATTAAATATAAAGTTTTCATATTATTTTTTGGACAATCTTGCAAAATTGCTAGTAGAGAAAGGAAATATCTACAAATAATATTTTTTTTAAAAAATATTCAAATGATTTCTTAATTAAAACAACTTTCCAACATAGCCATAAAAACATTGCACTGATCCTCTTCTTTTCCTAGGCCATCTCTGATATATAAGTAATTCTACTTCTAGTTTTTTTACCTTAAAAATATATGTAGCCAAAGTATGAGTCTCTGAAGTTTTTTGCCTGTGAGCTTTGACCCACATAGTGAAAAGAAAGGAGAGTTCATCTTGTCTCTTTAACATATTGTGTAACATTTTACATGTTTTATTCATTTATTTTTATAAAATAAACATATAGATTAAAACACATGCTAAAATAAAACAAGTTAATGTTAAAAAAATAATAGTAAAAGCTGATGAAACTCTTAGATTTCTTTACCAATATTTAGATCAACTTTAATCAGTACATTAATAATTCATTAAAAATGGTCAACGAAGTTATATAATCCTTTAATAATAAAATATTTACACTATTATTTCATTTTTTGTGTGTATGTAATTCCACTATTAATTACTATAATTTATTATAAATATTCAAATATTTAAATTTTTTATAAATACATTGATGTAACTTTTATATTTCATTAAGACCACTATACTAGGTCAACTTTAAATAACATGACTGATATAATTCTTTCATTTTATTAGCACCTATTTGTTAAAATAGCTATTTTGTTTTGAAAATCCATTAGTTACTGTTAATTCAGAATCTTTCACAAATAGCTTATTTATGTTTTCTATTAACAAAACAGTTTTCATTCAATAATTAAATATTTACACTACTTTATTATTAATTTTTTAATGTTTATTAATAACTAAGCCATATATATATAATCTTATAATTGAATATTTATAAATACAGTAATTAGATACATGTAAAGTATAATTTAAAAAATTTTATCCACTTAGGACCACTTTTGACTATCCTCCTAGTCTTTGTCAACTAACACTTTGAAAGGCTAACATTCCCATGATTCCATGATCTTAATGTTTGCTGCCTGTCTGTTAATTAAGTCTCGTTTGTATTATGTGGGAAGGTTAGCTTTTCAAGGTGTTAGTTGACAAAGACTATGAGGATAGTCGAAAGTGCTCCTAAGTGGATAAAATTTTTAAACTTATGCTTTACATATATCTAATTACTGTATTTATAAATATTCAATTATAAGATTACATATATTCCATTTGAAGAAATACAGACATAAAATTATAATATATATATATATATCAACAATTAGGGTTTTAGCCAGGATTTATTTAAGGTAAGAAATTTTAAATTTTCTTATTTAAGATTGTTTTTTAACAAATTTTTAGAAGCCATTAAAATGACTCTCACTTTATTTTATTTATTTATAGGTTATGTTGGATAACTATTAAAAAAAATCAAATACCTGGTTTTAGATTTTGTCAGTAGTACACTCTGCATTAAATAATATTATCATGAAATTTATTAAGAATTAAATATTTTGGTGTGCAATGATTTTTTTTACTCATTCTGTTTTCCTTAGACTTGGACTATAGGGTGGTTATGGATCAATAATGAATTTTTAGCTAGAAAACAAATATAAAAAGATAAAATGACGTTAAAAATATATATTATTAAAAATAGGAAAAGCTATTTAGTAAAACGTATAAAAAGATCAATACAGCACTAAAAAAAGAAAGATTTTTATTAAAACAATTTTGCACAATACTGCAGCAGAGTAATTCTAGGACACCTCATTTCAGAGTCAGCACTTTACCATTTCTCTAGACTGTAAAAGACATATAAGTTTTGTAAAATGTCATTAATAAAGATAATTACTGTAACTATGAGGCAATATTTTTAAAATGTTTTATTTTTAAATAAATTATTAATAGTGATATCTTATTTTTTATATAAATTAGAATATCTAAATAAAAGTGATTGGGAAATCTAAACATTTTCATTTACATATAAATTTTATTAATTATAGTGATTACAGGGCATCAACTTGTTCAGTTTAGTGCAATGTAGAATATATTTGTAATATCTTTCAAGATTTGAGCAATTATTACAAGTATAAATAAAAACGTATTCGTCTTATATTTAAATAAAAAAAATTTACAATGAGAATTTGTTTTTAACAATAAGTGATTTTGAAATCTAAATATTTATATATATATAAGTTTTATTAATTATTATGACAAAATGGTACCGGTTTGTTTAGTTTAGCCCAATAATAAGAATATATATGTAGTATATTTTGAGCTTAAACCTTGAAATTACAGGTTCATGCAATTATTCCAGTAAGTTTAAGTAGAGAAGTATTATCTCATATTTAAGTAAAAAATATTTTTACTCAGAATGTATTTCTAACAATGATGTGATTCAAAAACATAAACATTTTCATTTACATGTAAATTTTATTAATTATCTTGGTATCCATACAATAAAGTGCCTTTGTGCCCAGACAACCTGCACATCCACACACGGAAATTCTTTATGGGCTAGCCCATGCAAGAAGTTAGATTATTGATTGGAAAAAAACAATAATGCTTATCAAAATTAATAACAAGGATATGATAGATTAGTTTTGTGCAAAATAGATAGGTTTTGTCTTGCATTGATGGTCGAGAGATCAGCGCGACTGCCTTGCAGGCAGTTGCCCGGGTTGCGGGTTCATGTCCCGGCTGATGCTATGACACTTAAAAAAAAAATAGATAGGTTTTGTTTAAATTTAATACTCACTATTTATTGCATTGTTAGTAAGTTAAAACAAATATTTAAATTTGAATGACATGTACAAAATAAAAGTTAAAAAAGAGAACCAATGCATAACACTTTGCAATACTCCATAGATATAATTATTATGTACAGATTATATAACTTACTTTAATTCCTGTATCAGATGCTTGCATTATAAAAAAGATTTTCATTTAATAAAGGAATGATAATAGTTTGTAGAGCTATAGCAACTTTCTCCATAAAGTAGTGCCACCTAGTGCAAGACATGGTAATCGGTGAATTTTAGATTTGTGCATCAAAATCCTTATCTAATTTATAAACCTTCTAATATTCATTGACTATTATGGCATGTACTAGGTATCTGTATTATACGAAAATTACTACTTTTGAACAAATTGTGTAAGCTTATGAAATGATCATTTGATGTTTTGATAGTTGTATAGTTAGTTATGTGCGTATGTGTCTTTACAGACTCATATAACATCATCGTGGTTACACAATAAATTTATATTTAAATGTAATAAAGCAAGTGTTATTTGAAATATATTATTTAATGAAATAAAATTAGTTCTGTAAAAATAAATATTTTGGTAATAAAAAAAAATGTAATTGAATATTTTAAATTTCAGACTTTATTTTGGATTGTAAAGTAAAAAATGTTCTTTTAATTTGAATTTAGTGTTAAAAATGGAATGAAGCAATTTGAAAAAAAAACAAAAACATCAGTTTTTGTTCATTCAAAGTAAATTTAAAATAACTATTCTGTCTTGGATGGAAGTGTGATTTATTTAGACTTTTTTTAAAAATCGAAGATAGTATAAATATGGAATGCTAAGTTTGAAAGATTAACCCCAAATGTTGAAAAAGTTAAGTTTAAAAGATTGTTTCTTCATTCCTTGGTAAAATCTACCTGGTCATCTTCTTTGCCAATTAATATTTACAAAAATTAGCTGCGAGCTAAACCAGGAATCAAATCAGAATGATTGTTATAAAAAGCTATTCTAATTTCTTTTTTTCATGTGTCATAGCATCGGCCGGGAAGCGAACCCGCTAACCTGGGACAACTGCTTGTAAAGCGGCTGTGATGACCTCTCGACCACCAATGATTGTTTGCCACAGAAGATAAGTTTTATTCGAAATTCACAAGGGATACTTCAAAACCAATATATATTTATTTAAATGTATTTTCAGATTACAAAAAACATTTTTTCGAAGGAAAGGATTACTCTGATTCAGCAAATGGTTTTGTAAGTACAGTACATCTTTTCCAGTATATATAAGAAAAATATTAAGATGAATAAATTGCTTTTATTTATTTTAAGATTAACTTTTTAATAGTTAAATTATTAATGATATTTATGCATTTGAAATATTATTTATGTTTATTTTATAAGCTAGATATAATCAGTATATCTCAGTTTTTTAAACATATTAAATGTTCAAAAGAAATTCTAGTCCTTCCAAATATTTGATCTTCAAATATTTTGAGATATGCTTATTTGTAAACGTATTATAATTAATGTTCACATAAAAATGTACAATTGTATTTCTGTTTATTTTTTAGGTTTTAAGAGATTAAAAAATAGTTAATATCAAAATTGAAATGAATGCACTAGTCATTAATAAAATATACAGTAAATATATACATATGTATTTTAAGGGGGGAAAGTAAATTGAAATAATCAATATTCATTAATTATTATTATTATTATGAAACAGATTAATAAAGTAAGAAGATTTATTTTTACTGTTATTGATAAAAATAAATTCGGAAATATTAAATTATACGTTGATGGGATAAGCAGACTGAATTTGAAAGAGATGATTTCTTGGAAAGATATTATAATTTCCTTGATATGTATGCACTAGTTCAATGTAAACTAGAAAAAATTATACAACATATTGCAAACAAATTGCATTTTTTATTATTATTAATATATATATTTAAGTTGTGCATATCATACATATAAAGACTACTGCGCAAAATAATTTTGTTTATTTAAACAACATGGCAACAAATTTTAATTTTAAATAAAATTTATGATTATTATCGACTACAAAATTTCATTTTAATCTGCCGTTTTAAAAGAGGTAACTTAACTACAACAAATAAATGTAGTCTTAATCTAGTTTATAGGGGAATGTGTAACATTATTCAAGTATATATAGAAAGTCATAATAATACAACAACAATAATAATAATAATTTAATGTTCATAGTGAATAAAAGTATATTAAAGGCACAATATAAAAAATACAAGTTTGCAAATTAGATTTTGCATATTTTATTAGGGTTTGATATTTGAATTTATACATTTTCTTATCATTAATAATTTTTTTGTATTAAAATATTTCTCTTTTATTTTATTAATAGGCCCTTCAAAAATATGATGTATAAATAGATAGTAGTCACATAAATACTAGTCTGAACCAATTCTCTATAATTGGGAATATAATTTAAACCATGACAGAATGCAAGAAAAAAAATCTTTATTTTAGTTTAATAGTCAGATCATATGAGCCATAGTTCTTTACCAATTGATTTGAATGGATTTAGGCAAATAATATTTAAATACTAATTAATTATATAAATTTGTAAAACCTTCTTTGTTCCAATTGAGCTGTTCTACCATTATATTCTACATTTTATCTCATATATCTTTGATCTTGGACAATACTTTTAAAACTTTTATAGCAGTTTTATAAGAAGTATTTTGTGGCTTAAAATGAGATAATTTAAATTATCCAGATTTTGCAGCTGGTGTGATTGTTTTTGCAATAAATGCTTTAGAGCTTTAGAAAATGTTATATGAGTTATTGGATGAAAATAAAAAAAATGGAATCAAAGATAAATGCTAAAAAAAATTAAAGTAATATTCAATGGATTTTTTTTCACAAGAACATAAAGATTGGAAAAATGAATTAGAAGAAATTAACAACTATAATTATTTTGGTCAGATTATTAATGCAGGTCAAAACATAATGGATGAAATTAATCATATAATTAAACTTGGATGGAACCTGCTAATAAAATAGGAGTTAAGTCAATTTCTTTCTTTTTTTCATATTTTGATTTTCCAATCATATTTAACTTCATTTTACATTGGGCCAATTTAAGTTTTGACTTTGGTTCTCCATTAAAAATTAACTTAGTTACACTGTTGGCTGAAATACCTTAATATTCAAAGGAAATCTGTTTGTGTGTTTGAAAAAGAAGTATTATAATAAATTTGTTTTATCAGTTATTGCTTATGAATCTGAAACTTGAGCACTCAACAAAAGAGCAATGCAAAGATTTTAGACCCTGCAATGAAGAATGGAGTGATATATGTCAAGAGTATCCAGAAGAAATTGAAAACAAAATATATAGGGGTGAGAATAAACAGATATGATAGATATCATTGAAAGAAGTTGAAATCTTAAATGATATTTCAAGAAATTGTAAGAGACTTAGAAAAACCCACATGTGAGATAGATGAATGAAATAAAGAAGGGTGTTGGTGTGCTGTGGAAAAGAAAAGTTAGAGATTGGAAAAACTGGACTAAAAATAGTCTTTCATCCTGTAGAGGATTAATAATAGTTGAAAACAATAATGATGAAGATAATATCATAGGATTGAAAATATAATTAGGGGAATAATCCCATGACTTAAAAATGTGATATTTCAAACTATTTTATAACTTGAAAGTTCACCTAGTGTGGTTATAAATGTCTTCTACAAAGGATAATATTTTTCATATCTTAATTATTATAAATTTATATTAATTTAGAGTAATCAGTTGAATCCATTGCTTATATATATATATATAATTCTATAAAAATGTAAATTATGCTAAAGAAATTAAACTAGTTGGCAAGCTGAAAAAAATTAAGAATAAATATTGGACGAAAGTTATAAAGCAGTTTAAAAAAAAGCTCTTTGGCTCTGTGATATTAGAAAAAAAAAAGGAATTATTTTCTTTCAAATGTTGCACTCTATATGTAGAATAGATACTTAGCATATAAAAAGAAATAAAGTAAATGTGAATTTTAACAAGAATGGAGAAGATAAATTAAAAAAATTTTTTTAGAGATATTGGGGGAAAAAATCTTTATTGAGGAAATAATGAAAAGAAATTGGATTGGATATGTACTTTGAAGCAATAGATTTTATAAAAGAAATTGGAAAATATTTTGAAGAATATATAAAAACACAAAAATAGAAGGAAGCTATTTTATAATCCTAAAAAGAGGTTAACTATGAATATTTTAGGATTAAAGCAAGGTATGGATGGGCTTTGAGAATATAGTCTATTTTAGATGGTGATTTTTTTTTTTGCCAAATAAAATGAAAAATAATTATACAGCAGTTGGTCAAGAGATAAAATGATATGTGAATAATAAAGCAACAAGATGAGTCCATCGGCATCTTTTCATATTAACCAATCAACGTTTTTTTTTTTTACATTTCCTGATTGGAAATTGAATCAGGAATTTTTATCATTTGAATCTGCCACTATTGTAATTTTCCTAAATCATGTTGTAATAGTTAAGGCTTTACTTCATTAGCATTTGAAATCAATTAATATATATATATGTGCTCTGCACACAGATAATGAAGCTATTCAATGTATGCAAAATTATCAAAAGTTACCACCAAGCACTTTCAGGACAGTTTATAGTCCCATATTCATGGTGACCAAATACAAGTCACCATGAATATGGGACTATAAACTGTCCCAAAAGCACTTGGTGGTAACTTTTGATAATTTTGCATACATTGAATAGCTTCATTATCTGTGCGCAGAACATATATATATATTAAATCATGTTGTACAAAATTGCCCTATATTTGGTAAAAAGTAGCAAATTGGAGCTTAAGTTCTTGGATCACAGAGTAGTTCTATCACTTTCAGTGCTCAAATCTCTTATGAATTCCCAAATGATATACTGTTTGATTATTTTTATTTAACGAATAAATAATAATTTTATTAAACAATCTAATAATTGCAGCTTACTAATTGTTGGGAAAATTCATCAATGCACTATTCAATAATTGATATTTCATTTAAAAACATATATTAGCACATGGAATATAGATTTGAATGTTATCCAGGAAGAATGTTATTAATGATTTTAATGCTAATTTCATGTCATCTTAATAATCATTGTCCTATAAGGTAGATTTATTATAAGTAGCTTTAGGAAACTGCATATTTTGAAAAAGAAACTCAGAAATGCAAATGCTTTGATGAATGTCTCCGCAAGTCCTATTTAATAAAAAGTCATTTTATCCGGTGTTCCATATCACCTTTTAGAGCCAAACATAATAATAAGAGACAAAATGGTTTGTATAAAGAAATAGAATATCTCAGACATAATAAAAAAAAGTTATATTTATTATCAATCCTGCTATTAAATTACAATCTGACAATTCACCAATTGCTAAAACAGAGAGTCATTAATATAAATAAAATAACTATTGCCAAGCACTTTTAACTCATATGAGTCTTTATCAAGGCAGTAAAAAACTCCTAAATGGGAGGGTTTTTTTTACTGCCTTGATAGGGACTTTTTATAGTTGAAAGAGTTTTTTTACTTCTATTTAGGAGTTTTTTACTGCCTTGATAAGGACTCATAGGAGTTGAAAGCGCTTGGCAGTAGTTATTTTATTTGTGTTAATGATTCTCTGTTTTAGCAATTGCCGAATTGTTATATTGTATTTTATAACTTGTATTAACAGAAGTATTATAATTACATTCATATCGGCCTTTCAAGCCAATTGTGCAAACGTTTTGCGAGTGTTAAATAATAAATGAATACCCTCTGACCAATACAAGATATGAATTTATGCAGGAATAAAAAGAATCCTCTTATTCCTATGACTCAAATATTTATATATGAGTAAATCTGAAGTACTGGCACAGAAGGCATAAATTCTATATCTTGTATTGGTCAGAGGGTATTCATTTATTATTTAACACTCGAAAAGCGTTTGCACAATTGGCTTGAAAGGCCGATATGAATGTAATTACAATTATATACAGATGCTATAAAAATAAATGCTTATTTATATACAGAAGTATTATAGTGATTTATTATTTACAATGCTTCTATTATAAGTATGACAATAATGTTACCTTAAAATAAAGAAGATATAGTTAAGTTCATATTATAAATTGCTTTGGGATTTTTTTAAAATATCAAGTCAGATTAGAAGATCTGCAGAAGATGATAGCAAAATTTGAGAAAACTAAATAACTAATATTCCAGTATTAGTTAGAAAATTTGGGAAAAGGTAGAACAAAAGGCGTTGAAAGTAATGTAAATATTTGCTTCTCTAAAAGATTTTATCAACTGATTCTTAAACTAGCTAGCTGTGAACTAAAAATGGATTGTCATTAAAATTAAATTGCATCAATTCACTTGTAATGCTAACATGTTTATGAATCTTTTGTGTCTCAAGTGATGGCGGAAGACTGATAATACTGACTGATAACGTTCAAAGTATTTGAAATCTAATAAACTAATATAAATGTATGAATAATGCAAGTAATTAAAAGCAAAGCTTAATTTTTAATATTTGAGATTTAAGACTTTTTATAAAACTAAATTTTATCATTAAAATTAGCTACCATAAGAAACCAAATATGGAGTGCAAAGTGAGGGATCATCACAGCCGCCTTGCAAGCAAGTAGTTGGTTGCAGACGGTTGTGGGTTCGCCTCCTGGTCGATGCTATGACATATGAAAAAAAAAGTAGTTTTTATGTATATAAATAGATTATGTGACATACTATTTATCTTTATTTATTTCGACTTTTTTTAAAAATAATGTAAGGATTTTTTTTGCAAAAAAAAAAAAAAAACTTTTTTTAATGTCAGAATTAAGAATATTTTTTGTATGATATCTCATATAAGCTTTAGTAATCAATAGATGCAGATGATAATATTTAATAAATGTAGATGGCGTTAATGTAGTGAGATTGAAATAAAATATTATTAAATAATATATCGCATTCTCCCTGCACATATCTTAGGCTAACACTTTAAAGCTCAATAAATATTATTGAATGCCATATTGCCATGTCATAAATATATAAAC
Source organism: Epiperipatus broadwayi (assembly GCA_028023455.1). Lineage (NCBI taxonomy): Eukaryota > Metazoa > Onychophora > Udeonychophora > Euonychophora > Peripatidae > Epiperipatus > Epiperipatus broadwayi. The sequence goes on along the minus strand of JAQFVV010006242.1, from coordinate 2,705,525 downwards.
TATATGTATACTTATGTCTTATTTGCCTGTATTATATTATATCAATCTGAAAGATGATAATCAAACTGATAGTTATATTTCCTGATCATTTTACATTACAGCGATACTAAAAAAAAAAAAAAGCAACAAACTCTCATGTATCTAAAAGCATTTTTTAAGAATAATTATTCCTAAACGTCACTTTCATTGCTGAAGCAATGCTTTAAGCAAGCTCTTTGACAACATTATACTGAGAATGGTATAATATCTTCAACTGCTCATCTAAAAGTACTTTTCTCAATATGTGTTGCATCTAGTTCAACTAGGTTTGGAAAATGAATAATATAAATAAGAAATTATTTACAACTACAGTGTTTACAAACTTTTAAATCTATTTCTATACAATTCAAACAAATATAAATAAATACTAAGACAAAGATGTATTCATATTTGAAAAAGATTATTTAACTTGACTAAATTTAATTCAAAAGTTTTATGCTTACTTGAACTACTGAATCCCATCTTCACACAATTATTAGTAGTAGTTAATAAACTAATACATGACCTAATAATAAGAAATATTAAAGATTAATAAGAAGAAATATTGAGGATTGATTAAAAAAGAAATAAATCTTAATAAATCTGTTATAGTAACTATTAGATATTAGACATGGAAACATATTAAAATGTGTGGTAATAGCTTTTAAATATTAAGCAGTGAAAAAATTATATTTGTAATCAACTTTAAATATTAAGCAGTGAATATTAAAAGATGTGTGATAATAATTTTTAAATATTAAGCAGAGAAAATTAAAATAAATTTTAATTTATGTAATAATCACATTGAAAAATATTTTACTCTGAATAAAATGGACCTTACCCAATACTTATAGAATTCTGATTTTTCTACTAGACTAGAATAGGTTCAAAGCTTTCATATTTTTCATATACAGAACAGTCATTATTAGTAAAGTTCAATGCTTCATTCAGTTTATCTTTTTAATCTTATCTTCATTATTAGTGGATATAGTGACAGTACACATGGACTGCATATACATCATGGATAAATCTACAAGTGTATTGGTGATTATTTATCTTTTCTGCATGTATGTGGTCATGTGTATCAATAGTATGAGATAGTGTAGATAGTGAAGTGGCTTGAAAGTCTGGGTTCAAATCTCCTATATTTACAATTAGGCTCCAGGTATAAGAGTGCTCAGTGTTTCAAATCTTATTTAAAAATAATAATTAATTAATTGTAGAAAGAGTAAATAATGAATGTAATTTGAATGTAAGGCTCTGGAAGCACATCTTAATAAAAATGGTTTCTGTAAATATTTATGCCGATCCCTTTTTTCAGATCTTTTTAAATACATTGGTAAAATGTTCTCTATTTTCCAAGAAACAAACTTCTTAGGATAACATGATTGTGAAAAATTGTATATTGGAACAAATTTCTTGGAAATAAAAAAAAATAATATTTTATTTTAATTTAAAGCTTATTTCTTTTTGGTCTTTTTTTAAAAAAAGAAATAAAATTTTTGAGATATTGGAACAAATATAAGAATTCTTTTCCAAAGTAGAACTCTTTAAAATTAAATTTTTATATTGGTTTAAAAAGCATTTCATTCTGCTTGGAGATTAATTTTATATAGAAATAAAATATTGTTCACAGCGATAACTATTGCTGAAATTGTATTAAAAAAAAGTTTGTGAAATGAAATTTTCTGTTTTTGTAGAAATTATTGTTTTTAAAATTTATTTTTTAATATGTCTTATCATTATTTGTTCGTAGCATTTCATTTCTGATTTAATTAATTTCAGTGCAAGTTTTCAGCAGTCCATAACTATTTGTAATCTTAACATTTTAAATGCAAATTAGACATTTTTGATTCATTCCAAAAATGATAAAGCCATTAGGGATTATATTTCAAATTAAAATAACAAATATAATACATTTTCCCTCAGATAGGATTTTGTTTTTAGGAGACAGGAGGGAAATCAATGCTACTTGTAATTGTGCTATACCCATGGATTGAGCCACCGTACATATGCTAAATTATACTAGAAAAAATTGATCAACAAGTTTTAGTTTTTGCACAAAATATCAAAAAAAAAAAAGGAAGAGGGGAGTAATATGTTTAAAAGCATGACAATGATATTAATTATTTAGAAAACAAATATGAAATTAATATATTTTTATAACAGGCAGTGATGGAAAAACAAATAATATGTTCAAAAACATGATATTAAAATTTTGAAATCTGTTATGAGTTCATAAGATTTTCCCGTGGGCTGACAATCAAAGCTCAACTACAATTTCTTTAAATGAATGTCTTTGCCTTTATACTTTTTTTCAAAATCTGATTAATTTTCCCGGCTTTGTGGATTTAAATTTTTATATGTATTTGTATTTACTGCTGTCATTTACTTTGCAGAGATCAATATCTTTTCATGTTTAAATTTCTTAAAGATTTTTGTAATCAATTATTACCAATTTATTATGGAATTACGTTTACTCTCACTTCTAATTTAATTTCTTTTTGAGGATTTGTTTTCTAAATAAATATTATTTTCATGTTTTAAACATATTAATTTACTTTACAATCATTCTATGATTGCAAAATATATTAATTTCAGGTTTGTTTGTTTTTTTAAAAAAATATTACACTATTTTCATATTTTCAAACATTTTACTTTCTTTTTTTTTTTTCATTTTTAACAATAACAAAAAGAAACATATCAATTAGCTTATTCTGGTATTGTTGGCATCTTGTTGATGATTCCACCAATGGATACAAGACATATACAAGATGAATTGGGAAATCTTAAAATTTTAGCATATTCGCAAAGTTGACCCAACTTGCCCCAACTGTCAAAGGCAGGAAGAAACAATCAACACATCATACACATATGCACTGGTTTGGGAAGAATTAAAACAATTATTTTCCAAAATGCAAAAGTGGACTTTTATCGAATTACATCATTGTGTGATTACATCAAAAAAAGAGACATTCCTGCTATTAGACTTTCGATCTTCCTCAATTACTCCATTTGAGTTGTAAGATGTAAAAAAATCTGTACACTTCTCCATCCAAACAAAGACCTTTGCTTCATTCAATCAATGCAAAAAAAAAAAAAAAAGATAAAACCCTGTCCTCCAAATTCATCTATGAAGAAACATGGAAGCTTTTTCAAATAGCCAGGCACTAATTGATACACACTTTCAACCAGAACAATCACTATACACTTTCCATACAGTTTAATTTAGTTTTATATATTAATAATCACTGATTTCACATCAAACATTGTAACAAGGTAAACAAACTGCTTGTATCCTAATCTATTCTTCAAATAAAATTTATTTAGAATAATAATTTGCATACAAATTGTTAGCCGACTTTTGTATATTCAAAACATTGAACAAATTTCAAGAAATGAATTGAAATTAGACTTACGACGTTTAGACTCATTGGAAAACAAATAGATAGATAGTAGATAACTGAAATGTTTTTAATTTTGTATTGCCTTTTAATTAAATGTTGATTGATCAGAATTTAATAAACTTTCTATAATTAACTTTTTATCTAATACAATTTAAATTCCCATAATGCTTTGTGTGTATTTGAAGTTCGGCTATTAGATTTATGCTATTTTTAACTTCTATTACACTTTTAATTGCAATTATTTGTTTTAATGATTGTCTAAAAGTTTATGATGATGGCATTTTATTTGTAATTAAATTATTTTCACTGTCTAATTATTTGTTAAATGGTTTTTAAAAAAAATTCAAGCTTTATATATTTCTAAATATATTCAACTCTTGATCATAAACACAGAAGTTACTATGGATTCCTTTCAAATGGAATTATTGTTCACTGTTCTTTAGGTATTGTCACTGACCTAGCATGCAACAGTCAGACTAAAATTGAACTAGTGATATTTAGATTAATAAATACTGAATTGAATATGGTGTTCTAACCAATTTGGGCATTAGCCAGTAGAAACTGTGCACTTATTTAGGAGAGATCTATTTCATTGTGGTTTTTTAAAGGGAAGATTAATGAATGGTTTCCCAGTATTATGGATTATCACACCAAGATAATTTATGAATGTAAAACTATTTATTATTTCTATGTGAGGTAAACAGACTCTTTAAATTTTTTGTTAGTTTCCTCTCTCACCATTCTTTTTATGGTTGCAATTAAACACATGAATTGATATATGCATGATGTGCTTATTTCCAGTCATTATTTTATGTGCTTTTGATTATTTTTTTATGATACAGCTAATTTCATTGATATCTTTTCTTCCACATTCATATGGCATTTTTTAGATGCAAATTTTGTGTTTTAACAATTCTTATTTAGTTTTTGAAGAAATTAGGATTCCTTGGAAAGTTATTTTGATATTATATAAAATGCCAATTTTTTTTTTAGTTTGTTTGAGCTTTTCTGATATGTACAGATATACTACAGTGTATATCATTATTTGTTTAATATTTGTTTTCAATGATTATTTAAGATTTCTTAATAATTGCTGATTAATAACAATTTTTTATGTTGGATCCCCCTACCCCAAGTTATGGCTTCTGAACAAATTTGTTTTACTGGGTTCCATAGTGATAGTATCTTTTGTATTTCTTTCATGATTGGCTGTGTATGCTAAGTATTTTTCTGGATGTGTGAATTTTCTGTAATCTGTAGTTTTGATTTTGCTATGAGATATTTTGTTGTAAGAACACCTACGAATTATCATCTGTATGTTATTATGTATTTAGAAATATGTAAATAAAGTTTAAATGTTTCTAAAAATATTTAACATTTTAACTAGATAATGATAATAGTCTAACACTATATGTTTTATTTTATCAAATAAAATTTTATTAAATTAATGTATTAAACTTTGTATATGAGATGCATTTACATATATTCACATATTTTTATAGACATAGCAACAGGCATTTCTATTATAAAGTTTTTATCTGTATAACAATTTATTAATGACTGTATAATAAATATATTTGTACTGTTACATGTATGTGAAATTTCTATATATAAAATTATTATAGAAATATTATCTGTCAAATTATTATTTAATTTGAATTATTTCACATAAAATTGTTATTTAACAATTACTGTCTTATAAATAAAATACTTATTCTTACATTATTTTTATTAAAGATGCTTAAAGTTATACACTATTTATATAATTAAATTATTTCTCTCTCTCTACCACTTTTCTGTTGCACAACTTTATTTCCACTACTGTATTTGATAAGGATGATGATGATAATGATGATGATGATGATTATTATTATTATTATTAAATACACATGAACACAAGTACATTCAATTTTGACCATCTCTCTCTCTCTCTTGCTCTTTCTCTCTCTCTCTACACATATGTATATTGTAACCAAGATTATAGTTCTTCCAAGTTCAATCCAATTTCTCTGATCTAAAGCTTTTTTTATTTGCATCATTTCAGCCATTTTTTTTAATTTCATATATTCTTTTCACATTTTAAGTCCTTTGTAATATTGTAGCATGCAGTTTAATTCTTTAACTATATGGTTATTATTATCTCTTTCTGCACCATTTCAAGCATAGCTCCATTTCTGTCTCATAATTCTCAACAATGTCTGAAATCTCTATATTGATTTTATATTAAACATCTTAGTTTAAGATCTATATATAAGCACTGTAAAACATATTTATTAAAAATCTTTTTTGTTCTTCTAATATTAGTTCAGATTTACATAAAAAAGAAACACCATTCTTAATATTATTGACATGAAACTTACTTGCTTATATAACATTTAAAAACATTTAGCACAAAATTATAAATATATACAAATTTATATCAAAAGAAAATACTATAGGCCTGCAATGCTATGTGTTTATATTCTTTTATCATAAAAAAAAACTTTCATCATAAATTAAATTTTTGTTATACAACACAATATACATATGTGTCATATAAAACATAATAGAAAATTTCAAATAAAGAAATGTTTTCCTGAAGGTTTTAATAAGATATCTATTGTAACAATATAAATAATTGCACCCAAATTATTTAGTAAAGCCAAATGATTAAAGAAACAAAAAAAGTGTCATAGATTGATTGATAAAGATATAATGGTATAAAATGCCATGTGTTTATGTTTAAGTATTGGATATAACATACACATTATTTACAAACATTGGATTGAAATATATATTGAACTGGGTGGGAGATGATCACTCTGAAAATCTCGATCTGCTCCAGCTGCATTTTCAGTATTGCAGCAAACCAGTCCTTCAAGTGGAGAAGTCTAATACAGAAGGTGGATGAGACCAATGGCACCTATAACCAGACCACATTTTCAGGCTATAGAATTTCTCAGCTGCTAAATTCAAATCCCTGCCATCCAAACCATTTTTATTTGTTTCAAGGTAAAACCTAAGGCGCCAGCTAATCATAAGTTATAATTAGCATGCTTAGATGACAGGTATACAATTTAGCACTTTAGTAATCCCCAGCTAGCTCTTTTATTTGAGTATAAGAAAAACAAACTATATATATTGCTTAATGCTTATATTTAACTATACACTATCTATTAATGGCGTAATTATCAAAAAGAACCAACCAAACATTACTTAACACACAAACAATTTATTTACAATACTTCTAATAATAATAAAAAATAATATAAAAATATTATAATAAAAAAACTTTATAAATTTGTTTAAACACACTCCTAGTTAAGATATATGAGAATAAATAATACTATACTTAAAACATTTAAATCTAAATACACACACACATATTGAAATATAAATTCATTACTCAATAAAAAGCTTTGCAAATATTAAAAGATTTATTCTACATAATGACTTATAGGAGACACTTAAAGATTGCTACGGCTATCAAAGTTCAACAAAGTCTTTTATTCAAACATGATCAGTTTATAAATGGGAATAAGGAACTTCATAGTTACCTAGGATTTTGCACTTTACGCTTTCAAAGATATGACTACTCATTTTCTTCTGTCATATTGATCACCAACCAGTTGAATTTTGGGACTCCACTAATGTTTTTGGATCCTGGATGACTTCCTATGTTCACTGAGATAGATATTCCTTGACTGTTCACATTATTAAGTGGATATGAATTCTAGATAGAGGACTTGTGATGTTCTGGATGACCAGGACTGAAGATGGGCCACATACTCCCATGATTGTCTAGCACTGCATAATGTTAAATGGTTCTTTGGTAAATGTGAAGACACCTACTTTCATACTGGGAATGCTAGTTACTTTCCCCATCTTCTCTTCTCTGGAAACTCTTCCATGGTAGTAGTACGAGTATAATCTTAATCTTAATGATTATTATGAATGAAGCTGAATGACCCTGAAACTATAAAACATTAAAAACTGGACTAAACTGCTATCAATAGATTTTTCAGTCTCTTTATATGATTCCTGTTTATTGTCTCTAGTTATCACTCTGATCTAGTTTAATTAATTTACAAATTTTATTAATTACATTCCCATTGTTTTTTAATCTGAATTTTTGCATAGATTAATCTAATCTTTGAATAAGATACCATCTTGAATCATTTTCAATTGTTTTCATGTAATGCAATTTAGAATTATTCCCTTTCTTCTATTTATTGGCCAAGCAATCTTTAAGTGAATTTAAATTTATATGCTTTTCTTTCACATTTTAATTCAATTTTAATTTTTACACACACATGGTTTTTTTTTAATTTATGAAAAGAGAGAACTACAGTTTTAACTTTCCACTTAGTTAATTTCCTCCCCTTCTTTTCCTTTTTGCTCTTTAACTATTAAAACTCATAGATATTTTTTTAAACGACAAGATGACGCAACAGTCTTTTGGCAATTTACATTTCTTAAAAAAAAAAAAACTTTTTAAACACTTTCTAACTTATATTTCTCTTTCTTAAAACTTTCTAAATTATATTTCTATTTCTTAAAATTTTATTGTTTTCTTTTATGAATTTTAGTTCCAGTATTTAATAATAAATGATTATGCAGTATTTTTATTTTTAAAATTTAGATTTTTAAAATCTTAAATTAACCATAATATTTTCTTAAAAAAATTATGAAACATATAGCGCTATTCACTAGTGGTACAATATATATATATCTATGCATTTTAATCATATTATTAAATATTTTTATAAAGGAAATATATTTTGTAAAAGTGAAAACAATAAATTATAACTTGTATTATGTAAGGAAGGAGAAAAAAATTGGTTTTACCATTAAATAAATGAATATAATTTGTGTAACTATGAAAATGCATAGCACTTGGTAACCCTTTCAGATTTTCTTATTGGAAGGGGCCTTAAAATAATGATTTGTCATTTCTTATAGCAAATTGAATGTCAAATCTGAATGTATTATTGAAAATTGTGAGTTACTGAAATTAAAAAAGTTATTGAGCAATTTTCAGAGGTTGGTAATGGGTTTTTTTTTCTAATGTTAACATAAAAAAAACTTCATTTATTCATTTATAAAAATAATGTTATAATTAAAAAATACATGTAAAATTATTTGTTTTGACAACATATTCTCTGTAATCAATAAGATGTTTACAGATAAAACTGATATAGTTGTTGTTCAGAAACCATCCATTGAGAACAATGATAAGAGTAAAAAACAACAAATGAGGTATAAAGAGATCAGAAACAAACAACTTTAGCAGTTTAATCTATTCCAAACCTCAACTCAAGAATAAAGAAAAGAGAAACAGCTGATTAAAAGTTTTTCACCATAGTTTGGATCATCATGTCTTGCTGATATTTAAAAGTATTTTTCAATACTAAAATCCATAACAGCAAAATTATATTAGCTAGAAGAAGATTATCTACTATGTATGGCTACAAAATCAACTACCATACTTATCAAAACACTGGAAGTGGTGCAATCAGATCCAGAAACTAATGCTGAAGTTTTCTAAATCCAGTCACTGACTGCTTTAATCATGACATGAGGAGAGTAGTACACTGTGTTGGAAGACCTACCAAAATCTACTGTATACCCTACAAAATGTCATAAATGCTCAAGGAAGACAATTACCATCAAAGAAAAACTACTAAAGACTTATTCATACATATAGTAAGAGAACGATATCTGCAAAAAGCATGATTTCAAATTTTTCAAACTTTAGACTTGACAAGATTTTATCATATAATATAGAAGGCCTTAAATTTAAAATATGTCTAATAATTATTAATATTAAACAGGCAAAACTCTCCATATAGTAGTGCCACCCTGTGCTAACCAGAGTAATCAATGGATGCCAGAAGGCTTTTGCATAAAATCCCCATCTAGTGCCTACTCATTCAATATCCCCAGACTAGTTTCTGGCTTGTGACCTTTGTCAGTGAGGAGCCTTGGATCTGAGAGCACTGTACCTAGATCTTAGGATATAATGCAACTCTCCAGCAGCAACCTTTTATCTCTACTTAATTACAAAACTATGAGAATAAAATTGAAAACACAATTATATTTTCAATCTAAACTCATGGTGATCATGTGATGTTAAATTATTAATATTGTTATATTTAATAATTTATATTATATTTATTATATTTAGTAATAGTTGCAACTAATTAAGCAATAAGTTTATATATCTATTGTTAATAAATTGTCAACTTATTTTTATTATAGTGTTCACTTTTTGAATTCATTTCAAGCATTATGCTATTAACATCATTATACTATTAATATCCACAACCCTGAGAAATTATGCATTCCATTGGGAACATGCAAGAATAATGGCATTAATTTATAAATGATGATGATAGGGTGTTAATAAGTTTTTTAAAAAATATACTTTTTATTTAAAAGGTTTGGTATCTTAAGTTTCTTTTTTTTTTTTCTTTTTTATTGAAACGAAAACAAGCAAATTAAAAAAACCATTCTGGGATTAACTGTATTTAGTTTAGCTTCAATATTGGATTATAAGCATCATCATCGCAAATGTTTGATTAATATTATTATATATATTTGAATTTAAACATTTTTATTCGAATGTATATTAATCATTTTATAAATATTTATTTTTGCTCGTCTAATGTTCCCTTATATTAATATTTGAAACATTCAAAAATACTTGTTATAACTCACAAGACTCTTCAATTCAACTATGTGTTGTTTTTTTGCATGACAAAACTAAATTTTTTTTTTTTAAAATATTTTCAGGAAAAAGTTTGAAGTTTTTAATAATTTAAAAAATTATTTATAAAACATTATACTGTATTTAATATTATCTTTATTATTTCCTGCCCCCCCCCTACTTATTCTACTAAAAGGATTTTAACTTTACATAATATATATATATTTTAAAACGAATTTATTTTACTATATATATTAAATTTATATGTAACCAGAAGAAGCAATATGTATTCTAATTTAAAATCATAACTTTTCATATTACACATTTACATGAAGCCATTTTACTGTTGTTGTTTTTTTTTTAAAAAAAAACAACAAAAAAACAAAACAAAAACAGAACTGAGATTAGAAACATGTGTATAACATTAGCAAAACATAATTTAGCTTTATTATTCTTTTTTCATTTCCAATATTAATTTTTTAGTTTTAAAATTAATTAAAAAATGAAATTATTATACACAATGTTATATAAATATGTTTTAAATATAACCCATACACAAACTAATGAGTATATATATATGTAGTATATTTGTACTATATAACAAAAATTTATATTCAAACAAGTTAGATTTTGCTTTTAAATTGAATCATGAGATGGCAGCACGTGTTACTAAATTTCAGAATTGTTGTAATAATTTTTAATAGAATTAAATGATAGGGATGCTGAGCAAATTGGTTAAGACAGATAATAAAATATATAAAAGAATTAGATAAAAATTACATTACGATGTATCGATACAAAAATTAGCTGAACATTCTAATGTGATGTCTTAGGATTGAATTTAGTAAATAAAAACTAAGTATTATAAAAATTAAAAATATATGTGATAAAAATAATAATATTAATATGGTGTTAAAATAAAATCAGTAATAGATCTGAAGGTATTTACTTTATTTAAGGCTAATATTCAAAGTATAGAAACAAAGAAATGAACTAAAAAATGATGAACAACTCAAATTTTATGTATAGTTTATGTAGATATGGTCAGAAAAAACTATTTTAATAAAGATATAGAAAAAGTGATGAAATTAAAGGATATATATATATAAAATGAGATAAAATTTATGATGAAAAAAGGAACTGGTAGAATTCATTTTAGAGAATATGAAAATTAAGAAAGAAATTGAGAATGGAATAGCCAAAAATATGAAATGGATTTTTGAATAATTGAATTGACAAAATTTATAATATATATATACATTCATAAACTGCTATTAATAATAACTAAAGCTTATTAAGAGAGATTTGGACATGGAGTAGCTATAATACTTTGTATTTTGTTATCTTAATTTGTTTAGACATTATTATTATTTATCGTGGCTTATTAGAAGTTTATTTTTTATTTAACATATTAAAAATTCAGATTAGCATCATGATTTTAATTTGCTTGCTAATATTTAAAATTTATTATAAAATATTATCTGACAATTTTTACCAGGTTTTTTTTTTTATATAGATACTTTTTTTTACAAATATATATATTAGTTTGAAGTTTTAAAAATAGTTTTGAAAGATTGAATTTAAAAATTAGTATTAGAAAAAAATATTTAATTGGGGGGGGGGGGTAATTTAAACATGTAGAGAATACTTGAACTAAAATATTAAAATCTGGTTTTTTGTTACTTAAAAAAAATAGAAAATAAAATTAATAATAGGGGGCGGGGCGAGTAGTAGAATTCGAACATGTACGTTAAGATTGCCTGGCAACAAGTTACTATGACTATGTCATAACATTATTTCTATAGGTAAGATACTTATTTACCCAAGAAGGTTAATTATTGTCATTATTTTTAAATTCGTGTTACTTCTATGAATATTCTAGAAAATAATTAGAAAAGAATGATTGAGATCACTCACCTAAAAAAAAACAAGTTACCAAGCTTTGATAATATCAATCCTGAAAAACTACAAGCAGATTTTAGTTGGATTATTGTATTTAAAAAAATAGTCACGTGACTTTATTGTTTGGCAATTCATTTGAAGTTTGAGTGTCAGAAGTGCCAAATCTGAGAATCTCATGACCCAGAGTCTGGCATTCTTCCACTGCATTAAACAACATAGGACACAGCTAAAGCCGGCATACAGCACTGGAAGTTTCCAGGAAGTCACCCACCCAAGTATTAACTGAGCCTAACATTGCTTTATTTTGATGACCAGATGAGAACTGTTGTGATCAACGTAATAATTATTATTATTGACTGATAAATAAAAAGTTCTCAAGAATGACAAGAAGATATATTTAATCAATTTTTTTTTTTAAAAAATTTTTGTTAATGTGAAAATTTCTAGTTAAAATACTCAGTTACTGAACACATTATCACTTTGTGTTTTATTTATGGCTGAGTATTCTCTGTTGATTTGGGATACTAGCTCAGTTTTCTGAAAGATATAAGATTGCTGAAATTTACTTCATTTATTTATAATGGTTTGGAAATTGTCAATGTAAAAGATATCTGTTAATTATAAACAATGAGGTTTGCCAATTCCTCAACTAGCTTTGTGATAAATGCTTGGCCAGAGCCAGCACTTAAAGTATCTCTGTCAGAAACCCCCCCCCCCCAACCCTTGACCATGGTTTTGTGGTTCCTGACAGATATTTTAAGTGCTAGCTATGGCTAAGCATTTATCACAAAGCTTGTTGAGGAAATGGCAAACCTCATTGTTTATAACTTACAAGCTTAAGAGATAGGGTCATGTGATCTGTGACTCTTATTTTGATCTGTTAATTATCATTCAAAAAGCCTGAGGTCATGGTAAATGCAAATTAATTATTTAATTGATGAATCACCCCAGACTGAGTTTAAATGAATATCAAAAAGACAATATGATGAATTGCTACAATAATGTTGCAAATACAATGAAGAATTGTTAGGCAGAATGGGATTATTATATGGGAAGTTTATTTACATAAAATAGAAATGTGAAAAAATATTGAAACAAATTAAATAAAGCTGATATAGAGATTTTACAATACTAAAAAGTAGAATGAAATTGCAGAGTAATATAAAATCTTATTTTCTGGAAAACTTTTGTTGGCTAAAAATTGCAAACATCTAGCAATTGATGCTTCTATTTTTATATACTTTTATTGTGTAGTCATAATTTACAATTACATTCTCTTATTATTTTATTATTTCTTCACTATTTCTACTTGTTAATCATTTATCCTTACCAACACTATATTATCTGATATGTACAAGGTCAGAGTTTAAACTCTCAGCATGCACTCAATAATTAAATTTTTAAATTAAACACACATAATTTACTCAGTATAATATATAAATTAGTAGTGTTTATTAATAGATTCAACAGGCTGGTCGAATTCAGTAACAATTACAATTAAACACTAACAGTTTATAAATATAGAGTTAAACTCTATTTCCACAATTTATTAAAAGTCCTTTTAATATCTATGTGCTTTATTACTTCTGCAATGTTCTGTATTCATTTTCACTAACAATTTTAGTAAGCATATTACTACTCACACACATCTCTGAATCAGACTAACTTGATCTTTTTTTTCTGCACTATCTGGTCTTCAACTACACTTCCTGTATTGCACACATTAAACTGCTTTCATTATGTTCTACTGGTTTCATTAGTCTGAGTTTTTTCCCTCCTTCATTAGAAGTTCTGCAGGCACCTTAACAGCTCTGCTACTTTGCGTATTATTAGGCAAATTGGTATGCAGATTAGTAATAAGTAGATTATTTGCAGTTTTTTTAATTCTATTTCTCTGCATATCATTATTTCTAGAGTGACATAACACTGCCTGTACTGATCAGCTTTGCACCCGTGTATATATATATTGTACCGGTCGGTTTCGTCTGTTCATATAACAAGATCTAGCATCTAGGCAAAAGTACCTCGAATCCAATCCTGTGCAAGATACATAAGTCAGGAACATTCATGAACTCTGCCCTATTTGCCTATTTTCCAGATCTACCCACTTATGAGCAACAATTCCAATGATACTGATCTAATTTATTCCTACCCCGCCGGCATCACAAAGTCGTGACACAAAAAGACTCTTATTCGAATTTGGTTCATGTCTAGGATATTATAATTAGCGATTTTCAATCATCTAGTAAGTGAAACCTTGTTATATTACATCAAAATTATTTCTATTCAATGAATGAAACAATGACTTAGATATTTAGAAAGATATAAAATTTATTAAATCAACTTGGAGTATATATGATTGCACACGTTATTGGTGTTACAATGTCAATAAAATGGGTGTTTATCTCCCTTGGACAACATTAACCTCCCTTACAATACTATACAATGAACATATTTAATCATCAATAACAAATCATTCATGGCTTTATTCTAGTGCGGCTATTTATATGTCAATAATTTATCGATTGACTGGGATACATAAGATTTTTAATAATAGCGCTAGACTACGGTACCCGAAGTTATTTGAATCCACCAGTAATAAGAACAGCAGCATTCAGACCAATACATAAGTTTATTCAGTTGGACGATAAGGGTAATTTTATTTAATTAATATTTGCGTTTTGCTATATAAGAACGTGTGTGGGAAGCTAATTTGGGAAATAATAATAATAGCAGAAGTGTCGTATCTGAAAGTGCGAATGAAAGATATATAAAAAAGTGGTAATCCATTTAGTATAATCATAACAGTACGGTTTAGGAGAATTAATAGGCTTTTAACAAAAACGAAATATGGGAGAGCGGTACGTGTATGAGGGCAATGGAACGATCTATTCTAAGATCTAAGAAGATGCTTCAATTCACCGTTAATGAAATGCGACTCTCTGCAAACGTCGGCAGGGTCGGGTCATAAACAACTAAGAAGGCGCTTTATTGAATTGCCATAGGCTGGACTTTTGCCAGAGCGAACCCTATGCAACAATATCTCGCGCTGAAGAAATCCAAAGAGGTTTGCCAAACCTTGTCCTTGGTATTAGAAGTAAAAATGACGAAGCACAAAGATATATATATCACGAAAGGCCGGTATACACGTAACGCTTGCATTAATATAAATATATAGATATTTAGCTAAGGAATAAATAATTATCGCCTATCTTTATTAATAAAAACCCCTCGTACCGGTATGATTTGATTACTACATGGATGTGGAAGAATTACAGTTAATGCTAATATAATATAGCTCATAGAACTAAACGATCCCCCCCTTTATGTATTATTTTAAACTACACGTAAACTTTCCACAACGTATAAATATAAATCTTTGGTTTTGAATGCTTGAATAAATAAATACTTTTCATATTATTAAATATATATATAGTCGGTGGTGGCTATTGATTTCAATAAAGTAGGATTAATTTTACTCATATAAATCTATTTGCAGATTTTAGAAGTTAGCGCTATTATTTAATTAACCAAATAAACACATTTCTAAGAAAATAGATTTTTACTTAGTTTTAGAAAATAACACTGTATAATAATTATCAAATTCTGATTTTATTTCCCCAGACTGGCAGGCACCCGCTATACTAGGAATAACAAATTTGTTTTCAAAACTACTAGGTTAATTACCCTCTGAAAAATAAGGAGGGTTTTCTTTTATTAAAAGAGATAGCGTAAGCATTTGCGATTCTGGGGGGGGGGGAATTATCGACATATAATTTAGTATCTGAAAATATAAAACATAATAATGAGAATAAAATATTGCCGCATAGACATGACATTAAGAACTAATAATTATTCAGGAGAGGTTTAATGTAGGAGAGATTACAGCTAAGTTATATAGAGAGAAAACCAGGTACAATTAACAAAAAGGTAAGAACTTTACAAATTAATTCATAACTAATATTAAATTTTACAAATGAAAGATTTACAAAATGTTTAAAGAAATAGATAGGTGAAAGTTAAAATTATTCACGGTAACTTTAAGAGTCTAGCAGCATTTGAAATGATTACCTCTGTAAAACATGGCGGTTCTTTTGATGATTTCAATTCCCGCGGAGACTAGATCTAGTTTATCAAACATAGTTATTCAGGCAGGTAGTAATTTTATGATTTAACGAACAGGCATATCAGTATAGTCTATGAGTATCGGGATCAATGGGCACAGATTGCAGGGAAGGCCATCTCGAATGGCGAGAAAGGCGATTTAGATTTACTCAGTACACATTGAAATTAACGAACGCAAATTTTCTTGGTGACTGCTCTCCTTGACTGTCCTAGTTACTCTCTAAATTAATTCGTAATTAATTCCATGCCTCGGTATTTTTGGAATCCCTTTCTGATTGGTCATTGCAATCTAATTTCCAAAAGAATTCGTATACAAGCTTTTACCTATTGTGATGGAAGATGCCATTGTTAGATAAGTATTCAAACTTTAATTAATTTTGATAAAAGAAAATGTTTGTAACAAAAGTAAATCAATTAAGTTTAGTTTCTACTTTTGATTTTAGAGAAACTTTTAATTAAACTTATGTTAGAATATTATACAAGATTACGCTTCTCACCTTTAATTAATTTTGACTAATTACAATCGCATCTTCCATATTGGATTTAAAAGAAAAGTGGAGTTTAATGGCAAAAATAATTTAAAAACACAATTTTATAAAATTACATATCACAAACTTTTCCACTAAATATTGGCTCAGTACTTTTGTCTATACAATATCTATAGATATCTGAGCTGCAATTAACAAACAATTACTATAACTTTTATAAAATAAATAAATACAGAAATTATAATATATTTTGATATTATAAGTCCGTGATAATTAATCCCCCATTCCCTATTGCGTATATGAATTTTCAGATGCTACATTTATTAATTTTATTTTGCATGTTTAAATTCCGATATTTATGCCAATATCTTCGTTCATAAATATGTTAGTTAATAATACTCAAACAAAAGGATACAAACAAATGTGTTAGTGAGTGGAATATGTATGCAAGAATAGAGTTTGAATTTAGGTTGGTAGCGGAAGATTGGAAGTGGGCTGTGAAGCGCAATCTGAATCTCAGATTTCGCTTCAATATATATATATATAAAACTTTATTAAATAAACATATAAACCAGTCAGTACATAGTGATACTTCCCCTTCACTTTAGAAATAAGTAGAATTTAGTTGTAAATATAGTTTTGCAACTTTTCTGCTTTTCTTCATACTGTGGTTTTTTGGAAGAAAAATCCTCTTTCTTTAGAAAAAAATTTTTTTTTCCTCACATTGTGATTCATCATTTTATATAGCAGATATATTCAGTGAGGCTTGGCTCAAAAATTTCTCCTCTATTTCTATTTTAATGTCTACAGATACATCAATTTTAACATCTTTATTCTTTTCTGAACAATTTTTTATTGGAATATTAGCCAAATCTACATTATCATCCATATCCTCTATCAGGTTAATTATGTGTTCTTTTATATGATTTATACAGTTTACTATTCTATTATACTCTAGTTTTATTTCCCATATTTGTGCAGACAATATTTTATTTATTTCTCCAGGTATCCTTTTTTTCCTACATGATTTCTCTTTCTGCAGCAATAACTGATATTGAAAGTTTGTGCCAAATCCTTCTGCATCACTTGTGTCATTGATGCGTTTATCCGTATACTTGATGTCAGCTATCTCTGCCACATTTTTAAATGCTTGAATGTGATCTAGAACAGATCATGTGCTATCCCACATTCAATAAAACCATTATATCTTAGGTTATATTTTTCTATAAGCATTTGTCTAAGCTCCAAATCCTTCAGGTCTCATAATAACTGATTCAATAACATCTCATTTATGTAATTTTTAAACTTATATTCCTTAGCTAAACTTAATAGTACTAAATCTTACTCATATCATTTTATCTTGTGATTTCATTTTATTATGAAAACAAAGATGTGCTGCACATTGATATTATTGACTTAAAATAAGCATTTAATTTTCTTAGCAATTTCTCATAGAGATTTCTTCCAGCAGCTTCAGATAACATAGTTGGTTTGCCAATTGCAGGGAGTGACAATTTTCAGCTTGCCTTCAATAATACAATTTATTATCATACATTTTTTAACATGAATGACATATGACTGCCATTGATCCAGGGAGTTCACATTGAAAGGTGTTAATATATGTTTTTCATTTCTAAATGTATAGTTAAAATCCTTACACAGATACAGAAGATTGCACCACTTGATATTCACAGGTTTAAAACTGTTGACTGTTGCACTTGATACTCTAATTAAGTGTGCCACTTGATATTTACAGGGCCAGAATTTAAATTAGTACCCTCAATAATTAATTTTTAAATTAGACACACACAAACATTTAATAATTTAACTATGAGTTTATATGCTCAGAAAAATACATGTTAGTAGTATTGATTAGTAGACTCTTCTGTCAACTGGCTGACCAAACTCAAAAAATATTAAACATTGAACAGTTTATAAATATAGAGTTAACTCTATTTCCATATTTTATTAAAAGTTCTTTTAATATCTATGTGCTTTATTAACATATATAATTTTCTTCTGTAACTTTCTATGTTAATTTTCACTAACAATAAATAAAATAGCTAAATAGCTGACATTTCACTATAATAACAAGTACTTTCCAAATCATAAAATAGTAGTATAAAAGCATTGTTTATCCATGAGAATATTAGAATTATCAGCACATATTTTTATGATTCGAAAAAGAAGCTCTGAAGAAAATACTTGTTATTGCACTGAAACATCAGCTATTTTATTTATTTTACCTTTAGTTTATAATATATAGGGTATATCAGCACAGACTTTCACATGACCCACCACTCTCCACACTATCTCATAACACTGATACACTTCAATACATATATGTTGAAAAGATAAATAATCACCAATATACATATTTCATGCTAAACCAGCATTCATATATATATATATATGTATGTGTGTGTGTGTGTAGACACAGGTATATAATAAGCCTGTGTGTTTCAATTATTACTTTAGTTTATAGTAAATTTTCATTAGTACAGATTTTAGCAACAAAAACTATTGAATTATTTAAAGCATAGAAAATTATGATATGTAAATAGTTCATGCACCCGTAAAAAAAATGTGAACATGCCATTTCTGGCATGTATCCATAGTTCACCATCACTGCCCTGACCAAATCAATCAAAGTAATATATAAAGCACTCTTTTATTTTTGACACTTTTTATTCATATCTATAGTGCTCCTTGATTCTCTAAAATCACATTTAGTCTCTGGAAGCCATTTACCTATATCCTTGGAAATACTTTTGCTATAGTGGTCAATAATGATACTCCATGTTAATTACTTCAATTTTGTCTATTCCCTTATTTTTAAAAACTAGAACAATAGAAGCACCCTTAAGATCAGGTTGTCACAATTTATTACTAAAAAAAATCAAATATTTTTAAAAGATAAGTTATCACTATCATATTTTAAAACTTTTCCAGCTGTTTGATCAGGGGCCCTTTTTACTTTTAAGATTACAAAGAGCTATTTCAACTTTACTAAGTTTAATATCTTTGTCCAAATCTAAATGAGTAAATGAAATGGATACTTCATTAAAAATCATCATATCAATTCTTGAAACATTATTCAAAGTATAATCAAAATACTTTTTCCACTTGTTCAAAATACCATTGTTTATTATATAAGAGAGTGCCATTACTGGATTTAATAGGGATTGTAATACTGTTTTTCAGGTTCATAAATTACTTTTGTACAATCACTAAAAGATCTAGAATGAGCACAATCAATGAATGTCTGTATCTAAATTGCAATATTAATCTATCAAGCATTTTTAAGATTTCTTATCGATCATTAAACTTTTGGCTTCAGATCTCTATATTTATTATGAAGTACCACATTTAATTTATTACTCTGCCAAGCAGAAAATGCCAAATGTTTACTTTTAATAAAATCACTAATAATGAGATAATTGTCTGAAAACCAATTATGATTTTTTTTTTTAAGGAACAAGAATAGATTTACTTCTATCCATAATACACTTCATAAGATAATTCCATGTTTCAGTAAGGTTCTGCATTTAATAGTTGTTGAAGTTTAGAACATATATCATAAATCTTTCTAAAAAAATGAACATCAATTTTCTTATGAATATGATTGGAATAATATCTATTTTTTAATGTAACTATCATTATAAACTTGGAGCATATTAAAGTTTATTTGATAAGTGTCAAATGTGAAGCCCTCACAACTTTGACACAAATCACTTTATGAAAGTAGATTAATAATTTTTATCAGTCACTAGAGATCATCCAATAGTGAATAATATTTCTGTAGTGTAATTTTTTTTACACAACTCTCATGCAAAGTAGGGAATTGTTTCTATCTGCTTTTAACACTTTATAGAGGGATGTAATCATGAACATATGATCAAAGAAATGTGAAAAAGATTACAGATCTTTTTCACATATCTTTGATCATATGTTTATGATTACATCCCTCCACAATGTGTTAAAACTGGATAGAAATAATTCCTTACCTTGCATGAGATGCACCCTACAGAAATATTATTCATTATTGGAGCATACTAGTCTATTAGTTGCCCAAAAATCTGAACTCATATTTCATAATGTGAACTTCTCTTGTATTCTAATTTCTATGTAATCTATTTAATACCATTATATTGAGTATGGATGCATTCATGGTTTTTTATAGTGGCTTTTCTATCTAAACAAAGTGTTTGTGATAGTCAATCCATGAGTTGTGCAAAAATACAATAACAATAGACCATTTGTGGCACTAACCCTATTCTACAACCTTTGACCAATGTCTATTATTTGTACCAAAATGTGCATTAAAGTCTTTAAGAAGAAAAATTCAATCTCATTGTAATAATGCTGTTCAGCAAGAAATAAAAGTTTTTTTTTTCTGAATCTAAAATAATAATAAAATAAGCATTAGTAGCACGTACTAACAACAGTTACGGCCATTAACCTTTCATTGGTATATGAGGAATTCCAAAAATAGATGTTATTAAATCAGACTTTACAGCAAATTTAATACTATTCATATGTTTTAAGAATATGAGGTTGTGTTGAGGTTATTAAGTGTATCTACAAAACGATGATTCTTCTTCACTAACTTATCTGCTCTTTCAAACAAAACTTGTAATCATTCACCTGTTCTATTAAACTTTTTTCCTCTAGAGTTTCACAAAAATCATCCATATTTATTTTGAATCTTGATAGCTCCTTAGTCACCAGTGCAGTCCTCTAAACTGGTTTGTAATACTCACTTTCTACATATTTATATTTAGAATTTTTTTTATAATACTTACACTTAGTATTACAACTATCTTCTATTTTATCACTATTACTGATATTATTGTCAGTATTTCTATCACAGTAATGAGGAATCCACTAAGTATGTCAACCTAGCCAGATTGTGTGAGACTGACCATAGGGGAATCCTAATTAGGGCTGTTTAAATATACAATTTTTGCCAGTTGGAATTTCTTGTTGAAATCCACTTCCAAACCAACTCATTACTGATGTATTACCAGATAAAGATTATGATTAAGGACTTTCAATCTACATAACATGATCACCATTTCTTATGCTTGCTTATAACTGTTATTAAAATAGACAAAACTCTGCCTTCTGGCATTCATTGATTACTCTGGCTTGCACTGAATGTCAATATATATAGAGACTTCCAATCTACTAATCCTATTCCCATCATTGCTTTCTTAATTTTTAAGAGCTTAAGTTAAAGAAAAAAAATGAAAATGGGAATTAGAATCAGATATACAGCTTATATAGTTAAAGAATGAAAATGTAATAGAATGAACTCTTTGTTTTGAAAATAAAATTTAAACTTTAATGAACCAACGTCCTATCCCACAAGGCAGTAGAAAGTAACTCTTGGTCAGGCACTGTTTATACAATATTACAAAGGTAATAATAGTTAATTACTTAGGAAGTCATATGACAAATAAACATCAAAAATGACAGATTGAGTTTTGATACAGGAAACCCCTTGCTGTTGAGTTCATTACTCTGTTATGGTGACAAACTATATAAAACAAAATAATTAAATTATAGCATAGAAAGTTGCAGTATTTAGATATGTATAAAATCCTTATATATATAAAAAAAATAAAAGTTTTATTCACCCGAAAGTGATTGTATGTATTTATTAGTGACATCTGTTGAATGATTATTTAATTGTATTTTATAGAATAATATTTTCATGTCAATTACACATTTTTCTTTAATTAAAGATATGGATGAGTGATATCTAGTAACCTATTTGGTACTTACGGATAATTCAACCGATGACGTATTTGACTTACCGATTTCCCTTCCGGTAGACATCGTCGTTTTTTGCATGACAACGTTGTCATGGTAACCAAGTTACTAGCGTGATTAATCCATCAGAGATTCAAATTTTTTTTTCACCCCGAGATTTAAAATTCCTAGAGAGGTTTGGGAAATTTTTTGATTTTTCTGTCTATTGCGATTTTGCTATCCACGACATCACAGTTACTTTTTTGAGCTGTTAATGCGGGTAAAGTGTTTTATTTATCTGTTTATTTTAAATTTACAAATATTTTTTGTTAATATTTCTACAATTCTCAAACTTACATTGAATTACGTTTAATGTGTAAATAATTTGTCTGTTTATTTTAAATGTACAAAAATTTTTTGTTAATATTTCTACAATTCTCAAACTTACATTGAATTACGTTTAATGTGTAAATAATTTATTCCGGTAAACTGTTTTATATTTAATTAAATTAAATATATTTATTTGATTATAACTATTATTTTATTTTTTGTTACAATCAGAATAATAAGTAATTATTAAAGAAACTTTTTTTTTTTAAGTGTCATAACATCGGCCGGGACGCGAACCCGCAACCCGGGCAACCACCAATGCAAAACAAACTTCTTTTATTACTAGAAACATCGTTAGGTTTTATTTCGCTCTTTTTTTCATTGTATTGTATATATATAAAAAATCAAAGTAATTTAAAATTCATGCAATAATGCTAAATTATTAAATTGAAATGTAGTAAACATTAAATGTTTGGAATACTGAAACTAATCATCTCTATTAAGAAGAATTTGTTAAAATGATGAAAAATGTTAAGTATGTCATGAAAAATTTGAACATTGAATTTATAAGTTTAAAAAAAAGTGTCAAGCAATTTAACTGTTTCTAATTTTATATTAGGCAGATAACATCAAAGTTTAACCACTAATGAGCAAAATAAATTTCTACTTATTCTTTCAAAGCAAACTTTAATCATTAATCATTGCTGTCTTAGATATATATATATTGTGGAGCTGTTGTTTTTTCTGTTAATTAAGTCTTTTAATTTAAAGAATGAAAAACAATTTGTTTTACTTTTTATAAAGAAATCATTAATCATTTGCCGAATTTAAAAGAAATATTATGCCGTGAAAGCAAAACGTCTCGCGCATAATTTATTAGCTAAAATAGTTTTAATAAGAGATGTTTCATTTCATAATCTTTTATCCATTTTAATAATCATTTTAAATGTTTGTTCAGTATATCGATGCTGAATTTTTTAGTATTTTTGCCATTAATTCCTATTACATTTTTAAAAATTCCACATTTTATGTATTTAAACACTTGCAAATTATATATTGCATTTATCAACTAATGCTGTAAACATATTCATATATATAATATGGAGTAGTTGATTCATTTTTTAAAGCAAGTATATTTAATCAATAATATTTTTTCATATAGTACAGTGATTTCAGCATTTCAAAGAAGAAAAAAAACTGTGAAGGCATATCCATATACTATATAGCAGTCTTAATGTCCTCTCTTCCCAATATATGAATTAGTCTTAATTATCACTAACATATGTATATTATGCTTTAGTTTAATTAAAGCAATTTTTAATTGGGATACTTGAGATAAACTTATATTTGCTTATATTTAAATTTTCTATTAGATATTTTTTTCGTATAATGTAGAATAGTAAAATGTATAACATTTGCAAATGATATGGTTGTTGTAACTGAAAATAAAAGAATTTCCAGAGTATGTTGAATAAATTGAAGGAAAGATGTATGGGGTATAGAATGAAGATTAATATTGAGAAGATCAAGTGTTCGTGGTTAGGTAAGATAAAAGTTAATATTAGTAATAAGATATGAATGGATTTAGGTACCTGGATAATTAGTTGAGTGAGAATGGAAAAAGTGATGATGAAGATAAAGAAACATAGCATTTATAAAGATGATATTTGTTAAAAGAAAGAAAATATTTTTTGGATCTTTTAAGAAAGAATTAAGAAAAAGATTATATGTGAAGCATATTGTATAGGAATAAAATGGAACAATGAGTAAAAAAATTAAAAACAGATTGAAAGCCTTTGATATGTGTACATTGGAAGGAATGAAAAAAGTTAGTTGGATGATTAAAATGACAAATGAGGATGTTTTGAAAAGAGTGAATAAAAAAATGATTGATATAAGAAATTAGTTATAGAAAATAAAACTGATTTGGATGTATATTAAGAAGAAGTAATAGTTTAATAAAAGATGTTTTGGAGAAAAAGACAAATAGAAACAAGCAGAAAGAATGGAAAAGATTGACCTTACTAAATGATATGAAATAGGAAGGATTATGTCGAATTGAAGATCTGGGCAATAAATAAAACAAAATGGGAAAATGGATGAATTGAAGGTGTGATTGCTCTTTGGATCTATCCATAGGATGGAGCACTTTTGATGATGAACACAAACAAATGAAACAAATTGTTTTAAATATATTAGTAAATATATTTTTTAGTAAACTGTATTTTAATTTTTTTTTTTAAATGTATAAACAACTTTATATTGTAAGATAAGGCGAATTATAATTGAATTAATTAGTGAGTTTAAAAAACAAAATAAGTATTAAAAAAATATTTAGAGAAAAACATTTTTTGTTTGACATATTAAATGTGTTCTTTAGGAAATATAAAAACCAGAACAAATTAAATTATTTGAATACTTTGAGTTAACATTGAAGTTTTTTTTAGTTAATACTAAACTAGAATAGAAGTGAAAAGTACTTTGCATATATTATTAATCCAAACTTATGCTGCTTTAAAGGAACTGAAAGACTTTAACTATGATTGAACAATAATTATCAAATTACCATGTCTTTGCATAGGAATTAACTTGCCTGCTCTAAAAAACACCAATGAAACTTTATTATTCAAATTGATAGACTATCAACTACTTATAATGAAAAAATTTTGAATTCATGCTGGCAAATAACAGAATCACAGCAATAAAAATAAATAAATATTTCCATAGACTTTTAGAAAGGACATTTGTCAATTTATTTAATAACAAATTTTATTTCATCTTTACTTTGTAATTAATAATATGCTACTGTGTTGCAGAGAAACTTTTATATAATAGTTTGTAGGCTTTTTTTATATTATAATTTCTGCAGACTAAGTGCTTTCAAAGCCCTTAAAGCTCTTAGTCTGCAGAAATTATAATATAAAAAAGCCTACAAACTATTATATAAAATTATTTAGATAAAATCTGCCATTATAAAATTTATAGAAAAAAAATTTTTTTTTGTCCATATTTTTGTGTATTGCCTTAAATTAACATCTATAAGTACATAGACAAAATCAACAATTTTTAGATAAAGTTATTTTGTTAACTGTTATTTTCATCCTGTTTTAAAGCAACCTGAAGCAACATGTAGTGATGAAGTTAAGCATTCTGTTTTAAAAGGTTTATATTTGTGAAAACTACAATAACCCCTTTCCTAATGTTTAGTATGAACTCGAATTTCTCAAGATTTATTTTAGTTTATAGTAGTTTGTTTTTCAGAACTGTTCTGTGGGTGACAACTGCAATTAGAAAACATACTCAATCTTTTTATGCTTTTTAAATAGCATGTACGAAAATGTGTGTGGAGGGGGGGGGGTCTTCTTTTTCTTCACAACTTAAGAGAGGAAAAGTCGGCCTGTCTCCCATAAGTTTATTTTTTAAAATCTTTCTCTCAAACCTATTTCATTAGTATATCATATAATAAATAAGAAATAAATATTTTTACTGTATTTTTATGTGATTTTTAAAATATTTCACATTATAAAAAATTTATCAATCTCCATTTTTTTATATATATTTTACAATATTTTTATTTTGCATGGAAAATGGTATTTATTTAATAAGTTACAAATATTTTTAAATATTAGACTTTAAATATTTAATATATAGAAATTTATATATAATTTAGTATATCAGGATATTTGCTATTCACAATTTAAATGTTTTCTTATTCATATATTGAAATATTTAAAAATATATGTATTTCAAGTATATATATATATTGATATGAATATTTTCATGGATACAAATAAATGATATGTAAATTATGCATAAATGAACCTGCAAAATATATCATTTATATGTATTAGTTATTTTGTTACTAGATTTAGTTTTTGTATCTGTTAGGAATAGTTCTACTAAGATGCCTGGACCAAATTCCCAACACCATGACTCTGACACAGAGTCTGATCATGATTGTATTGATATTAGGAAGTTTGGGAAACTCAGAAGATTTAGACTTTCCAAGCATGAATGAAGAGCAAAATAGAAACAATGATGAGTGTGTTTGAGTATGCAGATAATATGAGTTAAGGGGAAAATAGATATAAAAAAATATTCCTCCATCTATCCATATGGTTTACCTTCAGAAGAAACAAGGCATAACTGTCATTATAAGTCCAGGTACCAAGATTTGCAATTTTTCAAAATGTTTTTTAATGATGTGTTGCTAAAAAAAATTGTCATGCAAACAAACCTTTATACTTAGCAAGGCTATAATAAATGCATAGAAATAATACAGTCTTGATAATTATAAGGAGAAGTTGAAGTTGTATTTTGAAGTCTTTAGATATAAAGTATTTGAAAAGACATTCATTTAAGCATAGCAAAAATGAAAATCATGTGGTATAATGGTTCATTCTGGAAATTATAGCTAAATATTTGTGTATATCTTGGCATTAAAAAATCTATATGATTGAATGTAATTTTTCTTTATGGTTCAGTAAATTTTATTCTAGATATTTTTTTCTTTTGAAATTCTACAATTTTTAAGTAATCTTGCTTTTACTAAATCTTCAGCACTCACAAATATCTTTCATCAGTATATCTGGAGATTCTAGAAATCAACTATAACAATCAACATGGAATGAAAATATCCATCATCTCATCTAGGATCCTCCCATTTATATATATCATTATACTCTTAGGTTAAATTATTACATATTTGGGTCAAACTGTAAACCATGCTATTTATTTGAGATAAGTCATAGTGTTTGATAGGATTTTCTGAAATTTAAATTTAATATGCTCTACCAGGCTTTGCCATCCATGATGGGTAGACAGTGCTTGACTTAGTTGTACCACTATTTGTAGCAAACCCTGCTAGTTATATAAATTATAGCATTGTTATGACTTTCTGATTAAATTCGATGTGTTCTACCAGACTTTTGTATTTTTAACATTGATATCCATGATGGCAAGTTAATTTTTTTGACTTAATTCCCTATTTTTGCTGTTGAGCTACACTGGTTGCAATCACAAAATCAACAAACATGCATTTTGTATGCAATTAATATCTCTTTATTTTTGAATATATTTTTCTGTAAAAATCTCATTATACACTCTGTCAGCAATGACTTCCAAAAATGACGTTTTGTTTCATTTAATCTCTGATAAAGTATTTTTCATATACTTTTCTTTTAACTTTAGATAAAAAGTGATTTTCTTTCATTTTTGTAATAAATCTATTAACACTAATTGAAAGTTTTTTTAAAAAAATTTAAATATATATATTGTATTTAAAGATTGATTGAAAGGTGTAAATTATTATAAATTTTTGATGTTGATAATGAAATAACTATAGTGTATTTGCCTTTTATTTGAATTTTTCTTCTCATTAAAACATTAATAAAAGGTTTTTACTAAAAAATATTATAATATTTTGACAATTATTCATTCATATCACATTTATTTTGTGGTTATGACAATTAGTGTTATCGATCTACAAAATAACCCTTTATTTCTCCTGGGTTATCTTTCTTTATTTGAACTACGTCGATTCTTAATTTGAGTAATCATTTACATTTAATAAAAGTTATTTAAACAAAAAATCTTTGCTAGTTTTTAAAAAGTTGTCTTTTTTTATGCGCGCACACACACTCTTATATGCATTACTTGTTAGATATTTTAGACGGTACTGCTTATTTATAGGCAAAAGATCTAATCTACCTTCATTATAAATATTATATGATTAGGGAATACCACAATGTCACATAAATCACTGACTCAAATGGAACAAAAATGGTCATCTCATCAAAAATGTTGCAAGTTTGAAATATCCCTTATTAATACCTACATTTTTTCACTTATTTCTACAGATTAGTTCCTTTATGTTTCATATATGTATTTATTCTTTCTCTTTTTATATATAGATTGCTAAATCTATCTACACATTACTGTTTGTTTTCATGGTCATTGGTTATTTAAAGTAAATTTGACTTTTAGTATGTTTGAGGCAGTGCTTAAGATAATAATTTTAGTTTCAATTAGAAAAATCTCTTGATTATTGTATTTTTATCTACCTAGAGGGATATATATCTTGAATGAAATGGTATTCTATCATTCACAGGATTTTTAAAAAACAGAGAAGCCAATAGAAGCTTCTGTCTAAACCATGCCAATGTGCATTTCCTCAATTATCTAATACTGTTACTGTATAAAGTGGATGTTATAAATCAATTGGAAAGCTTTTAAAATAGATATTTGATTGGTATATCTTATATAAAACATAAATGTTACCAGAGAACTACATTTGACAAAATGAGTCATCATGAATTTTTTTGATACCTAGAGGTGCACAGCTCTTCAAAGTATAAGAAAAATTTGGGATAACTGTATGATGAAATTAAATGCACAGGTTCATTTAACAGGATGATCAAACATCTAAATAAATCAAATCGACACAATCTAGTCTTTGATCTGGTTTAGATTACATCACTTCCTCCTTAGTATCTTTGAATTTTAAAATATTACTCACTTCATCTTCATTTTTTTTTCTGAAAAGGTTTTAAAATATAAACATTATATGATTCTTTTACATCTTTTTCATTTCTCACTCAAATTGCACTTTTCCCCTTGCTTAGTAAAAGTCTCATAGAAACTCACATACAGGTTTTAAGATTAAAGATATGTTGCTTAGAATGGTTGGCATTCGATATTTTCTCAAGACTCTCACTAACATTGAACAAAATGAGAATAGCACAATTCTTTTCTTTCTTTTTTTTACCTTGTTAGATCAAATAAATTTAAGTCTTTTTTTTTTTTTGGTCAGCTTTTGAATCTATAATTTCAAGCATGATTGGAAGTGGAATCTTTGTAGGTATGTGTACAAGATATCTAAAGTGCAAATGAGAAAGGTCAAATCTATGGACTTTTTTCATGGTAAGTTTATAAAGCTTATTATTTGTAATCCCTTTTATCATTTAAAAACAGACTTTCCAATTTTGTTATAACCAATTCACAGGAATTAAAGTGTCCTTCTATGTAAAAGTTTATGTATGGCAAATTTTCATTTTAGACATCTATTGTTGGCATTTTGTCAACACAAAAGATGCACCATGAGTTATGAGAACGCTTTAAGGGTTTTCTGATTATGGAAATTTGTTGATTCTTTAGTATGCAAATGCATTGGCCTGCTGCCTTGGATTTTCTGCTACCACTATGTATTTCATTTACTGGAAAGTTTGTAATGGTTCATAACAATCATCTTAGTGTACTATAGGCAACATCACTCCCACATCGACTCCAAGCCTAATACCTAGCCTGTTTCTAAAGTAGAGAATTTCATTCAAATTATTCTGCTAGATTTGGAATAATATTATCTCTAATATATAACTATTTCTATCTGTCTATTCCTAAAACATTTATCAAAATCTGGCAAAGACAGTTATAACCATTTTCAGAAAATTTTATATTTTTGAAATCTTTGTATCTATCCTCAGTGCAGCCTTTTTGAATTTCATATCCATAACAAAATTTGTATAAAAGCAATTATATTAAATATATTAAATTTAAGCGTAAACAGATAATATAATAACGTGAAAGCTAAACACTTTCAAACAGATACGCTTTAAAAATGCTTAAGCATTTTTAAAGCGTATCTGTTTGAAGGTGTTTAGCTTTCACGTTATTATAAAAGCAATTGTAGAAATTACAGAATCCTAACAATAATTTTATTTATATAGTGGTGATTTGGTAATCTATTTGGCTACTCATATGTTTTGGGCTGGAATTATTCTCTGATTATTGCACTGCTTTTATCTTTTTAAAATTTTTACTACTCTTTTTCATTTTTCTATTTCCTTTATAGATGTTATATTTATTTTTTCTCATACAAATTACTGTGATATTCACATCCTCTTTTGTTTTATAAGATGTTTATTGATTATGTATATATGGGGGGGGGGTAATATTTGGCATATTTTTAGATGGGAAGAAAAAATTTTAAATGATTTTTTTTTTTTTTTGTTGAGAAATTATTATTTGGCAGTCCATGTAAAAGCAATATAATTAGTTATGCGCATTGTATTAATTTAAATTCATTAATCATTTGATGCTTTAGACATTGATCTGAATGCCAAATACATGAAATCTCAAGTTTTAAAAATAATACAGCTCTTAGAGAGTTGAAATAGGTCTTTATCCTGCAATCCATACAAATCATGGGTGAAATCAAAACCAATCAGATTACACTGATGTTGTCAGGATTTGTCAGGTATATCAAATATATAAAAAGCATATTTTCTGTAAATATATGTATAAAGTCTGCAAACAAGGTTTGCTTGCAACTGAAAGAATAACCTTTGATTCTTCTCTAAGGTTTTAAATAAAATTAAAGACAAAATTTTTAATATTCATTACATATGTTCTTATTACCATACTTATTACTATTATGTCTTATTCATATTATATATGGGTGTGGATGAATAGTTTGCTAACATGCTTCATATAGCTTGGTAAATTTAATGATTTTTATCTCAGAAT
Organism: Epiperipatus broadwayi; assembly: GCA_028023455.1. Lineage (NCBI taxonomy): Eukaryota > Metazoa > Onychophora > Udeonychophora > Euonychophora > Peripatidae > Epiperipatus > Epiperipatus broadwayi. Next base: position 2,674,287 of record JAQFVV010006242.1, on the reverse strand, counting down.
ATTAGGCCAAGAAATACCATAGACTTTTCAGATATCTAATCTTTCTTTATTGAGACATCAATTGAATGATTTTGTTTTTAAAGTCAGGATGAATGTACAAATACATAAGTTAGTGATTATCCTACTGGTTTTTAATGAATACCACAATTCTTTGGGTACACCACATCTGTAACAATATAAATGGGCTAGCTGAAATTAATAGAGCTACACAAATTGAGCAAATCAAATCTGTAATGGAATAAATTTAAGCAATAATTTTATTTAAGCTCTATTGATAAAGTAATCCAAAAATCTATATTAGAATAAAGTTTCAAATTTATCAATACTATTTATTTATTAAACAAATATCAACCTGACTGGATGCCAAATGGTAATATGCAAATAAAATAATTCATTTGAAATTCATAACAGATATATTAGTTAACAGTTTGAATCAGAATTAATTCATAAAATAATTCTTTATTATTATGTATTAAAATTTATAATAATGTTAAAGGATGAATAAAATTATTTAAGTTTGATGATTATTTATAAAGTTTGTATCAATAATTTTAATGTTTAAATAATACCAATTGATGTCTATGAAAACATTAGTTTCACCTTTGATAATTACTGAATTCTAGTAAAATAATAAAATATATATTATTTTGTTAATTAAATTTTAAATGTTTGTAATTGCATTGAGATTTTAAATGATTATTGTTATGTCATGTATCTACTAACTCAAATAAGGCTATTGATTCAAATTTCCGACAATAATTTTATTTACAAAATAAATAACGACATTAATTAATCTGTTTCAGTAGTTTGAAATAGTTTACTATAAAGTGATCTACTTATTTTAATTGCAAAATGATGTTAAAATATTGCACATTTTGACCATAAGATGAAATTATTTATTTATTTATCTTTATCTACAAAAGAAAATGCTGTGAGTCTATAGTATATGTAAATATAAATTATTATAAAGCCATTTGTGATCAATTTATTTATTTACTCATTGCATTTTAAATTGCCTGAATATGACATTTAGTCAGAATATTTAGATTATCCAAATATATAATATATAAGTTGAGAAAACTACTTGATTCATAATTATATTTATTACAGTTAGTGGCTCAAATATGCATTGGATTTAGTTTGCAAGACAACCAGCATATTCAGTTATAATGTGCATATTCAGGTATAAATATGCAAGGTATTCAATAAACAGCACTTATTTTAATTACATTTTGGCAGTCCTTATTAGTTTTTCTTTTGCATTCAGTTCATGCAACTTTCGTAGAATGAAATATTGCTATTCATGAAACAATGTTGCTTCATTATCATTGTTCTTACATATATCTTAGAGATTAGTTTCCTTTACAATATATATATATATATATATTGTAATGCTAGCAAGATATATGTTATAAAGCTGACATTTCTGTGTTACATATTTTATAATTTAAAAATATATGACCAGATTTATTAAAAAAAGAAAAACATTAAATAAACAAGAATAGTCAAAAAGTAATAATTAATTAAGAAATAATTTTAAAAGTAATAGATTGCATTATATTATGCTTTTAAAATAGAATAAAACTATTTATTAAAAGTGGGTGGGGAAAAGTTTTAGAAAAAATAAGATTTAAAGAAAACTCTCCTTTTTATAAAGTAAAAATAAATTAAAAAAATAAATGTTAGTGAAAAATTGAAAATAAAAAAATTAATTAATTAGGAAAAAAAAACTTTATAAAATTGTTAAAAATAAAACTGACAATAGAATTAATTACAAAGCATGTAAACTATGCAAAGAGATATTAGATTAATCTAGGGAAAAGATTAGCTTAAAGAAATGTATAATTAATTAAAAAAAGATTTGAATTAAGATAAAAATAAATTATGAACAATGAGAGAAAAGTATAAAAGGTTGCACCTGTCTATTATTATGATTCTGGCCTTCATTTTGTGATTGAATTATTCTGGTCTTCATTCCATTATTGATCCATTATGTTATTGACTGCTTAATTGATTTAGTTAGCAGAAATTCTGAAATCTAAGGACAGAATAGAGCTAGTCATTAGTGCTGTGGAAAATATTATTGCAGAAGCCACAGAACTAACAACATGCATTGCTTGATCACCTTGGGTGTTTGACTGGGCTTCATGCCCTAAGTCTTCTACCAAAATCAACTATCAATATCTGGAACCAATGTTTAAGTTGTAAGATAGATGCTGCCATTACCCTCTCTCCCATTGTTGAGTTTCAGAATAAAAGACAAACCCTCAATGGAAAATAACATTAGTGCAAGCCAAAAACAAAAGGAACTGTGTTATCTAATATCATAAAAAACCTAGGTAAATATATTTTCCATAATAATTGTCTACAGACAATTTATTTTTAAATGAAATGAACTTTAAACAAAGAACTATTAAAAAATTTAGATTGATTAATCATTTATTTTTTATGTAAATTTTCATATTATGTTATATTAAATATGCGTGCATGAATAAATAATGATGTTTGCTTAATTGTTATTTGGTCTATTCTCTCTCTCTTTTGTCATTGCATCACCATTTAGTTAAAGATATAAATGTTGATATTTGTTAAGTTAATGTGCTGGACTCTCTGATTAAGAGTAAGAGCTAACCTGAGATATTTCAAGTGCTGGTTGGTGTTAGTCAGAGTACTGAGGACTGGAAATCAAAAGACATAATGGAATATTCTTTACAAATGAGAGATTAACTGTAAATAAGAAACCAATCTGATCAAGAATATTATTTGCTTCTTTATAAGTTAAAGTGTTTGTTCTTCAAAAATTGGGTACTGTTTTCAATGCAACAATCTGTCTGCTCTTTTTTAATTTTATTTTACTATTTGTAGCCCTTAGTCTTATGATCTCATATCAACAGTTCTCTCTGCATCACCTCTGATAACCATATTTCCATCCTTGAATTACATAACAGTAATTCTGACAACACAATAATATTTTTTGATATATAACTATATTTGAAAGTATTGAAGGAGATAGATATAGAAGATTGGGAGTTCTTAACTGTGATAATGCACAAAATAGTACAATGTTTAATATATCATTTTGAAATTGGTTTGGGATAGAAATTTTAATGATTGTATAGAAATCTGTGAAAAGTGAACTAAAAGCTCTGTCTTACATAACTGCTTATGATACTGTATATGATCAATTTTTTGTTAATATGGTAATAGTAATGATAATATATAAGATTGCACTAGTAAAAGATATTTGAATTTTTTCTTTATATAAGTAGATGAAGTTTTGATTGAGTTTAAGACATGAACATATGATGGTACTTATTGCTAAAGGTCTTTCAAGGTTTAGGGTCCTTATAAAAAAATTTATGTTCATAAAAAAATTTATGTTCTAAAGGAGGAAAGTAAAATTGCATAAGCAGATAGTAATTATTTTTATAAAGAAAAATTAAATGAAAAAATATTTTATGGTATTTAGATTCAGTGGAAAACTAAAGATATTAAAATTTGTTTTTCACAATAGTATCTGTCACTTTTGTTAGTACTTATTTTTTAATGTTATTTAGTGTTAATATATCAAAATTATTAAATTCTCACTTTTTTTATTGATCAATTTAATGCATATGTTGATAGGAGCAACAAACTATGACTGATAGTTTGTTGTTGTTGTTATTGTTTTAAATAATTAATTGGTTTTACAAACTCAAAAGTCTCATTCTTATTGAATTTTTGCACAATACTTTGCTTAAGCAAAAAAAAAAATCTGTTTATGTTTGATTTCAATAACTATTAAATGCTAAAATTGTCACATTGAATTTTCAAACTTGTCATGTTGCTGGTGTACAGAATTCTCTTTAAAAAATTATATTATGGATATGAATAAGTTTGTTCTTGGCTTTTATTTATAATTTGATAAAATATGTGACATTCTCTGGTTTTTAGAACATCAAAATAGACTGGATCTTTGCAGAGATAGTAATGGTTAAAGATCCGGGGCTTAATGATTGACACAATAAAACTGCACATTCTTTTAATGCATTGAAAAGAATATTAGATAATATATCATAATCCTATCAAATCAGTAGATTGTAATGCTTTTTTTTATTTTAAAGAAATAAGAGAAAGTGTTTAATAATCACTTGAATAAGGATGCAGCAGTTAGGATAACTTCACCATCAAAACATCACATGATCACTATTTCTTACTCTTGCACAGGCTGATAATAATAATAGCAAACTAAAAACATTATTATGTTTTCATATTGGGCTCCTAGCTTTAGAGTTAACCAAATAAGTAAAAAGTGGCTGCTGGAGAGTTGCATTAAATCCCAAGGTCTAGATGCAGTGTTTTCAAATCCAAGACTTCTCTCTGATAAAACCACAAACTAAAAAGTGATAAGGGATATTGGATGAGTAGGCACTAGATAGAGATTTTATGCACAAACCTTCTTGCACCCATTGATTACAAAGAATTATACTTGGTGGCACTACTGTACTGAGAGTTTGCTACTGTTATTAAGATGACTTTTTAATGGCATATTTATATAACAATATTTATTTATATTTGAACAAAGGAAATTAAAACAGTTTTTATAATTTTTGGAAATACTTTTATTCTGATGAAATATTTTAAGAAGTTTTAAAATGTAATGATAATATGTTAGCCTTGAAAGTTTTTTTCTTTTTACAATTTATAAAAATATTTTATAACAAAGAATTTTATGATAAATTTGAGCATGGTTTTTTGAGGGAAAGATCTTATAGCCATTCTAAATCAATACAACATTTTGTGACCAATAAAAGAATATAATTAGGAATGGTATCAAAGTTTTTTTTTAGAAAGAAAGTTTGTTGTACAATAAATTAAAATAAATATCAAAATGATAAATAAACAGACTATAAGTCAAGCATTACATGTAAATCCATTTATCATTTGTTGATTGGGTTGGATAATCATTACACACCCATCTTCAACTTTTTGTCTTTTTTTTAATTAGAGTGACTATATTCATTTATATGGCTGTTAATTATGACAATTACTGTCTATAGATAGTTGACAGAAAAATTAAAGAATGATTATCAGAAATCTAACATAATTTTGGAGCACCTAAAGATATTATGATATCGTTTTATTGCCAGAAAAATGCAAAAAAAAATAAAAACATTATAACCAAAAGCATGATTTATATATTTGCCTCATTTAATTAAAATGTTTGACATTAACTGATTATCAGTCAAAGTTTAATTATTATCATACAGATTCTAATGCTAAAGTATTATTATTAATTATGGAAAATCTGAGGCATTTGAAATAAAATAAAAAACTAGTTTTAAAGAAGGAAGTATATTTTTGTTTTCCATTTTTATGGTAGTGGATTTATATGGGCTATAGTAAGTATCATAAAGCAGTTATCAAAATATGGTAGATTTGATGGTAGAATATTTAATACTTGATGATAGATTTAAAAACATTTATTAGTAAATTTCATTAAAACACACTCACTAAACAGTCAAATTTTAAAGTTTTGTACCATGAAATACTTCAAGAGAAAGTTATAAAGCAAAATTTCAAACTTTGAGAAGAACTAAGACTCTTTTTAACTGATAGAAAAAAGTTTCATTTGAAAGAGTGCATTTGCATATTTAGATGATATTTTTTTGTTTACTTATTAAGTAATAACCTGTATATTTATACTTTACGTTTGTCCAATATAATAATATTAAATCATGCTTTCACACTTCCAACATAAAGCTATTAAGTTTATTAATGGTTGTAAAGTTTTTTAAGTTAAGTTAAAATAGAAAGCATGATTTGAAAAACAGTTTGTGGAAGAAATAGCTTTATTATAATGTTTTTTGAATTATTTCCAATTTTATTTAAATTTATACAAAACTCTAGAAAGTAATATATATTAAGGCTATAGTCTTAAGACTATGTGCCTAAAATACGACAATAGTGACCTATACAAATCTAAACACAAGATTAGGCGTATAGTCGTAAGGTTATAGCCTTAATATATATTACTTGCGTAATGAGTATAGCCTTAATATATATTACTTGCGTAATGAGTATGCATGCACTTTACAAATTATTAATTAAAACTCTAGAAAAAAATTCATGGCAATATAATTGAAATGTTTACCCTATATTTATAAAAGAGAATTTCAAACATTACTTTCCTCAATCAAAATCTTATGATAATTGGATTAGGAACAAGCATTCTTACAAAAATGTTCATAAAATAATAAATTTGATAATTTCCAAATATCATATAATGACTCATGAAGTATTAATTTCTTTCAAATAAAACAGCCTTTTTGGATTTTGGTTATCAGTATAAAAAAAATTAGAATTATCAAAAAAAAATCTTGAAATATATATTTTCCCTTTATGAGCAAACTTTCTCAATGTTGATATATGTAAAAAAAATAAACATAAACTACGTATAAAACATAACTTCAAAATCATTCTGATATATTAATTTTGTAGCAAACAAACAATATCCATGCCGCAACCACTGAATAATGCCTATATTGTTTTTAAATATAGGATTTTTAATTATTATTTATATATTTAATATTTATTTTTAGTTCAGTAATGTTAAATTATAATTAATTTTACAGTCTAGATTATATCCTCATTTAAGCTTTTAATGTTCATTCTTTAATCATCTTCGAGCACTGACTTCTAATAAGACTGTCTCTGATTTCAAAGAATGAACTAGAGCTAACAAAATGTTGTTCAGTTTAAGCAAAAATCATTCAATAAGGTTTGACCAAAAGTAGTAAATTGAAATAATAACCATTATTTTTATTGTCAAACTGTTATTATAAAATCTATAGATTAAAACTTTAAATAAATTTAAGAATTTTATAATAAAGTTCTTTTGAAAATTAAAAAGTAGCTTATTATTACTACAATTTATTAATTAATGATTAAAAATTAGCGATGAAAATAGGGATCTATCAAAATATATGTTTTATAAAAGAGTTCTCAACATTTCAAAGTTGTAGAATGACTGAGTTAAATTATTTATAGAATTTGGTGAGTAAAAAATTATAGCTCTAATTAAGTTTATTCTTGAGAATAGATATTGCTGGTACTTCAAGAATTGAATCTGAGATTTATGTAACAGATAATAAGTTCTTTACTATGTAAAAAATAATGGTAAATTTTGGATTGATACTTTTTTCATATCAATGATAAAGTCTGTTTTATAATGTAAGCATCCCACCCCCCAGTTTTTTACAGTATATTCATTTCTGACTAATGTATGAGCTTTATTGTTCATCTAATAGTACTATATTGGTCATTAATCAGCCATTACTATAGCCTATGTAGAAAAGTTGAATATGGATAACTATTTGAGAAAAACATTCTACTCTACATATGACATGATCTAATTTATTAGCAGATGAGTACATTGCCAAGATGTATAAATTATTTATCAAGTAAAATAATACAATAACTTGAGACCTAAGTTTGTGTTGATCAAGATGGACTTCTTGATCTGATCATTTATTGGGTTTATTAATAATAAATTATGCATTAGAATGGTAGTTATGTACAGTGTAGTTTATCAATGATTTTAATTTTATTAAGGATTAAAAAATAGAAGTCCTGAAAATGATTGAATAGTTGAGGAATGACATGAAAAATTGAAAATAATTTACTTCAAAGAATTTATAACCCCCGAATATATTATCTAAAGTATGAGAAAAATCATTGTCTACTATCAATATGCAAAAGAAAGCAAAAGAAAATGTGTAAATAATAAAACCATTACTCTAATTAAAATGTTAAATGAATGAATAAAGGTCTATATAGAGTAACACTTGATGGATGAGTAAGCTAAATTTAGGAAAGATGGCAGTACAATATAATGAATTCTATTAATGTCACATTTCAAACAAAGCTACAATAAATATTTAAAAATAAATAAATAAATAAATAAATTTATTTTATAAATAAATAAAGCTACAATAAATATTTAAAAGTAAATAAATAAATAAATTTATTTTATAAATAAACAAAGCTACAATAAATATTTATTATTTGTTGGCTTTCTGAAGTTTTTGATAGGAGTGGGCAATATTTGAATCACAATAAACTAATTCATCTTCTAAAGAATACCTGTTAAAATTCAAAGGCAATTATGAAAAGGTGGAAAAATTAAAAATTGTTTTGGGATTACAAAAGCATGAGACAAAAATTGTCTTTCCAAGCATAGTCATCACATATGACTAGGTTCAAGGAAAAATGAACATCAGTTCATAGAATCTTTTATATGATTTAATACATTAAAAGTGTGGTCAGCCTGACTCATTTAATCTAGTATTTGAACTTCATGTGAATTCCCAACAACAAACCATTTATTTACACAAGACATTATTTCAGAACTAATTTATTATATTTATAGATTACATAAAAATCATTTAAGAAGATGAAGAAACACTGAAATCCAGAGTATAAAAGCTAAATGGGAAAACATAAAATTATTATATATAAACATGGGAATAAGGGAATGAGAAAAATCAAAACTTATGGAACTGAAAATAATGTATATTTTAAAAGTAATACAATCTATGATCTTAACTGTCAAAAGGAAATAAAAATTAAGAATAGAACATGAAAATGTTCATAAAATTGGGGGGAAATAAACATTAGATTGCATAGTAAATGCATTGTTTTGAATGTATATTTACTAGTATATTACATAATTATAAAATATGGATGATAACTAAACATTTCATGAAAAGATTATTGAAAAAATGCTATAAAAAATCGTGGAGAATTTGGTGGATGCAAAAATTTCCAATGAATAATTGTACAAAATAGTGAATTGAAAAGAAATTTTATCAAGAAAGTTATAGATAAGAAATTATAAATATTTGGGTAGATTGGCAAAGAAAATATGCTAAAAATAACATATAACCAATTCACATTAAGTTGAACTTTTTGTAAGGGATAGACAAAACTGGAGAGAATTGATGAATAAAATATAGTTTATGAAGATAATTTACATAAAATAATGCATGTATAAGTTACCTAATTGTTTTTTGTTAATGGCTCTTGGTGGCAGCACTGCTTGAGATATTATTTTTTACAATTTAAAGGTGGAATCATATTTCTGAATCAGAAGAAAAATATTTTTAGTCATGATAACAAATTTAGGAAGTTATCAAGCATGAGAAAGTAAACATAATATTTGTCATAACAATATAGTAATGTATCAGTAGTTTTGACTAGCAATAACTTCACCTAATAGAAATTTTAAAGACTCTAAACTGATGAAAAGATGAAATGGTTCTGAGAGATCAAAGAGGTTAAAAGTTTAGTAATACGTGAAGAATCATTTACTTCAGCAGCAACCAGAAAAGGGAATAAAGATTCCATTGTGCAGCTTTTGATAGTGATGATATGTGGTAAGTATTTAAACAATCAAATTGAAAACATTTAAAGAACATTATGACTTTATCAATGAGTATAATATAGACATATTATAATGCAATTTAATTTTAAAAATTGCATATATGCGTTAAGAAATTAACAAAAATATGTGTAGTATATATTTTTAACACATATGCACACGTCTATATATATACAATAAGCACTTTAAATTTATATGGTAATTATTTTTGAATAAATAAATAAATCAAACAATCAATATTATTTGTTGTGTCTAGTTTATTCCGATCCAACTGAAGATCAAGAATACTTGTTTTTTGATGGAAAATTCTCTAATTATTTAATTTGCAAAAGGTTTTTCATTAAATAGATTGATGAGTCATCATTAAAGTCAATAAAGCAATTGTATTTGAAGGTTGTTGTTTTTTTTTAAATGGGAAGTACCATGCACATTAGTATTCATTTACATTGAATTTATTTATTTTTAGTTTTATATGTGTCATATTCTTTATATTGAATAGCATGAAGTCATTCTCTAAGATAACTTCTTCAATATGCATGAGGTTTTGAGATTGTGAACAAAAGCAGATGATTAGTGGAAATGAAAAGTATTATTAACCAAATAGTAAGAATATATACTGTCTTTTTCTGGTAAATTATTAATGAAAAATAAATTACTAATGTTTAGGAAATGTTTTCCGATTTTTTATTCCTAAATTTTTAATTGCAAAATTATTATTCGAATGTGAATATGTGATATCAATGTTATTTTGCATTTTGGCATCTCAATTGGTGCATTTAATATCACTAGTTAACATTAGGTCATAGAGATAAAAGGAAATTGCTTACCCTTATTGATCGCTCTCATTTTGTCAGTACTTATAATAAGAGCGTAACACATTCAAATATTAAATACATGCTAAATATAATTTAATTGTTGCAATTAGTGTAATATAAAACGAGCTACATAAAATTTCCTTGATAAGGACTAGAGGTCAATTTAGCTAGACTAGCACACATTGGAATATGTATATTTTTCAATTTATTATATATTTATCATTTCCTAATACATTTTGCATGTCTATAGCTATGCATATGCTTTGTTAAATACATACATACGCTTTGTGCATGTAAATTTATTTCACGTAACAACACGTCCAAGTATGTATGCATGTTATATGTATATCTTCCATTTATATTAAACATGCATTTTCTTTTTCTTTTTTTTTTATATATATATTTTATATTAAAATAATGATCTTATTAAAGTTTGTGATGCAGCTTTAACTATAGATATGTTAGAATAAATTACATTAAAAAGATTAAGAGCAACGGCTAAGAACCATTGTTGATGATTGACCTACTACCGAGTTATTTTACCTGCTTTCTGAAAAGAAGTTATATACATTGTCTGTACAAAAATATCTTTATTTCATTTTTTATATATCTAAGCTGAAGTAAACTGATAGAAACTCAAAATGCATTGATGGAAATTAAAATATACAGCTTTTTGCACAAGATGTCGGAGTTTGTATTTGATTGAATTTATAATCTCTCATCTACAGTAACATCTCATATATTTATTTTATCTCGGCAAAGATTTTTTTTTTTTGACAAATAATACATTTTTAAATAATCAAAAATGCTACATTAATATGTCTATACAATATATTTTGTTATTGGTTTTAAAAGTTCCTGACCCTAGTGTCTTGTCAGTAACTAAGTAGATGTATTATAACATGCTCGCACTTCAATTACGTGTTCATAATGGTTAAAGTCTAAATGTTTACCCTAAAGCAAAAAAAAAAAAAAATGCTAGATTTTAAAAACACCACTTTACCATTAAACATTTAATTATTTTGTCTTTCTTTTTAAGTTTACTTAAGTGAAAATAATTTAATATTTTTAATTTAATGCAAAAAAAATAAAAATAGTAGCTTTATATTGAAATGATATAAAATTTGTTAGTCTTTAATTATATAATATAAATATAAAAAATAGTTATTAATATTATATAAAAAGATTTAGTAATAAGAATATTTTTTTTATTTCTGAAATCTTAAGAATGTTAACCTAGAGGTAATAACTTGTGTGTAGAATTCTTAATTATTCTACTATGTAATTATTCTTTATAAATATTTAAGTTTTTCTATGTAAATTTACTTATGAATATATGCGCGTATTTATCCAAATATGTGTGTCTGAATAATTATATTTAAATATGCGGAAAGATGTAAAAGTATCTGCGCGTTAATATGCTACTCCTCAAAATAAATTTTAATTAAACTTACTTGATTAAGTAATTATGTAAATAGTATTCTTTGTTTTGTTTTTTTTCAAAAGTTAATGAGAAAATTATAGAGATTTAACCCCTTATAAGGAAATAATATTTATTGTCACTAAGTCTCATCCCAATGTGTTTAATATAATTCATATGGTAATGGGAAAACAAGGTAATGTTTTAACAACTGAAATATGGGACTTTTACTTTCGTTTACTCCTCATGTTTAATTCACTTCCCCCACCCCCCTATCAGATAAAAATAAAAAAAAAAAAGAGAAGTGTTTTAAAAAAAAAAAAAAAAAAATAATATTCTTCAAATTCTTATTTTTTCATATTATATACAAACCCCCCTTAATAACCACCCACCCAAGTATGTAAAAAACAACTAATAAAACACATTTTCTACATATATTAAAAAAAGATTTTTAATAATTTTTTTAAAAATTTTTTTTAAAATATTCTTTATAAAAAAAAAATAACCATTTTTTATTAAAAAAAATTTTTTGTTAAATGAAAAATAATATGCTTAACACTGGGTAATAAAAAAAAATTTAAGGCCCCAAGAAGAAGAATATTCTGGTTCTTATAATATTTGATTGAATACAAGTACAATTTATATACTTGTAGTTACAGATGTACTTATATAAGAGATTTGAACACAGACTTTCAAGCTCCCTTCAGCCATCTGCTAAATCCAAATATATTTGCAAATTTTCTCTTCCATGTAAGGTTTTTAAATTAATGGAAAGCAATTTAACTTTACAAACCCCATTTATTTATTATTTACATATTTAATATGATTTAATCAAAAAGACCACTCAAAGAAGTATGGAGAGATGCATGTTGGGAGTAACAAGAAGAGATCGAAAATGCAATATATGGGTAAGAGAACAAACAGGTGTTACTGATCTCATTGAAAAAATTAAAAGAATGAAATGGAGTTGGGCATATTGCTAGAAGAGAGAATAATAAATGGACAATTGAAATCTTAAACTGGATTCCAAGAGATTGTAAAAGACCCAGAAAGAAACCACATGTGAGATGGATAGATGAAATAAGAAAGTGTACAGGGGTGATGTGGAGAAGAGAACCTAAAGATCGAGAAGATGGATTAAACTTGGAGAGACCTTTATCCCGCAGTGGATTGATAATGGTTGATAATGATGATGATGATGAATCAAAAAGATAGCCCTTTAATTTAAATGAGAACTTTGCTTGATTCTACATTTTAATTTTATCCAACATTTTAGATTGCTGTACAAATGAGGAAGTCCTACTTTTTAGAGTCAACAAGTAGACTGTTCATAATGTTTTGACCAATATTTCTGAACATACTTATGTTTAGGGTCTTAGTTACATAAAATTAACAATGATTGGTATAACTGATCTATAATCCTTAAAAAAAGTGCAAAGATCCTTAAATCTTTATATTTTTAAAAGCAAATTTATGTCATTGAATGAGCCTTTCTTTATTTCTGTTTTGAAAAAGAAACACTTTAATCTGAATTTTGATGAGTCCATAAAGAAGTATTACTTATTCATATTGTGTTCATGATCAAATTAACATTTTTATAAACACAAACCCCTTTTTTTGTAAGAAACTTTCTTCAAATCCATTACTATAGATGTGAAACAAACAAACTTTATTTTCATTTTTTAATAGATTTTCAACTCTTTTTTCTTAAATAAATCTGCACCACAAACAAAATCATTAGATTCTGTAGCAGTAAATGTCTTGCACATCATTTAAATTTACAAATGCTGAAGAATTTGCTACTGGGTGTCTGCAGGAAATTGGAATTATTGCTGGTAGCTGGTTAGAATATATTTTACTAACTTTTTGCTTTCTAAGCAGTACTTTTATATGTAGAAAAAAAAATTGGAATGGTTATATGATTTTTGATGCTCTTCAAATCTTTATAATAGCAAATAGAATGTGATGTGTAGCATTTAATTTTTTTTAAAATAGACTTGCATGTGTTGCATAACAAATATTAAGGGTCCATATTTGTTTTGATCATTCTTTTTATATTTCAAATAATATTCATAGAATTTTCACCAATTGTATAGTTATACTTCTGGGTACTTAAAGATTACTCATCATATACATATAAGAATTATAACAATTACATAGCACAAATTACCATCAAAATGATAACTTCATTATGAAATTTACAACAATAATATTTAAGAAAGAGACATTATGAACTGACTAATAACATTATGGAACTGAAATGACACCACAGGCTGCTTTACATTTAGAAACTATGACCAAGTCTGAAAAGATCTTAACAGTTTCAAATTGTAATTTATCTTACTGGTATTATCTAACCTTTCTTAGTAAAGAAATACACCTTTACCCCACTTAGTGATGGCAATTGGTCCTCCAAAACTCATCGTTAAGCAAGAATATCATATACATAATATGTATTTATAATGGGGGTCTATGGGAAAAAAAATTGGTCAGTTCCAGTTGACTATGTAAAATATCCACATTGGTTTTCAAGCTCAAAGATTTTCTTGATTTTTTTATGGCAATGATGACTAAATATGGTATCTAAAAGAAAAGTTTTATATCACTAGGAAAAAAAGCATATTTTCACTGTTTAAAAAGTACAGTACAGTAAAAAGAAAGAGAAAGTGAAACTAAATTTGAATTTAAGAGTTATTATATTCTTCCACAGAAGTTTTTCATCGTAATAAAAAAAAAATCCATACTGAAGTGCATTTTTTAAACATTTGTATTACAGTACTGTACATTTATGTTTATTACTTATGTGAAATTATTCAAATTAAAAAACAATGTTTAATTATAAATTATTTAATTGAACATAAAGACTTATTACTGTACTCCAGAGTAAGAAAAGGCTTTAATGCCTATTGTAAATCAGACAACTTTAGAAAAAAAAATCAACTTATTTTAAAAGGAAAAAAAAGTTCTAATTTTCTAAAACATATGCTAAGTTTATTTTTCTTATTGTATATTTTTACTAATGTAATAGTGCCCCCCCCCCATTCATGTAGAAAAATTATTCATTAACACTTATTTTAAATGTAATCCATTTTTCTTTTTAAATTTTTTTCTAATTCAACATTCTCACTTTAAAATGTTGTTTTTCTTTTGATTTGAAACCACTTGGTGTACATAATTAAGGAACACACACACGCAATTTAATATTAGTATTTAGTGTTTTCCTGAAAGTTTGTAATGATGGTATTTTAGTCATACTGTTTTCGTCATTTAATATAAGTGTTGAATGTCTAGAAAAATTAAACTTTATTTAAATAATCCAATCTGTACATTATATTTAAATAAAGTTTAATTTTTCTAAAGACATTCAACACTTATATGTATACAGTATTATAGAGTCTGTAATTATATATATTTTAACTTTATACGTTTTATAATCAAAATACTGATTGCAGCACTAACATTGTGTTTTATGAATAAAATATTGTATGTGTTATACAATTACAGCAAAGTCATTACCTGTATACGTATTACAGTAATGTACTTTTGCTTTTGGGTAAAATGAATTTAAAATACCTATTCTCTGATGTCATTAGTGACACACACAAAAAAAATTTTCCCGATCGTTATAGTGAATAATCGATTGTAAATCAAAGCAGTGGGTACAAATTGATGATGATCGCTATTGTGAAATATTGCTAAGTAGCCAATTGCTAAGTGGGATAAAGGTGGACTTTGTATTAATTTTACAAAAATTTATTTCTTAATATTAATATATTAAGTTTTATTATTACAATATGATATATCCTATGACTATCCTAAATGATCAAAATTAAAATACAGCATTACAAAAATACTAATCTGTTTATATATTTGGATCAAGCATCAAAAAATATACTTGGAAGCATGTCATAATCATTAAAACAAAATTGTTAGTTAATGTAATTGTTTTTAAATCGTATTTCAAATCATCTAGATGTAAAATTAAAATTATGACAAATGTCATCAGATAGATTTTTTAATCTTTTAAATTTATATATAAATATAATAAATAATGTAAACAGTAAAACTGATTTGAATTAATATTACTGGACATGAAAATTTTTTTATGTTAATGTCAAAATAAGAATTATTAATGATGATAACAATATGTTATTAATTTTTATAGCCCTTGGTGTATTATTATTATTTATTCTGCATAATTTCTATGTCAAATCAAAAGTTATTTAGCAAGTAATAATTAATAATGTTGTATTGCTTTCTTCCTATATCACACATTTACTTGCCATAAGAATTGGAAAAAAATATTTACAATGTACATCAATACAAAAAAATATGCTGTTTATCAGTTTTATAAAAGTTAGATTTTTTTTCTGTTAAAGTTTTATTATATATATATATAAAATCAAAATACAAAATACCAAATATTCAAGAAATATTGATAAAGTCATAATGGAAACAAGGATGTCTAAAATATATACTGTGGATTTCAACAAATAAATTTGTGAGTTGTTTGACTACCAAATGGTAAATTATAATGTCTTTCTAGACTATTAGACCACTTCATCTCTTATAAACATTGTCTAATCTTATCAAGTTTTAGCAGACTCTGTAGACCTGCCTGCTTAGCAATCAGAAATAAGTATTATAAAATATTTGGTCAAATAATAATTCCATATTATAAAAAGTTGAAATAGAAAAATGTCATCGTATTGATGCATATTCAACATGTTCTTTTTATATTCATATTCTTATAATGCTTTTTCATATATAATTGTTTCAAAATATAAAGAGTTTATGGAAACTTTCTTATGAAGTGTGATTATGTGATCACTTATAAGCATAAATATCATCTTTAATTACAATAAAAGCATGTCAAAACATTCGTTTTCAATCACAGAATAACTGACTTTAGTGCTGTTGATTTTTCTTCTATAATCAATGTTTCTCAGGAAGAATCCTTGAATCTGTTCTAGCATTAGACTCATGCTGAGCATCCATTGTTGGTAGAAAGTCAGATATTAATAATGCTGAAACTTCTGTCATAATTTTCTTCATTCTTAAAAAGCTTCATTTCCAGATTCTTAATCACACAATTTTTGTTAGCTTTCCAATCAAGTAATATATTAACAATAATATTTGAAGCATATTTGGGTTGAAAATATAGTAGAAATTTACTACTTTTTAAAAATATATAGTAAAGTCTGAAAGAACTGACCTGTTTTTACAATTACATTCAGTATTATTATTACTATCAGTATAATCTAAACACCATATAATACTAAATTGTCCAAGCACTTTACCACTGTTACACAATGCTTTATTTACCACTGTTTTTTACAGTTTACAGTTTCGATTGCCCCAGCAATCTTCTTCAGAACTTTATATCTCCTAATCTCAACTGTTACAATCAAATTTTTCTTCTTTCTTCTTATCCAAGCTCTATTTCCAGTATTCCTTTATCTAATGTGCTTGGAAAATTTAGTATTATATGGTATACATTTGGTAATGCAATAAGAAAGAGTAGTTATTATAATCTAAATATTTGATTTGCTTAATTTTAATTGTATCACTATTTTTATTAATCTTTTATAAATTTTCTCAAATTTATATTACATCAACATACCATAGAGATTCAACGAAATGAATATGATGAAGTCATCCAAGAATACAAATAATTACATTTTGCTATTTGAACTATTAAAAACCTAGATTAAGAATTACTACTACTACTATTATTAAAAATGTTTAACCTTATAGTATTTCATTAAAAGATTTTCCATTTTAAATAAAAGCTAAACAAATAGGTGTGGTTTAATTCTGTATTACCTCCCCCTCAACTCCTTAATTAGTTCAATCTGTCTACTTATTTTTATATCATTTTCAGTTTGTTTTTTCAATTTTTAATTCTATTTTTTTAAATTTTGCCAGTTTATTTAATTATTTTAAATACAAAGTTTAATCTTGTAATTTTGCATAAAAGATGAAATTTCATTCAATAATTAGCAGGTGAATTTTTCAAATGAAAAGCATTCAACACACTGATGACAAAATTTCCAAAATATCTGAGCTGAGACTTGCATGGGTGAATTAAAGCCATTTGATTATATAACTTAAATGTTGCTATATGGAAAAAAATTCTGAAGTTGCAAGAAGGGAAAAAATTGAATCTGGAATATGTAGAGTAAAAGGCAAGAATAAGATGATGTAATGTAGAAAAAAATAGCTTACTTATGCATTGACATCTTTAGTGATTAAACTGAGTTGGAGTGAGAGATTTTTAAATCATAAGTGTATATTGTCTATTATTCAGGATTTCATTATTATTTGAAAAAATATTACAAGTTCTATTATTAGATAAAGTTATGTGAATGACTGATTAATATCAATTTGATTTTGTAGATATTTATTCAGCATTACTATAACTCATATCTATACTCTAACAATTAAAACAAATATAGTAGAAATTGTTGCAAATAAGATTTACTTCAAGTGATTAGTAACTTGAATGCCAAAGATGAAAATAGAAAAATGGGAAATGCTCTTGAAAATTATGGACTTGAAAGAAACAATAAAATAATTAAATTTTTGATATTTTTATTGTCAATATATTTTTCAAGGACTCAAAGAAACAACTTTATAACATGACATCACTCACTAGATGAGTCAAAATAATCAAGGAAATTATATTCTTGACACTAAAAAAACAGGAGCTTAATTTTAATAGTATATCTTGTTGATATATAAATTTTGAATGAAACTGAATAAGATTTGCAAGATTATCCAATACTTTAGATTTAACTTTTAAAACATAGCCATTGCTTTTAGGAATAACATTAAAAACTCATTTGATATTATAAATGTAATTTTTGATGGACTACATAAATAATGAATATAAATGAAAAACTAATTAAAACTGAATTTAAAAAAAAGTTTGATCAAAATTAAACATCAGAAAAAATTGTAATGAAGATCAAAAGATGAATTGTAAAAAAAAAGAAGAGAAGCCAAAATTTGAAAAGATAAAGATCTTTTGACGAAATGAATATAAGCTTTAAAAAAACCCTGAAAAGATAAGAAGTAATGTTCTAATAACATTTGTGGAAAAAACAGAAGCAGTCTTTGAAGTAATTAATAAAATTAAGGGAAGTTGAAAAATTGCTAGAACAAATAACAAAAATTGAACACAAATAGAAGTAACATACTATAAAAAACATCAAATAAAATAATTTAGATTAAATTAATTACATAGAGATATGGGCAGCTTGATAACAGTTGGTGTTCATAGAAACATTAGTGACAGAAAATAGCCTATTATTTGTCATATTAATTATTTCATCTAATCCAACATTTAAAAAGGTTCAAATTAAAAAAGAGAGGATAGGAATGATTAATTTGGTGTGATCTATTTTTGTAAAATATGTTTATAAAATTTTGCAATTTCATCTCATTTATTAATTAAATCACATTCTCACTATCCTCTTTGATTGATTTCCGATAAGTTTTATTGTAATATTCTCATCAGTGATATCTATATACACTCTCTCAGTTACCCATCATTCAATGATTTAAAAATACCACAAACAAATAGCAACAATAGATCGTTTACCTTCTCATTATAAAACTCCCTTTTTAAGCATTCAAACTCTGTTCATAATTTAAAGAAATAATTATTTTAATTTTGTATACATGCTGCATGCTTATTTTTATATAAATACAAACATTTTAAAAAATTGATTAGCTTGTACTACCCAAGGATTTTAGCTCTAATAAGTATTTTAGTTCTAATAAGAAATCTAAAATTAACCATCAAATTCTGAAGCTTATTATAAACAAATGATTTTTATAATTCAAAATTTTACAGTAAAGGATTATTTTAGCTGAATTAATTGCTACATTAATTATGACTTGAACAAAGCAATTGTGCTAAGAAAAAATAAATTAGGTAGATCACTGTTATTAGGCATTTTAATTTATGTTATTTGTAAGTATAGGGTCAACATGGGCATGGCAATAATATTAGCATCAGCATGGGATTTGAATTTTCATCAGATTTTCAATAATATGGATGGCTGAAAAGTTGGAGATTTATTTTCCCCTATACTTACAATTAAGCTCCCAGGTTTGTGAAGAGTGCCTGGTTTTCAAATATTTATGTTATTTGCTAAATTTGTTTTTTCTTTATATATATAAATTAAATATGGCCTAACACCATACTAGTAATTATAAATAAAACCAAAATCCATATAACATTATAATATTAGCCCCCCCCCCCAAAAAAAAAAATTTTTTTTTTACTAAAATTCTTACACAACCATGGTTTCATCTATTAACAAATAGACCTTTTCAAGTGAAATTCAATTAAACATACAACATATATATACAAAACAAAATAACCTTCCCATTATTCACTTCAAAAACTAACTTCCTTTAACATCAAAAGATGTCTTCATGAAATTGACGGCCTCAGATTCAAAAACTTTATTGTCAAAGTTTCTTCTACACTTTGATGATACAATAAAAGCCATTATTTGATGTTAAAGGAAGTTGGCTTTTGAAGTAAATGATGGGGAAATTATTTTTTGTATATATGTTTTGTTATGTTTAATTGAATTTCACTTAGTCTATTTGTTAATAGTTGATATTGTTGTGGAAGAATTTTAGTAAAATTTTGTTTTTTGGTTAATATTGTTATGTTGTATGAATTTCTGTTTTATATATATATACATACATATGCAATATCTATATACATGTTTTAACACAAATAAAAATAAAAACATTTTATTGCTGCAAATTTTGGAATCCAAGACAGGGCTTAGAACTAAAAATCAGAAATTTGAAGATTATTGACTTAACAAAATCTATGTTGTGGACAGTATCCAGATTATGTAAAATAAATTAATATGTTCATTCTTTCTAAGAATTAATGTGATAATTGTCCCACAAAAAAATTTTTAATACAATGGACCACAAAAATGATTAAATCTTGGGTTTTGGTATACTATTGTTAATTTTTTTGATACAAATTATTTTGATATAGTTGTTTAAAGCATGATTGATTTTGTCAGCTATTTCTTTTAGCCAGTTGTACATACATAACATTTTAAAATTATCAAGGCAATTTTCATCACTAATCAAAAAATTAAGAATATTATATCAAACTCAAAGATTTGCTTGATCTTTCTTAAGTTATGTAATACCTAAGAAATCCATTGTAAAGTTTATAAGGTTTTTTAAAAGACACAAATATTCATATCCAGAAGATATCAACATGATAAATGGTAAAACAGTAATCACAACAGTAGCAGTTAACATATTTTGAATATTAAACCAAAATACAAATTTTGCTACTAATAAAATTGCATTCAGATGCAATATACTACTAAAGAATAATTAGAAATCATTTATATGAAGTCATTAATATTATGATGAGATGACAAAAGTTTTATCCAAATGCAAAACTTTTATAAGCAACACAAAATATATTAATCATCCACCATTCCACTTTTTCTCTATTAATGGAAAAATTTCAAAAGCAAATAATAAAGACTTATATCTTAATAAGTATTCATTCTGATAAAATGTAGAGATACAGATTGTTTTTAATTAGACAAACAACATTTTAAAATCTTTATGGAGATTCTAATGCTCTAATTTGAAAATTATTAAAAGATGATAATGCTATAAATAAAGTTGCATAAGGAAACAAAAAAAAAAGAGCCTATAGTCTTATAGAACTTCCAGAATATATATTATAAATTTCTTTTTTTGAGACAAATCCAAAATGAAGGTAAAACTTTGGAGCATTCAAATATGAAAATGCAGCAGAATTCGATTTTCTATTGGCTAACTAAAAATATGCATTTCTAAGCCTATAATGTGCTTAATAGATTCAACACAGGAAGTTATTTTTTAATGTAAGTCATGTATTAATTCAAAACTAGAGACAACAATTATTAAGAACAGTTACATTTGATATAATTAATTGTCAGATATACTTCAATAAATTTAACTAGAACTTATGAATCATTTAAAAATATTAACATACTTTAAAGACAGCTCAAACTTTAATGAATTTAATAAAAAAAAAGATAACTGATACTCTACTAACGACTTCTATATAAATAGATAATAAAAAAAAAGCAATTCACCAGCAAATTTTTAATTGAGACAAGGCAATATGTAATGAAGAAAAAGCATGTCAAAATATTTTAAAATAATTTATTTAAAAGAATGTTTGGAATTTTATAAAATGATGAGAAGAAAAGAAACAATGTCAACATAAATAAATAAAACTGTAAATTGTCAAATAAAGCTATAGAAATAAATAAAAATATTGAAAAACATCTAAATATTAGCAAGAGGGTTATTTTGGTAGTGTTATTTTTTTAAAAAAATATTTCATGAAGTATGTGTGAGATTTCTACAAACAATCATGTATATATAATATAGCTCCTACACTTTTGACATCTTTTAAAATGCCAAGTATTTTAAATGAATAAGTAAGATATGCATTTAATTTTATGAAAGACTGAGCTTCAGAAAATAATGAAATCATTTTAGATAGATATATTAGAAGAAGCAAGTGAAGAAATATTTTTTTTTTAGTAAAGCTGTGTACAATTGTATCAAATTATTAAAAGAATGCCCAATGGTATTGATATTTAAGAAAAGTAAAAAAGAAGATATTTGAAATTATAAACATATCAGTGAATTACCAGTATGAATTTCTATTTTACACAAAGTCATTTGACATATAAGGATTTCTATGCTGATCCAAACAGAAAAATATAGATCCAGGATATAACCAAATTCAAAAGAATATTGATCAATGAAATAGAAATGATTCTATATTTCTTCAGCAGTTTTAAGGAAGTATTTTTCAGAATAAAATTGAAAATTAAGGGAATAATTATTTACTGATTTTACAATAAATAACTGGAGCTTAATTGTAAATATAAGGGATTCAAACTCAGACTTTCAAGCACCCTTCAACTATCCACACTATCTTATACCACTGATACACATGACCACACACATGTAGAAAAGATAAATAATCACCAATATACATATTTCATACTGAACCAGCACTTATCAATTGGTCCAGATTATCATCTCTCACACACATATATATAATCAGTGCTCAGTTTTTATTAAGATAGAAAATCTTCATACTTTAATGGACAGGCTTCAATCTACTCCAACCACCAACTCTTCAGCCATCCATCTGTATCAGTGATATGAGATTGTATGGATAGTTGAAGGGTGCTTGAAAGTCTGAGTTCAAATCCCTTTTATTTACTTTGCAATAACAAAAAATCTGAATCTTATAAACATATTATTGTGCTAGCTTTAACTCATGAATATAGATAATATCTTGACTAAGATATTATCAAAGCACAATCTTTTCTGTACACATGATTTGGTCATCTTAGCAAATAATGCTTTTAGAAGTTATCAGATAGAGGTAATAAATTAAGACTGAAAATAAATATCTAGATAGACTAAATTATTGTTAATGGTTTTTCAAAAAAGAAGAAAGCAAAAATTAGTATAGAAGAAATTAATAATTACAAATATCTTGATCAGATTTTAAATTCAGATGGAAACATAATGAATGAAATTAGTCATAGAATTAAACTTAATATTAAAATAAAATAAGCCTGTACATTTGAAAAGTAACATTTTTAAGATACCATCAAAGACTTTATATTTAATATAAGAACAATACCAAGACTTCAGATTAGACAGCAAATTATAGGGTAATTTATGTCTGGAATAACAAAGATAGACCAAAATTAAAATATGTGGGTAATAATAAAACAGGTATCACTTATTTTACTAAAAGAATTAAGATGGAAAGTGAGACTGGTTTGAATATTTACTACAAAATATTATCATTGATGTAGAATTAAAATTTTGAAATGGCAAGGGATTGTAAAAATTTAGAAACCACATGTGGCATGATTGATTGGAGTAAACAGTTTGTACATCTAATGTAGAAAAGTTTCACTATGGTTTAAAGAAATTGGATTAAAGTTGAAGAAATCATCATTTAGCAGTGGGTCAATAATGTTAGAAAATAATTACAATGACAATATAAAGTGGATGTTCAAATGTTATATAATAAACACTAAAATAAAAATAAAATTTTATTTATATAAATTAATACAATATTTATGAAGTAAAATATTTCAAAGTTATATTATCTATCTCTATACTTTTATGATTTTTGCTTAGAGGTCACACATTTTTTTAGATTACAATTCAAATTTCAACAATAGGTAATATATATGTTAAATTAATTTTTATGTAATAGTTTTTATTAGCATTATTAAATGATCAAATCTACTAATTTTGTTTATATATTTCACTCAGTTGGTAAAGAAATTAAATGACTTGAGGCTTATCAATTCTTACAATTGCCTAAATCAGATGGCAGATTTTAGTTAAATTGTTCCTCCAATGAGTGTAAAAATAATTTTAATAAAATATATTTTTCATTTTAAGTTTTTTGTTTTGTTTTAATCTTCTTATACGCATATAATGAAGGAAGAATATATTTAAAAATAAATGTTATATTACTACTCAAAAATAACTTTTAGCTAATTTGTATTTCACTTTATATTTTTATAGTGAGAATATATATTTGGACAGCTGATTGAATAGAAATTAGATTATGCTTAAAGATTGCTTTACCTTTAGGCTATTTTAATGAAATGTAAATAATCTCTATTACATTAAAAAAAATAGTTTCAAATATTTGCCATATAATACTTTTTAATGGATAATTTCAAACTTTTTTTTCTAAGGCTGTATTTTAATTATTTTTTTCTGAAAACTTTATGTGCTTATTTTAATAAAAATAAACCAGCGAATTTGATTATGTTTTGATATTTTATATCTAGAAAATACTTTTTTTTTTGGTTTCATACGTACACGTGGTTTTTGTGCTCTTGTATTTAATTTTCCAAAAAAAGAAATCCTGTATGACATAAGCAAGTAGTTTGAATTTCATGCTAAAGTTATTAATAACATGTGTTTTGCATATGAAGTAAATCGAAAAAATAAGTAAGTGTTGTTAAACTTATTGATGGATTAATTAATTACACTTCTTAATCATTTGATTGTAATTATAAAAGATAATAAACATATGGTTAGTTTGTTTTATAACTTTTTTTTGGAAATGCCATTATAAGTATATATGCACACTTGATTGAATATTTACTACATGTGGGGTTGTAATAACTTTCTTACCTATTGTCAAAAAAAAAAATTTGCTATACTAAATTGACCCTTAGAATAATTTACATTAGTATATACATTAAAAAAAAAACAATAATTATAATTTTGCAACATTACCCCCATTATTTTAAAATAGCTGTAAAATCGGGATAGATAAATAGTGGCCTTTCTGCCTACCATCTTATAAGTAGCAAGTTTTTACAAATAAAATCAATGTGTTCATTGATGAAAAGTGAAACCAGCATCTTTATTTTCACTTTACAATGAAATATTGTTTTTAATAAGAAAGATAGGAAAAGTCTACAAAGTTATCTAAGAATATTGATAAAAGTGTAATATGCAAATCAGGCCTGGCCAAACCAAATGCTTTCATGAGTCATTTTGATCCAGAGTTATCTTTTTGCAGGCTGCATGCTATTATATCTATTAATGTAGGTATATTCATAGAATTTGGGGTTTAAATCCTCTTTCCAACTTGTTTGGGTATGCATTTTTGTAATATAATGCACTTAAAAGTGTAAGATTTTTTTTTACGTCTAGAAAATTTAAGAGAAATGATCCCCCTCCTCCGAGAGAAAAAGCCTACATTCCTGTATGCTATTAAAAATATGGATACAAATAATTGCCACAAAGAGCTATTATTTATTTATTTATTTATTCTTAATATACATAAATAAATACAAAGACAAATAAAACTAAATTGATGTGGTATTTATTTTATTTTGTCTCATAACTTTTTTAAATCTATTTCTAAGTTTGTTAATATGTAATTTAATCAAACTTAATTCTTTTTTTTCTTTTTTCACTTTACCTTATTCAGATAAATTTACAATTATTTTTTAAAATGAACAACTCAAATATCATATTCACTCACTATTACATTTAAAACAAAAA
Source organism: Epiperipatus broadwayi (assembly GCA_028023455.1). Lineage (NCBI taxonomy): Eukaryota > Metazoa > Onychophora > Udeonychophora > Euonychophora > Peripatidae > Epiperipatus > Epiperipatus broadwayi. Next base: position 2,648,495 of record JAQFVV010006242.1, on the reverse strand, counting down.
GCAGAATTATATGTATCTGTTGTTATTTCATACATTAAGCAATTTTTTGCAATATGTTCATAAACAATTTTCAGCTGATATATGCCATTTGCACTGCTGTGTTAATGCACATATGTCTCAATCATTGGAGAATGATGATCAAATGTCTGGTGTGGAATATGACAATACACTTGTATTCCAAAATTTACTATTTAATCTATAAATTAAATTTTATAGATCAGAATATAATTCTGTTATAAAAAAAATAAATAAACGTATAATTAACTCTCTCACTGTTAATTTATTCTAACATTTTCTATTGTTAAATCCGGTGGAAGTTTTTGAACCCAATCTTTCATTTCTGTATAAAATCTTTATTTTATACTAAAATCCAATAAATTGGACTTGAATTTCCTTTTAATTTCATTTTACAAATGAAAAATATTCTAAAAAAATCATGTTTGAATTTTTTAAATATTGAAAAATGAGTTGTAAATAAGCACAAAGAATGTAACACATCATATGTAATACATCATAGAATGATGTGAAAATAAATTCCCTTCAGAAAATAAATAATTTTTTTTAAATATGAATAAACAATGTGGATTTATGACAAATGTATCAAATTCTGTTTTGAAATTTTATATTTACTTTATTATTATAATATTTAAAAAGATTCTAATACCATATCAATTCTGTCAGATAATGACATAATATGATCAGGTTCGCACAAAGTGTGATTTTCGTTGTTAATATGATGTCCAAGTTTATTAATCGATATTTTTAAAAATAAAATACAAATGATTAAAATCAAAGTGTATGTGTGTGTTTTTTTTTTTTTAATAATTATCAATCAATTGGTGTGTAAAAATAATCAGAAATATTTAATAAATAAGCAAAAAAAATATATTTTTTTATTCCAAAGCAATAGAATAAAGACGATTGATATTTTCTGATTGTTCATAAGATACTGACCTCTTCAGATTTATTTTTGAATTAATAAATCAGTAAAAGCAGTATTGCAAAAACTGAATTATAAAAAAAGATTCTACATTAATATCACTTATGATAGTTGTAAAACAATGATCTAAAGCAGCAAACTACAATGTTATTTCTAAAATAAATGTGCTTCAGTTTGTAACAAAAACAAGACAATCTACAATAAGAATTTTTAAAAAATCATAAATTGAATGAAAAAATTTATTTTGATACATAAACACTCAATGGGTTACAAAATTTAATGTGCTGGCCACATGCAGATTGTAGATCACAGATTGGCCATGCTTGATTTAAATCAAATAAGAATAAATACCTCCTCTCTTTTTCCATTTTTATTAACTACTTCTTCTACTTCTATATTGGTCTAAAATTTCAAAAATTTTCTTGGGCATTATTAGAACAATAAAATTTAACTAAATAAGTGGAACCAAAAGTTTAGAAAGCCTGATATATTAATAATCTAATAACATTTTCAAGCTAAGTTTTTCCAAAATAAAACATTTCTATTTTTTAAAAAAAAATAAAAACCAATATTTTCCCCCAATTAACACACTGCAAAGTGATTTTTTTTTACTTTCTAATTTAAAAATCAAACAAAATGATTTCTGAAAGACCAAATCTCCAGCTTAACTTTTTCCATTTTAAAAATTATATTCATTAATTCATTGTTTTGTCATTAGCTTTTAATACTTATGTTGGAAGTCATATTTTACATCATAAGATGCTATGATCAAGTCAATAATGTTCTTTATAATTATTAGTGATTGCATGCCACTTCTTTTAATATTCAAACATAGTCAAAGTAATATTTCATAATTAGAAGTATGTCACAAACTCTATTAAATAATGACTCTTCTTTATATATATATAATATTCAATGTTTTCATGGTTATATATATTGTAACATCCACTACTCTATTAGGGTTTTTTACGAGTTCACTACATATATTCAGTGACCAAATTATGTTCTATCTATTAAATTTGTCAGACAATTCAGTAAGATTTAATGGATGCAATTATTTTTCCTGGTCACACAACACCCCTTTAACTAATGTAACTACTAAAATAATGAGATCATGTAAGCCAGCTTTTAATTTATTTGAAAGGCACCAGGATTCTGCATTGGAATCCACTGGCTAAACCCCTTTTATTTATTTAGTTATGACAAAATTATCTGGAAACTCTGGAGGATTGAGTTTCAGTACAGCGTTGGCAAAAGTAAATTATATTTTCAAATCTTAATAATTAACATTAATAAATTTATTAATAATCATTAATAACGTACAATGAATAATTGGTATTAGAAATAAATATTTTTATTCTAACAAATTAAAATATAAAAATAAAAAAAACACATTATGAATTAATTAATTGGAAAGATGACACACACGCTTATCCAGATATGAATCAATTAATAAAAAAAAACAGTTCAACAATTATAATTCTTAGGTAAACAAGAGTCTCTCGATAATAGAATTTGAAGTCTTTATTGGGATTATTTTAAGCTTATTTTAAGAATTGTTTGCAAACTTTGTCACAATTGGGAAAAGTTATTCTTAACTTACCAGTAAGTTGGTGTAGGTTTATGGGATCCCGAGCTCATAAGAATTTCCAATGGTCTCTCCTGCCAGCATCTTCCATTATTGTTCCATTCTATAGCTGGAGAAAAGGCACAGTTGTAGTGACCCTTTCATTGCAAAAAGTGGTCTTCACAAGGCCTGTTTCCATGCTTGCATGACAGCTTGGCACAGCAAGTGGTGCAGAAGTATATTACTGCCACAGGTTATGCTCGCAGAAACCTCCAACTCTCAGACATGTAATTAGAAGGTAAAAAGAAGACTTAGATTGAAGTTGTCCTCCTCTTTTTATACCTCAATCCAGTTTTTGAAACTTCTGTGCATACTTTTGTCCTTTAATCAGCATATAAGATAATAATCTTGTACACTTTCTCTTAAATTTAAGTTACAAAGTCCTCCTTTCACAAAATCCCTCTGCCATCTTTAATTATCTAAAATATTTTTCTTTTAGCTTATCTGGATTAGTAAGTAATTTGTGTGTTTTTTGTTCTTTTCAATTTTTACCTTAATTTTTAATTAGATACAAAAAAAAATGGACGAAAATTTTACTTTCATTATACGTTTTAAAAAAAAAAAGATTATACAAACGAAAAATTTAATTGCGTCTTTTTAGTAAGAACACTAAATTTACTTTTTCTTTTTTTCTTTTTTTAGCTTTTAAATATCTTACCGGATGCCAATATATTTGTACCATATAAATAAATGGTACAATATATATTTAAATACATGTGTATTGTCTATACTGAACTTAGTATAATTAGAAGGGATCTGATCTCAAACTTTCCAACTCCTGACAACTATCCTTTAAAATCATTTTATACAACTGATACACGTGGCCACATGCTTGATAAAAAAATAAATGATCTCCAATATACATATTTTGTGTTGACCCAGCACTTATCAGTTGGTCCAGATCACAATTCCCATTCATTTATACAATCAGTGCCAAGTTTATGTTAAGATAGCAAATCTTCAAATTTTAATGGACAAGCTTCAATATTTACTACTCTCCAGCTTTTCAGCCATTCACTTCATTGAAAATCTGATGTTGTAATGCTCAAAACTCTTCTTGATGTCAATGTTATTGTTGTACCAATGTTGATTTTTTTAAGTCATTCTGATACCTCACCTATAAGACCTTAATCTGTCCATTTAACAAAGATCCTATATGTGAGGGGTCAAAGTGACTTAAAGCCAACATGGATATGATAATAATATTGGCATCAACAAGGACTTTAAGCATTACATAATTACTGCATTTATAAAATACCATGTGAATGTGGAAGGTATATTAGTGAGACTTGTCATCCCATTGAAAAACATTTGCAAGAACACAAACTGATAATTAGAAGAGAGAGAACAGGTATGTCTAAGTTAACAGTCATGTATATACCAGTGAACATATGTTCAATTGGAAAATTCAAAAATATTGGATGGAGAAGAAATGGTGCAAAGAAGAAAATTTAAAGAAGTTGCTCACATGACAGTGATGAAAAACTCCGTAAGTCAACTTAGTGTGATTATATATAATGTAATTTTGATTCCCATACTAATACTGTCACTAGTAATTCCATCAACACATGAAGAAATGAAGAGAATAATACCTCTTGAAACGTTGTGCATATACAAACCTGTGTGCTGTTACTAACAGTTGAATGTATTTGTAATATTTAAATAAAATTAATTTTTTCTAAAGACATTAAATACTTATATTAGATGATAGAAATAGTTCAATATAAAAATACAACTAAAATACCTTCAGGAAAACATTATATATATTGTGCCAGTCAAAACATGTTTATCCATCTAACATGAGCTGGAACCCACAAAATGTACTTCAAATCCAATCAGCCCGAGATTTATATCAAGAACCAGCCTGAATTCGAACCCACTCTCTAAGCCCCAGATCTAACACCTAATGAATAACATGATAGTGATGGTAATTAATCTTAATCCGGCTGACTAGCAAAGCTGAGCAAAACAATGAGATATCTATTAAACTATGTCTATATTAAAATATACATAAGCAGGCTTTACTTTTGGAAGTGGAGAAAAGAAGGAATTTGAACTACTCAAATAAGTTAGACAATAAAATATATTTTAATATATGGACAAATTATTATACATTTATAAATTAAGTACATTAGTATGTGCATGAATGAGCAAACAGTAGATGATTACATAGTGTCATTTACGCTATTATTTCTCATATGCTCTTTATTATTAGCTAAATAATATATTACAAATAAACACACATTTTTGGTGGGTCCAATATTAAGATGCCAATCGAATATTAGAAAGAATTACATAATACTGCCATTAACGCTTTGGATTATGGTTCTGAAACATGGTGACTAACATTATTTAGGGGAGCATTCTGAGATACATTATACATATAAGATAAATTATTTTCACACCATTATGGTCATGAAAATAAATAAAATACATTTGAAAACATTTGATTATATTTGAATCTATGACAAAATATTTAATGAAAAATTATTTTAACAATAGTAAGATGAATGCTTTATATTTCCCAAGGCATATACTCTTAAATAGATAGATAAAGAAGTTATGATGGTGAGATTGTATGATAAGATTGAAATAACATTAGTAATTAATCTAGCTATTAATATTTGGCATTGATATATATTTTGAGCAGAGCGCATTTTAATATTAGAGCATTAAAACTGAGTCATGAAGCAAAAGAAATACTAATACAAATAAGTTTGCGGTGCTGACATAATAGCCTAAAATAACTAAGAGGAAAAGGTCATGCTTCTGGATAAAAAAAATGAAATCTCACACCCCCTTCTTGGGTAGTGCTTAGAGAAAAGTAGATAGGCATGGCATGGCCCAGACTTTTGCTAGTATAACTGATGCGAGAGGCCTTTTTATCTACGAAGTGAATATGCATAGCATGTGCCAAACTTACGGGATCACTGCCAAAGGCATTTTATACAAAATAAATATGATTCCAGATAGCTCAACTATCTACGGAATGAGATATGAGAAGAAATCTATGGGTTTAAACTTGTCACAACCCCCAGATTAGAAGACTAGAAGCACGTAATGTATATATATATATATACAAAGATATGCTAAATGCCAGGAACGCAGTATGAATGATGTCTCTAACAACATTGAATAAGATTTACTGCTTTTAAAATAAATGACCCTAGTTTGAATACCATAATTTAGACAAATAATACACTATGCAGTTATATATATATATATAGAGAGAGAGATTTTACTTAATAACTAAAATAGTAAAATATTAAAATTTCCTAAATACGTTAAGATTTTATTTAATAAAAGAAACACCAAAACCTTCCCCCATCCCTTCTTCTGCTATTTAAAATAAAACAATCCCATCTTCATTGATTTTACAATAACTGAAATATTTAAATACAAGATTTGAAATTTTAAGAGTATGAAAAATGAAGTAAGATTAGCAGTTATATAGAAAACAAATTATAAGTCACCCTTTCAGAATTTAATAAATAATTATAAAATAAATGTTTCAGAGTGTTAATTAGCTTGAGTTCTGGATTTTTCCTGGTAGAAAATTCAGAATTAAACATATATATATATATATTATATTAAAACATAAATAGAATGTTGGCTCGTAAAACAATCTGGCGAGTGTATTAATTAACAATACGTTATATTTTAAGGGAACGTTAATAAACTTGATTCATGAAAGTTTACTTAAAAGACAGAAAAGATTTTTATAAATTAAGCTCACCAGTTTGTTTGAGATTGGCAAAATAATAATAATATATAAATATATATATATATATATATATATATATATATATATATATATATATATATTTTTTATTATATAAATATATATATATATATAATCAAGTAATAAATAACTAACTGCACCAAAATTAAAGAAAGTTAGAGCATATGAGATAGATTAGATATAACGAAATCATTTGAGAGCAAATTTACATTCACAGATTTATATAAAAAGCAAAGTTAAATAATACATGAGAAATCTTGATTAGTAAAATTCGAGATTAGTGAGGCTAGATTCATTTTCAAATAGTAGCATAAAAGTTACTTTGCACAAATTTAATAAGTCTATTTTTATGCATGGCAAATTGAGGATCCAAAATGAATTCTTCTTAGTGACAGCAAACTTCTCTATTAGCATTTTTAAAGTTCTCCATTGGGCCTTTACTTCACTTTAGGGTAGCAGAATATTATGGCTTCAAAAGATGACCCACAAGGGTTGGAAAAAGCTTTTACTAGATCATTTTTAGATTTCAAAACAGCATAGTGTCTAGTAGCAATCACTTCTCTCAATAGTAGCTAATCTAATCTTTGATTCAAAATTCAGTCATTTTATACTTTTTTTATAAGTTGTTTTTGAAGATTCAATAGTAAGATAACATCCAAAAATAAATTCAAGTTTATTTCCAGATTAGAAATAGATTTGACAACATGTTTTATACAAAAGAAAATCTTTAAACTACTTAATCCCATTTACTTTAAGTAAAACTTTAATTAAAAAAATACCTCCCTTTAATTATTTTTGGATGATTAACAACAGTCACATCTTCCATATTGGATTTTATAAAGAATATACAGTTTAATAGAAAAACAAGCAATTTAAAAAGAAAAAGCTAAAAATGACATATAATAAATATTTAAAAACATCAATATTTTGTTAGTAAGTTTTGCTCCTATATATATATATATTGAGCCGCATCTGTAATACTTTAATAAAAACGAACTAATAATTAATAAAAAGAATTAATAATAATTTTAAAACATGTTATTGAAATATTGAATTTTATAATTTAGGCGTGCATCTCAAATATATACATGAAATATATATACATGACAAAAGGAGCAGGATGGGAAATAGGGATTTAAACATGGGTTAGTAGGTAGAAACATGAAGCACAATCTTAAGCTAAGATTGACTGCTTCATTTCTCTGCACATACAATGAAACAAAAAACAAAAACATTAAAAAAAATACTTTGACTAGGAGTTTTCAAGTGACGACCAAAAGAATGATGGAAATTTTCAAAATTCAATACACAATCTTGTTATATAAAACTATATATATGAAATATTATTTGCGGATATGAATATTTGTTCAAACGTTACATCCAAAAAAAAAAAAAAATTGCACATCTATATAATGAAAAAAAAAATTTCTATGCTTGGGCTACAACACAATTTCTCCAGGCATATGGGTTTCCAAGAAAATATATAGCAATGCAAAGCATAAAAAGATTTTCAAACACATCTGTTCCTACACATCACACATACACACCTATGTACATATATACATAGCACTACCATATGCAAGTACATAGATTTTACGCACACATACACTTCTATATACACTACACAATACTACATACTATTGGAAAAGATGGAAAAATGAAAAAAAAATCCATACACATGCTAAATTCTTTCACTTTGCTTTTAAAATAAACACAAACATTATATACTCAATTAACAAAAAAAAAATTTCTATACATATATTTCTTTTTAAAAAAAATCATCTGCATAAACACTCACTGCTCCCACACTTTCTATATATCTGCCCAACTATAGTTTAGCTGAAAATTTAGCTTTTGCTTGCCGAAAAAAAAATTGGTTTATTTAAGATTTTATACTAATCTAGCCATTTTTTTTAATTTCTCTTGGTCGCACCCATGCATCTAAAAGAAAATGCATAGTCTGGTTATTACATGTTTAAAATTGATACATCATAGTATTAAGCCAAAAAAAATTTGCTCTCAATAATTTTTTTTCTGAGTTCGAACCCTCCACTTCCAACATTTTTGCATTTGACTCACTACTGGTTAGCAAAATTTATTTTTATAAGGGCGCCAGCTAAGACAGAGTGATCAATGATTTATGAATTATTTATACATTTTTCATATATGTCTCAAGAACAAAAAACTTTATATATGACATTGAAGAAAAAAATACATATGTACTATGGTTGTAGTACATGGGTTTTAACTTTAAACAGTGAATTTTACACTTTGAACACATTATTTTAAACATATCAAATGTGGAAAAAATTATATAACAACTTTTTTTAAGAATATATATATAAACAGAATTCAGTACTCAGGGTATGTGGGTGTTTATATTGAAGCCCCATGTTGGGCACCAAACTCAGAAAAAACCCTGCAGCCTCTGTGCCAGTCAAAATTGTGTATTCATTCAACAAGACCATTAATCCAAGCAAAAGTACCTTGAATCCAACCATGCACAAGATACATATGTCAGGACAAGGATGAATCCTAATCTATTTGCCTAAACTATTGCCTCTCTGACGAATGGATAATGTTTGTGATGACACTAGCAGTGCTTGGTTTTATTCCATCCCAACTTGAGGTCATGGTTCACATAGAGACTCAAAATAATAAAGGGTTTATATGAAAAACCAATGATTTAATGGATTCTGATGATTGCAGAATGGTACAGATATGATTTGATCGATTACTAATGGTTTGAACCGTAATAATGATAATTCTTTCTGGCAACATTATAAAGAAGTGAATTTAAATCAAAGAAATATTTAAATAAATAGAGTAATTAACTTTAGAGATTCGGAGTGATGACAAACTAAGCTTATTTAAAATAACAATATTATAGGAATTTATTAAGGAATTTAGTACAAAATAAGTTAAGTCTTTGTTTATATAACTTGGTTATTTTTTTTAATTTGTTTTGATGTGGCTTTGACAAACAATGTAAAAGGTTATTAATTGGTCGGCCAAAACCAATCAGCAATAAAATATTATTAGCCCTCTTCAAGATATTACAAATAAATCTGTTTTATATATTTATATTACAAGACATGAAAGATGGGCCTTTAAAATACTAATACATTTAAAATCGTTTGTAGATAATGAGTGTGGGAAGCAAAATAATACTTAAATAAATAATTGACAATTATACAGTCAGATTTAATTAATTATGAAATTTGTTTGTGAAGGATGGGCCATCATGGCAGAGAACATTTCAGGTTTGCTAAATAAAGATATAAAATGATGAAGAAGGCAATATGCTATTATAGATTACAACAAAAATAAATGAGGTCTGTTATGAAACTCTGGGTGGCTTTGCTAAAGGAAATTCCTGATATGTACAGGTAGATAAGAGAAATGTTGGCCCTCTAGCCAAAGCATGTCTCTGAATAATAATAAAATATTTTTGATGTGCTGGATTTCCCATACATATCTTAAATGACAATGCCCAAAAATGGATCCCTTGGTATGAACTACATCTACTTTGAGGGAGTGTGAAAGGTTGGACAGGTCAGTTAAATTTCCAAAAGTCCTAAGAGGTAATTAGCAAAGCAAAATAATAAATGAAAAGTTGTAGCTATAAGTACATAATGCCTTGGATGTATATAGATAGATAGTGTATCATTAACAAAATTAATAACTTAATTTCTAATTAAACTATCTCCCTGCCATAATGGAAAGTCCCAGAAACCTTAGGCCTTTACTAAATGGATCATAATTTACAATACAAAAAAGGATGGCAAAAATTAAAACTAAAATATAAATTGCTTTCCACATTTCCAAATACTTCATTTGTTAATAAGTTATTAAATAGCTCATTGTTGAAGATTGCAAAATAAATCAGTTTTTTAATTAACATAAACAAACTGGGTATTAAATATCAAATTCACTTCTGGTGAATTTTAAACATATATCACAATAAATTGTAAATCATAATTTTAATATTTTCTGACAAATAAAAATATGTGTATGAAATATATACTGATAAAATTCTATGATAAATTTTACTTAATTGATTCACTAAAATTCTTTATTCTTTCAGAAATAATTACAGGGCTATTTTAAATTGGAGGCAGTAGTAAGATACTTTTAAAATAAATCATTCAAAATAAATTTATATATGATATACAAAACTAAACAAGCTTTCTATTAATTAATTTATGGGAAGTAAGTCTCCCATAATGATTTTGACTGGAAAAATAAGAGGGAGAGAATTTAAAGTTAATAGCTCATTGAATTTTGTACTTGGAAATTTCAGTAAATCAAATATTCTAAATAAACCAACAAAAATTAATTTAATTTGCCGCATCAAAATAATGTAAGATTTTATAAGAATTGATATTTTAAATTTAATAAAATTAAAAGACACATTTTCAACCAAGCCATATAAACATCACACAGATATATAAAATATAAATTAGTATTGATTTGGAAAACAAGTAAAATGGAATCAATGGCTTGCGGCGAATTGGACATTACCTCAGAATCAATCAGTAGGAATTCCAAGGCTTGAAACAAGCAGTTAATACAGTCAGATCATTTCAGGCTTCCTCGACACAGACAGTCTCTGGCTAGATGTTTAAAGCACTGGAAAGTCATGGATGGGCTGGTGGAACAGATCTCTGAGAAGCAAACGACTGATCTTTTCACCCCATCATTTCTTTAGGCACGATATATATATAGATTAATCACTTCTCTTCAGTAAACTCTAAATAATTAATTAATTCCCTTATCAACTTTTCCACTATTTATATGTTCTGGTCTTTATCTATAGGATTGAATCTACAGTGACAACTGCCAATTGCAATCACTCTAAATGTTTCTCTGAGGTTGGCACCTGCTTTGGATGAAAAGCTATAATTCTGTATGAACATGCCCCAAGGGTTGATTTGCTAATTAAAAAAACAACAACAAGCATATTAAGTTTATCAGTCATTGTACTAACAAAATCTATTTAATTAAGGTTTAGATTAACAAAAATGTAGATTTTATTCAGAAAAATTTTAGCAATTTGGTACAATGACTTTCAAACATATTTGATATAAACTTAAGCAGAAATTTACACAACATTTCTTATTACATTGTTGAAATAATTGACTCTCTAATGTACATTGATTAAAAGATAAATATAAAATGTTACCAACTGATTAATTGAAAAAAAAAGAATTTTAATAAAAGAATTTAAAATATTTGTAACATTTTATAGATATCCAGGGTTCAATTCGATTTAACAAAATAAACACAATATACATTTTTTACAAATACAAAATAAATAAACTATCATAAAAAGGTTAGTTTTACTTGTAAAATAAAATTAATGAAATATAAAAGATTATAATATTAAAAATATACTTCCATCTATTATGAGATGGGTGTCAGTTAATATAAGATTGGGTTTAAACTTATACTAGTGCTGATGACATTGGCACTAGGTGAAGCAGAAATATGTACTATATTTCCAGCTTCATATGCCTCAACTTGGGGGGGGGGCAACAAAAAACATTTTACTTGGGTATCCAGTGACAATAGAGGCTGACCAAGAGTTTGCTGACCAAGGTTTATTATATTATTATTGGAATGGTAACTGCATTGAGATCTGCAAGCCTTTAGTTTTTTCTAAATTTATTATTCTGCTGAAATTACAATTCTTAAACTGTCATCTTATTAAACGATTTATTTTCTTAGCAATTCTTTCTTATCTTCCTCATTCTACTAACTTTAGTCTTCTTACTTTATTTAGTTACTATTAAATAATAGTCCTTAGACAAGATTTATATATCAACAATCCAGCAACATAATATGTATTTCAATTATATGGGTTCATACACAAAGGGTCTCACATTTTGAAAATAATTTAGACTTCCCCTGAATCTGGAGGTATTTCATGATATGGTTTGAGACTCCTTGCATTAAAGGTGCCTTTATTCAACCCATTATCAGTTAAAGCAAAGGCATTATTGCCACATTTGCTCTGAATCTGATAGGGTCCTTGATATAGGGGAAAACATTTCTTGAATTGTTTGTTGGTGACATTGCTGGCTCTGGGTACTCGTACCCAAACTCGATCCCCTACCTGAAATGCGTGTGGATGAGTGTTTTCTCATTGGTCCCACAGCTTGGCCATTTGGTTTAGATGCATACAAGCATTATCTTGATTACTCTTTCTGTTAATTTTTTTCCGGTCAGTTGCCAGTGGTGTTTTGACCAAAGTGGGGCCCAGTCTTCCAAAGTGGAGTCGTGCTGGAGTAAATCCGGTGGACTCACTGATGGTATTATTTATGTAATTTATGATCTTTTGGTGACTGTTTACCCAACCCCTGTGATTATCAGGTATGTATGTCCGATATAGCCGGTTAATCTCCTTCATCACTCTCTCACAAGGGTTGGAGTGAGGGTTTCTGATCGATGTAAGGATGTGCTTAATGCCACAGTGTGCTATCCATGCCTTCCACTCTTTGGAAGTGAAAGCAGATCCATGATCAGATAGTATTACTGCGGGTTTCCCTAATTTTTTGAATTGTTTTTCTTGTAAAACTCTGATTGCATTCCTGGGATCTGTCCTCCATACCGGATATGCACAGACATATTTTGAAAATATGTTGTATATTACCAGAAGGTATTGGTAATGTTTAAATGCTGGCAATGGTCCATAGTGGTCGATGGCCAGAATTTTGTTGGGTCCAGATGGAAGAATGGGAATATTGTGGCTTGCATAGGACTTGTTAGGCATCTTACTCCTAGCAACATATTGAACATTTCCAAAGAGTGTTAAATACATAAGTATATAATCCAGACCAGTAGAATTGCTGCCTCAATGCTTCCTCTGTTTTTCAAGGACCATAGTGTCCAATTAACTGGTGTACATGATTGGTTAATTGGGCCCATAACTTTTGGGGCACAAGAATTTTCCATGGGCCATCAGCATTCAGTGTGTGTATTTACAGGATTCCATTGTTTAATCGATACTTCTGGGTAAGAGTAGCATCATGTTTTCTTAACTGCAAGGTATCGATAATTTTCTTATATTGTGGTTCTTCCTTTTGCCAGTGGGGTAATTTTATAAGTTCAGCCTCAATGTTATCACTGGTAGAGTTAATCATTATAGTTATTGACTGATCTCCAATGATTGAATTATTTGGAAGCACATTAACAGGATGCCTACTTAAAATATCTGCAACAGTATTTTTTGGTCCTGGACAGTAGACCACCCTATAGCAAAATTTTTGGAGTGACAAACTCCACCTAATTAATAGTTCATTGGTTAAGTAACTACAGTTAAGAAATTCTAGGCATTTGTGAACTGTGATGATGACAACTTCGGAGCCTAGTAGTAGCTGCTTAAATTTGTTGCAAGCCCACACGATAGCCAGTGTCTCTTGTTCGGTAACAGTGTAGTCCAGCTACTAAAACTTAATACACAATGTCTTTCCTCTTCATCTATTTGAAAAATAACTGCACCCAATCCTCTTTTACTGCTGTCTGTTTGGACATAAAAGGGGCGGGTAAAATCTGGATGGTGGAGCATGACGGTATCTAAAAATTTGTTCTTAATGGATTCAAATGCTTCATCATGCTGAGCAGTCCATGCCCATATTTGGCTCTTCTTTAAAAGATTTATCAAATAAGATGGGTCCTGGGAAAATTTGGGATAAAATTTATTATAATAATTACATAATCCCATGAACGATCGGAGATGTTTTCAGGTGGTAGGTCTTGGGAAACTTTTGATTGCTTCCACTTTGTCTGGGTGTGTTTTACACCCTTGCCATTGACAATATGTCCCAAGAAAGAGATTTCTAAAAGGGCAAAGTAACTTTTTTCTAGGTTGATGGTTATATTTTTATCAGCGCACTCCTGAAAAAATTTATTTAAAACCTCGAAGTGCTCTTTTGGAATTTGTGATGCCACTACTACATCATCAACATAACAAATTAAATGTTTTTTAATTTCTGCTGATAAAGATCGGTCCAGGCACCTCATTAACCATGCCCTGCTGTTGATCAATCCAAATGGGACCCTTCTAAATTGGTGGGTATGCCCATTATACCTAAATGCGGTATATTTTCTATCACAGGGATCAAGAGTCATTTGCCAATAACTGGCTGTAAGGTCAAGGGTGGAAAACAGTGCTTTGTGATACAAATGGGTTTTGGCCTAAGGTTAAATAAGGGAAAGAATATTTAAATAAAGTGGAATCTTAACAGCACGTACCTGCTTACTTTATAAAATTTTCTAGACTCAAATGCCTAGATGGTGCCCTTGTACTGCAAATTGTGGTTAGATTCGATCTTCACTTTCTTTTGGATCATTATAATTGGTCTCCCAACTGGGGCCAATCTTTAATAAACCACTGAGTGCCCTGAGAATTTTAAAGATAAATCATGCTCGTAATATTTTTGGGAAATATAAATATATTTTTTGCATTAACGTAAAGTTATACTTTGAATTTTGTTTTAAAGGTACTGCCAGTAAGAAAAATTGCGCATATGTAAAAATCAATGCGAGGAATAAAACATAATAATAAATATAAATCATAACTTTTTTTAAGAATATAAATAAACAGAATTCAGTACTCAGGGTATGTGGGTGTTTATATCGGAGCCTCGCGTTGGGAAGCCAAGCCTGAGAAAAAAAAATCCTATGTGCCAGTCAAAACATGTTTATCCATCTAACATGAGCTGGACCCACAAAATGTACTTCAAACCCAGTCAAGCCCAAGATTTATATCAAGAACCAGCCTGAATTCGAACCCAATCGCTAAGCCCCAGATCTAACACCTATTGAATAACATAATAGTGATGGTACATGAGAATTAACTACTTCAGCTTCAAGCCGCCATATTGAACTTTTTAAAATACTGGCATGAGACACAATTTTCATAATAACTTCAGTTTTAATTATGTTAGAGCAAAAACAATTACATTGCTAGAAACTAGAAAAATTAAGGAAAACAATAAGCATAAAATAAATAGTGATAACTATATAAAAAATAAAGTAAAAAAGAAATTTTCACATCCGAAACATTTATTATTTTATTGTTTGTTCATAATTTGGAAATTAACATTAACTAAAATTCAAAATACATCTTCAGTGATAATTTCTTTCTATTCCTTATAAAATTATCTTTCTAAACATGTATAATATGTCTTACCTGAGATAATCCACAGCTTCACAATCTCCAAAAGAAGTTAGATATGACTTCTTCATTTTTATCTTGTACCCCAAATGTTCTAAATGTCAAAGGCGTCTATAAAGAAAAAGATTCATCCTAATAAAAGATACAAAAGAAATTATCATAGCAATTGGTTTCTTGTCTGTCTAAAACTAGAAATTGTAGACTACTTTCTATACCACTGATAAAATGAGTTTCATCTCTTCATTTTATATTTTTCTGTGTTCAATAATGTTTATATTCTTTGTGGTCACCAGTGTTATATTCTTTATGCACTGCACAAGTGATGTTTATATTCTTTATATACAGAAGTGATGCTATATTTTTATATTTATTGTACCACAGATATAATTTATTTGCATATAGTCTATAGATTTGAAAATAATGTTATGAAACATATAGCAAAAGAAAAGCATGATCAAGCATAAACAAGTTTCAGAATTGGATTATATGTTTGTGTATACAAAGTTTGTATATATT
Source organism: Epiperipatus broadwayi (assembly GCA_028023455.1). Taxonomy (NCBI): domain Eukaryota; kingdom Metazoa; phylum Onychophora; class Udeonychophora; order Euonychophora; family Peripatidae; genus Epiperipatus; species Epiperipatus broadwayi. The sequence goes on along the minus strand of JAQFVV010006242.1, from coordinate 2,632,489 downwards.
TGATTATTAGTTTTATAACCCATTGCTTGTAAAACATATTATATAAATATAATTAATGATTTTCAAAAAGTATACTTTTTGAAAATCATTATTTTTATAAAAATAAGAGGATTATTGTAGATAGAACTTTAGATAATCACGATATGAATTATATACTAATAAGTTAATTACGATATGAATTTTATATGAGTAAATATATAATTACAAACTAAATCATACTAATTTTTCGATAAGTATGAATTCTATGTGAGCATAAATAAATGTATTACAAACTATCTTTAGAAAATTATGATAAATATGAATTCTATAGAGCATATACGAACACAAGTATATAATTACACACACACCAATATTTCGATAAATATGAATTGTATATGAGCATAAATAAATAAATATATAACTACAAATTAGCACACACTAATTACAAACTAAAATTAATAAAAAATATATTTTTTCCAAAAATTTAAAAAAAAATTAAAAAATTTTACTTACGAATAATTACGTTGATATATAGGCCTTACCGGAGAAAATTTCACATCCAGCCCGTAAAGCATTTTGTCTTTTATCGTTTCGTGATAAGTACAAAAATTATCAAAAAAACAAAAAAAATAAATACTGTGGTTGATTAAAAAATTCACCAAAAATCTAAATTTCAACCGATTTTTTTGAAATAAAGATCGTTTGAAAGCTAACATATACAGCTAAAAACGGCCATATTTTCTTTGACGTCATGATTATACTTTTTACGTCAGCAAAGAAAGAAAATAACATGTCATCAAATGATTACCCAAGAGCGCAAATTACGCCGACAAACCGGAAGTAGTTAATCTTAATGCGGCTGACTAGCAAAGCTGAGCAAAACAATGAGACATCTATTAACTATGACTATAAAATATACATAAGCAGGCTTTACTTTTGGAAGTGGAAAAAAGAAGGAATTCGAACTACTCAAATAAGTTAGACAATAAAATATTTTTTAATATACTGACAAATTATTATACATTTATAAATTAAGTACATTAGTATGTGCATGAATGAGCAAGCAGTAGATGATTACATAGTGTCATTTACGCTATTATTTTTCATATGCAAAATTATTAGCTAAATAATATATTACAAATAAACACACATCTTTGGTGGATCCAATATTAAGATGCCAATCGAATATTAGAAAGAATTACATAATATTGCCATTAACGCTTTGGATTACGGTTCTGAAACATGGTGACTAACATTATTTAGGGGAGCATTCTGAGATTCATTATACATATAAGATAAATTATTTTCATGCCATTACAGTCGTGAAAATGAATAAAATACATTTGAAAACATTTGATTATATTTGAAACTATGACAAAATATTTAATGAAAAATTATTTTAACAATAGTAAGATGAACGCTTTATTTTTCCCAAGGCATATACTCTTAAATAGATAGATAAATAAGTTACGATGGTGAGATTGTATGATAAGATTGATATAACATTAGTAATTAATCTAGCTATTAATATTTGGCATTGATATATATTTTGAGCAGAGCACATTTTAATATTAGAGCATTAAAACTGGGTCATGAAGCAAAAGAAATACTAATACAAATAAGTTTGCGGTGCTGACATAATAGCCTAAAATAACTAAGAGGAAAAGGTTGTGCTTCTGGATAAAAAAAAAGAAATCTCACACCCCCTTCTTGGGTAGTGCTTAGAGAAAAGTAGATAGGCATGGCGTGGCCCAGATTTTTGCCGGTATAACTGATGCGGGAAGCCTTTTTATCTACAAAGTGAATATGCATAGCATGTGCCAAACTTACAGAATCACTGCCAGAGGCATTTTATATGAAATAAATATGATTTCGGATAGCTCAACTATCTACGGAATGAGATATAAGAAGAAATCTATGGGTTTAAACTTGTCGCAACCCCCAGATTAGAAGACTAGAAGCACATAATATATATATACGAAGATATGCTAAATGCCAGGAATGCAATATGAATGAAAGTCTCTAACAACATTGAATAAGATTTAGTGCTTTTAAAATAAATACCCTAGTTTGAATACCATAATTTAGACAAATAATACACTATGCAGTTATATATATAGAGGGAGAGATTTTACTTAGTAACTAAAATAGTAAAATATTAAAATTTCCCAAATACGTTAAGATTTTATTTAATAAAAGAAACACCAAGACCTTCCCCCATCCCTTCTTCTGCTATTTAAACTAAAACAATCCCATCTTCGTTGATTTTACAATAACTGAAATATTTAAATACAAGATTTGAAATTTTAAGAGTATGAAAAATGAAGTAAGATTAGCAGTTATATAGAAAACAAATTATAATTCACCCTTTCAGAATTTAATAAATAATTATAAAATAAATGTTTCAGAGCGTTAATTATCTTGAGTTCTGGATTTTCCCTGGTAGAAAATCCAGAGTTAAATATATATATATATATTGAACCATGTTCGAATGTGTGCATTCGAAACACTGGTCTCTTAGGCAGAGAAGAACATACTCAGAGAGTATGTATGCCCAAACGATAGCTATAAAGTATATAACTAACGTTACATTTCCAGGACATAGCTTCTTCTCGGCTGTTGAGTTGAACACCACGTCCAAAGCACTTTTTTTGTTTGTGTATAACCATGGGTGCCAGCTGCTTATTCTAAAAGAATACTAAAAGAATAGACAACGCACTTTGAACAGTGGCCACTAACTCAACGCCTAAATCCACGACTAGCTCAGCTGTTTGTAATCACTAATAGATTATACTTCATTAGTGATTAAAAGAATTGATAAAAGAATTGTAAAAAAAATTTATAAAAGAGATTGATAAAAGAATTTGGTAAAAGAATTGATAAAAAGAATTTGTTAAAAAGAATTGACCGACAAATAAAGTTTAATTTTAAAGATAATTTATTAACTAACATTTATTTACTAAATTTAAACATTTTATACTTCTAATAAAAACACACACATATTTTTAAATTAACATTTCTAAACTAGTTTAAATATTCTTGTATATTTTCATAACCGAACACTGGTATTTATCTAATTTGACCAATAATATTGATATAAGGATCACACACATATTAACTCATGCACACACATAATAATAATAAAGTATTACATAGCATTTGAAATTTAAACACACATATCAATAGTTCATTTATGTATGATATCGAGTTCATATAATTAGACTCTTGGAGGATTCGCATGAATTAATGAAATGCAATGGCTATTACAGTATAAACGAAAATAAGCAAATGTTTTACCTAGGATTTTGAACGTAGATTTAACACTTTGTTTTCTTCTTGTTTGTTGTTTCTTCCAGTATGAATGCTTCCAGCCGGCTGGGATGTTTCCTTGATGAGTTTCCTTATTATTCACGATTATTACTATTGGAGACAATTAGATACTGATGGAGATTTTCTAAGTTGTTACGTTGACATTATTTCACGGGCAGATTTTGCTGTTTTCATCAGACTTTTTAGGCTGTGGAGAGGCGTGAATTCCCAAAATCATCTCAGCACTGCATTTTGTTTCTGGGTATAATTAACTCAACTGATTCAATTAATTTCTGAACTGCACTCACTCAATAAATTTGTGAACTGATTCACTGTCCGATAAAAAAGTCTATTTATATCTGCAACGTGTTGTCGAAATATTTCCGGTGATAATCATTTGATAAACATGTTTTATTTTATTAATAACCATTGCCATTATTTTAATGATAATCTTCTTTTATTTCGCATACATTTTTATTTATTTACAAATTGCACATATATACGCACATATATTAGTTTTAACATTATATTTTCTTTAATTAAACTTGAATGAAAAGAGATTTGTATGTTTTAACTTTTTAAATTATATTTTTACGAATACTAATAAAAACTATTTATTTCCTTTTGTAAACCTTTAGTTTCATTTTTCAAACCAAGACTCCCCCTCCCCCCTTTTGATTAATTAATTGTAGCTTTTTTTTATTTCAAAAACTAACGCTAGAAAACTATTTAATTCTTATCTGTTTCGAAAACAAGCTGCAATAAACTCTTCAACATTTAATTTTATGTTTTTCTTTTATGAAAGATTACTTTAATAATAATTTTAGATAAAAATTATGTGCCTATATCAATATAGGTACAATATATATATAATATTAAAATATAAATAGAATGTTGGCTCGTAAAACAATCTGGCGAGTGTATTAATTAACAATACATTATATTTCAAGGGAATGTTAATAAACTTGATTCATGAAAGTTTACTTAAAAGACAGAAAAGATTTTTATAAATTAAGCTCACCAGTTTGTTTGAGATTGGCAAAATAATAATAATAATAATAATAATAAAGTATATATATATAAAATCAAGTAATAAATAACCAACCGCACCAAAATTAAAGAAAGTTAGAGCATATGAGATAGATTAGATATAATGAAATCATTTGAGAGCAAATTTACATTCACAAATTTATATAAAAAGCAAAGTTAAACAATACATGAGAAATCTTGATTAGTAGAATTCGAGATTAGTGAGGCTAGATTCATTTTCAAATAGTAGCATAAAAGTTACCTTGCGCAAATTTAATAATTCTATTTTCATGCATGGCAAATTGAGGATCCAAAATGAATTTTTTTTAGTGGCAGCAAGCTTCTCTATTAGCATTTTTAAAGTTCTCCATCGGGCCTTTGCTTCACTTTAGGGTAGCAGAATATTATGGCCATGGAAGATGACCCACAAGGGTTGGAAAAAGCTTTTACTAGATCATTTTTAGATTTCAAAACAGCATAGTGTCTAGTAGCAATCACTTCTCTCAATAGTAGCTAATCTAATCTTTGATTCAAAATTCAGTCATTTTATACTTTTTCTTTTATCAGTTGTTTTTGAAGATGCAATAGTAAGATAACATCCAAAAATAAATTCAAATCTATTTCCAGATTAGAAATAGATTTGACAACATGTTTTATATAAAAGAAAATCTTTAATCGACTTAATCCCATTTATTTTAAGTAAAACTTTAATTAAAAAAATACCTCCCTTTAATTATTTTTGGACAATTAACAACAGTCACATCTTCCATATTGGATTTTATAAAAAAAATATACAGTTTAATAGAAAAACAAGCAATTTAAAAAGAAAAAGCTAAAAATGACATATAATAAATATTTAAAAACATCAATATTTTGTTAGTAAGTTTTGCTCCTATATATATATATATTTGAGCCGCATCTGTAATACTTTAATAAAAACGAACTAATAATTAATAAAAAGAATTAATAATAATTTTATTGAAACATTGAATTTTATAATTTAGGCGCGCATCTCAAATATATACATGAAATATATATACATGACAAAAGGAGCAGGATGAGAAATAGGGATTTAAACATGGGTTAGTAGGTAGAAACATGAAGCACAATCTTAAGCTAAGATTGACTGCTTCAGAGAGAGAGAGAGAGAGAAAGAAAGAGTGAGAGAGAGGTTGCTAATAAGCTCTTAACAAGTTTGCAGGATATCCCCAATCCCAGACTGGTTTTTGCTACTCACTTTGTCTGTGAGGTACTAGGATATTCAAGTATTAGATTAAAATACCAGGACAAGCCCAGCACTTTTTCTAATGGATAACTATTAAGTAGAAAATCTGAAATTTTCAGACATCCGTATGTCTTCCAATCTAGCTATCTAACTTAAATAGCCATATGGGACTGAACTAAGTTTAGATACAGCATATATTAATAGCTTTAACAATATAAAATCACCAAAGCCTTAATAGCAAAAAATAAAATTAAAAAAAAAAATCAAATCAGATGTCACATGACCTAATTTAATAAGCTATCTAATGCTTGAATATCCTAGCACTTCACTGAGGAAGCCAGTAACAAAACCGGTTGGTGTTGGGGATATTGTGCAAAGCTTATTAAGAGCTTATTTTCAAGCTCTATATATAACATTTGTAATACTAGTTTGTTAAATTAGGTCATGTGACATCTGACTTGATTTTTTTTGTAATTTTATTTTTTGCTATTAAGGCTTTGGCGATTTTATATTGCTAAAGCTATTAATATATGGTGTATCTGAACTTAGTTCAGTCCCATATGGCTATTTAAACTAGGAGTATGAGTTGTATGGTATAACTCTATGATGTAATAATGAAAATTATATTAACTTTATAACAGTGAGAGACTTATAGACTCACATCTTGGTGTTTTGGATGAAAAGATCAGTAAATTTATGGTAATGGATAAAGTGAACCAAAATTAATTTGTAGATATTTTCCGTACATGTTTAGAGGTTTGTATAATAAAGTTTATTACTTAATATATATATATATATATATTAAACGATTAAAAATTTAACATCCATATAACATACTTATATCAATTCAATATAATACATTCTATTTATGAAGTTATATCTTATTAATATAAATTTATATACATAAATTAAGATATCTTTTTTGTTTAATTATTAACAAAGGTTATATAAACTCAGTTTAATATCAATGGAAGAAAGTATATATATATCATGGATTTTGTGATATGATCTTTTTTGTTCTATATAGAGACTACATGTGAGATGGATGGATGAAATAAGAAAATGTGCAGGGGTGATGTAGAGAAGAGAAGCTAAAGATCGGAAAAGATGGATTGAACATAGAGAGACCTTCATCATGCAGTGAATTGATAATGGTTGATGATGATGATGATGATATTATATTTGTTAAAAGTAAAGAACTATATATAATATTGTTTTAAGGGGGGGGGGGGTGTTTTATCTTTTTTAAATCTTATTATTTTTAGGATCAGGTTTTTTTAATGCTTTCTCTCCAAAAGATGGTAATAATAAAATGCATAAAATTTAATTTTGCCTCCGATAATTTACGGATTTAATTTATTATACGTATATGTTAAGATAATGACAAAGAAATATATATATATAATTCCTAAATAGTAGTAAATAGCTCTGATGAGTATAAAATAAATAACTGAAAGTGATTTTACTATAATAAAAAGAATGGCAGTATGCATGAAACAATATGTTGAAATCAATAATATTTAAGATCTGAACTGTAAAGAAAATCAATATACTGTACTGACATTTTCTTTATGTATGTTTTGTATTCTCTATTAGTATTTGGGATCTCATTAATACTTTAGGTGTGATAAAAAGTATTCAGAAATGCAGAATAATGTTATATTTTTGTTACTATTAGCAGGATATAATAATATTAAGACTTTTTTAATGTGCAACCATTTTCTTCCATGTTTGATGTTGCTAATTTTTTATAGCACCAACCTTCTTGTCAGATTTCCTTTGCCCTGTCTGAGTCAGAATAGTTTATGTATTTGTTATCATCTGGGTAGTATAGAAAAACCTAAAAATTGTATTCACATTTTTAATCAACGAAAATCTTCCTTTTAGTATATATATTTACATATATAAATACACACACAAAACAATTTATATTAAATATTATATATTTTGTTAAGATATAATAGCTCAGTTTGGTCAAAAGTTAGACACAAAAGTACTTACTATTTTATGCTGATAAATAAAAGGGCAAAATCGATTTCCAAAAATGAAAACAATTATGAATTTATTTTTTATGATTGGCATTTGCCATTAAAGATTTAGACATAAAATTTTGTAAATGATAATATGTAAAGCAATCAAATTTTATAGTTCGTGAAATTTCAATTCACCATATGATTTGTCTGCCGTTTCACTTGTAATAAGTTGAGCTACTGTATAGAAACATAGTCAGGGGATTAAAATTAGTATGATCAAAGTGACAATTTAAACTATATTAATAACATGTACGTTTTATTATTTCTTTGTAAATAAATTGGAATGCTTGTTATCTACTGAATTTTGTCTCCATTGATTGTTTGATATGCTTGTTCGTGTATTAACGTGAATGTGTGCATATATAAATTTATATAAACAACCATGGGAAAGAGAAAGATTAATATATCCATGTGTGTGTATGTTTAAATTTTAAAACATCGGATATATTATTCTTTAACTGATGTTTAAAGTTTATATCTGTGAATGATTAGTAATAATTATTATTGTATTTATCTGAGGTGGATAGTGCCAAAGTTGTGAGTGGAGTGAGTTTGACAGTTATAAATAAAAATGTAAAAATTTACATTAATACATTTTTTATTAAATAAGAAATGATTTTGAGTTATATTCAGGAATTACTTTTTAAAAAAAATTGGATAATGAATGCTCTCGAATTATCCTCAGATCTTTAATGAAAATTTCATTATCTTTGATTCTTTTTAAATGCATCTCTATTATCTAGTCTGTGATTTTCACAATGAGTTATCACTGAGTGTTTATCAATCATAATGCTATATGTTGTAGATTTTTAAAGTATTATTTTTATAATTGGTTATGTTATATGCATATGTGTGTATATATATTTTTATAAACACACACGTATGATTATCTATATTTATGTATACAATATTTATATATATATATTGGATTATAATGTATACATGATGTTTATGCATAAATGTGTAAGATATAAACATATGTATGTATATATTGTAACGGTTAATTTCCACAATACAGAGATTTTAACCCATAACCAAAGTTATAGATATATTCAATATGTACTGTAAATTTTGATTCAAATAAATATGAAAGTTGAATGGTTAATAAAATTCAAATTAAAAAAATTAGTCAATTCAAGTACATAATAATATTAACCAATGTGGTGATGATGATTTATAATTTAAAAGTACAAGTGCTCCCAAAAGTATTTTATTTATTTTTTCAATTTCAATAAAAACTGAAACTCAAAGGCATCAAACCTTCTTAAAAAAAGTTTACTTTTGGAAAACCCTTAAAGGAACGATCATCATCAATTACTAATTAACACCATCATCCCTGCATGTCCCCCAGTGGATTGCATCATTTGTTAGGGTTGCCGATATTAACTAGCATATAGGTGTTAAAGAGCATAATGTTTGAATTGAGTTACAAACACAAAATAAATGGATTAATAAATTAAAAATTTTTTTTTAACAAACTATTAACAATAAATGCATAAATAAATTGTTGCATATACATGCAACTAATAGTACATACAAAATATCATAGTAATAAAAGATATTTTTAATTTAAGTTTAGATTTAAGGCCTTATAGTATTTATAATGATAAAATCTTATTGTTAAATATTAAAACAGTTTTCAGATACCATTTTTCGAATATATTTTTGTTTGTTCTCATTAATTCCTTTGAAGACAGTCTTCTCCTTGGACATTGGTGATGTTAGAAAGTAAATATAGAAGCATTGGTGATATTATATAAGATATAATATCAGTAAGTATGGACTGTTGATTTCTTCTTTCATAGATTTACAGAGGTATTGCACTGGCCGATTTTGTAAACTTCAGCATTAGTTTCTGAATTCACTGCATAAATACAGCTATCCAAGTTACATATATAAAACAAAATAAATGTGTGTTTTAGATACAAATGTAAAACTTTAATATGTTAGAATTAAATATGCACACATTAATTATAAATTATAATTCAGATATGATATAAGAAAAATTATCTTGAATCATTCTATGACTAATATCAACAATTTATTAATTCTCCGAACGTTTTCGAAGGCTTACCCTTCATTATCAAGAAGTGCAAAATCCAAGTTACAGTGGAAAAAGTTTTAATCAGCAGTTGTTTCTCTCCTCAGAATAAATCACTGCAACACAGCTTCAAAAGTAGATTGAACTGGAATGCAAAGCAATTTGGAATCTGAATGCCTAGTTTCCTGTTTCAGGCCTATTTGATGTTGTTCAAACAACACGTTTTCAAACAATATATATGTCACCAGCTAAGGAAAAATCTAACTTTTACATCATTATAACAAGATATTTTTTTGAAAAACATTTTCTTCATTCTCTTCCAAAACATGTTGTGGAAACAAATTTGGAATATTATATTTTGATACATAAATAAATTAAAGAGAAAAATAGTTTCTCTCTCTAACTCTCTTTCTTTATCTATATTATCAGTTAACATAGAAAAAAAATTGTTACCAATCTTTAATTATACTGCAATATTTTATTTAATTTTATAATTCCAAAATTTTAACATTAGATTCAAATCTGCCATGAGATTTACTATAAAAATGTGGGAAATTTTATCTAAAACTAAATTCAAAATAGGCAAACTGAAAAGGGTTCCAAAATACCCTAGATTTTTATAACTACACAATTCAAATTCTTTTGTGTATCAAAACTATTTTTCTTTATTTATTTACAGTATATTTTATTATTTTATTTTTTCACACTTATTATAGGGCTATTTTACAAAATATTTAGGCAGTTTACTCAAGTGACTTGTGTATATGTGCACATATGCAAATGGCAGTTTATATATTTATTAGTTCACATGAGTTTTTATTAAACATTTTTTTCATATCTGCAGCTTTGTAATATAAGCAATCTGAGCTACATCAAATTTGTTACAGATAAAATATTGACTTGTATATATATAATTTGTGTTTGTTAAATTAAATATTTTTATGGATTTAATGTTATGAACAATAAAAATTAAAAGATTATATTTATAAAAACAAGCAAAGAATAACTTTGCCTTTGATGTTATCAGAAAACCATAAATTACTAACAGAGGGTCTTGAAGCCAAATATATTTTATTTATTTATCTATAATAACTCATTCTGTCCAGAGTTTAATTTAGAAATAAAAGGAGATCCCTTCTACTTTTAGTCCAAGTTGTTGTAGGGATTTAAACTGAGACAAATCTTTATTTGATATCCTACAAATAATAATTCATTTTCCTCAGAGTTTTATATGTTGAATTAAATATTTTCATGGATTTTATACAATATGAACAATATCATCATAAATGGAAAGAAATGTAATCCCTTTTACTGTTTTTAATATAATTTTAAATAAATAATGTAATATAAAGTATTATATAACAGCAATAATACTATATATTTATTACAGAAATAATGCAGTCCTATGACAACACCAACAGCAAAGTTATTTTCTGCATGTTTACATAAATATAATCTCTTAATTTCTGTTATTCACTTCATATTAAATCCATAGACATATTTAACATAAATAACAACTCTTCAGGGAAGTTGAATTATTACTCACAGAAAGGAAAGGCAAGATGTGAATCTTCTAAATGTAAAAATAAATATCTGGGTTTAAATTCTTATAAAAATTCGGGTTAGAAATATAAGAGGATCTTCTTTTACATCTAAATTAAATTCATGATAAAAAAGCTATTATAAGTAAATAGTGAAAATTGTGTAGCCTCATGACTGTCAAATAGTAACTGATGATTTCCTGGCAATATCAAAGACAAAATTATATTCTTCTTGTTTATATAGATATAATTTCTTAATTTCCATTGTGCATATCATATTAAATTTATAAAAGTATTTAATTTAACATATATAACAACTTTGGAGAAGATGAATTATTATTTGCAGAATGTCAAGTATGTGAGTCTTTTAAATTATTATAGCTTTAAAAAATAATTGTCTGGATTTAAATTCTTATAACAACTTGGGTTAGAAGTAGAAGACAATCTCCTTTTACTTCTAAATTAAATTCAAAACAAAACAGCTATTGTGGATAAATAGTGAGGACTTGTTTAGCTTCAGGTCTATCAATTAATATTGGACTGTTTGCTGGCAATATCAAAGGCAAATTTTTCCTTTGCTTGTTTCCATAAACATAATTTCTTAATATCCATTATTCATATCATGTGCATTATATATATATATATATATATGCATATATATATATATATATATATATATATATATATATAAATTGTTCCAATATTGATATTGGCACATATAATTTTATCTAAAAAAATTATTAAAATAATCTTTCGTAAAAAAACAAAACAAAACGTAAAATTAAATGTTGAAGAGTTTATTACAGTTTGTTTTCAAAAAAGATAAGAGGCAAATAGTTTTCTATCATTAGTATTTGAAATAAAAGTTAGAAAATAATTGATTAAAAGGGGGGGAGGGGGAGTTTGATTAGAAAAATTAAACTAAAAGTTTTATAAAAGGGAGTAGAGTCTATTATTATTAGTTGAAATATAATTTAAAGTTTAAAAAAAAATACAAATCTCTTTTCATTCAAATTAAAGAAAAGTAATCTTAAAACTAATTATATATGTGTGTATATATGTGTGATTGTCAATAATAGAATAAATGTATGTGTAATAAATGTTATTATAAATAAATGAAAGTTAAAGATTTGAAAACACAGCGATGGCTATTAATTAAAATATAAAACAATACGTTTGCATGGCTATTACTAATTAAACAATCTTCCGAAACATGTTGTCAAAGGATTATCAATGGAACTTCGACAACAGGTATTGCCAGAGGTTATTACAAAGAAAAACACTTCGCAGGTATAAATAGTAAAATTTTAACGGATAATCAGTTCAGTTCAGAAATTAATTGACTCAGTTAAGTCAAGAGAGGACAATCAGTTGAGTTAATTGTATCCAGAAACAAAATGCAGTGCTGAGCAGTTTTTGGGAAATACACGCCTCTCCACAGCCTGATGTCCGATGAAAACAGCAAGATCTGCCCATGAAATAATGTCAGCTTAACAACTTGGAAATCTCCATCAATATCTAATTGTCTCCAATAATGATAATCATGAAGAATAATGAAACTCATCAAGGAAATGTCCCAGCCGGCTGGAAATATTCTCACCTAAAGCAGTAACCAAAGAAAAGAAGTTCTATGTCCACATTCAAAATCCTAGGTAATAACATTTCATATTCTTATTTCTATAATAGCCATTGCATTGCATTAATTTGTAAAGCCTCCAGAGACAAGTAATTTGAACTCTATAAGCATGCATAAAATGAACTATTGATGTGTGTGTTTGTGAATTTATAAACATCAAACATTATTTATGCTTTTTCATAAGATATATTATAGTATGATAATTTAAAATCTGTGTGTGTTTTTTCAGATTTATAAAATGTTTAAAATTAGTAAATGTTAGTTAATAAATTGTCTTTAAAATTAAACTTTATTTGTCGGTCAATTCTTTTTATCAATTCTTTCACCACTAATTATGTATAATCTATTAGTGATTACAAACAACTGAGCTAGCTGTGGATATTTAGGCATTGAGTTAGTGGCCATTGCTCAAAGCACATTATTTATTCATTCTTGGATAATTAACTGGCACCCGTGTTTACACGAAACAAAAAAAAGTGCTTTGAACTCTGGTGTTGAACTCAACAGTCGAGAAAAAGTTATGTCCTGGAAATGTAATGCTAGTTATATATTTTATAGCTATCGTTTGGACATACATATTCTCCAAATATGTTCTTCTCTGCCTAAGAGACCGGTGTTTCGAATGTCCCATATTCAAACCCGGTACAATATATATATATATATATGATTATACATTTGTGTATATAGGTATATATGTCACAGTACACATAAAATTTTAATTTATATACATTTATAAATGAACATATATTAGTTTATATAAATTATATCTACAAAGTATTATTGCATTCATTTTTAAGAACTTTGAACTATATTTGGGTGAAAGATTCATAATTTTATATTCAAATAATATGCATTTAAACCAGTGGTCCTTATTATTATTGTTCTATAGAATAGAATAGATTCACAAATGAATATTATTTGACGGAGACTATCTAGTTTGGCAGAGACTATCTAGTTTTTTCAAATAAATTTTTATTTTGAAAAAAATTATATTTTAATGGAAACACATGTAATAATGCATTTAACATGCAATTATATTATTCTCAAATAATGTGATTTTTTTATATAAAAATATTTCTTAAAAATAAAATTATTAAAGATATTTTGGTTATGGCAAGCCATGACAGACATCTGCAAAAATGTAAGTGGATGTCATGTCATGATACCCATGAACATAGAGTTGAGAAACACTGATTTAGAGTATCAATATTTATGATTCACAAATTTAGGGGAAAAAGTATAATTTCTAAAGTTTAGAGAAAAAGACAAAAAAGTAATGTTATTAAAACCCAAACGTTTTGAATCTCTATTCAAATGAAAAATCTTTAAAGGCATTAGTTTATTTCGTTGAGCAAATTTAGAAATAAATTAATTTTTAAAACACTCTTTACAAAATTTATTACAAAATGATAATATTAATATCAAATTGTTTTTGTCTATAATGGCATTGGGCTTTCTCACAATGTTAATAAATGTATTCTTAGTTATAGCAATATTATCACTGACACTTCACTTAGGGATATAAATGTCAGAAAATATTTAGTAAACTACTATTATTAGAAAATTTTTCTATTCTTTACTCATTAACAAAAATAATAGCATGGGGCCATTTTTACTTTTCGAAACTTTTGTAAAATTTTGTGAAATATTGCTAGCTTCATACTCGTATTTGAAATAAAATAATTTACTCATTTGTGATATACTAATAATTAAATCAACAAATTACATCTAAAAAAATCAGATATGATGAGACAAATAATGGCAAAGGTCATTATTTAATTTTCTTCTCTTAAAATATTAACTCGATTATATTTACTAAACAGCAACAATTTTTTCACAACCAATTTTAGACTATGTAAAAAAATAACAATTTAGTGTTTTGTGCCTGTAATGAAACTTTCTAAATCTAAATTTAACTATTGCTACCATTTATTTTACCGCATCTTTTCCTTGAATATCGGAATGTAATCATTTAACTACTTTAAATAAAAAATCTTAAGATAATTTAGAAATTTTCATTTCAGTAATAAAAAAGGTACACTCAGAATGTTATATTCTAAACCTAAATTTACAAAAATCTGTATTTCACCAAGTCTATATATTATTATTTTATAAATTAAATACATTTTTTTTTTCATTTTATTTTTAACTATAATGACATAATTGATTTGAAAAGTGGGTATGTATGTGCATATATATATATATGTATGTGCATACATGTTTGTTTATTATGTTAATTATCTTATTGTATGCAATTTGCATTCTTTATAACTGGTATTTAATGTATGTAATGTATAGTAAATGTAATACACATTAATTCTGAATTTAATATCTATTATATATTTTTTGTTATTATGTGATTTTTTTTTATAGTGTATATAATAAATAAATACTTTCGAAAAATATGTCTCTTATATTATTAAGAAAAACAATATTTATAGTGGATGTTCTTAGTCTTCAGAAACATTCTAATGAATTTAAATTAGAACTTACAAATCGATTTTAAGTATTAGTAGACTTTGAACATGATTGAAAATAACTGATACACTTTTAAAAACTGCAACAACGATAGCTGGTAGAAAAAAGCAGCAATTGACCAATAAAATTTCTACTGAGATTAGAGAATTTATGAAATAAAGAAGGAATGTGGAGATATACAAAAACGATGCATTAAAAAGGATTGAATACTTCGAATTTTGTAAAATGATGCAGAAAAGAGTTGAAAATGATATAAGAAAGTATAACTGTGAACTAGCAAGGAACGCTGTAGAAGAGAATAAAAGTCTCAAGAATGTAAAACAATATTTTGGTATTGGTAGGAAAGTTTTATATCTGCAATAAGAAAAAAAGATAGAATTACTACTAAAAAAGAGATGACATCATGAAATGGTAGAAGACTTCTATTAAGAATTATATAGCAATAAAGAACAAGTATCTCCTATATCTATTTTATCTTCTGAATTGTCCAGAATTTTAAATGAAGCAGTGAGACATGCAATTAAATTTATGAAGAAAGGAACGGCTACGGGTAATGATAGAATTAAAATTGATATATTAAAAGAAGCAGGTGAAGAAATCGATTTTTTTTTGGCAAAGTTATATACCAAATGTCTAAATGATAAAGATATATCAGATGATTGGAAGAATACAGTATTAATATTAATATTTAAAAAGGGGGATAAAAAAGATATTAGAAATTACAGACCTATCAGCCTTTCATCAGTTTTATACAAAAATTTTACCAAGATAATTACAAATCATCTACAGAGAACATTGAATTTCCATCAACCAAGAGATCAAGATGGATTTAAAAATGGTTTTTGTACAGTAGAAAGGACTAATGAATATGAGTTTCCATTATGCTTTGGATTTGTAGATTATGAAAAGACATTTGATTCTACAAACATTTCTTCAGTGTTTAAAGCATTGGATCATTAAGACATAGATCTAGGATATTGTCAAATTTTAAAGAATATTTATAAAAATGCAATAGCAACAATTATATTACATAATGATATTAGGAATGTCAACATTAAAAATGATGTAACACAGGATGACTCCATATCTCCAAAACTTTTTACAGAAATATTTTGTGGATTAAAATGGGAAGCTAAAGGAATGAAAATAAATGGAGATTATTTAAGTCATTTAGATTTTGCAAATGAGGTAGCTGTTGTTGTAAATAATGCTTTAGAGCTGCAGAAAATGTTTCAGGAGTTATCAGATGAAAGTAGGAAAGTAGGACTAAAGATAAATGTTAAAAAGACTAAAGGGAATGTTTAGTGGATTTTCTCTAAATATGAAAATAAAGATTGGTTGTGATGAGTTACAAGAAGTTAACAGTTACAAATACCTTGGTCAGGTTATTAATTCAGATTAAAGCATAATGGATAAAATTAATCATAGAATTAAACTTGGTTGGAGTGCTTTTGGTAGAAATACCTTGATACTAGAAGGAAATATGCCTATATGTTTGAAAAGGTAAGTTTTTAATAAATGTATTTACTTATGGATCTGAGACTTGGATACTTAATAGAAGAACAATATAGAGACTTCAGACCATTCAAAGAAGTATGGAGAAATGCATGTCAGGAGTAACAAGAAAAGATCAAAAATGCAATATATGGGTAAGAGAACAAACAGGTGTTATTGACCTCATTGAAAAAATTAAAAGACTGAAGTGGAGTTGTGGTGGACATATTTTTAGAAGATATGATAATAGATGGACAATTGAAATCTTAAACAGGATACCAAGAGATGGATGGATGAAATAAGAAAGTGTGCAGGGGTGATGTGCTGGGGACTTATAGTAAGATCAAATGGTTCATTAGTACTAAACATTTGTTGGAGATACTGTTGAATTTTGTTCATATAAACCCATAGATTGGTGCAAAAATGAGGTGGTCTTTGCATATCTTATAATTATTCTTTTGTCATGCCAAAAAAATTTATGCAAAATATACTGCAAAGAGAATGCATGTGGTATTATCTGTGGAGATATGGAGATTATAATAAATATTTCTTTTTATTGTATATTATAATGAAATGAATGCTTGAGGATAGCTTTAAGCATAATATTTATTCATTCAAAGTCTATAAATGTCATACACTATAAACTATTATTCTTTTTTATGTATGAGAATTGAGATATAGCAGCGATACTTTATTGGAGAAATTGTGCAAACTTGCTTTTTAGATTCAATTGAATAAATAATTATTACTAAAATCTCCACTAAAATGATGATACCAGAAGACTAGAAAAATTTCTTTTGAACACCATTGTAATATTGTCCATATGTCTTGGTTTTTCTAAGTGTGCTTTTTTAGTATAATAATATTTAAATAAATATTTTATAAAATTACAATGGAATTTATTTTTGTTTTTTTATTCATACGTTTAATTGCAATAATATATTAATAAGTACTACTATACTTATTATCTGAACATGAGGTTTGAAAAATTTTAATATTACATATAAATATCACTTTTATTTAAAAAAAAAAAAAGAATTCCTGCTAATAACTTTATTCTTGCATTTGTGTTAGTAGAGATTGTTTAGATCTTAGCCCTAGATTATTAAATTAATTTAAACAAACAGCTTAGTGTTTTTATATACTTTTGGAAAGCTTAACTAAATCATTATCATTGGAAATTTTGATGGTTTTGCTTAATATGGCTACACATAACAATAGATGTTGATTAAGTTAATATGTGAACAATATTTGTCTTTTTTATTATTCTCCATATTTTAAACATTTTCCTTGCTAAGGAGTTCGATCCTAGCTTCATGACATCTAGCCATAAGCCCACTTCAAACCCTAGTACTAACCTTAAATTTCCAATGCAATGGGGCTTTATACAGTCAATCCACACCAGTTTTCTTAAAGAAAAACTATTTTATAAATGTGTATTAAAATTAATTGGTTTAAGGTTTAAATTAATCGATGCTATTAATAAATTCATGATAAAATTATTCATGAATTTATATATATTACAACTGCATAGATTGTGCATATATATTTATAAATATTTAAATATATATATTTGTTCTAAAGTTCCATTGCGTCGGGAATGTTTTATTTTACTTTCAAATAATTTGCTAAAATTTTAGCGATTAAAAGCTACATTCTTTCAATAAGCTTTCAGATTTTCCCTTTCCAAAAACAATGGGTAAAGTTTTATTAATTAGAAAAAAAAGATAAGTATTTAATATGTAAAGGATTTCCTAATTAAAATCATTTTTAGATTTAAGAATTCATTTTCTAATTAGAAAATGAATTCAAGTTAATGAGTTTGAAAGCCTTATTGAAGGAATGTATCTAAAAACAACTAGTAAATTTTGTAACATTGATAATGAAAGAAGCGCTAGCCCGAAGGCATCAGATACAGTATAAATAGTTCTGAAAAGTTTGGAGAGGGGAGAAGCCATCTTTGTTGTAGAGAAGTGCCAGTAAATTCTATGCGTCTTAAAATCATGAATTCAAATAGTGTTCCTAGCATGGTGAGCGGCTAAAACATCAGGAATCTGGCTACGGTTCCTGAAGTCCCCTGAAAGTCTTCAATGAAGCTGCTAAATCCTTTCTGGACCAACCATGCTGCTAAAATCATGAAAATCCATTAAAATGCTGTTCAAGTAATCGACCAAATGCATGCCTACATTTTACCAACCTGGATGTGTAAACTAAGGAACCAGCCCCAGAAGAAATGGGTAATATATTTCCATAATGAACCGTAACTTTCTGGCCAGTTCCAAACTTTACTTTACACTCCCTTTAAGAGCTCTTCTCATTCATAAATGTAATACTCTGTGTAAAACCATTTATTATGCTATTTTAAATTATATAAATTTTCTCAATCTCTAGTCTTTAAATTTAACTTTCCTTCCTTACGATGGTGGTTCATTTACTATATTATATATATTTATTGTGTGATTTTTTTTAATGTCATTTATTTTTAATTATATGCCAATAATCCTTCGACTCAATGAGCTCCTTTGTTCCATTTGCTTTGTGCAAATAATATAACATTAAGTCTAATAGTAATTCTCGCCCACTAGAACTAGATTTATACAGTTCTATCAATCATCGAGTCAAAAGAAGTTATTAAGTGTTTGTTATTTTTATAATTGGCTAATAATAAATTATTAGCTCTGTTTCTAATCTATGCCCCAGCTATTTTCTCATTTCGCCAATATTTATTTATTCATATAATAATGTTAAAATGTTTTTGCAAAGGGGCCGATAAAGGAATCAAATATATTCTAATTCAAATTTCTGTTACTTGCTATTAAGATTCAGGAAGGGCCAATGTTTGGGGCATAATTAATATAATTTTATAAATGCTTTGAAATAGTTTTAGTTAAAAGCTCATTTGACTTTAATTAAATTGATCAAGTCATCACGTAGAGCATTCTATAATAAATTGAGTTTTATTATTCAAACGATGATTATCAAGTCATCATCTTCAAACGTTGCTGACATAGGGCAATTTTCCACTCCTTAGGCTTGTTGGTGGTGATATTACTTATATTTTAATTATAGAGGAAGAAAGCACTTCCTCCCCCACTCATGTTGTATTTAGAACACCAAAGCTTTGTAGTTACAACTCGGCCTGGCTTTCCTCGTGTTCCCCATCTACTTAAAGGGCAGTAAGACTTGTCAAATGCAAGTCACCATACTGCTTGAACCACTGACCAGCGATTGTCTTTCATGTTTACTTTATAGCTCATAATTCATCAGCACTGTTGCCTCTCTGTTCCAATAAAGCCCACTCTTATGCTTGTAATTCATGATGAAGTGATTCCAATTAAAGTCAAACAAATTTTCAGTTATCTCAAATAAGTTTTCAAATAAAGGTTAAAAGTTATGTCCTAAATACATATCTTGCTCTTCATGAATGGATTTGCGAATGTGAAAATAAATCTCACATTCTTCTGTATAAAATAAGAATCATAATTTCCTTTACAACTGAATATCTTTATCTGCCTTTATTTTCTCGTTGGGGGCATAGACAGATAGAATTCCATAATATTGTGTAATACTCATTGGCATATAATAGGAACTGCCATTCTTATCTCTGTTTAAGGCTAGAGGTGATCAATCTAATCATCATTTAAAATTGAACAAACTATTACTAGTATTATTAAATATTTTATTAACACACTTGGTTTCTTAAGTCTTTTATTCATAATTATTTTTATGTTAATGTCGCTGTCTGTCTTGGCAACCTGAATATATACATATGATTCGATTTAAAATTATTTTTAGTTAACTTATTATTCAATATTAGTGTCAGTTCAGGGGTCTCTAATCATCACCAACCATTGAGCTAGTTCCTTGACACATAGCAGTGTGCTGTCGATTTAGATCATCCACTAATCTAAGCTGGTGAGTTGCATTTGAATTCAGTTTGGTTCGGCTGAGTTTGGATCCGACTTGCAGTTTAGGTGGTGGACAGTTTTCGACTGGTACAATAAGAATAGATGTTGATTAAGTTAATATGTGAACAATATTTGTCTTTTTTATTATTCTCCATATTTTAAACATTTCCCATGCTAAGGAAAGTGATATTAAAACATAGTATGTCTGTATATTATAAATCCTCCTTTCTTTTTCTTTTTTTGAGAAAAACCCCAAGTTATAAAGTATATTACATTTAAAATAAGTAAATTCAGCAGTTTGTTTAAATTGCTCCATTAGAATCAATTTCAATTTTTTTTTATTATTCTTGCCAATCTGGATCATGGCTGATGATAGTTGCTTATGTTAATCAAAATATTAGAATTTCACTGTACGAATTTATAATAAATTTGAATGAACACTGTAGGCATAAATTATTTTGTTCTTATTCATAATATAATATCACATTAGTATCCTATTCATTATTTAATGTGAAGTTTCTGAGTTTTGTAAAGTTTTTCCTTCATTATTCTTAAATTTTTTAATGTATTAGTAGTAAAGCACTTCTTTAAATCAATAACTATATCTTTTGATATGCATTTTTTGATTAATATTTTTTCATGAGCAAGGATTTTTTCAGATCTGCAGTTAATATTTCCAAATTTGTAGTAAAGTAATATCACTACAGAAGTGACTTTACTTCAGATTATGTACATTTTAATTATTATCACTACTGCAATTTAAAACTATATTATTTAACCTCAAGCGATCAAGAAACGTAATGACTCATTGCCACAAAAATGATTGTTACTGCATTTAATTATCACTTACAGATTATTCCATTTATTGATTTATTTTTATTTTTAAAACCATTTTCAAAAAATTATTTCTAATAATGTATACTGTCATATTCTTCCATAAATAATATTTGGATCCTTTACGGTACAATAGATTTTTTTGCAATTTATTTTATTAATTATTATATTCACAAACTATTTTTGTTCCTTTTTTTATATGCTATAGATATAAATAAATCATGAGCTTAATAAATAAAAAAATTAGTAGATGAACTATTGGGTTAATGATTTTTATTGAAAATGAAAGAGCATAAAAATACTTTTTTAAGAGAAACATATAGCTGATAATAAAAGATGATGATACAAAAAAATGATAAGTTGAATCAACATCATTTTTAACGATTATCTATCCACTGTAGGATGAAGGTCTTTTCAAGTTTAATTTAGTTTCTCCTATCTGTAGTCTTTCTTGTATGCAACATCCAGAAAATCTTATTCTATCTATCTATTTATCTCACATGTGATATCTTTCTAGTTTTTTTTATAATGTCTTGGGATCCTATTTCAGATTTCAATTGCCCATTTATTATCACCTATTCAAAAAATAGATCCAGCTCAACTCCACTTTAGTCTCATAATTCTTTCAGCAATATTAGTAATACATGTTTATTTTTTTATCCAAGTATATCATTTTTGATCCATTCTTATTATTCCTAACATACATATCTCCATTCTTAATTGAGTGGTTTTAAACATTCGTGTTCTTCTTCTATTAAATGTTCCAAATTTCAGATTCATAAGTAAGAACTGGTAAAACTTGTTTATTAAAAATCTTCCATTTCAAACACAAAGGCATATTTTTTTTTAATATTAAGTTATTTTTACTAAAAATATTACATCCAAGTTTAACTTTATTATTAATTTCATCCATTATGATTCCATTTGTATTAACAATCTGAATAAGATTATTGTAGTTGTTAATCCACAAAATATTTCTTGTAAAACTACTATGGAGATATGGAATCAGTCTGTCACATATCCTTTTCAATATTAATCTTCCTAATATCACTATATAATCTAATCATTGCTGCTGCATTCTGATAAATATTCTTCAGAATATGATAACAATTTAGGTCTATATTTTGATGATCCAATGCTTTAATCATTGTAAAAATGCACATAGTATCAAATGCCTTTTCATTACTTACAAATCTAAAGCATAATAGTAGTTCATAATCCTTTCTATAAATGTCCTTTAAAACTTGAATATGATCTGTGCTAAAACCATTTTTTTAAATTCAGCTTGTTATTCTGATTGCTTAAATCAGCAATTTTTCTATTTCTTCATCTGCTTTTTCTAAGATATCAATTATAATTCCCTCAGAATCTGGAAAATTTTTCTTACCATAGATTTAATTGCATATCTCACTTCCTCATTTTAAATACAAGTCAATCCAGAAGATGTAATAATTGTAGGAAATACTTGTTCTTATTTTTTATTGCTTCATAATTATTTGTAGAATTCTTCCACACATTTCTTAATGTCATTTCTCTTTTAGCAATAGTTCTAGATTTTGTTCTCATTGCAGAAGCAAATTTCCTACCAATACCAACATATTCTTTTATAATTTTGAGACTTTATTCTCTTCTATAGATTTTTTTTTTCTAATTTACAATGATATTCTCTTATATTGTTAATTCTTTTTGTACTATTTTGTAAAATTCTAGATATTCAATTCTTTTTAATGGATCATTTTTTATATAATTTCATATTCTTTCTTTTTTTCATACATTATCTTTTCTGAGTAGGAAATTCACTAGTCAATTGCTGCTTTTTTGTATTAGTTATCTTTGTTGCGATTCTTAATGGTGTATGAATTATCTCCCTATTGACTTCATTCAAATCTGAACCATATTCAAAATCTGTTAAACAATTTGCAAGTTCTCATTTACTGGAGATTAAAAATATTAATTTGAATACTGTTTTTCTTAATAATTTTCATCTTTTTAGTTTTGCATTAACATGTATCTTACATCTTACTAATAGACAATCACTTCTTATGTTGAATTTTTTAAAAACTTTAAAATCATGTAACACATATTTCTGTTAGTCAAAATATAATCTAATTTTGCTGTACTGTCTGTTAGATGATCCATGTCCATTTATATTTAGAATTTTTCTCAAAGAAAAAATTCATACTGTAAAGATTCTTTTTTTCAGCAAGCACCACAAATCTGTATCTTCTCTCATATCTGTTATCATAAATAAATTTACCCATATCAATTTTTAAAATATTGTTTGATCTGATCAAAAGCCTTTTGTACAGTCTCTATTTCTTCATGATAATAAAAATTTATTGGGAAATAAACCTGAATTATTTACATTTGGTATCTTCCATTAAATTGATCAATTAATCTTATCATTCTGTCTTATATACCATCAATTTCTACAATGTTATTTTTACAATATTTGTGCTACAAATGAAGTGAGATTAACTGTAATTATAAATAATAAAACTGAAAAGTATTTCTAGAAAGTATATAATCAAATGACATCAGAAATATTTTGGTCGACTATCAGTCAGTTAATAAAAATGTGATTGTCAGACAAAATAGTGTTCACAAATAAAACAATGCTTTAAATATAGAAAAAAGATATTTTGTTCAAAAATCATTTGTTAGGATAAGAAAAAGTTTCTTTCTTAAAAACAGAAAAGATTTGAAAAAAAAACACAACTCAACTCTATTTTATAAGAATTTAAATATATATATAAATCATGGCTCATAAATAAATACATGTACTTAAAAATAATACAAAATATGTGCACAATTCATTACATATAAAGATATCAAAGTATTCATTCATATTATATCTGGACACCAGATCAAGTAAAACTAGATATTTAAAAACAAAGTAATTAAGAAATTTTATAATTTTTATGATACATAGAAAGACTGAATCAATATAAAGATTAACTCATGGAGATAAATAATTGTTAGATTTGGGCACTGTAGTTGGTTTAAATAATATAGCATGAACATGATTGGTAAGAAAAAATAGGAAAAAAGTATAATCTATTGCATAAATATCTATATAGAGAGATATCAAGTTTTTTTTTTAAAAAAAAGGTTATGTATTTGTTTGTAAATAATAGTGTCTGCTGATTGGATGAATATCAGACGCATGTGATTCCTGTTAGGTAAGAAGAAATTTCTGATCATTTCCAAGAACTCAAGCAGAATTTTTTGTTGTATAATCAAGTTATAATGGTCAAAAAAATAGTGATAGATATGCAAATACAAAGCGCCTCATTATTATAATTATCAAAATATAAAGTTTACAAGGATTTTTATAAATCTCAAAGTATATAAAACAAAGACCATAAGAATGATTAATCAAGAGATTTTGAAAATTGAACAAACTAACAACAAAAAATTGAATAGTCATTTGTAAAGCATATATAAGAATATAAGTAGAAAATATATACTGATACTAAAGGAAAAATTGATATAGTAAAAAATACTTCTCAGTAAATGGGTATATGACATATATGATAATATATGAAAATAATCCAACTAAAAATATTGATCACCTAAAAGTTCATATGCAGAAGTATAAAAACCTTATGTGTGCATATGCAAGATAATTTTTTAATTGAATATAGAAGCCATGAAAACTTACAGATTGGAAGAGAAGCTAAAAGTTGAACTCCCGAAGAGAAAAAAAGAACTGAGGAGTGTAATACAATATTTTTTAAAGATCCTTTTTTAAATTTACTTTTTCTAACTAAAAAAAATTTTTTTTGTTAAAATGACATACTTAATTTAAGCTTATAAATCAGAGTGGTAATGATAAATAAATAATAATAATTTGTTTTATAAGTGTATTGAAATCTAATCTTTCACTCACTCAGCAATCCTATACTTATCTAAACTTTTACATAAAAATTAATAATATTTCATTGAATTAAAACGAGCTCCTTTTCTTATAGCAATACATCTAATATACGAGAGGATGCAATATATTTCTTTATTGCAATACTTCTATATTTCTCTAAAAAAAACCTATATAATATTTAATCATATTTCTCATTCAGCATATTTATGGGCATCAGTTTTCTAATTCCAAGTGACCATCTTATTTATATAAGAATTATATTGAAAGAAATGTAAAAACAACCATGGATACTTAGAAAGACCGGCCACTGGCTAGCTTATTCAGGGTGGGGTGGTATTTAAACCAGGAGAAACATACAGGGAACAGCAATAATCAAGTATTCAATTAATTTACATAAACAATTACTACATATATGTATACTTCTTTCTTCAGCTACCTACATAAAACTTGAGGTAATGAAACAACATGACTATTTCATTAGAGGAGAATTTTTAATATGACAAATAAATAACAAATATATATATATATTATTTGTGCTCAGATATTTTTATAAAACATAAGCATATATATAAATAACTATAAACATTAAATGTCTGTATTTTTAAATCATATAATAATAACTCAAACAAATTTATTTAACACAGTATTCAAAATTAAATAATATATTCTTTACCAGAATTACTTTCAATTGTTTCACTGACAATCTTTATCAACAATTAATACAAATGTACAGAAAATAAAAACTTGCATTACCCATCATTCAATCAATTCAAATTTCCCACAATTCTGTTGTTTTTATATTAGCTGATTGTCTATTCATTAAACCATTTCTATTCCTAGATATCATCATTGCCTCCTTAATTTTATGTTTTTCATTACATCTTTCAATTTGAATAATTTTTACATCTCTATTATTAAATTTAAACCATAATTACATGCTTTATTATGACCAAAAAGCTAAATTAATTAATAAACTTTATAGTGGTTTGTGTAGGATTTCTTTTTTCTCTTCAAATAATATAAATGATATGATAAATAACTCTAAAACCAAGATTTCTAAGTTTGAATTAAGTTCTGTTATATATATGTTGGAATGTGGTTGTGGAATGAAATATATAGGGGAATCAAAATGTACATTACAAAAATGATATAATGATCATAAGACAGTATATAAATGTGTACAGAAAGTAAATATATCTTCAGTAAATATGAATGTTCCATCAATTATTTTTGATCATAAAACTTAAATTTAATAATAGAGATGGAAAAATTATTCAAATTGAAAGATGTAATGAAAAACGTAAAATTAAGGAGGCAATGATGATATCTAGGAATAGAAATGATTTAATGAATAGACAATCAGCTAATATAAAAAACAACAGAATTGTGGAAAATTTGAGTGGAATGAATGATGGGTAATGCAAATTTTTATTTTCTGTACATTTGTATTAATGGTTGATAAAGATTTCAGTGAAACAATTGAAAGTACTTCTGGTAAAGAGTATATTATTTAATTTTGAATACTGTGTTAAATAAATTTGTTTGAGCTATTATATATATATATATTGTAACAGGCACAGGACGATCGAAAAGCTCCAACTTACCTTTTACTTATATCTGTAATGGGGAATTCTTATTATTCAAAATCGTCCACCTTCTGCTACCTCAAGCAGAGAGACATACGGAAACAGACGAGCCGATTTCCGTACTTGACCGAATCTGTACGCTATACGGATATAACCTCCAGATTATTTTTCCCGATCAACTTTCTCCCAGCTGCTGTAAGATATTACAGTTACAGCGCTTGGCTAATTTATAAATTTTACAGGATAAAACCCTGCACCATCAACATTTCACGTGTTAATTTCATAACTAACAGAATGCAAAAAAAAATGAAATAATATTTCTACCATCCTAGTATTAGACTATTTTGTGGAGTGGCGAAGAACGAGACAAGACAGATTTAAATAAATTAATATATTTTTAATACTAACAAATAATTTGATCATAAAAGATATAAGAAACATTAACATAAAAATTAAACATATTATATTCTATAGTGCTATAAGGAAATAAATACTTGAAATTCTTATAAATAAATACTTGAAATCATTATAAATGCTGTCACATTTATAACTCGTCAGCCTAGCTGTCTATTAAAAGAATGTCATTACCATTCATGAAAGGCATTTGGCCATTTTCTATGGAATTTATGTGCACATTTGACGATATATAAAATAATATTTAAGTTACCTAGGGTTTAGTCTTTGAGTTCATTCCGACGTGTTGTCGACCGTCACGTGGATTATCCACTTCTTTAGGAGGGACAGTCGTAGATTATATTTGGTGGGATGTAGCTTCTTGGTTAATAAGGCATGGAGGATGAGGCATCACAGGTCGGGCCACTACAGGAATCCATAGGCAGGCGTTACTACCGTAGCTGTTACATTATTGCAGAACCATTGGTACAGAAGTCCGGATTGACCGCGATCATGATGGCCTTAGCCGGTCATACTATGTGAGATATCGACGGTAAAAGTCATGTTGGTTAGCTATATCGGCTGATTCTTGGAGCCACAATTTTTTCACCTTCTTGACTCGAAGTCTCAAGCTCTAATCTCTCCTTTTATCTCCTTAGCTCTCCACCTAATTTTTCCTTTTTTTTTTTTTAATTAAAACATTCCAATGGTCTTTGTCCTTTAGATTCTTTGTTTCCACTTGTTGTTGACACCTCCCATGCTATGCCTTCGGCCATATGTAACATTATTTTATATGATTTTATAGCATTACATACATTTTATTTATTTCCTTATTTTTCTTTGATTACTTACACAAATTTTAATGCATGTTTTTCTTTATTTCTTATTTAAATTTTAATAATAATTTATTTTTTATCTAATTCTTGCTTTAACTCTACCCCATAAAACCTGCATTTCGTTTATCGTCAAATGTGTACTTTGAAGCCCAGATTCTTATCTTTTCGAACATATTAATTTTCTAGGTTTTTCTTTCCGCGCTATCGAAGTTTTTCTTTTTTTTAAACTTTACTTTTCCTAAATCACATTTTACTACATGTTTTATTTATGTTTCTTTACTGCTTTAACTTTCCTACTGTATGCTGGTAGTATTATAATTTAATATTTACTTTTATCAAAATTCGAACTTTGACTAGCAAAAGATAACGATCTTGTTAACTCTAGTTCCCTCTCTTTCTCTTTGTTTTGCTAATTTTCAACATTTCTTGGTTTTGTTAATTTCCAAGCTCGTTTTTTCTTTCTTATTTATTTCTTTCTTTCCAATCCTAACATTTCTAATTTGTGGATGTTTTGTAGGTACATGTGTGACCACAGTATGTGCGCTCATCACATTACACCGTTCCCCCCTTTAAAATTTTTTTTCTGCATAAAAAAAAAATTTTAACCTTATGCCTGGAAAGCTAAGTGCTCCCAACTATTGTTCGAACTTTTTTTTTTCTCATTATTGCTACTATGATGTAGCGATGAGGTTAATCTATAGAGAGGCGACCAGGTAAATTATATCCCTTTCTTTGCTGAACCAAGCAGTATAGCCAAACCAATTTCATCCTAACATTACCATGCATGCGTTTAATTTCTGCCACTACTCGTATCTACAGGTTCGAATCCACAGGATATCTCTGTGACCCGATTAAACCTGTTCATACATCGCATTTCTGCAATAAGGCACCTCTAAGTGCCAACTCCGGACACTATTATTGAGGTGGCTTGGAAGACTGGCATCTTTCCGTCCAGCTCATTCATGAGCCCAGTGTATTTCTGAAAGCTGTATATCCAAACCAAAAGGGTTCTTTCCCCATAGATTGGTCTCTGGACCATTGACTCACGATATATGTGCTTAATATCTAACTGGAAATATTAATCCAGTGAGTCATTGTGATACTGGGATCTCTGTCCCTGTGTTCTCTGTGTGATAATACTTGATGCACCGCAGAACACACAAGCATGGCAAAGAAGAAGGCAAAACCAAGTACTGCTAATAAGATCAAGCTACAAATATCTAAGCCTACTTTCCCTCAACCTCAATCTACAACCCCATCCTGCCAATTCATTTATCCTTTATCATTTTATCCTAAAGTCCCTCATACTGTTTGGCCATCTATTGGCTCGTCATTTCTTTATATCGTTAGTTTCCGTATGCCCATCCGTTCTCCATGATTCGAGGTCCATGTCCATTTCTGAATTTGTCATCATCTAGTCCTCCCCTTTTTTTTATTTTTTTATTTTGGGACCGCTCTTACATTTTATCTGGTGGTTGTCTTCCTCTGTTGATATCACCTCTTCCTCCTCTGGGATGCAGATGTTGCTCTCGAGGTCCATGACTCACTGTCATGTCATATGGACGCTTATATGCTGTCTCCTCTCTCTGTCGTCTGTTTCCTTGCCTCCTCGGATTCCAATACCTAGAATATCCTTGTTCTTCTTGCCGTCTTTCCCCAGGATCCCAGTCATTTCTTATTCTAGGTGTCTCTTTTACACGCTGTTCCAACGGCGATTCATCATTCTGTTGGTTGTCCCTAGTGGTGTCCAGTGCACTCAGCATCTCCACCACCTGGTCCACCGTTTTCCTCTCTGTACTGATGAGAGTACATTCAATGTCCTTTGGAAACCCGGACCTAATTATACGGAGTATTTGCGTCTCCGATAACGGGTTTGCCATTATTAGTCGTAATCTTGCCACCTGTCGACGGAAGAATGTTACGGATAATTCCTCCGGTCTCCATTTGTGCTGTTTTATTTGATGCAACATATGCTCCTGGAGCTCCTCACTCCAATAACTGCTCTTCAACATTCTCTGGTATGCTGCAAACGTAATGGGCTTCTGGAATAGCGAATTCCACCAGACTTGAGACTCGCCCTGCAGATGGCTGCAAGCGACTGCTATCTTGGCTTTTTCACTTACTCTACTGAATTGGAAGTACCGTTCCAGGCTGCTCAAGTGTTCCATCGGGCTTTCTCCAGGGTTACCATTGAAAACTTGTACCTTCAGGAAGTGATGGAAGCCCACAGGATAGTCCATGTAATTTCCAGCTTCTCTGATTCTGTCTTCTCCATTAGTTCTTGGTTCTCGGCCCTCTATATTGGCCTTAATGCTGCTATTGGCTGTACTCTTTACACATTCTTCCACTTTTGTGTTTAAGCTGGCTACTACTTTTGCCACTTGACCTAAACGCTCCTGCATGCTCATCATCACTCTTTGACTCTTATCTCTAACTACCTCCGTCTCTTCCTCTAACAGTCTTATCTCCCTTTCTGGATGTCCTATATCCTTTTCCCAATCACACTCTCCTAATTCTCTAACTCTCTCCTCAACCGTTTCAGATTTTGCATATCCACATGGCCCTATACTCCTTTGTTCCTCCATCCCCATCTCTGGGTGAAATCCAGCCCATGTATCATTAGACTTTGATTGCTGGATGATCTCATTTTTTACTTCTTCCTTGAATGCAGCCACTCTTTTCTGGCTATCGATTTCGACCTTGATCATCCATTCTTCTATTCTTCTCTCCTGTCTGTTCATGTATTCTTCCACGAATTGCTGTTGATCAATCCTCATTTGCCTTAGCATATCCATGATATCATTATTACTTATTTTACCCGGTGCTTTCATCTCTTTATCTTCATTCCCTTCTCTCACTTTCTTTCCTTGACCGTCCATTTTATCTTGGGATCTCGTATGCATAAATATAATGTTCTTTAACCCTTAATCTACATTTTTAATATTGTTTTACTAAACTCTTCTGGCTATATTTATATATTGAAAATTTTTTTTCTATTGATTCTCTGCTTTCCTTTTACTTTGATTAACGATTTAATATTTGTGATTTATCAGTTAGCGTTTAGATCGCTAGCCAATCCAAACATTTGTACTCCGGTTCCTCTTCTTGTCCGCCTGCCCTAGATTTGCCCAACTGCCCGTCCACCTTGATGATTGTCCTCGTTTTTCCCTACTCATCTACCTCTGACTCACTTTAATTAATTCAATGCTGCACGTTTATATATTTTTTTTAATTCAATGCTGCATGTTTATATATATATATTTTAAATTTTAACTCACTACTATATCGATATACCTAAAGAAATTCATTTTGACTGTGTTTCCAGACGCATGAACTTATGACATATATATTTCTAATATTTCGTTATAAACTCCCCTTATTTTACGGTCGTTTTAGAATAAAATCATACACATATATTTCTACACTGGGATAATCTCCCTCGTTACACATAAAACGTTTTTTGTAAATTATATTCCTTTCACTATCTTAAAATCATACGTATATCTCGT
The DNA here is from genome assembly GCA_028023455.1 of Epiperipatus broadwayi. Taxonomy (NCBI): domain Eukaryota; kingdom Metazoa; phylum Onychophora; class Udeonychophora; order Euonychophora; family Peripatidae; genus Epiperipatus; species Epiperipatus broadwayi. Next base: position 2,600,778 of record JAQFVV010006242.1, on the reverse strand, counting down.
TACACATAAAACGTTTTTTGTAAATTATATTCCTTTCACTATCTTAAAATCATACGTATATCTTTTTTTTTTTTTCAACACGACTTATATTACATGGCGGTAATCATTTGACATTATGATTTCTTTGTTCGTTATAACTTGACTAATTATTATCTGAGGCTATCCTTCACTATTCATTTCAATAACTTTCATGATACTAAAAAAAAATTTTCCCCTCGCAACTCTTTGTGCACATTTGACGTGAAACGCTCGTATGGAGTATTATAAAAAAAACTTATCCCCTTCGCTTCGCTTTTCGCCACTTTAACTTGCAACGCTAAATTTATATGTTTGAAAACACATATATTAACCAATTTTTATTTTAGAAAATATTTATTATATTATATAACTATTCAACACGTGATTGTTAATTGGGCAGAAGTTTCAGATCCCGGACTGGCCCCCAAAATATGTAACGGGCACGGGACGATCGAAAAGCTCCAACTTCCCTTTTACTTATATCTGTAATGGGGAATTCTTATTATTCAAAATCATCCACCTTCCGCTACCTCAAGCAGAGAGACATACGGAAACAGACGAGCCGATTTTCGTACTTGACCGAATCTGTACGCTATACGGATATAACCTCCAGATTATTTTTCCCGATCAACTTTCTCCCGGATGCTGTAAGATATTACAGTTACAGCACTTGGCTAATTTATAAATTTTACAGGATAAAACCCTGCACCATCAACGTTTCACGTGTTAATTTCATAACTAACAGAATGCAAAAAAAAATGAAATAATATTTCTACCCTCCTAGTATTAGACTATTTTGTGGAGTGGCGAAGAACGAGACAAGACAGATTTAAATAAATTAATATATTTTTAATATTAACAAATAATTTGATCATAAAAGATATAAGAAACATTAACATAAAAATTAAACATATTATATTCTATAGTGCTATAAGGAAATAAATACTTGAAATTCTTATAAATAAATACTTGAAATCATTATAAATGCTGTCACATTTATAACTCGTCAGCCTAGCTGTCTATCAAAAGAATGTCATTACCATTCATGAAAGGCATTTGGCCATTGTCTATGGAATTTATGTGCACATTTGACGATATATAAAATAATATTTAAGTTACCTAGGGTTTAGTCTTTGAGTTCTTCCGACGTGTTGTCGACCGTCACATGGATTATCCACTTCTTTAGGAGGGACGGTCATAGATTATATTTGGCGGGATGTAGCTTCTTGGTTAATAAGGCATGGAGGATGAGGCATCACAGGTCAAGCCACTACAGGAATCCATAGGCAGGCATTACTACCGTAGCTGTTACATTATTGCAGAACCATTGGTACAGAAGTCCGGATTGACCGCGATCATGATGGCCTTAGCCGGTCATACTATGTGAGATATCGACGGTAAAAGTCATGTTGGTTAGCTATATCAGCTGATTCTTGGAGCCGTGATTTTTTCACCTTCTCGACTCGAAGTCTCAAGCTCTAATCTCTCCTTTTATCTCCTTAGCTCTCCACCTAATTTTTTCTTTTTTTTTCTTTTTTTAATTAAAACATTCCAATGGTCTTTGTCCTTTAGATTCTTTGTTTCCACTTGTTGTTGACACCTCCCATGCTATGCTTTCGGCCATATGTAACGTTATTTTATATGATTTTATAGCACTACGTACATTTTAATTATTTCCTTATTTTTCTTTGATTACTTACACAAATTTTAATGCATGTTTTTCTTTATTTCTTATTTAAATTTTAATAATCATTTATTTTTTATCTAATTCTTGCTTTAACTCTACCCCATAAAACCTGCATTTCGTTTATCGTCAAATGTGTACTTTGAAGCCCAGATTCTTATCTTTTCGAACATATTAATTTTCTAGGTTTTTCTTTCTGCGCTATCGAAGTTTTTCTTTTTTTTAAACTTTACTTTTCCTAAATCACATTTTACTACATGTTTTATTTATGTTTCTTTACTGCTTTAACTTTCCTACCGTATGCTGGTAGTATTATAATTTAATATTTACTTTTATCAAAATTCGGACTTTGACTAGCAAAAGATAACGATTTTGTTAACTCTAGTTCCCTCTCTTTCTCTTTGTTTTGCTAATTTTCAACATTTCTTGGTTTTGTTAATTTCCAAGCTCGTTTTTTCTTTCTTATTTATTTCTTTCTTTCCAACCCTAACATTTCTAATTTGTGGATGTTTTGTAGGTACATGTGTGACCACAGTATGTGCGCTCATCACAATATATATATATATTGCACAGACAAGCAAATCAAATAAAAAAAACAAAGAGAAAAAATAATGTCTATTCAATCCAAATGCAAATATAATTTTAACAGAGAAGAGAGCTGATCAGAATATTATCATATAACATTTTTAAACATCACTATAAAATGTACACTAATGTGTAAAGGAAAAGTATATATAATAAAGTGTACATATTTCCAGGGATTTCTAGGAGAAAGTAACAGATTCAGATTGGTAATGATAATAGTTTCATTTGATGCAATGGCCATTAAAATTGCTGCTTGTCATGGATGTGTTATTCTGTTTGGTTCTTTGAATCTCTATTAATTTGGTTGTTAATTCTAAAAGAAATGGTCAGGAGTGGATTTCTTCAGGTTTAGGTGGTGATTTAATTATATAGCAGCTTGCATATCTTCATGGGACCAGAGTCAAAAGCCCAACACATTTTAAGCTTCTACCCCAGCCTATTCATAGCTGGAAAATATACTTGTTGGTTTCAATAAGATTCTAAAATCTTCAATGTAGGACTTTAATATTGTGAACAGACAGACATAGATACTAAATCTTTTACCTTCTAATTTCAGTAAAAAATAGCATGAACTAATTCTTGATCTCCACCCCCTCTTTTATATATATATATTCTAGAAAGTTCCAATCCACAGAATTTCAGTCATTTCTTTTTTGTTACGAAGCACATGTTATTTCAGGTCCGGCTTCTTTTCAAACAAAAGCAAAGCTTTTAGCATCTTTTCCTTTTTTGTCTTGACCACAAAGTCCATTGAACACCTTTAAGTTATTTTTATTTTTAAATACTTAAAATAATGCCTTTGTTAAAAGGCATTCCACAGATAACAATCTGTATAGTTTCTCTCTATTTTTTTTTAGGTATTTTTATTTTTATTAAATATATATATATATATATATTTCATTAAAAATGAAAATAAGTGAATATTAAATATATATATATATATATATTTCATTAAAAATGAAATACAGTGAATTTCATCCTAGAAATAATGTGTATATTATATATTTTTATTTTTTTGATTCCTTCCATTTGCCTGCTTATACAACAATATATACACACATGCTTCAACAACTCTCCCCCCCCATCCTTCATGTCTCTTTTAACTCTTTATTTAACTATTTGAAGAAAGCATAAAAAAATCAAATATAAAATATGGACAATTTAATAATAAAATTATATGCATATGTATGGATACAAAACTTTTTTCTTTAGAACAGGGTTTGATCCCCACCCTGTTACAATATCCCCCATTTGAACATCTTCAAACACAGTCTATATGTTTGAATGGCTCAACTTTATGCAACAAATCAATCAACAACAACAAAAAATTCATATACTAATCTTTAAACCATCCCTGCTAGACTTGGCACAACCACCCATATAACAAATTTTTAAAAAAACTTTCAGAATATGTGTTCATTTATGTCTCTTCTCTTTCTTCTTTCCATCAGTTAGCCCATTGACCATCTTTTGACATAGGGGGCTGCAACTCTTTTTCTGATTCATTATTCAGCTTGCCCAGTGGTCAACAGTCTTCATACTCATACTGCCAGCTTGGCCTAACACTACTATCCCCTCATGATTTGATGAGCTCCAAAATCCCTCATCTTCTACTTCGATCTCATAATCTGAGCCCCACAAACTTCTTTTCCTCAATCTACTGGTGGATTATAATCATAGGTGCTCATACCAATCATGTTTAGTAACTTGGTGGCTTCCTCAATAGATGCTTTTTTATACCTAACATCATTTGTTCCACTTTCATTGGCATATTATGTCTCATAATCTGAATAAAGTGGCTTTCAGTCATGTTGCATGCATCTAGCATCCACAGGTTTGCCACTTACTGATGAAAGAATTGAGAGTAACTTTCTTTCCTCCTTCCCTATACTTCTCTTACATAATTTAGTATCTAGTTAACTCCTGGTGGTCCTCAGACCAAAAATATCCTGCACCTCTCTTTGATATTCCCCAAAGATCATGGGTTGCTGAAAAAGCAAATCCCACCATGATTGTGCATTTTCAATTAGATTGCTACACACAATTGCAATTTTGCTTTCCTTAACCATAGTTGTTGATGCTAAAATATCTCATGATTGCACATTTTCAATTACAGTTTTGCTTTCCTTAACCATAGAGTTAATGCTAAAATATTTCCTCACACTTTTCAAGTGTTTTACAGGAGCTTCTCCCATTTAGCTGGCAAATCTTTAAAAATTGATTCCATTAACCTATGCTGGTACATATTTAATCATAGCTTCCCACCCTTCTGTTACCTTTATATTATTTCCCTGCTCTTTTTTCTCTTTGCCCTTGCCTGGCTTTCATCTATTTTCTTTTTGCTGACTTATCTTTATCTTTACTATACTGTCCTCTTTCACCACCTTTCCATCACTCTTACCATTGACTATTCCCTTTTTTTAGTTCTACTCTCTGTTCTAATTCTTGAAGTCTTTCGATTTTATCTTCAAATTCCTGAAATCTGAGTTCTAAGCTTTCTAACATTTTTATAATAACCTTCATCATTCTCAATTCTCCTTTCATTTCTTTCTTCTGTTGATCCATTTTTTTATGATCTCATTTTCATTTACTTCCTGCTTTATCCTAGTATTATATATATATATATATATATATATATATATATATATATATATATATCACTATTTCTAAAATCAAACATGCTAGGCTTAACTCACCAGCCCACAAGATACTATGCTACATATATAAATGTTCCTATGTAGTCCACTCCATTACATATCTGATTTTTCTAACTTAAAACAAAACAATATGAATTATAACACTTCACTAATAATCTCTCTTTAACTCTTTTTCCTTTTTTAAACAAACATATTATAACTCTTACTATTATTCAACCTCTATATTGTCCCCCATACTTTCTAATCTTTGAAAGCCACACATTGGGTGCCATTATAACAAAGTCAAGATCTCACAGCTGTGTATCTACCATCACATTTGTAATCACCCAACATATCTCTTTATTATGGTAATCCTATACTTATCTAAAAATTTTCATAATAATTAATAATATTTCATTGAAACAAAATGAGCCCCCTTTCTCATGGCAATATATCTACTTTAATATATAAGAAGTTGCAATATATTTTTTATTGTGATACTTCTATATTTATCTAAAAAAAAAACTATAATATTTAATCATATTTCTCATCCAGCATATTTATGGATGTCAGTTTTCTGATTCCAAGTGACCAACTTATTTATATAAGAATTATACTGAAAAGGATAGAAAAACAATCATGGATACTTAGAAAACCCAGTCACTGGCTAGCTCAATCAGGGTAGGTGGTATTTAAACCAGGAGAAACATACGAAGAACAGCAATAATCAAGTATTCAATTAATTTACCTAAACAATTACTATACATATGTATACTTCTTTCTTTAGCATGAAACAACATGACTATTTCATTAGAATACAATTTTTAATATAACAAATAAATAAAAAAAATGTATTATTTGTGTTCAGATATTTTTATAAAACATAAGCATACACATAAACTGCATAGACAAGCAAATAAAAAACCAAAGAGTGAAAATAATGTCCATTCAATCCAGATGCAAAATATAATTTTAATGGAGAAGAGAGCTGATCAAAATATTATCATATAACATCTTTAAACATCAATAGAAAATGCACGCTAATGTGTAAAGGGAAAATATATATAATAAAGCATACATATTACCTAGGATTCCCTGGGGAAAGTAACAGATTCAGATCAGTAATAATAATAGTTTCATTTGACACAATGGCCATTAAAATTGCTTGTCATGGATGTGTTGTTCTGCTTGGTTTCTTGAACCTCTATTAATTTGTTTTTTAACTCTAATACAGATGATCAGGAATAGATTCCTTCAGGTTTAGGTGGTGGTATGGATTCCTTCAGGCTTAGGTGGTGGTTTAATTATGTAGCAATTTGTGTATCTTTGTGGAACCATGGTGAAAAGCCCAGCATATTTTGAGCTTTTACCCCATCCTATCCAGTACATGCATGATATTAGATAATCCTAAACAATGATGATGATTAGTATTTAACAATGCCAAAACATGTTTATAGCATTTAATATATGCTTAGTGTTACAATTACTTTAGCATTTATGTACATGTATGCAAACAAATTTACTGATGTTTGCTCTTTTACAATATTGTCCTCATCGTTAGAATTTGATTTGTTTGGTGATGGTCTTAAGGCCAAGATTTTATGGTATGCTTTTTTAAAGCCAATCACAATGTACAATTCTTAATGTTGTTTCAATAAATTTATCATTAGCATATACACCTGGGTCTCGTTTTACGTGATAGATAGGTTCCTCAGAAAACGCGCAAATGGAATCACGCAAAAATAGACGTAATTTACATTGAAAAAGGGGGAGATGCAGTCTGTGATTTTTCAAAATTTGCATAAAAACAAAGCACCAATATAAAATTACTTTAAAATTCACATGCAAAAAAAATAAGGAAATAAAATATGACTAATAAAAAATTTCAAATTTGAAAAAAATTGATACAAGACAAACTTTTTTTAACTATAATATTTAATTTTATTCAAAATAATATATTTTTATGCATAATTTACAGTACAGTAATTTACATTTTTTTATACACATTTTAATTATTATGATTTTCTGGTGACAACATAATTAGTAATTAATCTTTGAGACGATGATTTTATTAATTGTTTATGAAGCTCATGATATCCAGACATACAACCATTTAGCTCTCATTGGAATTTAAGAGCACATTAATGATTAGTGTCATTAATAAGAAAATAATAATTGATTACGTTCTTTTTTAAAAAGCAAAAACAGAATGTGATTTAAAATGCAAAATTAACATGCACAATGTTTGAACAAATTTACATTATAATCTCGTAAAATTTAATATGTGAATACATAAAATGTGGAAATCATGATTTTAATTTCATTATTTCATAAAATCTTACTATTATAAAGCACTGAAAATATTGAAATTATTAAGATGAAAGTCGAATTCCAATAATGTGCTATTACTTTTAATATAACGTAAGTGCGCAAAATTTATTATTTAAAGTAATAGCGCATTATCGGAAATCGACTTCCGGTAAAACACGAATCACATAACTTCAAAATCATGTTAAATAAGTCCGCATAAAAAGCGACCCAGGTGTAGTCTTCTTTTTTTATGATCTCTTACAAGTAGTGCTTAATGTGAGTATATTACAGATTATGATCTTATTATTATTGATTTTATATTGTTGTTAATTTGTATTTTTTTACAAATTATATCTACATATTGAGAGAGGAATGACTTTTGTATACAACAAAGTGATTATGTAATTTAGAGATTTGGTAAGTGTATATATTTACATTATATAAAAGAAAAAAAAAACTTTTCACAGAGGTTACTTATATAAATAGTAATAAAGTTTAAAATAACCAAAATTTAGTTAAACAAGTATATACTATTATTAATAATATGTAAAATAAATGATTTAAAAATAGTTACATAAATACATTAATACATGTAAATGGATTCTTTTTTTTATTGTTATTCTAATAAAATTAACTAAATGATTAATCAGTTTCAAAAGAAAAATATTTTTTTAAAAAAGGAAATAGCTGTTATTTATATACTTTCTAATTAAAGATATTTTAGATATTTAATTAAATGTTCTGAAATATCACTGTAGATAATAAAATATTAATTCTAAAAAAAGGGATTAATTGCTGTTATATTAGTAAGAAATTTGAATTAATCTAAAATTATTTTTGTTCCAGGCTTAAAGAAAAAAATGCTAATGGCTTTATTGCTCTACCAACTGTATCAAACTACACAGAGTTTTTTCAGATTAATCTTAATGTATGGTATTAATAAGGTTATTTTATTTTTATTAAAAAAGGCAAAAAACAGTCTTTATTTCTCTCTTTTTTTAAACCTATCTGGGCAATTACTATCAGATAGCTACAAATAATACTAAGGCATATGTAAATTTAGGAGTTTGCAATGTAAAAACTAATATTGCTGCTAGCAGATCTTTATCTGAATTGCAATTTTCTGCTAGACAGAATTTGCATGCCAGCAGTTCTTCTGTGATGACCAGCAAAGTCACCATGTAATGCTTGAAATATACTAGATCATTACACATTACAATTTACATAGTTCAAACCATGTAGCTACTCTTTGTAAGTAAAGAAGTCATCTATCAACTGTAAAGCTAAATTATTTTTAAACGGCTATTTATGAAAATAATTCTACTAATGACAACAAAGAAACTCAATAATAGTTATACATACATATTGTAAATATTGTCTAAAGATTGAAATGATAAAGAAATGATATATGAAAGTATATAAATTAAATCAGTACCACATAGTGCACTAGATGGCAATATTATATGAAGAAAGTTGCTACTGTGTTAACAGATTGTGTAAGCAGAATAAATGGAGGTTTGATATTATAGTGGTTTAATAAATAAAATCAGAGGCTTATTCTAGAAAGAGTACTTTGCTTATTTTGTAGTTACATTAAAAGAAGGAAAATCCACTTGTTTATTTGTTATAAGAAACTTTGAAAAACATATAGTAAGTTATCCAAGATAAAATACTATTTTGAACAAATGAATTGGTAATAAATTTTACATTAGCAAACCAATACTAATTTGCGAACATGTTAATGGAAGCTATAAGAAAGAATATTAAAATTCTCACACACAAAAAAAGTGCTATAAAATCATCAAAGAAAATTAAAGCATTATTGCCATCGTTTTATTAGAAGTTGTAAGCTGGATATCACTGTTCAATCAAGATTTCACTTACAATAAAAAAAATTGTTTACACTTTGTTTATACATATGCCATGTATTTCCTTTTTATGTTTGTGAATACATTATTCCATTTATAATAAAAAATATAACTGGATAGGTACCTTTGAAAGAATTATGATTAACACTCCCATATAAAATATTCATGATTATTTATTAGAAGACCATTATGGAAAATAATAAATACATCATATAAGTACTACAGTTTTTACTACATCTAATGTTAGAGGAAAATTCTTTTTATATCGGTGATAATTACATTTAAAAATCAAATATCAATTTAAATTACAAGATTTTTATTATACATCCACATATATAAAAAAGAATTAAATATTTTTAAAAGAATAATTTGAATCTATGATTTTAAAACTGAGTTAATAATTAAGTAGTTGAGCTATATTTTAGAAGGTAAACATGTTTGGTTCAGGATCAGTATTTATATTTATATATGTAAACAGATCACTACACTTATTGTTTTCTATGCACATTTAATAACTTATTATCTATATTATACTAATATATTTACTTATATGGATGTTATTAGCTTACTTTGTTACTCATTAAATAAAATTATTAATTTTTACAATAAATTTATTCAAATATTTAATTATACATTTATTTTATATTCATGTTTATATATCTGGGAATCTTTTGCTCTATATAATACTAGATAGTGATAACAATATATATATATATATATATGTGTGTGTGTGTGCGTGCATGTGAATTCTGCATAATATTCTTTGAAAATTATATGGATGGCACCCAAGATCAAGATTATATAATGATAATTCAATTTAGTTGCTAAAAATAATCCTTATATGCATACATATTGTTCATAAAAATATATCATTACAATTTTATTTATATCCATTATAGAAGTGGTACCAGTATGAGCTAAGCATGCTTACCATCATGATCATATAAAAATTATTTACTTAATTCTTTTAATTTCATTACATAATTGTTACAAACATTGGATTCAATTGTCGACTATTTCTGTCATCTAATATTAAGTATTGAATATCTTTAGAAAAATTTAACTTTATTTAAATATTCTAATTATATTCAATTGTTAGTAATAGCATACACGTTAGAATATGCACAATGTTTCAAGAGGTATTCTTCTCTCTTCTTCAATTGTTTCTGGCCTGCCCAATGACAGTATTAACATAGGAATTGAACCTGGGCCCTTAGATCTTTGTAATCTAACCAACTGAGCTATCCTACCAAAGGCAACAGTCAGAAGAAATTTCATATTATCTATATGATTCTTCATGATTTCTCCATTTTTTCTAATAACAAAGTTGATTAGTGGTTTCAATACTTTATGTATAGTCACACTAGGTTGACTTATGGGGTTATTCACTATTATCATGTGAGGAGGTTATTTGAATTTTCTTTTTTGTACCTTTTCCTCTCTATCCAATATTTTTGTATTTACCCAATTGAACATATGTTCATTGGTATATATATATGAGCTGCTAGCTTTGACACATTCATTTTCTCCTAATTATATTTTCCTTAATTTGTCTATTTTTTGGTATGTATAGATACACTACAGAACCAATAATTGTTTTTTTTTTTCTTTTGATGGTTCTTTTTGGTGTCTATTTAAAGTTTTCTAAATAAGTCAATGAATAAACATTGTGCATAAGAGTTTGTTTTATATAGTTTTTTTCTTTTTTCAAATATGAAATACCATGTGAATGTGGAAGAATGTATATTGGTGAGACCAGTCACCCCATTGAAAAATGATTGCAAGAACACAAAGTGGTGTTTAGAAAAAAGAGAAAACAAATCATATCTAAGATAGCAGACCATATATGTACCAAGGAAAATACAAAAATATTGGATAGAGAGATGAAATACACAGGCTTATATATACCTGTGTCTATATATGTAATAGACAGGGTACGAGCACAGACTTTCACACGACCCACCACTCTCCACACTATCTCATAACACTGATACACCTGAACACAACAATCTCGGCCTAAGGGTGGCCTTTGAGCGTTCCATCATCAGATTTTCAATTGGATGGACAGTTGAAGAGTTGGAGTGTGGAGTACATTGAAGCCTGTCCATTAAAGTAGGAGGATTTGTTATCTTAATATATATCTGAGCACTTGTAGCATATATGTGTGGAGATGGTAATCTGGACCAACTGATGATTGCTGGTTCAGCATGAAATACGTATATTGGTGATTATTTATCTTTTCGACATATGTGTGTTCAGGTGTATCAGTGTTATGAGATAGTGTGGAGAGTGGTGGGTCATGTGAAAGTCTGTGCTCATACCCTGTCTAGTGTATAGAGAGGAAAAGTGAAAAAAAAAATTCCAATAAGCTGCTCACATGATAAGTGACCTAGTGTGACTATACATGGTGTATGGAAACTACTTTTTATAATAATTTCCTGTTATCCAAATTTAGTGTATAAAAATGTAAAATCTTTTTTGGTGCAAAGATTTGTCTGCAACACAATATAACTTTGGATTTGATTGCATATTCTGGGCTTTTTATTTTCTGCGCAGATTTTTACAAATTTTTTTATGATATTTTGTTAATAGCTAAACTGACTAAAAAAATTATATATTAAATAAATAGTAAATAAAATGGTAAAGTCAATACTTAGTTAGATATTGAAAATAAAAAATTGTCTTTGTCTTAAGTTTAGTTTTTTTTTCTATATAGAGATTTCTTCTATATTTAAAGAATGCTTTTAAAATTGTTTTAAACCTAGAACTTGTCAAAATGTATATTTTACCTTTCAAAGTTACAATTGTGACTTCCGCTTTTGGCAGCCATCTTTGCAACTGGTCTTACAAAAAGCGTTCCTTAGCGATTCAATTTCAGGAAGATAGGGACGATTGTCCCCTTACCTTTACATTTCTTATTCAAGGTAAGTCGGTTTTAATCATTATATATTATGGAAAGTGATAATATAATCGATAACTCGCAAATTAAGGTTAGCCCCGATCTCAGCATTCAATCTAGCAATGCAGTCATCGGTCGTAAATTTTATAGCCTTAGATCTAATCTAAATTCATCCAAAATAACTTCTACAACAAATAAAAACCCACAAACCAATATTTCAAAAGAAAACAGCATCACAAATATCAACAAAAGTTTAGAAAATATTCAACTTACCCCTAATATAAGTAATAGCATTAATATCTCATCAAGCGAAACTATTGAAATTCTTAAAAATACAAGCAAAAACCAATCATCACCTCTCCGAAGACTTTACACACCCTCAGAAGACTCTAATGAGCAATTTCCTTTGCCCAATAATACCCTGGAAACCATATCTGAAAATAATAGACAAAATTACCGACAAGATGATTTCGGTGAATTTTTTAAAGTAAAAACTTTTCCACCAGAGGTCGACAAAACCAGTGCTGTCACATTACAGTTTGTCAACAGTAAATTTAAAAATCAAAAAGAAGAAATAAATTTTAAAACCGATAAATCACATTCCAGAACAAACAAAGATTATAGCGCAGAACAATCCATTGCTACTTCAGCCAACTTACAATCTAATCCAATTTCTTCAATACCAATATTGAAAAATTCCTCTACGTACGCAAATATCGTAAGGTCTAAAAATTCTGAGAGCATCTCCGAAAAATATTAAGGCCGATAATTTCAATGAACTATATTTGAATATCTCAGAACTAGACATAGAACAAGAATCAAACACTTTGGAAAATGTCTCATTTAATATAAACGATCTTAATGACGACATGTTCCTAAAAATAAATAATGAGTTCAACAAAACGATTCCCAATAGCCTATATAAATCGTTTGCTAACTACTACAGCGATAAGTTGTTAATCTTAGCCATAACAAATCAACAATGTGCTCTATATAAGTTCCCTCTAGAACAGCTATACAGTCTAATCAATCAAAAACAATTAGGCAGAGGCATTCATATGATTCTTAATCATCCCAATGACCGCTATGTTATCGTTGAGTTTAAAACATGGGCGGACCGTATGAACTTTAAAAATAAATACAGATCTTTAGGAAATTTTATACTATGCTCCATAGATATGAACCGTCCTGTTACACTATCCGGCAGAATCCAAAACTGCCTTGCCCACTTGAAAGAACAAGAACTACAAGACATCCTTATTAATTATGGTTCAGTTAGCAAATTTAAACACCTATTAAACCCTCACTGCGAAGATCAAATCCTGTCCAATACAGTTATCTTCACACTTACATTGAAGAAAAACATTATACCCACTGACATACCCACTATTATTACTGCAAGAGGCTCTCCTATGGTTTTGACTTTCAGGGGAGTACATCCACAATGCTTCTTCTGCCTTCAAAGAACACACCTCATTAAAGATTGTGCAGCAAGAATATGTACACACTGTGGTATTAAAAAGAATAAAGTTCACAGATGTCCTGGTAGACCTACTAACACGGCTTTCACATCCTTAAATAGACAATCACCACATGGGCCTAATTCAATCAGCAACCTCACAAACCCAGACAACCTGATTCAAATAAATCCTCCAACAAACCCTTTCACATCCAAACCTATCGTTCAAAATGAAAATATTCAAGAAAGAACAAACGACAACCTCTACACTAATAGTAGTGAATCAGAGATCCAAGCAATTACATATACTGCGCCTAAACCAATCACTCAAACCGATAAGACTAAAGATCTTACATACGATACATATTATACTAATCCCCGAGAAACAATACTAGGCCAAACTCTTGATACAAAAGAAGGCAATATGACCAAACCACCTGACGAGAGCAAGGAAAATACAGGCAATGAAGAAAATACACTCAAAAAATTTCAAAACAATCCATCCATAACATCTCCCATCCAGTCTAAAACCATTGATACATCTTCATTTGGGTCAGTTAAGTCCAGTAAACCTAAACAAAGTGATCCACAAACTGTCCTCAATTCTTCAGCTCCTGCAATAATTAACCATCCAGATGAAAAGACTTGTCAAACACTCAACCCGAAAGTCAGCATAGTTAATGTTTCCCAACAGTTACAGCAAACTGAAAATGACTCAGGTCTAAAATTTAAAACAAATTCCTATAACAATAAAAAAAAACACTTTTATCAAAAGAACAGGAAAATGAAAAAAACACTATTAAACTTCAAAACCCTCAAAAAACCGACACAACAAATACCCAAAATACAAATAAGAAAATTAAAAGAAAAACAATTCGTTCAGATAAATCAAGCTCTGATGATGATAGTGCCCATCTGATACATTACTCACCTCCACCCTCTAACAAACAAATTTCAGATATATCATGCACAAAGCCTCGCAAATCCATAGAAAAAAAGAGGAAAACCATGGATCCTACAATCATTGATACCATTGATCCTTCTGACGAATCTCAGACAGATTACACTACTTCATCAGACACCGAAGACTTCATGGATGCATTTCCTCAACCAACAACTATATCACCAATCCATCCACAAATTCAATCACAAGACTCTGATTGCCAAACAACATCAGACCTCATTAACATAGAGATGTCCCACATTGACTTAACCTTTTAACTGTTTGACTCGTTCTTAATCGAGGCACTTTTTGATACATATTCGTTTTAATCGAGTAAATTTGACATCGCTGTAAATTGCTTAGTTTTTGGACTACGTTTACGGTTTTAACGTCATTTTTTAGAACGCAAAAAGTTTTATAATATACTGCCATCTATTGAATTATTTTACAAGTAAAAAATCAATTAATTGATGATTTATGTCAAACAAAAACTAAGCACTGCCTTTTCACATCTTTTCTTGAATCTTATTGGCTGTTGAAATTTTGTAAACAAAAGAAAATGGAAAAGCTCCGCCTTCTCATCATCTTTTCTTGAATCTTATTGGCTGTTAAAATTTTTATATGGCTGCCAAAAATTAAAAATTTACGAACGCTTTTGTTTTATTTTGAAAATGATAAACGAATGTTTTAGAGCATTTTAAAAAAATTTTTTTGATGAAATACAAATAAAATACAAATTATTTTCATATAATATGTCAAAAATAAATATTATTTTATAAAAATAGTTACGATTTTAGCAAGAATTATTTATTTATTGCAAAGTCGGGAAAAAAAATCATAACGTGAAATTATGATTGCCGTTTCTTTTCATGTCAACCGTAACAAATATTTTTAAAATTAAAAATCAAAATTTATTTTTGAACAAACTTTCGTTTATTTTTATAATGTGAGAAATTACTAATATACTTTTTAAAAATGAAACTAAAGTGAATATATTTAAAAAAACGGTCAATAACTTTTGAAAAATTGATACATTATTTTGTGCATCGGCTAATTAAAAGCTTTGAGTGATACCACCTGCAGCGAATGAACAATTGGACAGTTAAAGGGTTAATACACTTTGCTGAGGACGGTTTGGATTAATCTATCATGTTCTGCAAAATTGCTGGCATTAACATTCGCAGCATCAACTCAATTGATAGAGTTCAAGCTATTAAAAACTGGCTCTCGCTCTGCTCCCCTCATATACTTCTTATGGGTGAAACTAAATATCACCATAAGACCGATCATAAAATACTATCTCTTCTCTCAACTCTCGGATTTACTAGATTTTCCATAGGCCATTCTGCTTCAGGTGGAGTCGGTATTCTTCTCAGCAAGTCAACACCACCTAACAGCTTTAGCATTCTATTCCTAGATGCCAATATTATTATCATAGAAATAGACTATTGGGGTTATCCGATCATCATAGCTTATATATATACAGCCAAAAACACCTCAAATATCTAAAAATAATCCACATCCTAAATGCCATCAACGCTAACAGAGCCTCCCCTACTATTCTTCTGGGAACTTTAACACCACATACAATGACTTCAACAAGACATTTTTGCATCTAATAAATCGCAGATTAATGTGTGGAGAGGGCTTCTTCCCTCCCGAAGCCTACTCTTTCTATACTAAAACTAAAAAGTCCCTGATTGATTTGGTTTACTACACCCCAGACCTCCATTTCAACCTTGATGCAGCCTTGGCCCCTGTTGCTTTCTCTGATCATATGGCTCTAATCTTACAACTTACACCTATTTCAATCCCTGCACCTATTGATGGACCTGGTAAAACCATGTGCATGATCACCCAATCAAATATGACAGAAGTGATAGTATCTGAGGCATACATCCTTTTCCAGAAACTAAACATCCTTTCCCTTCCTGCTGAGGAGGGCTGGTTTTCCTTCATCGGAATACTACAATCCATATTAAATCACCATGCCAGGAAAATCAAAGGACCTAATGGCCTTCTAAATGATCTAACAGACATTAATATACAACTTCAAGCTTTACAGCAAAATTTCACAAATACAGAAAAAATCATCTTCCTTAAAAATCTCTACAAAATCAAGCAAAAGTCCCTTGCAGAATATATATCCATCAGAACTGCCAAATGTTTCTTAGCACAACAACACTGCTGGACGAGAGACTACCTTAGATGGGCACTGGGGTACAATAGAAAACAAATCACTCCCTTATTCATTAATTCTAATGGAACTAATCTCGTTGGCTTTCCAATGATGCAGCACATCAGCAAACAATTCTGCCAATTAATGCAAAAAGATGGAGCTCCTCCTATAAACAGCTGGTTGGATGCTGATGACCCCGGCAAACATGGCATCATGGAAATCCAAATCAAAAAGAAGATAACATCTCTCCCTGACGGCGTTCATCCTGGCCTTCATGGCATCCCAAATTTCCTTCTCAAACACCTCAGTCAATTCACTGTGCCAATTATTAAAAAAATGATTGATCACCTAGCCTCCGGCAACAGAAACATAACAGATCTTTACCCAGTGGCACTCGTGCCTTTTATTAAAAAAGCAAAACCACTAAACAACATTAACAATATCCGGCCAATTTCCATGACCCCATTGCTTATCAAGATAATTGAGTCAGTCATTAAAGATCAAATCCAAACTCAAATCCTTAGCCATATCTCGTCAAACCAATACGGAAAAAAGGGATCATCAACCTCGCATGCTATGTCCAATGTAACTGCACTATTCAATTACATCAGAGGACATCGTAAATCAAAACCTATTGCTGTCCAGCTGGATGTTGCGGCAGCATTTGATTCAGTCCAGATAAATATCCTCCTGGATATTCTGTTGGAATGCGACATTCCAGCCGGGATTGTTCAGATGATCAGCAATCTGCTCAACAACAGAGAGATTTTTCTCTCTCTTGATGGCAAGATCACACCAGGCTTCAAGCCATACAAGTCGATCCCTCAAGGATCTCCACTCAGTGCCCTTTTCTTCACAGCATACATCAACCCTCTTCTGATGGATATAGAAAAAAACCTCCCTGGAATTTTCCTTCCCTCTCTCAATAAAAACTTCAATGTATTTGCATATATAGATGACATCATGGTTGTTCTTCCCACCATTAAATACCTTCCCCATCTCATGAACATCTTAAACAGAAATACAGCGAAACTTGGCCTACAAATAAACTTTAACAAATCTTCCATCTGGAAGATTATGTCTGGTAAACAAATTAACTCTCCCTTTTCTGCAAAACCCCAAAGATACCTAGGTTTCCCAATCTTCAAAACACCAACTGCAATGGCAAGAGAGATTCAAGATGCAATCCTCCATTCAACTGAAGCCATCACCACGTCACTCTCTAGAGTATACCTTTCATTATATGGAAAGGTTGGCCTCCTCAACATGATCATAATGCCAAAAATCTCATATTATCTTCCATTCGTAAAAATGTCTAAACAGTTTCAAAATAAAATCAACCGATTATGTACCAAACTTCTCTGGAGAGGAAGGACAGTTGCTATTAGCTTGCGAGGCATCCAACGACCACGCAGGTTCAATGGACTGTCATTCCACTCAATACAAGCAATCATTTTACAGAAAACCCACAACACTCTACATAATCTGATCCTCTCCTGTGGATACTCCAACATTATTAAAAAAATTACACCGACAGATCGTCCTCCGCCCTCTGCCAGTTCATGGATAGCCTCCCTAATAGACCACCTACAACTTTATAACCCAATAATGCCCTTTAACCTTAACAAAAAAATCACCTTATGGGAAGCATACAATATAATCAACTATAATCAACAACCCATTAAAACCAGCCTAAAAGTAACCAACCAAAGACTCATTTCACACTTCAAAAGATGGAGTCTGGAACCCAAATTCCTTGACTTCATCATTAAAATAAATCTTAATGCGCTTCCCACGAATTGGTTCCTTTATCACCGAAGAGGTTTTACCAGCATTGACCCTATATGTGGTCTGTGTGCTCATGAAGATGAAACCATAGACCATATTATACACCGGTGCCCAAGACTTAAAACACTGAAAGATATAATTATAATCAATTCCAACATAAGACCTGATATGATTTTCTCACTTGAAAATGCCATTCATAATGGGTTTTTTTCAATAATAAGGCTTTCTACCTTTGTCCTTTATTCCATATGGATAGTGAGATGCAAAACTCTCATGGAATTACCCCCGCCACAAATCATACCATTGTTTTATCAAACGCTCAAAAAAATCAAGAAACGTGACCAGCTCCTGGCCTCCAGTAAAGTCTTTGATGACACCTGGTCTTTAACTGCTCTTTCCTTTTCCTGATTATCAACTCCCACCTACCCAGCATTATAGAATAGGAAATTCTAAAAGAAAATATTCATGTTTATATAAAAAATGCTTATTCCATTAAACAAGTTCTTAGAATCTCATCACTATACCTAACCACATAAGAGTATAACAATTGTACTCTCATAACAAATTCTAACCAGATGACAAATAGAACATTATACAATCATATTATTGTACAATTTATTCATTTATCTATCCTTTATTAGTATGTAATCACTATTTATTGTTAATAAAATTTTTGTTGAAATGAAGTTATAATTGTTACTTTTTAAAATTTCAAATTACTTTATAAAGGAGTGTTTTATCTTTGCTTTTGCATATATTTATTAGAGTTAGTTGTGTTGATTCTATAATATTGCATCTACTTCATTAAGTTACTAAATGAAGTTTCTGAATATTTCATGGCAAATCATACTAATATTAAAATTAATAATAATTATTTAATATTAGATGTTTTCTATCAAAAAATTTTTAGGTTTTTATATCATTAACTGATTCTATGATTAATTTACTGTTTTTTTTACTTGTATGAATTAAAGAAGTAGATTATGAATTCAGCATTCAAAAATACATAACTCTCAACAGTAGTGATGTGGGTTCCATCATGATACACTTATGTTTTTTATGGCCAGTCTTTATTCATTAATGTGAATAATTCTCATTGCTGTGGTGCTTTTACTCTTTAGCTAAGAATAGCTAGATAGTCATTTAAACTAAAAGTAAATCATTGACTCAGTGCTTGAAAGCTGCATTATATTACATTCATGTTTTGTGTGCGTGTGTTTGTGTGTTTGCACTCAATGCATTGATACTTATCTAAATAAACCAGATCTTTAATTTCTAGTCAATTATAGCTAGATTTTTCTTAATCAAGCAATGGCTAACTGGGTTACTATAAGATTTATTATCTGAAATTGAACTCTTAAGTTTATTTGTGATCTGAATAAATTTAAAGTTTGCCCATTCTATATTTGAATCTCAGATCATGGATATGACAGTACATTGCATTAATCACTATTCTCTGAATTCTGAAAATGTTTAGAAAATTGTCAGGTATCTGAGATGATTTTCTAAATTCCATCTAAATTTGATTTGCAAACACACACGCACGCAGTAAAATTATTTAACTAATAAACTTAATTGTTAAAACAATAATTTGTGTTAAAAATATAAAGTAATGCTACTGCTAATAATCTGATCACGAAGGTTTTATTTTATTCTTATACTGTTTTTTTTATTTTGTGGCATATTCTGAAAATTAACAAACCTACATGTATGTGTATGTGTGTTTTACATATTATTCAACTGAATGTTTTATCATTGAAGTATATTTTTTTATACGAGATGGTTTCATTAAATATATGTTTTGAAATGCAATCAAAAATTTAATTCTTATAAAACAAATTTTATTTGGAAATAAATATATATGTTTCTTAAAAATAATATGTGAGAAATTAAATTTGTAGACATGCTGGAAGCGAAGTACTTGTTTTGAAATATACATAAACTAGTTTAGTTGAAATATTTGGTTTCACTACAAGAAAAACAGAAAAATGCTAATTTTATTTCAAATTACAAAAGTAATTGTTTTGCAAAATTAATATTTCTGTTTATTTTAGTATTTTTTTTTTAAAAAAGTTCTTTATGCAATTGAATTAAAATGTATTTATAATTATTCCACAAGTTAAAAAATATTCATAAAATATTCAGAGTGAATTTAAAAATTTATATATATGTAATTCGAAAAAGTGTAGAAATGAGATAGTTTAAGAATATTTAAATGTAATAATAAAAATTAGTCATCAATAATTTGAAGAAAAGTAATAAACAAACATTTTTCAAACTTTATGGATTTACTCGCAATAAACCAATTTTGAATAATAAAAATTGCAAAAAAAAAAATTATTTGAATGAATTTCTATAAACTTGCAAATAATTATATTAGGCTTGAACCTCCAAAATAAATCTATCTTCTGAAGATTATATCAAGTATAATAGTATATAAAAATTATTTGTATAGTGTTAAAATCTGGGAGAAAAAATCTTTTCCGATGTAGTAGGAACTTACTAAACATATTGTAATATATAACGGATTCGAACTCAGACTTTCACACGACCCTCAACTCTCCATGCCATCTCATATTGCTGCTCCACCTGATCACACACATGTTGAAAAGATAAATAATCACTAATATATGTTATTTCATGCTAAACCAGCACTTATTAGTTGGTCCAGCTTACTATCTCCAAACATAAATACAGTCAGTGCTCAGCTTTATATTAAGATAGCCAATCTTTATACTTTAATGGACTGGCTTCTATTTGAAACTATCCTATTACTATACTGCTCACTTAAGAAAAATGCAAATTAACAACAACAACAACAAATTGCAACCAACAGCATTTAGAGAATTAGAAACGTCAAAAAATAATAATTCTTAAACTATAAAAGTTAAGTAATCCTGTAGCCAAACAATCCCAGATGCTCATTTTTTTAAAGCCCATTAATAAATGTCAGACTTTTTGCTGTCCTGTGAACATTTAAAAAAAAAGACTTGTCTTGTATTTAAAATTATTATACCTATTTCATAAACAAAAATGTCAAGCGTTGATGGCCTAGTGGTTAGCATAGTTGCCTTCCTAACAGCTGGTCCGGGTTCGCTTCCTGGTCAACGCATTTGACATGTGGAAGAAAAAAAAGTACATATTCCTATAGTAACCTATTAAAATAAATGTTACGTTACCATAGTTTTTAAAATATTACTAAAATCAACAACGATATATGATTATAAGTTTATACTAAAAAATATCCAGGAATTATTGGATATAAATTAAATATAATTAATTTACATTTTTAAAAAAACTCAATATGGGGATTACATCAAAACAATCTCAAAGTTAGTAAAATTACAAAAGTAATTTTAATATTATTAAATAAAATTGTATATAAATGACTCATACCATGCAAATAGCAAATCATAACTGTCAGTTACAGTTTTAGCTATGGTAAAAATTCATCTTCTTTGTTGATGTAAAAGCTAAATTTGATACATGCATCCTGGTTCATTATTTACATATGTAGATTGCAGTTAATGGGAAGCCATCATAACATGACTCCTAGTTTGCATTTATCATCTATCTGCATTAACAATTACAGTTTTTATCAATTTATTTTAAAGTCCAATTAATTAAGTAAAGATTATAGATGGTGATATTAACCAAATCCTTGGACTAATTTTTGGTTATTGGCCTTTGTCAATGAGAAGCACTTTATTGCACCTCATTAGCAATGATCAGCAATTTAATATAGACAATTTAAATAATGAATTCGTTTTTTTGTTTTGTTTTTTTTTTTTAAAAAAAAAAAGCTGATTCTTTACCTATATATAAAAAAAAAATCAGTCTAGTTAAATAAGTAAATAATCAGATAATTCGTTATTCAATTGTAATATGATAATTCCAGTCAATTATCCAAATTATGATTTTTTTTTGTTTATTTTATTCAGTTGAGAATTAATCTAGGAACATTCAGGGGAGGAGAAAAAAATAGAAAAATGAAGTATCCTCAATTTTTGGTTAAAAACAATGAATTAATACGGAAAAAGAAAATTCTTATTTTTGTTCTATACCACATGACATTAATTATGAGAATTTGTATGTGATAAATAATAATGTCTTATTCATTACTACTTCAACAAGGATTTTAACGATAGATTAACCTTTATTTTGGAATCCTGAAAAAATGAAGTAAATTTATGTTACATGTCTGGCTTGGGATTTTTTTCATAGATCTGAAGTTTGGCATTTGTAGTTGAAAAAGATTGCTTCAGGAATATGCAATATGATATTGAAGTATTTTTAATACCTACAACTAACTGGTGATATAACAAAATATATGATCTTCAATCTTTTCTGGATGTATTCAGTCGGTTGTTTTTTTAATCAGAGCACTAAACAATTAATTTTTTTTATCTACTCTTAATTATAATGATTTAGTTGCATATTGACTGTATTTAATATTTGAAGGTTTTGATAATTTTGGAATTAGAGATTGTAAATATAAACAGTGATGTAATTTTAAGATTACTTAGAATGATGAAAATTTAAAAAAAATTAGTGAATGAAAATAGTTATCCTTTATTAAGAAAATAAGATCTAAGTATTTCAAAATATTTTTATGAATTTTTTTTTTTCCAATATAAATTTCTCAAAAGCTAAATACCAAATAAAATTTAACAATTCTCATTTAGATCATTGAATAAGAACCAGAAATTCTAGTTAATTTCTATAAGTTACTGAAGATATGAGATGACTTTAGTATTGGGAATAAAATTTTAAATTAATACATTAACTTAAAATAAATATGTATTGACTATATATTAAACTTATGACTCTCTGTATAAAGTGTGTTAATTTCTGAGTTAATTTGGTCAAATAGTTCATGAATAAACAAGTAGTTCCATTTTACACTTAAATTAGTTTTTTTAATTGACAGGCAATTTACTGCCAAATTATATCAGTATACTTACTACAATTGGCAAGATTAGTAAAACAGTTATACCTTTCAACATAATCTAGAAAAATATTATCTATGAGAGATCATCTCTCTGTAATGAATAATAATAATTATTTTTATGACAATTTACAATGTTATCTCCCTAATTAGATTAAAGAAATTTTATGTTTGTCAGTTTATTTCTTTTTGAGGGAACAAATCTATGGTAGTAAAATAGATTAAAAAATAAAACTATCATCCATGTAAAAAAAAATCAGTCAAATGATGTTGAAGCTGACTGTGATAATATTAAAACATAGTATTACAACATGCATTCTTATTTTTGCTGCTTCTGTTTTTTCCCCAATAGCAAATGGGTGGAATTACTAGAGTAATTCCCAAACATATGTAGATAGCTCTTTTTTAGATTCAGTTCACATATGGATTGAATAAATGGAATTTATTGATATTTTTGATTTTAAAATCCGTTGAAAGTTTTACTTAAAAATGTTAAATCAAAATTACTAGAAAATTTACAAGACCCTATTAATATTATTTCATCTGGTAGATTATTTTCTGAGATCAAGTTATGAAGGAAAAATAAATAAAACTAATGAACTCTTTAATATTTGATCATTTCATAACATTGCTATTTATCTTATTAATTTGATTAATGCCAATTCAAACTGAAAAAACAACTAATAAATCTATTTCTCAAAATTATATTTGAGAAGTAGGTATACGAGAGGTATATTTTTTATAAATAGTATAATAGCACTAGCTTCAACTATTATCAACTGATACTCCATAGTGTATTATTTCTTTAATTATTATACTAGATTACAGGAACATGATCTGATCAAAACAAAATGTGCAGTTAAATATATTCCAGTATTGAAATATTTTGCTATACAATATGGGTTTGTGGAAAATATGATTAGTAACCTAAAATTAAAGCAATTACATTTTTATAAATATAATAAACTGATTACTGGAATCTCAAAAGTATTTCTAATGCCTCTAGATTTGAGAATAATTTCCCTTTGTAAAATGTGTACTTTAGTATAGATGTGTGGGTGTGCATCATCTCACATAAACACATGCAGGTTAGAATATATAGAACAAGTATTATTTCAATGAATGTATGTGTGAGTTCATTCTTATAACATATATCAATAATACATTGCTGTACCATGTATGATTTATCTGAGTTTACTGTAGATATCATTTAAAAATATTTATTCCACAAACTTTTTATGACTTGTATTTTTAGATAATTAATTCCAATATATCATTTGGAATTTTCTCTAATGTATAAAAAACCTTTATTAAATTTAAATGATAATCTCTGTTAAAATGTAACAAGTCTAAACAATTAACCTACTATATTCTTATGCAGAACTGATCAACCAAAATTTATGGTCACAAATACCTTTTATTTAAAGATTAGATAAGATTATACCACTTTAAAATATATCACTAGAGACTGTGTTAAAAATATGAAAAAATTAATAAAATTAATTGCTTCTAATTGATTTGAACCCAAATAATGAGAAGATGTTGTTCAAAACAATATATCAAATTCATTGTATGATGATACAGTAAATCTCACTTCATTATATACTTTAGAACTTTATATTTGGAATAATTTTTAGTTTTAACCAAATATTGATACAATAAATCAGTTCACACCAAATGGCAAGGACATTTTGAGATCTGACAATCTATGGCTTGCATCACACAACTCTGATCAAATTCAGATAAACAGAAAGCACAATTACATTGGATTTCTATACTTGGTCACAACTATTAATACATCAGATAATCACTACTGTAAGGAGAGTTTGGTACATTAGATAATGTAATTGTTAATAAAATATTATGGTTCTGTAAATAATAAACGAACATCTATTCCTGATTGTTTAATGATAAACCCATTAAAAAGAAGTGAAGTTCAAAGATTTAATAAATAAAGTTATGAATAATTATGTATATTGATAATTAAATTCCACAAAATAATGAGTACTTAGAGCAATTTACAGTATCATATTAATGATATCTTAATATCACTCATCATTAAATTATGACTCCTATTTTATTTTTTCCAACTTTCTTTATAACTCTAATTATTTTCAAATATTTATATAGTGAATTAATATAAAAATGCCATTAAACATTTAGTATAATGGATTTATCATTTAATATTGAATTTCAAAAAACTTCCACATTTCACTTTTCAGCAAAAAAACTTATAATATTGGTTACAGTTTCGACTGTACCATGCAGTCTTCATCAGATCTACATAATTTGAATACACATAAAAATACAACCATTAAAATACATTATTTTATATAAAACTAATAAATTCCTATCAAACTTTTAAATTTTTTTATTATTATTTTTTAAAAATATTTTCTAACCTTTTCAATTCATATAATATCATTAACATGTTAAGTACAGTCGAAACTGTAATCAATATTAAAAGTTTTTTTGCTGAAAAGTGAAATGTGGAAGTTTTTTGAAATTCAATATTATATATGAAGACAGCAAAAATAGAGGAGGAAGAAAAGAATTTAGAAAAATTTATCATTTAAGTCAATAGTGAGCTCTTTTATCTGTTTATTTAAGTAATTTTATCTTATAACCAAAGATTTGACTAATACAACTAAAAATATCATTTCCATATTGCATATAAATCACTGAATGATTGTGGAATAATTATTTTTTGAAAGGGCTCCACTGCAATCCAAAATTGTTCATCAAGTTTTTTAGTCATTCTATTAAATTTACCAAGTTTTTTCTGTAATAAAGAACTTGATTCCTAAGTAATTCATGTTTTTTGACATTTTTAAGTCATCTACTTTTGTTTTGGGAAACTTTCTTTGACTAAATATGCAATTATTATAAGGATTTTATTTATTTATGTCTACAATTTTATCATCAAAGAACTATTTTTAGTGACTTTAGGTTAATTTTAGATTAAATCTCTAATATCATTATATCTGTTATTTATTTTCTTAATCTATCAAAGTTATCTTGGGTGCTGTTTAAAAATATTTCACATATTACCTATATGCATTAAGTTAAGCAGAAAGTTATTTTAATATATAATATTACAAATTGAATTTTTCCAGATCTTTTTAAAAAAACCAATGAGTTTATCTCAGATTGACTTCAATTTGTTTGAAATTTGTTTAAACCATGTTAAACTATACATGGTTTAAAAGATTCCTTTTCTATTTATAAAAAGTAAATCAACTGTGAATCTATATTAAAAAAAATTCTAAAATTTTTTAGAACTAAACATTCTGTAATTAATTACCAAGCTATTTTCATACAGTACCTTGATCTGATTTTTTTTTCTAATTATATCATAGACTGTACAGCAAAATTGGTCACGAAATTTCTTATTTAAATTAGATACTACAATTGAAATTGATCTTATTCTCAATAATGTTTATACATCTTTAGACCACACTGCTATTTCATTTTTGAATTTTTATTTAACCGATTATATTCAAATAAGGTAATTTTCTATGAACGTTATTTTTAGTTTTATGTCAATCATTTTCAAAAGTTTTTTCTATGCATCAACCTTAAAAAAGTAAATGGAGTAATTTTACCAAAGTCACATCAAGTTATGAAAGATCATCATGCAACCAAATCATTTTTTGACAGAGGGCTATTAAATTTGCTAAAATAAATAGGCATAGGCTTGCTTTTTATTAGATAGACTTCAAAATCACTTTTGATTTTGTGAACTGGGATTACTATAAAAGACATATTTTGTGGGTTCATCCATGTTAAAAATATATATATATATATTAATATACCGATGTTTTGACTTGATCACACAAGACATCCACTGGGTGATAAAAGACACACACACACACACACACACACACATATATATATATATATATAGTACTTCAATTCACAATTGACTTGTTACTTAAATTATTCATTTAAAAAGTATGCATTTTTTTTATTTGACTTATTCATGAGCAATAAATATATTTCCCAAGATGCTAATATTATATTAGTATTATGTGTAACTATTCATATCCCTTTGATTAATCAACTGGAACAAATTACTGAAAGAATTATTTCTTTGGCTAATGACCTTTTAAAAAATAAAATGGTTTGTCTTTAGCTCTCAAATCAACCATACTATTACTGAACAAGCCACATATGTTAATAACCTCTTATGGGCTTTTAGAGGACTTAAAAAAACTTTCTGCTTGTTCTTAACATATTCATCTTCATCATCATCTTCAACCATTATCAATCCATTGCAGGATGAAGATTCCTAAGTTCATTCCATCTTCTCCAATCTCTAGCCTCTCTTCTCCACATCATATCCACACACTTCCTTATTCTATCCATTTATTTCACATGTGATTTCTTTTTAGATCTTTTACAATCCTATGGAATCCAATTTAAGATTTCAGTTGTCCACCTATTATCATCTCTTCTAGCAATATGTTCAGCCTGACTCCACTTTAGTCTATTAATTCTTTTAATGATGTCAATAACACCTGATTGTTCTTTTACCCATGCATTTCATTTTTGGTCTCTTCTTGTAACTGCATCTATCCATACTTCTTTGAGTGGTCTGAAGTCCCTATATCATTATTTTGTTAAGTTTTTAAGTCTACAATCCATAAGTAAGAACTGACAACACATATTTATTAAAATTCTTCCTTTTCAAACACATTGGCATATTTCATTTTAATAATAAGTTATATCTACCAAAAACACTCCAACCAAGTTTAATTCTATGATTAATTTCATTCATTATGTTTTCATCTGTAGTAATAATTGGACCAAGTTATTTGTAGTTGTTAAGTTCTTCTAACTCATCATTATAAATTTTTATTTTCATCTTTTGAGAAAATCCATTCAACATTATTTTAGTCTTTTTAAAGTTTACCTTTAGTTCTACTTTCTTATTTTCATCTGATAACTCTTGCAACATTTCTTGAAGCTCTAAAACATTATTTGCAAAAATGATTACATTATTGGCAAAATCTAGATGACTTAAATAATCTTCACTTACTTTTATTCATTTAACTTTATATTTTAATCCACAAAATACTTCTTGCAGCATGGCTGTAAAAGTTTTGGAGATATAGAATCACTCTGTTGCATACTGTTCTTAGTGTTAGTCTTTCTAGTATCATTATGTAATCTAATTATTGCTATTACATTTTTATAAATATTCAAAATATGACAATATCTTGGGACTATAACTTGATGATCCAATGTTTTACTCACTGAAGAAATTCTTATAGAATCAAGTGCCTTTTCATAATCTACAAATCCAAATCATAGTGGCATTTCATATTAATTGGTTTTTTTATAACTTACATCTTAATCATTTAGATGTTTGATATATAACTTTGCCCAAAAAATTTCTATTTCTTCACCTGATTCTGTTAAGATATCGATTATAATTCCATCATTACCTGGAGTTTTTCCCTTCATAAATTTAATTGCATGTTTCACAAAATTCTGGGCAATTCAGAAGATATAATAGTTATAGGAGCTATATTTTCATGTTTTTATTACTATATAATTCTTTATAGAACTCTTCCACACATTTCATGATGTCAACTTTCTTCTTAATAATAGTACCAACTTTTTTACTTATTGCAGAAATGAATTTCCTACAATACCAAAATATTATTTTACTCTCTTGAGACTTTTATTATCTTCTATAGATCTTCTTGCTAGTTCACAATTATATTTTTTATATCATTATCAATTCTTTTTACAACATTTTACAAAATTTGAGATATTCAATTATTCTTAATGAATTATTTTTATATATTTTCATATTCTTTTTTTTCTTCATAAATTATTTAAGTCACAGTAGACATTTTATTGGTCAATTGCTGCTTTTTCTATCAGCTTTTTTTATCTCTTAACATATTACATAACTTTTAATCCAGAAATTTTTATAGTTGAAGAAGTTATCATTATGATACCTCTCTATAGGCAAACTGTTTTATTAAATTTAAGGCTACAAATCAGAAATTTACAAGTATTATAATCATCATTTAAAAAATTAAAATGAAGTTATTAATCATTCTTTTAATGATATTTTCATAGTTTCATACTATGTGTCTAAAAATATTACAAAAAAATAATTTTAATTCATAGATGAAATCATATATTTAGGTTTTTTAATTGAGTTTTTTTCAGTCATTACATTTCACTATCCCCATTTGTAAAAATTGTTTGACTTTAACCTTTTAGATATATATTGTAGCCTTTAAAATTGATATACATAGTTAGAATTAGAGAATAGCTATATTTAAAAAAAATTAAATTTGAATTATATAATTTTAAAGTTATAGATAGTAGGGGTTCAAACTCAGTAGATAGGAGCTTAGAAAAAAAAATAGGATTTTTTATGAATTAAATATAAAATGATACAATAAATTATTTAAAATTTAATATTAAATTGTATTTATTATAGTTAAAAATACAGAGATAGGATAGCTTAATAATAGTGATAAATATTTTATATTGTATGATTAAGATAATTATTTTGCTTAAAATATTATTTAAAATGATAAGTTAATTTAATATTATTTTAAAGGTGCTGAAAGTATCACATGATTAGATGTGTGTGAATATGTGTGCTTTCAGAAAATTAGGGAGAGAAAATTTTAATTTTAGCTTGCTAACAAACATTTGATACAATAAAGTGTAGCAAAATGATTAATCTGGAGAAAATATTAGAAAAATAATATTCAAACTTATTATTATTTTATTTAAGGGTAATAATTTATTTATTTTTAAATCAATTTCAGGTTATTAAACATTAAAAATTGTTTTAATAAGAATATTTAATTTTTTAGATAAAAATATTTAATATTGGAGGTATTAAATAATTTGATAATATTTAATATTGATGACTCATAGTTTTAAAACTTAATTTTAAAAATCATATTTGATGTAGTTATGTAAATTAGCAAATTTGCACAAGAAGTATTGACCAATAAAATCATTGGATCAAGATCAGTATAAAAACTAAGGTTGAGGCCAGTCTAGACAGATTTTACACAGATTTTAAAGATTATTCATATTAGTTAAATATGTTTTCAGTGATTTTAGTGTTTTAGTTTGAAATTTATAACTATATTTTATACTATAACAGTGGTAATTTCTTTTAGAATTTTATTATTTTGCTTAAAAATGTTTTTTCTGACAAATATAACTAGGATAATGATATAAAAAATGAATCACTAAACACCAAAGTTTCCTATCAGTTTTATCTACTTGAACTTAGCTTAGGACCTTTCAATATTATACAGAATGCAATAGTGGCTACTTAGATATTGTGGAAGATGAATACCAAATACCAGGAAAATTTTTGCAACAAAGCCAAAGTGAATTTGTGTAAGAACTTTATAATTTTTATAACTTGTGTGCTTGAATGACTGACTGTTTATTTCAAATGACTTTATTATATTACAATGCAGCTAATTTATTTATAATGATTGAGAGGAACCAGATATTCATTAAAAATCTTATTTGTAATATTAAATTTGAAAAGAGAAGAAAATTAAGACTCTGCACCTGTGCTTTAACACTGAACTTAAAATGTCTTATGGTATGATGATTGTCTGTTTTAATATATGACTGATATTAATAACTCATATTTGATTTGTCTTTGAAGAAATCAAAATGAACTTATATTTTAAGAATGATGTATTTAGAGACAAATTGAAGGAAATGGTTTTGAATATCTTTTATGCTTTTTAAAGAATTTGCTAATAATCAATTTAATAAGTAAATTATATATTTTAAAAGTAACTCTATTTGAAAATAATAAACTTAGGTGTCTTTTTGAAGATTAAAAAATATTATCAGTTAATAAATGTTGGAATGATATAGCTATTTTACCTGGAGAAGAAAAATATTTAGTGAAAGATGTATATTTTAAATGATATAAAAATTGTATTTTTTTTTAAAGAAAGAAATATTTGTTCTAATTCATATTATAATGTCTGCTGATAAATATATTAAATAATTACATTATATAATATCTGCTATTAGTGTTTTTACCAATGGAAAATGGAACATTAATTATATTCATTGTAATAGGTACTTGCTTTACACAATGTCTGAAAACATACTTAAGGAAATATTTCATATAAAATGGATTTTAAACTGTTATTCTACATGGATATTAAATCCCTGGATAAAATTTCAGAAAAGACTGAAATAAACATTTTATCTTACAAGATATTAATATTTGCCATGTATTATATTAGATTTTATTGGATTTAAATGTCATTTATACATTTCTTCATATGGCACAAAGATAAAAAATAATTGTGCACAATGTTGTTCAACTGTAGCTAGGCAATGGAATGAGCTGCCTGTCAAGCAATTCAACATACAAGCAAGGAGAAAAAAAATGCTTGCATAATTTTAAACTTTATTATTATTATCAGTGTTAGGTTTTTGACATTAATATTTAGAAGATTACAATTATTTATTTTAAAACTAACTTGTTGTTATTATATAGTTTAAGATAGAGTAATTTTATTTTTATGTTTAAAAAAACAAATGGGTTTTCAGAAAGTAATTTTTCTGAGCAAGTCAAGTTTCAATCATAATTTTTCTTTGAATGTATGGTTTTGGATAAGCCACTGTAAATGATCTCAACAGTATAACGAGATCATTGATAATTTTTATTGTTTTTTAGATTATATTTTTGTTTAATAATGCTGTTTCTCTTCTTTTATTTAAGAAAAGATATATTTTAATTAGTATTTTTAGATTAATATTATACATTGCTTGAATTTAATGTTAATCAGTGGAAGAATTAACCATTGATAAAATTATTGTGTGTATTTTGTGAAAAAAGTTGACAAATGCATATGAATTTTCTAAAACATTTAAGCATATTTCTAAATACTTATTTAAAATGTGAATACTTGGATATGCATAAATTATATAGCATCATTAAATTATTAAAATGTTATATTATGAATGTTATCTGTTGAAATATAAGAACATAATATTGGTCTCTAAATTATATTCTAACAAATAAATAAAATGTATAGTAATGATGGATGTTTATCAATATCATTTGAGTATGAAAACTTTTAAAATGTCTTGAAATGAATTTAGATCTTTGTTGTTTTTATTAGTATTGGGTTTTAGAAATTATTTTAGAATATTGTTGGTATATTTTTATGATGTTGAATGAGTTATATAGTGAGGAAAAACATGATAGTGATCAGGAAAGTAATAATATTCTTATGAAATCCTAAATATTAGGGTTATGTCGAAGATTGTTATAGGTGAATTATATTTCCATATTTTAAAATTATTAAAGTATACAGATAACATAAGGCTGTAGATTTTTTCCATGGACAGTCACATTTCCTCATCATCTATAAGTTCTATAATAGAGTCATGACCTGTATCTTAGGTGCCTGATGAATACAGACCTACTCTTATGATTTGCATTGTACCCATGATGACATTACCTTATTTTTTGAAACATTCTTATTACTATTCCATACCCTACACTTTAATCACTATCTATAATCACAGGTACCATCATAGAAGATAGTTTATAAGTTGGAAAAGTAATGACTGAACCGTTTTTGAAATAGATAATTTTGTGAGAGAGCAAGATGTAGTATATGAAAATTTTTTTTTCAAATGATGTTGAAATATTTAATGATTACCATAATGTGTAATACGAAGGAGGAATAATTGATGCCTATATGAAATATTAGAGATTACTTATAAGTTGCATATAAAAATGGAATAAAAGTGAGAATAGTGAAAATGATTTTGGGATGATATGATATATGAAAGAGTATCAAAATGAAAGGAAAATAAATGTCAAGCAATATAACTTATGGATTGTTTTCTTAAAATTTATTATTGATAAGTTAAACCTAGTTAAGTTATAAAATTTATAAAATTTCTTCTTGAATATATATATATATTTTGCATAATAGTTAATTAATTTTATAGAGGGAAATTTTTATACTTTATTTTAAGGTTTTCTGATATCCAAACATTAGAATTGCACTTTGCTAAATTGCTAAGAAAATTTTTAAATAATTTTTCTTTTAATATTTTATTTATATTTTAAGAAAGGCGTTTAAAATATAAATTTGTATTGATGTGTTTACATCATAAGTAATTTATTTTATAGTAGAATAAACATAGTATTAAGTTTTGTTTTAAAAATTGGGAGAGATATTCTAGTTATTCCCAATACAAATAATAGAACACGATTTTATTAAATAAAGATTACATATCATCATAAGTGTTGTAAGTTTCATTTTTTATTGTATTTTTGAAAATGGCCAGAGTGAAGGCTCTTCTTATTTTAGTTCTTGTATTTATGTGCCATATTTATTGTAAATATTTTTATTTATGTTAAATAATGTTAATCTATATTTTACTTTGTAAATATTTTATTAAATTATGTTATAAATCTATTGCTAACTTGTAAATAAATTTGTGAATTGTTTTTTAAAAGTTTACTTTAGTCAAGTTGTGATTTATCTGCGTGTTGCTTATTGATTTTTCATTCTGCATGCATGATCAACAGAAATCAATAATTTAAAATCTTTTTTATTTGGCACATGATCCATAAAGATTTCTTAGACATTATGTTTATTACATTTGATTAAGTAACCAAGTATATTACCATTATTGATTAGAAGATATTATCATTATTAATTATTTTTAAACTGATATAACAGCAATGAGAAATACTTGTTATCGCCACAATATTAGAATCTATTATATTTTTTAAGAATGCCACATTAAACAAGGAAAGATTGTACACTTTTTTTTAACTTAAAATTTATTATATATATATATATATTCCAAAATTTTAACTATTAGTTAGGTTTAATATTGAGAGTCATTAAGATATTCAGTTGCTTATTGTTGTTATTATTTTGTAAAAGTAGTTAAATATCATATAAAATCCCTTATCATATTTAACTACAGGAGGTATTAATTAATTAATTTATTTTGTTATTAGTTTGTTAGAAATGAACCTGAGATGATGATGATGATGATGATTATTATTATTATTATTATTATTATGATTATTGTTATTAGTGTTATTTAGGAGGATTGTAAATTTCTTATTGAGAGATAATAAGTAAAGTTATTAATTAGTATTTTATTAAAGGAATATTAATTAGTTTGTTATTTCTGTAATATAATTTATTACATTATATTTTAAGATTATTAAATGTGTATTTTAGAGACATGAGATTATTACACAGTAGTTTGGTTATGTGAATTTGGTGGTGTAATATTCTTATGCCATTGAGAGTGCATCTTTTGGGCTGTATTCTCAATGTTTAAACTAGTGAACCTTACTGGATGTCTCATGTTAGGAGATTTATAATTATATTTATTATTTTGACAGAACCTTACTTTGTTTATAATAGTGTGTTAGTTATAAATTAGATTTATTAGTAAATGAATGGATTAAGTATTATAGTTTGGAACCCAAATTATTTATTAAGAATCTAAGTGTTGTAATATTTTATTATAATAAGATTTTCTTAAATTTAATTAGTGAAAAATATTATTTTATTAGATATTATATCTTGACATAGTCTTTATGTTATATTATTTTAATAGTCATTGTATATGCTACTTAACTATAATACATTATTGTTATCTCACTTAGCCAGATTCTCTTGTTCAGTAGTATTTCCTTTAAGGAAGGATGCAATATATAGGTATATATATATATATATATATATATATATATATATATATGTATATGTGTGTGTGTGCACGGGTGTGTGTATAGTTGTGGGTGTGTGTAAATAATAAATAACTCAGGTTATATGTTACTGATCAGGAATCAACTGAAACTTCCAATGAAATATGTAATGTAAATAAACTATCCAAAAGACAGATGACACCACCTGTTTCTTGGCATTCGTTCTTGTATACACTTAGTTTATTTATGTAATTTTTAATAAAGGAGTGAATTCAATCTATTGATCATATATATTTATAGAATAAATGATAAGAATCATCATTTAAATATTCAGAGGATCAAAGTTGAGCTTTAGTTTAAACAACCTCTAAATATGAAATGAAAACTCAGTTTTAATATCTATAAATAATAAATAACTCGGATTATTTCTAACTGAATAGGATATAACCAAACCTTTTAATGAGATAATTATAAAAAGTAAATAAACTATTCAAAAGGCAGATGATACCACTTTGACTCTTAACTCAGTATTGATCCTCTGAATATTCAAATAATGATTCTTATCTTTTATTCTATAAATATATATAATCAATAGATTGAATTCACTCCTTTTTTAAAAATTATGTAAATAAATTAAAAATATATAAAAACAAATGTTAAGAGACAGGTGGTATCATCTGTCTTCAGGATATTTTATTTATGCTATATAACTCATTGGAAATTCCAGTTACTTCCTGTTTATTTGCATATAAATATATATATATATATTAAACTTCCTATAGCTATCCATTCCATCTTATACAGTCGATACACATGACCATATACATATTAAAAGATAAATGATCTCCAATATATGTATTTTATGCTAAATCAGCACTTATCAGTTGGTCCAGATCACCATCTTTCATATATATATATATATATGTGTGTGTGCGTGTGTGTGTGTGTGGAAGATGGTGATCTGGACCAAGTGAAGAATGCTGGTTCAGCATAAAATATGTATATTGGAGACTATCTTTTTTACATGCATGTGGTCTTGTATATCAGTTGTATAAGATGGAGTGGATAGCTGCAGGGCGCTTGAAAGTCTGAGTTCAAGTCCCTTCTAATTATAGTAAGTTTAGTATAGATAATATACTTGTATTTAAATATTTTATATATATTGTAATGCTCACAGTGAGTAAAACTACTATGAATATATCTCTTAAAAATGAATCAGACAACAGACAGATAAATGAATAAAATTATGTAATATGTGTTTATTATTTAACACATAAATAAAACAATATAACTATTCAACGACTCCACATTTGAAAAAAAAAAGTCATCTAATTCTTTATAGTTGTAGCATCAAAGTTACTATAAATTAATTAAAAGTCCATGATATACCCAGAAAAGTATAAAACCAAATATGAAATTTTTATAATTCAAATATAATTCTAAGAGACTTTATTAGTTATTTCACTATAAAGATTTCATGTCTAGTTTATATGAATTTCATTACTATATGTAATTCTATTTCTATACTGATAATTTTAGTTCTATACTTCAATGAACCACATAAACATGAAAGTTGCATGATATCACTTAGTTTATATAAATCTAGACAAGAATGAAATGCCTAGACAATGTTTAAAATCAATGACCTAATATGCATGAAGTTGTAAACCATGTTTACAAAATAGTTTGTCATATCATACATGTTGTCTGCCATAATATCAACTTTCTTATCAATAGTAGTGTTATAACTTGTCATTATAGCATACATTCAATTCTTTATAAAGATACATAGATAAGATATGTATGTAAAATACATTAATACATATAATTTTTAAAGTACAATCAGGCAAATGTAGTTGGGATTCTTATCATAGTAATTTATAACAATGATATGTATCTCTTAATACATCTGTCTGTTACTCAAGTGCTTGCATAAATATGTATGTCCTTAAAATATCATTATATAAATATGTACTAATAGGTAGTGAACTAATCATTGTTTGTCAGGATTTTCACTGCAATATACAGAACATCAAAATATAAATAAACAATGAGCATGGGTATAATTATTTTTAATGTAAAAGCAGAAAATGCATATCTGAAAGCATGCACATTATAATATCAATACAGGTAAGCAGGAATACCACATCTAATATACACATGATTATCAATAAATATCAGTATTTCAAACTTAAATTTAAATATATTAGATATATACACATTTCAAGCTCAACATCTTTAAGTAAATAACATATAAATCCTTGCATTTAAATTAGTTAAGTTGCATTATTATTTATAATAAGATTTCACAAAGCTGTTACAAACTCTTAACACTTACTCATTCAACATGTATAAAATGAAGTTCAAAAATGATCGCCAAACAATCTCACATGTTTATTCAAGCTCACCTTTCATTCATTTATTTGATTAGAAATGTATATTATTCAAAGTAAAATTGTTTGTTTATTTTAAACTCTGACAATTCATTTACTTGAATAGCAAACAATTTATTTTTGGATCAACAATGAGTAAATGTATGTGCTGCTTTTCCTACTATCCAAACAAAACTAAATAATATTTAAACCTTAAATATTTAGAGTCGTTTAATTATTATTATTATAAAATATGCACTACTTATAAAACACTTTAAAATCTATAATGTAACAACAAATAATATATATATAATGTTTTAATATAACAAAAGCTTTTTCATAAATTATAAACACTTTAAATACATATTTTATTGGAAACTTATGAACAAATAGAAATGTTGATATAGTATCCAATTTTAATTTAAATAAGATTGAAATGTAAAATATTCCTAAATTATTTATTTCAGAGCCCTGATATTTATTCTGGTTGTTGACTGCAAATCCTTTATTCTTTTAATCATTTTAATTGAATTCTATTAGCACATTTAATAATGTAATCCCTTTTATATGAAGTTCTTTATTCTATTTATTAAGTTGTTTCAGAGGGTAAATAATTCATGATATTTTGTTCTTAATGCATAAAGTTTGTTCACGTATCTAGAGAAGGTCTGGTATATATCAGCTTTCTTTTACTTTTTCAATGCTTATTTTACTAAATTAAATTATAATTAATTGATCTGACAGTTGATAATATTTCTGCTTGCAATTGCATTAAAGTCCATGTCAGACATTTTAGTTGTAGCCATTTCATAAAAACTGCAGAGGATCCCATTTCTTATCAATTTTTAGAACGTGCAAATGATAAAATTTCCTTCAGATGTGATTATTAACTTTTAAAAATATTGTCATTCATAACAATTGGCCAATGTGCATATATAAATTAACAATCATTAAGTATCATATTGATTTAAAATATTAATCACATATTATTGTTACCTTTTTAATATTTCATACGATTTTAAAAATATTATTAGTGTATAAATAATAAATATTCACACACATGTGCACACATACAAATATATGCAACACAACACATGCCGATTTGTTAATGTTACAAACTATTTGCTTCTCAAAATGTATTTTTCTTTATTCTTATATTCAAATGGCTTTATCCTTCCATTGCTTTGCTCAGCTTACCTCCAAAAAGTAAATATCTATATTGTACTATACTCCCACAATTTTGCCTGCTATGAAATATAAAAGCTACATTCATTATAGATTTTACTACTGAGCAAGTTAATTGAATTGATAAGCTATATATTATAAAAATATAAAAGGCAATGTATTCTTCAAAAAAATCCCTGGACATCTTCTCCTAATGCTAAAATTTTATCCAGATTCTAAAATCTTTGAGTCAGTTTTTACTACAATTCTTATTCAATCTTCTTTAAAGTGTTATTCTTATTAAATAGATTTAAGTTTAATTTTGATTCTACTTATATTCTATGCAAGAAGTGTCCAAATAATGTGTATAGTTTATTCCAGATATGTATATACTTTGCATATTTCAGACTATGAATTTTGCAAAACAATAAATTCATATCAAAGTTCTGATATACAATAATAGTAAAAAATTTAATCCCTTCAATGTCTTTCAAAATACTCTGAGCAGCAAACTACACTTTTTTTATTTGATAATTTAAAATAACAAGGGCTACAAAATTAATCTGTAATTGAAATATAATATTCAAGCATTTCAATAACTATCCAATTTTTTAGGCTGTACATATATCAATTTCCTCTCTGGGTTTTTTTGTTTTTACTAGATTAAGGTTTGTGTAATGTTTCCTGTTTACTTTGAGCTTGTGCATTTCTAATTAAATCTCTACAATACTTAGGTTATGATGATGTCAGTCTACGTAGGAATCAACTTCCTTTTATAAATTGTAAATCGTATAAATATTTTTAATATTTTTTCCTTTTTATTTTTTAATATAATTTATTTATTTATCAGAAAGAGAATTCTTTTAGAGATCATGGAATGTTTGGGCATAAACATTTTATTCTTTTGCTCTCGATTTTTGTTTTTCATCTTCTTCAATTAATATTTGATCCGTGAATCTTTAACTTAAACTAATTTTTTTTAATCTAATTTCTCAGAGCATATCAGAAATAGTAAAAGTAATACAAAACCTTTGGAATAATGGCATTAATTTACTTTTAATTATAAAAAAAATTAGAAAATGTGGTTTAACTAGATACAATTATTAGTATGCCAATAAAAATCTTTAGTATGGAACTATTTATTAAAATTTAAATAATATTAAAAGTTAAGAATATATTTTTAACTGTTTCCAAAAATAAATAAGTATTCATGCCTTTATCAAATTGTTCTAACTTTTTGAAAGATTAATTTTAGCATTTGTAGAGATTGTATATTTTATATTTAAAGAATCTGTTTTATCCAGGCTTGCAATCACGGAATGCTTCCATCTTTTAACTACTGAATGATTAGTTAAGTTTTATATTTCTTGCAAGAGGATTTGTTATTATTTACTTTTTTTAAAAAAATTGAAAAGTATCAGTGGGGAAAAATAAGATTATCTAAATATAGAATGTGTATGTATCAGAATTTGGTATTACTAGCCATTCATATTTAACTATTTTCAAAAAAACCTTATTTAAACCATTCCATTCCTTGTTTTAAAAAATAAATTTTTAGTGATATATTATTATATTTGAATCAATTCTTAATATTTTTGGATTAAAATAACTCTATATATGTTAATATGGCTTAAGTGCAAAAAAATACATTAATGTGTAGAAGTATGGCTGGACTAAGATATGTCTGCTTAAAATATTCTCAGAAGAATTTTGTTTTCAGGATAGTGCATCCAAATATTGATCTGATAAATTTATTATTTTTGATATCAACATCATCAATCTTAAACATATTGATATTTCTTAGTAAAAAAACTATAGTAAAAAATTCACAATTAATAATTTTTGAATATTTATTATTAAATATTTACTCTTTTACATTCTTTTTAATATATATTATCATATTCGTTTTTTTAACATTTTATATGCAATGTCTTTTTATCATTCCTATTTCTTAAAGTTTGGATTATCTAGAATCTCTATTGGAGCTGGAATTGACAATATAATGTATTAATTATAAATACCTCTTTTATCAATTTGTTTTTTTTTACACACACACACACACACACATATATATATACAAAATTTATTATATATATATGTGTGTGGATGTGTTCAAGGAATCATATAAGATAATCTTAATATTGCATTACAAAAAAATAAAAATGAAATGCTTTCTGAAATATTTTTTTTTTTAAGGGAGACTAGTCTTGATATTAGACAGACTTTGATGTTTATACATAAACTTTGTAATGGAGGAAATTGGTTTGAAATATTTTGGTAATTATTATAATGGTGATAAAGTCTTTATGCATCTGAAATATAGATGGTATAACAAAAGAGAATGTATTTGAAATCTTTTGTGATTTATATATAAAGAAAAATGAAATAAAATGTTGGAAAATAAATACTTTACTGCAAAATAGGAAAAACAATTCGATTTGTGGTGTATTTAAGTATAAGTGTATTAATAAGAAGGTTTAAGAAATAATTCTAAAATGGATATAAAAATAAAAGAGTACATAACCTTGATTAAAGAGTAATGCAGAGAATGGAGAAAAATAAAGAATATGATCTTTTATTTTTTTTTCTAATTTTCAATCATGATTATTGAGATATACTGTTACTCAATCATACTTTGTCAGCATTAGAACTTTACATTTTAAATCACAATGAGATCAGCCAATGGTGCCAGAAATTGCTTAAATTCCTAAACATAATATAACCCATGCTGGTTGGCATTGGTCATAAGGTTTCTACTTTATGAAATAAATGCTTTTATTGAGTTTGAAAAATTGGTTTGTTTGTTGGTAGGTTTGTTTGTAAACTTTTGATCTTTTGTAAATTAGAATGAAATTTTAAAATTGAAATTTAATATATTTAAATTCAATAGAATAGCTTGAAATCTGAGATGTGATTAATTAATACCAGACTAATACAGTAGGTCATGCAGATTTTTAGATATGAAACAGAGAATGGGAAATTTTTGAAAATATTCAATATTTTTTTCATATCAAATTTAAAAATTCTTTTTAGAACTTTCATTTGTTTTAAATATACTTATGAGAGGGCATTATAGAGATTTTTTCTTTCAATTTAATAACATTTTTATAACATTTTAAAATCAATATTTAATAGATTTAAGTTCAAGATAATTTTTTGAAATTTTGTATATTTTTTAAAATCTGTATGAAAATAATATGATACATTTAATATTTAAACTAGTGAGTTAGTTTCTTAGATGTGGAAGAGTGGGGGGAGGATGTTTTAAATAATGCTCACAAGGTTTCTTTGTTGCAGTTGTGAACTTCATTTAAGTAATAAGAAAGTTGTTTACAATATAGTTTTGTTAATCTTTTTTTTAAAACAAATAATTTTTTCAAATAAAAAGAAATGTCAGCAATTTTAAACAGAATAGTTACTTACTGATTTCTTATACATATATAAATATGTATGCACACTAAATGTGCTATTTACATAAAAAATATGCATATTAATAGGCCGCAGAAATATCTAGTGATATAGATATATATATGTGTGTGTGTGAAATTGATTTAAAATAAAATTATATTATTATGTGAAATTCATTTACGATGTAGTTTTGGTAAGCATATT
Organism: Epiperipatus broadwayi; assembly: GCA_028023455.1. Classification (NCBI taxonomy): domain Eukaryota; kingdom Metazoa; phylum Onychophora; class Udeonychophora; order Euonychophora; family Peripatidae; genus Epiperipatus; species Epiperipatus broadwayi. The sequence continues at coordinate 2,558,588 of JAQFVV010006242.1, read as the reverse complement.
TTTTAAAAAAAAAATAAAAAATTCCAATCAAAGCAAAAATGTCAAACACTTTTCACTTAAAAGAATATTTCGTATTATAAATTACTTATATACACATATATTATTATGTACACATACTAAATATCATATATACATAAGGAGTATACATTTTAACTTATAACAGAATTGTTTGATGATATATATATAACAAATATAAGTGTCCAGTCAATTTAAAGTATAATATAATTTTACATTTTTATTTACTGTGCCAATACTAAAAATTTAAAAATAATTGAGATAAAAATTTTTTATATAAATACTTTTATTGACTGTGCATTAAAAAAATTGTTTTTTCAATTACAATTAGAGTTTTTAGATTTAAGTTGAAATAAAAGCATGGGGAGAGGGTGCAGAAATTATTTAAGTCAATTCCTGTTGTTTATAACAAGAGATTGACTTAATTTCTGAACCTCCTTCCTCTAGCTTTTATTTCAATTAAATCTAAAAACTCAATTGTGGTTGAGAAACAATTTTTTTTTTTTAGTGCACAGTCAATAAAAGCATTTAATATATATAAAAAATATCTCTATCATTAACATCTCTTTATTGGATCAAACATATTTTTAAAGATAAAGTAATGTTGATAAAAATTCAAAGAAAATGGGGGGGGGGGTAAAAACTGATACATTATGTTATGTGGAAGAATAAAGAACAAGAGATTGGAAGACTTGAAAAAAGGAAGGGTCTTGCGGAATCTGTCATTAAGGAGATGTCTGATGATGTCTGATGAAGTGATTAACAGTATGTCTGTGATATATAATAAAAGAGAATATATATAATCTTTTTTATAGATGAAAAGGAATTTTTAACATTTTTAAAATATTTTATTTATATTTCATCAGTATGCAAAAATAGTTTTTACTTTAATAAAAACTTTTGTCTTTATTTCCAAATGTTTGTTTACATCATTTATTTCACATTGCATTTTTTCTTAGATAATGACTGTAATTTAATAATGCTCACATACTTTAATTTAATTTAGGTTTTTTAAAAAAATGTAGATCAGTATTTATTTTTATCATGATTCACAGTATACCTTTAAGAATAAAAAAATGTGATGTGTGTGTGTGTGTGTTAAGAAATATCAAAGATCAAACAGAACTTCAAAACCTATAAATAATTTTAAATAAAAAATAAAATAATGAATATATTTTTTATATATAAGAACATTATAAAAATAGATAATTACAGACAAAGATAAAAAATTATGTATGTGTGCTTATTAAAATATTAGGTTTAATCTATCAGTTGTATCTACAGTTTACAAAGTTTAATTGCAAATAGTCTAAAAATAAAACTCAGAGTGTTCAGTTATGTAAAATATTACATAGCTGTCAATTTTGTTTCACTTAATTTCCATGTTACTTACATTTTGAAAATCAATATTTTATTTTTAAAAGTTTCTGTTATTCTATGTTTATGGTTCATGATTAAATATTTAAAATTGAGTTATGATTTATTTATTGTGTAAAATGTTATTATAACTTTGATATACTTTCACAAAATCTGTCTTTAAGAATGCTTATTTTAACATCTGCTTCAACTATGAAAAAATTTGATTCTTTCAATTTACAAATTTATCTATTACAATCTAACTTGAAATCTCACTTATCAATTTTTATATTCTCTAAATTAATTTTCAGTAGCTAAATGCATAACATTGGTGTTAAAGTTGAATAACAACTTTTAATTGCTGCACTGTAAAAATTTAATTATACTTTTTATTATTGAAGACAAATTATTTTAACACTATTATAACTTTATATGTTGTTTTGAATAAATGTTAAAACACAATTATTAAATCATAAATACGATAAAATATAAAAGTTCATCCCATCTCTCTCCATAATAATTCTCAAATGAAAATTGTTATTGAGAAGTTACCTATCTTATCACTATCACTTTTTTCCAGGGTAAAGTTTTAACTTTTTTTAAAGCAATGTAATTCAATAATAGCCACTGTGTATACTAAGAAAAGCTTATTTATTGGTTTTTACATGAGTTAACTTTTATTGACAAAGTATGCTAAGCAAGCTTTCAACTAATTTAATTGGTAGTCATAATCAAAGCAACTTAAGAGAGCTTTGAAAAAAGAGAAATGAATGAAAATGAAAAATATGACTAATATAAGATATACATTTATATATTAACAACAAATGTTGAATTACAGCTCTGAATTTTAAGTCAAATACACTAAGAAAATAACTTTTCTTGTAAAAAAAAAAAAAAAAAGGTATAAAATTAGTATCTGCAATGACATATAATTTTGTAAACTTAACCAAGAATAACCCTCCAGAAAATATTAGGTCACAGACCATGATTTAATAGCAGAACATGAAAGCATCCAATAAGAGAACTTATTGTGGATATAGAAACTAAGTACACCAGCAATTCACAAAAAAAAAAAGATAATTGGACAAATCATCCAAACAACACTAGATTAACAACTACATAATATCGTTCTCTAATGGTAAATATTTTTTTTAAAAAAAGACAGGTAGCCTATGAGACATCTAATAGGCAGGCTAATATCCATTATCACATTAGCAAAATTCAAAGATTTTCTTTCAAAATACTACAAACAGACACCCTAGGCTGGTTATAGATGCAATAAATAGACAATGTCCTTATTTGTACCCAGGAATGAAATAAAAAAAAGATCTTATACAGAAGTTGTCATTACAGTAAACTATAGAATGTGAAGACATACTAAAAGGCATAAAATTTCTGGATTTATATGTTTCATATAATGACTGTCAACTGAATTACAAAATAATGGTTAAACCCGTCTATGTGAGACATAATACATCCTGAATCATTAATGCCCACTGCTCATAAATTCGCAAACCTCAAAGCATTTCTTTATTGCAATTATGACTTATGCAAATTTGAATACAACAGGAAATAGACACACACATTAAGGACTTATTTAACCTCAGATACAAAAAAACCAGTGCTCATTAATATTGTTAAAACATTCTGCACCAAAATTAGAAACAGACCAATGCTAGGATACAAAAAACCCTGGATATTGCTGCCCTATATTTCTGGTTCAACCCACAGCATAAACAAAATTTGTTTAGAAATATATAGAGTACATTTTCATACCTCACCACTACTTAGAATTTTTTAATTAACAATACTAAAGACAAATTATTCCCAGAACAAGTTTCCCAGGTGAATCACATGCAATAACACAAACTGGAACACTGTTTACTTTGATGAATCCCAAACCAATCTCATTACAAGGGTAGCCCAGCACAGATATCAGTACAATAGGATTAAAACTAATGCTGAAGTTATATTTATTTTCTTTAAGCATGCAACCAAATACAATCATGTATTTAAACCCATTTCCTCTAGCATTGTCTGCTCTGAGAGAAATGATGTGAAACAAAATCAAAAAGTCCTGGAACATCACCAATAATATGAATACCATCAACAAGAAAGAGTCTGTGTCCTCTTTCAAAAAAGTGATATGTAAATTAAATCATTTACATTGTCAAAAAGGCCTGGAACATCACCAATAATATGAATACCATCAACAAGAAAGAGTCTGTGTCCTCTTTCAAAAAAGTGATATATGTAAATTAAATCATTTACATTTTATAATCAATGCATTGTAAATCTCCACTTTTATAAATCAGAGCATTCCAGCACATATATATGTATAAAAGGGCACTGAATAATAAAGAGACCACATCAGCATTCTTGGAGCATGTAAAGACTACTAGACACAGATTCGAATCCACCAACCCCAGAATAGTATGCAGAGAGAGAATTAATCATAGGCGTAAAATAGAAGAGGCATACTTCATAAACAATGGCACTCAATCAATCAATAGAAAAGACATGTGTTTCACAATTTCAAAAAGATGGACAAATTAAGCTAAACAAAATAAAATTCCAAAACTGATGACACAATCAGCAACTAACTAATTAGCATAAATTAAAATACTCCCTCTCATTACTATCAACTGCACTCAGCTATGAATATGAAACCTAGGAGCTTTGAAAGTGCTAAGCATAAATAAACATTAACAAATGAAACTTCTCTAACAAGCATAGAAGCACAGAATATTGGTATTTTATAAATCTTGTAATTTTCTGAAATTGTTGTTGTTATGATTATGACTGCCAGTTAGTTGAAAGCATGCTTAGCTTATTATGACAATAGAAATTAGCATATTATATTAAAACTAATAAATAAGCTTTTCTTAATATACATAATGTATGTGTTTATTATTACATTATCTTTTATTTAAAAATATTTTAATTTGTCAGATATTTTTAATTCACAACTTGATAAATATATAAATTATTAATTTTAAAATCTAATAAAACTTTTTTTAAACATAAGTTGTAAAATAAACTTTTTTTAAAAAAATGTTAAAGATTGAGAATATACAGACAGATGATGACTGCTCAAACCAGTCAAAACATTTCTTCAATAAAAATTAGCATAAGACATTATAAAACATTTGAATAATAATCACATATATAAATAATAAACAAAAAAAAAATCTTTATAACTTCATTAATCTATTATTAGTAAAGTTTTGGTAATTTGTTTTATTTAATTGCCCAGTTAGTAAATTTCTTGGTATAAATAAGGGATTCTAGTACTTTTGTTTTAAACTTTAATCACATCAAAAGAAATTAATTGTTTAAGCTCATCATTTCTTTTATCAGTTTTTTATTTTTTTCAAGTTTGATAATCTCTAGCAGCCATATGAATTAATCCACAATGGCTATAATGTGGTTTTATAACATAAACGCAATAAAGTAGTATCTGATACCGCTTATGAAAAAAGTGATATTTTATGGTATAATTAAGGTTCCGCATTATATATATATTATTATAATATTTGTATAAAAAAATTGAGATAAGTTGGTTGTTTTCTTTTAGTAAAACAATCAGTTAATATAACAAAATAAATTTCACTTTATATATGTCAAGCATTATTTAGACGAAGTATAAAAAAGTAAAAAAATATATAACCATTGATTGAAAAAAGTGAAGAAATAAAACTACTTTCATTTAGATTACAACCGATGCTGTTTCTAACTGAGAGCAGTTTGTTACTTTTTTTTTTTTTTTTTTAGAAAAGAAAGACATTAATTATAATGAAATAAATTTGATTTTATTTATTACAAGCTTTATTTGCAATAAGCATTATAATATTTGTATTAAAAAAACATAGTTCATAAGAAAATACAGAAGTAAAATTATTTATGTTTAGATTACACAGGTGAATGAGATATTACTAAACCCCTAAAAAGTGGCACAAAACTTATAATATGCAAGAAAAATTCAAATTAGTTTAATTTTGCAAATCATAGTTACATCACAATCAATTTATAAAATTCTATATAATTAAGGCATATGAAAATATATAGCAGTATTGCATACTGCTTATAACTGTTGAGAGTTAAAATTTCAACTTTTTATTTTAAAAATTACTCTTTATTCTCCATGATATTTCCAAAAATTACAAATTATTTTTTTAAAAATATAAGTTTACAAATGAAAATCATTTTTAAAAATAATATTTCAACTTTGTAAATATATACATATTGTAACCTCTCAGTCTAACTTTGTTTGGAAGAGACTGTGTAAGTAAGAGGTTAACTGCGCTAATGAAAATCAGAGCGAGAGAAACTGTAAACACCCTTCCGGTTGGGTTTGTGCGTACTGAAAACGCATTCGTATATGGTTAAGCGTTTATAAGACTCTAACCCACACGAATGCATTCACTCCAGATCTCCCAAACAAAATAAATAATATAAAATATATAATTTTATTGACTATTAAACTTTTAAAGTATAATATATAATTTATATAATTTTTCAATAATCACTGTTTTATTTCTAAATGATTTTATACTTATATAATTTTGTTTTATCTATTCATTAACTACATATTCTCAGAGTTTCTATTAAGACTTATCATAAAAATTATCTCAGGAATTTTCTCTAATAAACATTTACTACTATTAAGATGAATATGCGTATCCGGGATTTTCATGTATGCATTACACTTTTAACTTACTGGATTCAAATAGCAAATATGATAAAAATATTTAAGTAACGTTAAATGAATTAGCAGTGTGATGTCTTGACCGGATTAAATGGTATCAAAATAATGATAAAAGAATAATACCATATACTTTAACAAAAATAATAAAATTGTTTATTTCATGTAAATAACAAAACAAAATAATAATAAATACAAATCAGCACTATATAACAGTAAATATCAAAGGTAAATATTTATAATGTGATCTACCTCCCTATGACAACAAATATTAAAGATAAATGTTTACGGCTCTTTTTTTAAAAATGTATGTGGTATATTGATTATATCTACATTTGATATATAAACTCACGGTATCTGTAACAATACAATATTCATGTTATAGGAGATAGACTGCTATATTTCATTCCATTTTTACTTTGAACATACAATCAAATTAAGTGTGTCTTAAAAACTATAAATTGAATACTTACACATTTACCACTTTCTCTATCCACTGAATTTGAATTCAAATTTTATTACTGTAAGGTTTATTTTGCAAACACTTATCCGATAAAGCATTTTAATACTTCTTCCCCATGCTAGTGGAACCGGTCTATAAATTACATCACATGAGTAAATTTCAACTCCTAATTTTAAATTAACTATAGCATATATTTTAACACATAGTATTTAGTAAACCAAATATAAATAATCTTTATCCTGAAAATGTACTACTTCTTCTAGATAGTTTTACTCAAACGTGGATAGAGAAATGAACTTTAAAAGAAAAATCACAAATGATGAAATATAACTTAATATTTATATGTTTAAATAAATTTAAATAATGATTAAAAAATGCAATCTCTCCTCACTAACAAAGAATTAATCTGTACTCATTCACACTTATCTGTTACACTATACCCTTAAATATTGAATATAAAATATACTACTGGATTTCCAGTGAGCTTTATGGTTAAATTTGGTATATTTACCACTCTAATAATTTATTAAAATATTCATAAAAACATAACTAACTAATACATTGTTCATACAAAGATTATATGGCATCCAATATCGAACATTCCCAAGTTTGTTGATAGGATTCGCAAACGACAATACATTTAACGATTTGTAGCACTATTATCCAAGTTTACTAAAGATTAAAATTATCACAATTAAATTAATCGATTTTGGAAAATATATCTCTCCAATATTAAATGTATATTTTGAATTCCTTTAATCTCCTTAATTCTTTTGACAGTCGCATGTATAAACACCTTAGACCAACTGATGATTGCTGGTTTAGCATGAAATACATATATTGGTGATTATTTATCTTTTCAACATGTGTGTGATCAGGTGGATCAGCAATATGAGATGGGACTGAGGGTAGTGGGTTGTGTGAAAGTCTGAATTTGAACCCCGCATATATTACATATATAAATGCAGGTTTAAGCATGTACAATGTATTACCAACATTTTAAAGTAACTTTTTGTCAAAACAAGTACTCTACTCACTATGTCGCTTTCATGCTTATGATGTTTTAATTAAAGAAAATTATTTCAATCGCTTCCAATTCACTAAAATATATTACTTATTTCTATATATATGAGTCACTTTTAATATCTTTAGCCAAAAGCTTCATTTACTGAATATTATGCTGGGATAATCATTCTAAATTTTACTGGAACACATATTAAATGCATATTCCTTTGAAATTAGAGAAACACAATTTAAATCCTTTAAACAAATTTTTAGCCGGATATTCTAGAATTTCAATATAGCAAATTTAAAAAAAGCTTTGTTTTTTTCTCTTATATTTTAGTTTAACATATATCAATCACTGCTATTAAAATGGAGTAGATCTCACCCATCTAGGTCAGACTCCTAGATAATGTTCTTTTTACTCATCACCCTCGATATGTAGGTACAAAATGGAAATTTTGGATAAAAACACCCCATCTAGATCAAACTCCTAGATAATGTTCTTCTTATTCATCACCCTCGATATGTAGGTACAAAATGGCAATTTTGGATAAAAACATCTTGCACTACACTAAAAATTTTATAAACTGACCTCTCATTTTAAGATGTGATATGTTGGACTATTTCCATCATTTATGAGTGAATGTTGGATGTATAGAAAATTTTAAACTTTATTTAAACTTTCCAAATACAAACAACTTGTTAGTAATAACACACGAATAGACAACACAGGTTAATAATTACCAACGTTTCGAGTAGTATTATTCTCTACTCTCATTTTAATTTACTGGTATTTAAAGATTTTCTCCTATGATGTCAAAGTTTTTCACAATGCATCTATCCCTGTAGTTGATTTCATGAGTGTCTCCATAGTACTGTAAATAATCAGATGAGATCATATAGTTTTTTTTCCAATGGACAGGAAAATGGGCAGGAAAGTATATTCATATTGTAATATAAAATAAAATAATAATAATAATAATAATAATGTTTAACATCAATTTATCATAAACAAAAGAAAATGCATTTATTTATTAACAAAACTTATTAGAGCAATAAGTGTTTATCAATAATTATTATTAGATCAATACAATTTTATTACTCTTTTAGTATCAATAATTTTATTTTGTTTTATATTCTTTTTAAACATTTAATTATTTAAAAATTTAGTAATTGTTTTGTTAATCTTCTAGCATATTTTTCTAATTTTATAAATATTAATGCATATGCTCCACACATTCATATGTAAGTGTAACAAAACTTTTATATATTTCTGATTATTAGCGCTTCTGCTGATTTAATCGACAATTAGTTCATTTTGAATTTGTTGTAAATATTCCAATTTAGCAAAGTTTGACTACTTAGGATCTTGCTGTTTATTCACAAACACTATTCTACCAATATCTGAATTTATAGCTATCGCTAGAATAATTCACAAATTGCTTTTTTTTTTATTAAAAAAACATTTACTGGAATACAGATTCTACAAATTAGATTACAGTTCTATTCACTTACATTTGCTTTAGTCTTTATTTATATCAATTACAATTCAACTTGAATTCACATATCTCTTTTATCTTCTGCAGTTTTATGTTACATCTTGGTCTTTGGTTACACCGCATCAAATCAAGCAGCCATTTTTCATTTGGTAGTTGGCTTTATCTGTTTTCTATTCTCTTTGCTATTTCCTCTTTTTGTCATTCTTTTTTTTATCTTTTTTTCTATCTTCATTTCTCCTTCTTTCTTTTTTCTTCTTCTCTCTTCTAGTTTCAGTTAACAAATTATTTTACAACTTAGATGTCAGTTTAAGAGGCATAACTGTCAGCTCATCCAGAGCGATCTGTTCCCACATGTCAGCATATAGTCTGGGGGAAGTTATAAGATAGTCTCTGGTTTTCAAACTGTAAAGGTGTTCCTTAAAGACTAACCATGGGTTTGTCAAGTTGTCTCAAAAAACACTGTGACACCTGGTCCACCACTTTGCAATGAGAATCATGATTGTCATTCAGATTATAGCACATTTCCCAGTTCTCAGGGCATTGCTGATATCCAGTGTCCGAGAGCATCCTGACCTAATACTAGATCTCAATTTCATTTCCATGTCTCTGAGTTTTGAACAATGAGAAATAAGGTGATCAATATCTTCACCCTCCTGGTCACATAATGGGCAGTTAGGAGAAATGCTCTTAAATTCCTTATGATCTATCAAGAATTGGTTCATTGGAAGAGCATCCAGACTGAATTTGACAATGAAATTTACTAGCCTGATGTCCAATGACCAGTATTTGGATTTTTTTATCAATAATTTTTAATGTTGATGCTAATCTGACTGGGTTTCTCTGCTGACTGGGATGCATAAGTTAGTACACATCCCAGTACTTAATCTTGCTACCAAAAAGATCTTTGGAAAGATAAGAGCCCCACCATGTGATCCTCCATTTTTGCTAACCACCTGGTCTTGTTAGGCAGCAGGGAGTCAGTGGGTTCAACTGAAAAGGAATGTTGGTTCCTACCTTCTAGCCCCTGGATTTTATGCAGACCAAGACCATTTAAGTCCTTGGATTTTCTCTTTCTGTTGAGGCTTATACAAACAATTCTACCAAGTGATGATTTCCATAACCCTTTTGTACACAGTGACCCTATTTTATTTTGGAAGGTCTTGGTCAGCTTGATAAACAGTAAATAATATGCACTTCTAGGGGAGACTAGCATATTCAACAGTGTCACCTTGCCTGGAACTGACAGTGAGATCAAGGATAAGGTGTTGGCCACCTTGTGGGTCTTTTTCTAGTAACATGGATTCTATCTGACACCACATTGCTGACTGTGCCATTGCCACTGGCAGCCCCAGAAATTTTTGAAGCATACCTGTGAAGTTAGGTGTAATGTTTTTGCCACTGCTGGCCTTCCAGACTGCTGTTTTTGCTAGATTCATTTTAGGTGGTACTTGATTGCACATTGTTCTAGAAGCAAGTATAGCTCAGGAAGATGCTTCACAGATGTGAGGATGATGGATATATAATCCATGTATGATATGTGGTGAATCACCTCCCCCAGCACTAGGACAATTACTCTGAGCAGCATATGTTATGAAGCACAGGGTGGTTAGTGGTGACCACTCTGGTATAAAGATGGGGTAGCAGAAATCCAGGGACAAGATACATATTTCTGTTGAGCACAAAATTAGTGATGATGTTAATATAGACCAACAAAACTCCATAGCACCTGAGGACTAAGAAGAATTGAGCCAGCACCACAGAGTTAAAAGCTGCTGCAAAGTCCAACTGGACAACCACTGGTAATGATTTTCTTTTCTCCCTGATTTAATCAAGTGTTACCATGAACTTTGTGAACAGCACCTCTAGTGGAATGGATTATGTGGGAAAATTGATGCCTGGAAATATTTTCAAGCAGTTGCTGCTGGATCTTGTCTTTTATTATTGATTTGACAATAGTGGCATCATAGAGATTGGACACAAGATTGCAAAATCAGGTGGTTTGATTGTTTTTTAGGAAGGACACAAGAGTGATTGGATATAGGTCACAGATAGGCTGGTACTTTCCTGCCAGCATGCTGATTAGCCACTGTACCACAGGTACAGTGAACCTACATATGTGGACCAGGACACACCTTGAGATCCCATGCAGGCCAGGATGTGTTTTTTCAGAGTAATCCAGCAGCTTCTGCATGACAAGATCTTGTGATATTCCATGATCACCCACTTCCTCCCATTAAATGTCTCCTATGCTGAATGGCTCACTTTGCAGTTAATCCTTAAAATGCATGTAAATTTTGTCTAACATTGCTTTTCCTGTATAACTGTTAACCATGAACATGGAGGGCATGGGTATCTTCCTGGCATCAATTGCTCACCAGAGATAACTTTATGTCCAGTTGTGCCACACTTCCAGATGTACTTTGGCTCTCTTTATCACTATGTATTGCACTAGCACCCTCTGTCTTTTTCTATATTTACCTTTTAGACTCATGATCTCCCTGACCCAAGCTCCCATGGCTGAAAGCTGGGCAACCTGATTGCATAATGTGTCCAATTTCTTGAGTATCCTGATCAGACCCTTTGTATTCAGTAAAGGTGTTAATTACACCGCTCAGCATACCCATGAAAGCTGACCAGGCATGAACTGGTGGTAACATCAGAGCCCTATCTTATGGAATGAAATATAGGCTTCTAAGAAAATCCACTCAGGAGTATTGGCTTTGTTTATCATTCTGATGGCTTATACTGTTGTAGCATAGTTAAAGGCACCTGGTCTAGGTTGAGAGATATCAACATGGTCAAGTGTTTGGAATAAGGTACTAATTGGAAAGAAGCATGTAGGATATGATGAAGTTCTGAACTATAAAACAGAAAATCTATAAGTGAACAATACTGCCAAGTGTCTTCAGGGAAGCATCCCTCCCTACTCAGAAGCATACGATTGATCAAGTGCAAGAATTTAAGCATAAATTTACTGTAGGCCATGTTGAAATCACCAAACAATATGATTGGTGACACTGTTGATGCCACAATGGAATTGATTTTGTTAATTAATGATTTTGCCACTTCAGAGCCTCTTCTTAAGTAAACATAGGCTAGGATCAGAGTGAATTTTCCGATAGTTATTTCTATGACAATTACTTCATTATCCATAGGGAGTGTTCTGGTACTATTTGTTTTTAATTTTTTATTAATTAGAAATTGCTACACCCAACTGGGCTACATCTCCAGGTAAATATTGCAAGACTCCGAATTGGCTAAGGGTGTCATTGATCTTGTTGTTAAAGTTCTAATGCAGCTTTGTCTTGCCTAGGCACACTATGTCCAGGCAAGACTGATCTAGCCATCTTTTAAGGGCAAATAGCCTTGCCAGGGAATATAAACCACTGATGTTTACACCTCCGATATTCAATGACATTTATAATGATCATATGGCAACTAACATGTTAATCAAGACACAAATTATTCAGCATGACAAGGTTCTCACTGGAGCCTGATGAGTTCTCCCATTTAAGCTGGAGATCTAGATGTGATGATATTGTATCTAGTTGGTGATTGACTGCCAACAGGCACCAATCTTGATAATCTACTATTAGTTCACTATTCTCATCATGCTTCTCCTTTGCTGCAGTTGTTAGCATTAAGGTTTCAGTCCTTGACTCCCTTTTGTATTTCTTTTTGTCGAACTTGGTTCTTTGTGGCCAGAGTATGGCCATAGTGGGACTTGTCAGACTATTAATTCAATGTGAATCTGACAGCAAGCTTGTGGTTTTATTAGATTGTGATGTGAATAGATCTTGAGCCTTATGCTTCAACACCCCCTTTATAGATTGGATATGAGGGAGCATTATTTCAGCTTGCTCCAGTATTATTTGTCTCATCTCATGATCATTGTCCATCAGAACTGGTTTATCCTTGTTATCAATTAAATCTTTAGATGTGCAAGGTATATGTGACTCTATTTTGACTACCTTGGTAAAAATGTTTTCTTCTCCTCAAACTGAAAATGATAACAAAAAAATGGATTATTATTAAATGCTCTTTCAAGAAAATTTTATTATTGCTTTCTACTTTTAATGAAAACTGTATGATTGCTTATGAAATGCTTATAATAATTTCAACCATGGTCATTCATCTCTTTATTTCAAATAATTATAAAACAATGTATCTTTTCAATTCAAATAATTATGAAACAATACATATATTCTTTCAAAATAATGATAAAAGATCTTGCCTCAGAACTATGAAATATCTCATCATGTATTAGTGAAAAATGAATTTTAATAAGTTTAAATTCATGTATACAGTAGTATAAAATTTGAAACTTGGATAAATGCTGAATTATTAAAATCAATAGAATCAATGTGTTTGTGGATTATAATTTATTGCTTTTGGTCATATTAAATATAAAAATAATCTGAACTATAAACCAAAATGGATTAAGTTTCTATACACCAAAGGATTAATAATGTAATCCTAATAAATACATGATAATTGCTAGTCATCTGAATAAATTTTCAGGTGTTTTCAAATGGATTAAACCACCTCTTTACCATCAATGTTTTAAGAATGGATTATGTATTATAGATGACAAAATTTTAAAATATTACAAGTGTTGAAGTCATTGGAAAATATCTTAAAATGGATTACCAAATGTGATTAAAGAAATTTTATTATATCTTCATATTAAGTGCTAATAAAGATTAAACCCTACAAAAGAAATTATCTTGTGCTTACTATATAATATTTGATGTTTTATTAAAGTGTTATTAGTGATTTTTTTTAATGTTCGAATATTATGAAAGTGTAAATATTATCATAGGATAAATTTTAATCCTTCATAACACTTGGATTACAAGCCATTGGATTACTTTAAATAAATTTTGTTAGTACCTGTATATAATTATTTAGTTATAGTTGTTATTAGAGTGTAATAAAGAAATTATAAAGTTCCTAGTTATTACTAAGATATGAATGTTATTATTCATAATATTGAATATGATATAATATATGATTTACATTGGAGTTAGGTAGTATAAGTTGAACTAATTTTTAAACTTATCTAAACTCATTATATTTAATTTGTCATATGTTTTATTAGTTCTTAAAATTCAATCTCAGATCCATAGGAAGTTAATCATCCTTAAGTAGATAATTAGATTATAAAGAATATTTTGTACATAATTCCTATGATATTTGTATTAATTTTGAAATGCTATGGTATGCAATAAGGCATCCTGATGATATAAAGAAAGTGAATTATATTTTGTTAGTAGAGCTATATTTCTAACTAATTGTTAAAACTTTGAATAGTATAGAAGCATATCAAATAATTCCAGTAAAGGATATTAAAGTGTAATACTTAAAGCTATATATTTCATATATCATTTAGGAGTAGTAAGCAAATAATTTTACTTATTTTAAAAGAATGAAAGAACTATTCAGTTTTATAATGATTAGTTATTATTAAAAAATTTATTAAAAAGAGTATAAAACAATAATATACCATCCAGCATTTAAAGTTAAGATTCACTTTAATATTGTTCAACCTTTTCCAATAGTGTGCTAATGTCTTTACAACACTATATAATTACTCATAGTCATATCCTAATATTATATTAATCTTAGAGAACAAATACTAATATTTATTGATTATTGTGTAGAATTTTAATAATAAAATATGTTCATTATTGTTTGCTTATAATTTTTATTTTGTTTATATTTTGATGTTTTATAATAAAGTGATTGTAAATATATTAAATTTATTAAGTGCTAGCAGATAATATAATAATAACGTGAAAGCCTAAAACCTTCACAGAATTGAGAGTTTCACATGCAATCATTATTACATCTGATTGGCTGTCACATAAGCATTCTTAAGGCACTTCTGTTGAAGGTTTTAGCCTTTCACGTTATTAATAAAGCAATTGTTAGCCTTTCACGTTATTAATAAAGCAATTGTTAATTTTAATATATCTCTCATTGAAACCTATCATCATTGCTCATTCAGTAAAAGATTATACTTCTAAGATACTAAATTACATTTGAATTTGTTTAAATTCACTATTTAATTTTAATATTGTTATCAGAAATACAAATTAGTAAGATGATGTATAATAATATTATCTTTTACATTCATCTATATGGAATTAGTAAATAAATTTTACATCTGTACATTTTGTTTATTATTTATTTTAAATAATTGAAATTGATTTAATATTCCCGAGATAACAATTAGTTAATATTATCTTTAAAATGGCTAACTTTAATTAAAATATATGTTGATTTATATTTAAGTCGTTCTTTAAACAAAAGATATTATATCAGAAAAAGTTTGCTTAAAATATATTAAGAGTAATATCATACATATTTATAAATAGCTGAGAAATTTATTTATTTAAATTTTTATATATTATTAAATTTATGGAATAGTATTAACGTATGCTTAGAGAAAACATATATGCATTCCAATTTACTTTGGTAAACACACTTTCAAATAGAACACACTTGTCTCACCAGCTCATCTCTTGTACCCATCTCATTAAAAACTTGGAATCTCATTGAAAGATGGGTTACAACATATATATATATACATATGATTTCATAATATTATTTTTGGAAGATGCCTTTGGAGTTCATGGGTGTATATACAGTTCCATGTGGAATTTGTTCAAATTCATACAACGGGCAGTCCAATCATGGAATAAATATAAGAAAGGAAAAATACATTTTGACAGAGCAAAATCTAATTCATCGGCCATTTATTCATACATAAAAATAACTAATTATTGAAATTGGTTTTAATAAAACACATATTCTGGCAAAAATTGAACAATATACCCAGTAACCACTAAGAGAAATTATAGAGATTTTCAAACAGCCCAAAAGCATAAATGAGAAGTATGAATTGAAAAAAAATAATATCTGGAAAAAGCTATGAAGGATAAAATATTATTTAAAACTTCTTAACCAAAAGAATTTGAATATGAAGAGGAAATAATAAAGGGAAAAATGATATTAAATTTCACACACATTCTTATGATTTAAGAAAAAAGAAGCTCTAAGAAAAGTACTTGTTATTGTACTGAAACAATAGCTATTTAGCTATTTTATTTTTACTATATGAAATCTCCCAAAAATAATATTATGAAATCATCATTTATCCATGAGAATATTGAAATTATATATATATTGAGGTGAAATTTTTTTACCTCATAATGAAATATCTTTTAATTTTATTAAGTTATAATTTTGTATATTTTATACATTTATTAATGGTGAATATATATAATTTATGAATATACTGATATAAGTAGATTGATAATGCTATTTGTAGAGTGATCAAAATCTGCTTGAATCAAAGCATAATTGTATTTTGGTATGTTAATGGGGACAGGGGTACACTCCATTCTAGAAACAAAACAGGAAAAACTAAAGAAAAGAGTTTTAATTTAAATTTGTAAATAAAATGAACCTCTAATTACACACAAAAACAATTTTCAATAATGTTATAAAGAAAATTACTGCTAAAAGAAAGCGCAGAAAAGAAAATTAGATCCGGAGTAGAAACAATAAGAGAAAAATTATTGCTTACTTCCTATGTCCATTAGCAATTAAGATAAATTTGGAAATAAGGTGGAAGTTATCAAATAGATAAATGCTAATGAAATGAGGAGATAAAACTATAAAAAATGTACGAAAAGAGTTAGCACTTTTTTTTTCTATAAGAAGTTGCACAATGATATCCTTCTGGGAACTTTTTCCCATGGTCAGCTGTGCATTTGTGTGACTGAGTACTGCACCCAAAAGTTCTATATAAGACTGCATACCAGCCAAGAATGAAGCTAAAATTTTCTATGTGGACATTGGTATGATTTACATTAAACAACAGACTAGGGTTTATATCAGAGTGCCTGTTCCAGTGAAATGAACTGTCTTTGCGCCTATACCTTACATGAGCTATGTCTTTTAACACCTTTTTGTTACTATGAACTATGCCTGATGAACAGTATAACATCTACAAGCTGCACAAATATTATGTAAGCAGTGTGTATGTGTAATTAGACTCATTTTGATAATTTCTAAATGACTTTCTGTTTAAGTTGCTTAAATAATATTAGAATTACAGAGTTAACAAAAAAAAAAGAAAAGGAGCTACCTTATACAAAATTATTTTAAATATGTATTGTTCTATTGTGTAAGAATTTGAATATTTACTTACCTTTGTGTTTAAAATTTTATTAATTTATATATAAGTGAAGGGTGATTCGATCTGTCCTCAGGTGGTCTAAGTTATTAGTTATTTTGATCTGAGTAAGTTTGTTTTAAGGTTTTTTTTTTTTATAACTGTGTTTATTCTAAGTAAACTCCACTGGGTGGAGATTTAATATTACTTCATAATATCATTTTGTTATGTATACCCAAGCTACCCTTCCAAATGAAATAAGGATAGTATAATTATTAAATTTGGTTATTAATATTGGACTTGATGTTTAGATTAATTATTGACTTCCTTGTTTCTTCTGGTGTTCTTATTCCTTAGGTCAATTTTTCCATTTCCTTGATTATAATTAGTAAAGCCAATCCAAGGTTAATTTGTATCTTCACATATACCTCTTGGCTTTGTTTTTTGTTTTAATTTTTTTAGAAGAGAGTTATTTTTGCTGTTGACAAGATTGGATGGTAATTAACCTTATTGGCTGTGAAAAGGGTAAATATTGTAGGGAAATTTAAAATAGATTGAGTCGTTTATTTTACATTATATGGTTTGGAATAAGTAAAAGTTATTTGTAAATTTATTCATGCATTATAATTTATATTTATAAAACTTTAAACTATTAGAAATTATTGATTATTCATAGTGTTAACCATCTATTATGAGTTTAACATTTTAGAGGAAGTTATCTAGTCAGTATATATATATATATATATATATATATATATATATATACTGACTAGATATATATATTTAAATATAGATAAACTAATTGTATATATATATATATATATATAAACAATTAGTTTATTGTAGCATGTATGGTGCCTAAAAAAATTAATTATGACCAGCACCTAGAGGCAGAAGGGAGGGAAGTTAGTCTAGTATAGTTTGATTTTTAGGCTATGATCTCGTTGTGCCCTCTAGTTATCATACATATCCATACATGTGAACTTGTATCACTACAATATATGTATGTATTGAAACCATAAGAAGAAAACAGGTTGTGACAGTATGTCAATAATATGGAGAAGTGCAATTATTCCTAACATAACTTGCACTTTGCAGTTGACACAAGTTTTATATATTTCTGCATAAGCTAAAATTATTCTATATTTTAATAATAGATTCACATTTAATAAAATAATAAATTTCTCATGATTATCCAATAATGGTATGTGTACTCTTAATATTACTATATTTTAATGAATAATCTTTTGTAAATATAATGTTTCTTATTATAAGAACTAATCAATAGTAACTTAATCAGTATTTAAAAATAAGGCTAGCTAATTTAAATATAAAGTTCACTAATGATTTATTTCAGGGTTATATAAAATAAGAAAATAAATGCATGGATGTAAAGTGTGTTTATGCATTTTAGGAGATGTGAATGTAAAAGAGATTTTATGTACATCAACTTACTCCATACGTTTATATCTCAGACAACATCAGCACAATAATGATGTATTTAATCCAAATAGATTTATGTGTGATTTAATATCTTAAATATGACTTTTATCTCATAAATATGCAGTGCTGATGTTTTTTTAATAATGATAAAAAGAGAAGTGTTATAAAATTAATAATTGCTTTATTACATAATATAAAACAAATGATAAAAACGAATAATAATAATAAGAAAATTATATAAAATTCTAATAAATATGAATATTTATTTTCTGAATGAAACTACAATGTTGCAAAGTTGCTAACAATGAATATAAATAGGTTGTTTATTATTAAAGAAAATTCTTAATTTAATACTCGAGAATAATAATCATCATCATAACGATCAATGATAAATGCTCTACATGTTTCTTAATTAGTTTGTTTCATTAATTAATCAATTTTTAATCAACCTCACTTAATAATGGGAGAAATCTTTACTCTTTTAAAAGAGGCAAGTGCAATTATTGCTTAGCATACCTAAATAATATTTATGACAAAGGGCTTATTTATTTTATCTCAACATACATTACTGGATTCATTTGTGGAATTAAACATTATAAGTGATATTCTACTAGCAAAATATATAATTAGATCATTAAAATTCCTTGCTAAATACTATGTAACACTTCAAATATTAATACTAACTTATGAGAGTGATTCATAAAATATTCCTATAGATATATTTATCTAATTAAATATGACTAACTCCATTTAACTTTGAGGTTGAAACTTAAGAACCCATAACACATATAATAATTGTAATATAGCACAGCTTTATATAAGTTTAATAGATACTTAACCTTATATAAGCTAAACCTAAAGTAAATCACATTCAATCCCATTAAATATCACCAATTTAATAATATTAAATAAAAATATTATCTATACATTAACGTAGTAATATCTGAAAAAAACTTTTACATTATTCTATCAATTAAAAGAAAGTGCATTCAATAATCCTCCAACAGTTATGATGATTTAAAACTTATTCCAATGAAATATTGATACTTGAAAAATATTCCAAAGTTTTTGGAAATTTACATACACTTTTAAAATAATAGCATCAAAGATGATGTAAAGTACAATTAATTTCATTTTGTAATTTAATTCTTTCTGGAGCACAATATCATGATTAATAGATTCATTTAGAATACTTGTTAATTCAAAGTAAGCTACATTTAACACATTAATTCATTTTAAGATTAGTTATAACTTCAACATTTATCATATTTAATATTATTTGTTTTGATAATCCATAATTCAGAAGTGAAACTTAAATATTTAGCTCTCATAATCGATTAACCATTTAATGGTATTTAAATATTTAGTGTTAATAATCCATAATGCATTTATTTAAGCAATGGAGAAAAATTTGTAGTTTATTATAATATAATTCATCTGAAAAGATGTTATTATTTTATCCAAAGAATTAGCATTCATCTATAGATCCTTAATCCATGTTACTAATAATTCTGATTGTATATCCTATTAAGCAAATAGTTTATCATTCATAAACAGTGTGATTTCCATTAATTTTTGAATTAAAGTTAAGCGTTTTTCCAAGCGATGAAATTTATGGAGACAGGTTTGAGTAGAAAAACTATTGTTTAAAGTTTTTTCTTCCATAATTAAAAATGAGATAAATTCAAAATATTGAGATATAATATGTATATTTTTTTGAAATGAAGAAAACAATTATTTTATAATAATTTGAAAAATAAATATCAGCAACTTATTTGAAGTTAATAAAATATAATTTTCCAAATATATCAACTATTTACTATTACTTCCAACTGAAAAAGTTTCAGCAATTTATTGTTGAAGTAGTGACACAGCATTCCATAAGTCAATTTATTCATTTTCCATTAATAGTTGACTGTAATAAATGAGATTTCTTGAAATAAAAGAAATAATCAGTGATAGTTTCTGTTTTATCTGTTGTTGTTCATCTTTTTCCTAGTATGATGAGAAGAAGTCATTTTACCTAGCAAAGACAAAATTCCTAAACTAGTTGGCCTATTTAACCATGTTGAAGACAAACAAAATGTCTATTTAAAAGTTTTAACTTGCTTAGGTTCTGAATGCAATAAAAATTTGTGATGACTATCTTGTTTTTCCAAAACTTAGCTTTTATACCCATTTGATCAGCAAATGTCTGGATTCAATATATTTCCCAATATGCATTGTGGTTTCTTGGTTTTTTCAAAAAAATTATTGATGGGCAAAATAATATTTAGGAATTTGTAGACATGATGCCTTCTCAATTCAATCAAGAAATAATAGATCTGAAGTAGTGTCACTCATCTAAAACATACTTTCCTTCTGATTATAGAAGTCAATATTATTACTTGTATTGAAGTTTGAACTTTGGATAATCTTTTGAATCTTCACCATCATCATTTTTATTATCATGATCTAAACAGAATTATATATCTATTTCTCTCTCTCCCAACAACTATATTCTGGTACATATAAAATAATACACCAATATCTATGACTATTAGTTTATATGTGCTATCTAAATTGGCTATTTTTCTTTGCATTGTATTTATATACATGAAAATCACCTATTCATAATGCTAAATTTTTAAAAATTTATAACCAAAATATATCCATGGTTAATCAAGAAAGCCAGAATGAATTCAAACATTCAATTTTATGGCAAAACTGTCTTATAACTGTTTGTCATTCATCAAGTGAAATATAGATAAAGCCTAAAATACCTGGATTCGGTTAAAAATTATGCAGCATAAGCAATTAAAGTTTATCTATATTAAATTCAATATTTCCATGAATTTTTAATTTAATAAAGAACAGAAATAGAGATTATATTCATGTAATTAGATACACCTTTATTTTTTGGGCATTGCCAGTAAACTATCAATTACTAATTGATAATCATGAGGCTAAACAAGTTATCTCTATTAATATATAATAGCAGTTGGGTTTTATTGAAGTAAAAGAAGACCATTTTTTAAACCCAAGTTGTTTTAAAAATTTAAATCCAGAATACAACCTTTTGGTGAAGATTAATTATTATTTGCAGTACATCAAGGAAGATGTTAATCTTCTGAAATTGTGCACCTATAAAATAGTTTTTTGTGTTTAAATCTTTATAAAACTTGGGTTTGAAAAAAAAAAGAGGGCCATTTTACTCATTAAAAATCAAAACAAAAGAGCTATTATATATATTTATAAAGAAATCTTCTTTAGTCTCAGGATTGCCAATTAGTAATTTATGGCTTTTTGGCAATATCAAAAAAATGTTATCTCTGTTTGCATGGAAATAATCTCTTTATTTCTATTTTTTATTATATATTGTAATTTTTAGCTTTATCAGTAAAGCTAAATCTCCAG
The DNA here is from genome assembly GCA_028023455.1 of Epiperipatus broadwayi. Classification (NCBI taxonomy): domain Eukaryota; kingdom Metazoa; phylum Onychophora; class Udeonychophora; order Euonychophora; family Peripatidae; genus Epiperipatus; species Epiperipatus broadwayi. The sequence goes on along the minus strand of JAQFVV010006242.1, from coordinate 2,536,521 downwards.
CAATTTACAAACAATTTTTTCCAATAAGTTAATTTTTATAGTAAGCCAGTTTGTTAGGTCTTGATATTTAAGTGTTAATACATCCTATGAATTATTTTATAAGACCTTTTATAAGTTTTAATTGTTTTAAAAGTTATTTTAATATCTTGTAGTGCTTTACTCATATGTAGTTATAGGTAACTTTAAATTGTTTACCTTAGGGATATCCTTACTCTAAATATTAATGAGTTTATATTGAAAAAATATTGAGTTAAAACAATTTTAATATAGATATTAGTGTGTAAAAATCAATGTTAGAGTTAAACTTTAAAGCTAAATTTGAATCTTTAATGCTCATTGTTAATAATTAATTTATTCACTCACAAATTTTTTTTGTAAGTTGTTTGCTAATAAAACGTATATTTTTCTTAATACCAATTGTAATAAAGATTAATTCAGTCCAGTAAGTTTTAAGCTAGTTAATTAAATAAGATAAAGAATTAATTTATTAATAAAAGCTATTAGTTTCAAATAAAGAAAACAGTCATGAATGTGTGACTGTGCTTCATTATAAATTATAAATTTTATTTTGACTTTCTTGTTGCAATATTAAAGATTATTCTTAAAAATTTTATTTTAAAGGTCTTTAAAAATGTTCTGGGAGCTTACACTTAAGTATTATATAAAATGGTTTAAAAGAATAAAGTAAATTAATACTCTATTTGAAATAATGGAATTTATTATATAATTTATTTTGTTTTCACTATAGTAATTTTTAGTTTTATAATTAATTTATCTTAAACTGTAACATCTAATTAAAAGTCTAGACAATTATGTAAATAAGTTTACTTTTAGCTATGTCTCCCAGAATACTAGTTAGTCTTTGCACTTTGATGAATTAAGATCAGGGAGGAGTTGATCTAAATGTTAATTTCATCCATCAAAATCAGTCACATAATTAGCAATACAAATAGATGAAAACTTTCACATATATGCAGTCTTGGGTAATTTTATTTAAGAAATTTACTTGCTAAATTGCTTGCAGAATTAATTATATTTAGTATTATTCAGTTTAATTACTTATAATGCATTTTTGTTTGCTCAAACATTAAATATATCTCGCTAATTAATTTTTGTCCAAGTCAGAAGTTCTAAGTTGAAATTACTGAAAAGTTTGAACTCTATATTACAGTAAAACATAATGAAAATTTTAACTAAATGTTTAATTGTAAACATTAACCATATGACTGGCTTCTCCAACTATAATCATAATTGGCTTTAACTCACTCTAAAACCGACAATTTTTACATTATCATAGTGAATTTACACTCATTTTAAAGCTTAAAAAGTACTGTAAGATGCTGCCTTCTCTAGAATTATTTTACAAGTAAAAAATCAATAATATTTAAATTTGAAGCTATAACAATAGGAGACTGGTGGACTTTCCAAGATGTTGATTGGTTGTTTTTTATTTTGAACAAAAGGGAGTGCTTATCAACAATTTTGACACTCCAAGTTCTTTCTTTTGATTTTTAAAATGAAAATAAATATTTTAGAGTATTTTTTAAGTATGTTTTAGATATAAATTATTTTGATAAAATATGCTGAAAATATAATTATTTTTAAGATTTTAATAAAAATTCTTTACTTTTACATGAATATAAATTGTGAAAGAAATCAATGACATTCACATCATTACTAATAGTTTATGAACATTCTTTTTAGGTTCTCCACTATAAAATATTTTTATAATTATAAATAGAATATATTTTTTAAAAAACTTTCATTCACTTTCATAATCTGATTAATTATTAATTTGCTTTTTAGAAGGTAAACTAAAATGAATATAATATTAAAAGAAATATATTTTTACTGCTGATTTTGTAATTGACCAATCAAAAGTTTAGAGCTTTAACTCACTCAACAACTGAATTTTTGATGGCACAGTGATTAACTTATTTCTATTTAAATTTTCTACTTCAAGAGGATTCTACAAAATTTATCATTATTATATAAGAACTTTTGTTGATTCTTGTTTTCTTATTAATAATAGAAAATAGTTTAATGTTTTATATGCCAGAATAGTAAAGCTGCTAAAAACTTTATACTATTTTTGGTATTTTAAAGTTTTTAATTGTGTAAAATGCTTTTACTCAAAATATTATGATATGTTGAGAGTAAAAGAATTATTAAAAGACTCTAAAATGTTTAAATATTCTTTAGCAACATATATTTAAAAAATGCTTTTGTTTCAAAATTTTCATATTTCTAAAATAATGGGGGGAGGGGTTGGAGTTGCTCATCTTTAACATGAATAGACTATTAAATTCCAGATAGTATAACCTGTTTAGTGATAATGGAATTTTATAAATTTCTTACCTGAATTTATTCATGGTTCTTGGGGGTTGTTGATAGTACTGCCACATCACCTAGCAATCACATTGGGCATAAGTCACAACTACCAAAATGTTTAGCATTTTACAGAATGGTAGTTACAGAGACTATCCTATGGAATGGTAGAACATCCAGAATAAATGACTTTTATTTATTTATTTTGGTAAACTGTGTATAATTTTAATTTTCAATTTTATGCTATTGTAATTTATCATATATTTTTATTTTATTTATTATATACATTTTGTTTAATATGATTTTATAAATTATTTGTAAGCTGAATTATCTAGAAATTCACAGAATATGTATATTTTCATAATGCTATATTTTAAAGTGTTATTTGTCTCTTATCATGAGTTATTTATTTGAATGTATATGTTAATGTCAAATAAATTAAAGATGTATATTCTTATTGTTTATTTTGTGCCATGCTTTTATTAAGCCAGGTTTGGTAAATAATTTTACATTATCAGATTTACACATCAGTTAATTATTGTAGTATTATTTAAGAGATGGTAGCATTAAGCTCATGTGTTTATTGTACTTTCTTATCTTGCCATTATTTTGTATTATTTCAAGAGATTGAGGCTTTGTTTCTCTCTTAGGGATATTTATTTTGATACCATATGTTTATAAAGAGATTGTGGCTGTGTATCTCTCAATATTATATATTCTGTGAGTTATTCCTTTTATGTCTCATATTAAGCATGAAATGCTTTATTTAAAGCAATTATTATTGTTTCTATTATATTACTTATGGTTCATTCTTATTGTTCTTATATTTAGAGATTAAGTCCTAGCATAATTCTTGCCCTCAAATGTATGCGCTACTCCTTGAATTCATGCCATCACTTATTTTGCATTGCCTTATTTATCTTTAAATTGTGGATGTATTGTACCATCTATTTTTAGTATAAAGTCTTGTGCCATGTTCCACCATAATTTTATTTTGGCAACTAACATTGCAGTTAGTTCCGAGGAAAGTCATCTTTTGCTTCTGTTGCACTCTTTAATAATCTGAGTGTAGGTTGTTGATTGTTCTTAATGTGTAGGTCTATTTGCTATGCTTTTCCAGTATTATAGGACATAAAACTGATGAACATTTATTTAGAAATTAAAATTGGAATTTGGGTCTCACTATGTGATATATATTTCTTTCAGTATTTATTCTATTGCTGGACTGGTAAGTCCTATTTAAGGTTTAAACATACTCATTTTTGGAACAACAGAATTATGTGATTGTATTGTAAGAATGAAGAACTTTTTGTAATAATGTTAATATTGAGAAAGGTTTTCATTAATCAGACAATGATAATAATTTTTATTATTATTTAATCTGTCAATTTATTTTGTTTTATTTGTAAAGTTTAAAAATCATAATTTTCCTCGGCATTGAATTGCACACTAAAATGTTTAAATAATTTATTTTGTGATATAGTAGATTTTCAAAGTTATCTGCTCAATGTCTTTATTGTTAAAATAAATATTATTTTATTGCTAATTTTGGTTTTATAGTCTTTCTATCATTATCTACACATATTGTCCAGAAATCTTAATACAATAAAATCTATTATGGAGTTATCTTTTATATTGAACATTAAGATTACATGAACATATGAAATTCAATGTAATAATCACTTTATTAAATTTTACATATAGATGTTAAGAGAGCATCTAAGACATAAATTATTCCATTTTCTTAATTATCAAATGATCACTTCACAAACTATATTCCTTAAGAACTGCTTTGGTGATAAATTATTTTATTTTACTTAGAATATTATTGTTTTGATTATACATCATAAGTGTAAACAATGAAATTATTTATTTCAAATCTATAAAAAAGGATTTAGTTGGAATTATTAGTGTGGTATCCTGAATGTCCATAAAATCTTTACATAGCAGTGAGACATTTTAAACTCTAATAATAAGGTTTTAATTATTTATTTTGCATTTTTAAATGTTTTATATCTATTTAAATGGGCATCTTTATTAAGTTAACAATACAAAAGTAAGCAAACATTCAAAATTTACATTTATCTGAAAATGCTTTAAAATATATTTCTTATATAGTATTTTAATTTCAGAAGATATAAATAATATAAATATGATTAAAATAATTTTTGAATGCCTTTTTTTTTTTTACATGCACACAAAAAATATTTTGTTTTAAGAGGACATTATTTGTATAGAATCACTAGCAGGTTAATATTTGATAAGTCAACCAACATGATATGGAAACGAATATTCAGTGCTTGGGATTTTTTTTTTAATTTGGCTATTTGTATTTGACTAAACATTAATCAAGCAAAGGTGTGAAATGCACTTTATTAATTAGCCTTGATCAAAAAAATTTACACCAAATATGTAATTAATAGATAATGCATTTTGAACATATAAGAATACATCTGGTGGGATTAATTTCTGATCACCATGTAAGAAGCATCCATTATTCAATTGCCATGCTACATGAATAAATAATAATAATTATATAATATAATTTGTATTTCAAGAATGCTTTTTTCATTAGACATCTTGGAATAATGTCAATGATTCATATAAATATAGCAATTGATTATTGTATCTTAACACTGGTAAATTAATATCAACTTGATGTTAAAGTATGAATGCTCAATACTGCAGTCTTTTCTAAAAATCATTATATTCCAATAAAGCAAAACATTAATCAAGGCAGAGTTGACACATTTTCAGATTTGTTTACATTTTTTTAAAGTGCTTTAATCTATTACATATATACTGATATAAAGTTTTTGTTCAAGTTTATTAATTAATTGGAGTAATTCAAAGCAACTGTTAAAGAGGGATTCCAGATATATAAATACTAGAGAATAATTTATAAATTTTTACATGTAGTATGGCAATCTAAATAATGGATATTTTATGCATGATAACTGGGATTGACATCATTCAAATTTATTTACATATTTTTAAAATGCATCTAATCATTTATATATATATAACCTTATAAAATAATTTTTTAAAATATATAATGTAATGGTATACATAAGCCATTACATTATTTTAAATTTAAAACAAAATTGATTTGCATTAATAATAAATTTTATAAAAATGGAAAATTAAAATACTTATTTAACATATATATTATCACAAATATGGAAAACTATTAAAAAAAATTATTTAAAAGAAAATTAAAAATCTAAAGATTAGTACACCTGGGTCTCGTTTTATGCGGATTATTTTAATGCGATTTTGAAGTTATGCGATTCATGTTTCTTCTTAATATCTTTCATATTTAACTATATTTATTAGATATCAAAAAATTTAAATTATTAATAACTTATTTTGACTTGAAATACTCTTTTTTTTTCTCAAAAATATAATGTTATATTAGCAGATAACAGAAATAAATAATGTAGATTTTTTTAAAATAAATAACGAAGATTTTATTGATTTTATAAACTGAAAATAATATTTCTAATGATAATGTATAATCTTTTTGTTTTGATTGTGATATCATTTTTTTAATATTTAAACAAAATGTGAACATTTAAAATTTATTTCAGTAGTAAAAATCAATTGTCAAACAGAAAACCATTAACACAGCACAAGACTGAAATTGGCATTAGTTGTGTAAATGGGATGGAGCAGAATATGGTAAAAATTAGTGGGGAATGGAAAATAAAGTTTTTCTGGGCATAATTGCTGAGAGATTTTTGACTTCATTCAAGAAGAAGCTACATCATATCACATCGATGAATCTGATTTCTTACGAGTTTACAAATGAACCGCACATTCGAAAATAGCGATAATCATTAAAATAAGTATGAAAAAATGTCAAATTAAATACTGTAGTTAACTTAAGTTTGTCTTGTACCAATTTTTTTCAAATATTTGATATTTTTTATTCGTCATACTTTATTTCCTTATTTTTTTAATGCGAATTTTAAAGTAATTTTTCCTTGTTGCCTTACTTTTATGTGAATTCTGAAAATTACAGACCCCTATCCTCCCTTTATCAAGGTAAGGTAAGTTTATTTTTGTGCGATTTTTTTTATGTGGGTTTTCTGTGGACCCTATATACCATATAAATGAGACCCAGGTGTATTGTTTTGGTGAAAAGTAAAGAAATGAAATAGAAAAATGTTGATTAATTTCTATTTAAAAATCATGTAAAAATCTTATGAATGAAAATGATTGAAATATAATTATATCTAAAGTAATCTAGTGCTTGGGGTACTTAAAAGATTGTAAGATCATATAAGAGATAAAAAATTAAAGATTGTGTTTCTCACTCTGAAACAGAGTGACCAATACAGGTAGCAACAAGCACCTGGGCCAGAAAGGAAAACATCAGGAGTAATAAGATCAGTGACATCATGTTCTATCGATCCATAGAATTTGTGATAAGGGAGGCCAGAAATTATAAAAGATGAAATAATGGAATTTAGTAATGAATCTGACTATTAATCTATGTATGACAGCCAAGTGTATTGCAGACTCCATGATGTAGGAGTCTTGCAATAGATTTAGTTTCCTTTGTATGCACCAGCTGAGGTAGCCTCCTGATGACAATTCCATTCAGAATGAATTCCAAGAAGGACAATCTACAAAATGTGATCATTAGGATGGACTTCATAAACCTGCTGAAATCTATGAGATTCATAAAGATTTATCATGGAAAGTATGAACTTTTATCAGTTGAACTTTTTTTTTAAATATATCTTTTCAATATGTAGTCAATCCATAAGAAAAATATAACTTTTAAATGGACTCTTATCTGACAGCAAAAGAACTCTAAATCAATTAATATTTTTTTATGTATAACATTTGCTTTAATCATTTCCATTTTTCTTTTTATTTATTTTTTGTTTATTAATTAAATTATTGGATTTAAAGATTGATGTAGATGGCTGCATAGAATCATTAACTTTGGAGTTAGGTCATGTGGAGTTAATTTTGGATTACTTGTTTCATGATTGAGTCAATGCTGGTGGAGGGATGTATAGGTGTTTATACCAATGTAATGTGAAGTATGTTAGAATATAGGGCACTGTGCCCAAATGAATGCATGGCCCAGAGGTGTAAACATCACATTGCAATGGACGTGGATGTACTTACCATGCCATTGATCTCCTTTTACTCTATGGATAGGGACTATAAGATGGCAAGGACCACTCTTCCTCCATATGAATCATTTCTTTTTTAATGTTTTATATATATGATTCCTTCACCAGACAGACACACATTCTTCTACTGAATGAGAATCATTTCCTTTAAATAATATCATGCTGGAGACACCCATTTCTGTCAGTGTGATTTTATGCTAACATTTTCATATTGCATTGATTGTGTCTGTATATCAGAAAGCAAGCTTTGGTTTAGCTATGAACTTTTAGCCTGAAGTTAAATGTTTGAAAAGTTTTTAATTGGGTAGTCTATGTAGCCTATCTATGCTCAACATGCTAAAATAAAATTTAATTAAAATTCTTTAAAAGAAAGTTATGTGCATTGTTTAAATCAATTAGCCACCAAGATAAAAGCTTGAGGAAATTATTTGAAGAGGGGTACCCCAAATTCGTTATGTAATGGAGGTGCTCTATATATTGTTCACCAGGTGCTGCATATATATTCCAGAGACACATATAAAGAATTCACTGTCCAGAGAGAGACACATACAAAGAGAGATCTAAAATTACTAGATCATATTATTATTGTGTGATCATTGCAGACCAACTAGTGTTATATTTTGGTCACCACAATTATTAATCACTCTAAATTTAATACAGAGGTTGCTTATAAGACTATCATTGCTATGGAGTACTAAACATAGTAATTTGGTGATGCTGCAGTCATTATGGAAGAGATCATGGTTTCTGAAATCTTGTGGTGTTAATGAACTCCTGTCACTTGCCTGAGTATTTCCAGTTATATGCTGTGATCCAGCAAAAAAAAAAAGGCACAGAGATGAATCTCTACAGAAAATACCTTTCAGTAAATCTAAAATAGCAGTTTTCATGTGATTTCCACAGCAGTAAACATAAAGTCAAGATGAAGACAATCTCTACATCAGCCAGTGAGATAATTATGGGGTAGAAGCCCACTTCAGTGCACCCATCAAGTTCTATCCAAACTATTGAAGTGTAGTCACCCAGATCCAATCAGTGATGATGATGAAGATCACCAAACTGGTGTAATGTTAAGAAGGATGTCCTTACCACCCTGTTGACCAGATGTATAGCATGTTCAGAGACTCCAAGTCTGGATGAACTCTCAAGACACCAGAGGGTAAAATTTATCTTAATCATTTAATATTGTTTTCTTCAATATTATTTATGTTTATGTTATACATCTATAACTCGTTTAAAATAAATCTTATTATGCTAGGGAATTTATTTATCGATCTAGTACATGTATGTCAAATCATTTATCTGCCAAGTGCAGGATTCTTTCATGTTAATCATCCTTCCACATTTAACTTAAAATATATGTAAACTATAAGACAAGATGTGCATCTTAAATCATATTTTATTAATGATTAAATCATTCAAATGTATATAAATTAAGAAAAGATAAAGTGCATAAAATGATGGTTTTACTTTGTTTTTTCATGTGCTTGAGGTGTATATTAATGCATAATTCTAAAATGTTATTAAATTGTGGAATGGATATAGGAATGAGCGTACATGGACATCGAATATTTAATAATATAATATAACTTCTTAAAATGTCTAATATATACATGTGGGTATAGAACTCAGACCACTTCATTCAAAGATATTTTAATGAATTAAAGAAGAGAACTCCCAAATTAAACAACTATAGTTATATTATGATGTTGGGGAAATGGATTAAATAATATATTATTTTTCTTTTATTTGTGCAATCGGTGGTGGGTTAATGGGGTTTAAAAAATATTGATTTATATGTGTTAATAAATATTTATCTACTTATTTTACAACTTATTTTGTTGCATGAGTGTTTCATTTATTTTTTGTATTTTTCTAATGATCTAACAAAGGGTATATTTCCGAGAGCGGCTTTAATTTTTTATAACCTGAGATAAAAGTGGACTGAGCATAACTTAATGGGGTACTACTTTATTGGGCATTATGTATTTAATAACATGTTAATGTTTTAATATAAATGATTTGTGTTATAAGATGGGTTGGTGGTTGTATATCCTTTCAGGGGGGATTAAAGATGTCAATTAATCACGGTCTTTCAAAGATATACAGCAGCTAACCTCTTGATGTTTGCCGGCATGGTAGTAAAATTCCATCAAGGATAAGATTATAATAACCAACAGTGTTCAATATCTCATTCAATTATTAATTTAATCATTTAATTAAATTATGAAATCCATATTTCATCATAATTGTTATCATTATCTTTACCCTGAGGTGTTACAATCATTTCATGCATATGTATGCTTAAAAGTTAGAACAGAGTGGAGGTTGCCCCAGTACAATAATTTACAATGGGAGTTAATTCTTAAGATGGCTATAAGAGTATATATTATAAAAGGCAATAAAAAACAAAAATGAAATTGTAATATATAGTTTAAAACATCACTCGAGCTAAAGATGACAAATGCCACGGTTTTAAACGTAATTTTTTTTATTAGTAGGAATCTAAAAGTATTTGTGTGTGTCAAACCAATTTTATTTTTTTTTAGTATATATTTTTAATCAACAAATAAAAAAGGTGCAATATGTTAGCATTAAGTTACGAGATCATGATGGACAACAGAAGCTTATATTTGCATTGCATCACCTTAATATTGATTACTATTTATGGAAACTAATAACCTAAGTTATGAAAAGTATACATGCATTTGAAATAAATGAAACATTTATTTGGATCACTTTTTATAAAGAACTCATATAAGATTAAATTAAACAAGTATAACATATAGTTTAGCAGAAACAATATCTTGAAGGAGATTGAATAAGAATTTTATTGAGAACTGTGAAGCACAATAATTTTGGAGTATCAATCAAGTTTCAGTAATAGAAGGCTACTAGTAGATAGTCATTTTTTATGGTTCTATAAGAGTCACTTGCAAATTAGTTAATATTTAACTGATTGATTAGATCAGTACAGTTAAAAACAAAATCTATTAAAAAAATACATTCAACATATCACAAGCACTAAAATCTAATATATAAGTATGAATGTAAAATCTACTAGACATCTTTTACAATTAAAATATATAACTTAGTAAAATGGAATGAAAAATAGATTAATATATGATTTCCAAGGCACTACAATATAATAAAAGGTAATTTTTCTACATCGAATCATCTAATTTATTTATCTAAATCGTAAAAAATTCATTTCTGGAAATCTTATGATAATCTTCTTTTGATAATATTTACAACACTGGGCAATTTGGATATCCAGATAAGTCTTTGCATTTTATGTAAAGTCTTTTCAATTAACTATAGAGTGATTATGTATGTCTTAGCTAAATTCAGGCATTTTGATGTTCTTCTATATTTTATCTGAGAAATGATTACCAATTATGGCAAGCCTGTTACATAGTTGAAAAGTTTAAGAGATTAAGTTAATGACCAGTTCAGATTCTGGATTTTTTAAAATTGAAACTTAGTATTCTATATTTGATTATATACAAAATTAACAAAGCGTATGACACACTTGAATGAGAAGCTGTAAAGATACACAGAAATTATTACACGCTAAGTGCTTTCAAGGCCTTTTGCCTCATATTCATAGCGGTACTGTGAGCTGCAGAATGAAGAAATAAATGTGTATTGTGTCTTCAGGATAAAAGAAATGTTTTAATTTGGCTTACCATCTTATATCTTTGAATGGTAATTTGCAATCAGTTAATTTTTTTTACATGAATTATTTTAAAACTACATTATCTAAACCACCCATAAAAAATAATAAATGTATAAATTAAGATGTGGATATGTAAAGTAATATAAGAAGTGCTAAGAGTTTCATGTGTAATAGGGTATCTACATGTCATATCTCTTAAATCATCAAATAAAAATTGGAAGAAAAAATTACTGAGTTCCATTCAAGCTTAGAACTTTTATTTCAGATAACTGATACATAACCAGCCCAACTAATCATCTCATATTGTCCCTTGGCTATTCTTAGCTAGAGGTTACAATAAAAGTAAAACATTGTTCAAATCGTTATTGCTGGGTAGTAGGCAAGCTTAATTGAAACTTTCTCATTTGTTTTTATCTCTATGATCTTAGATATGAAACGATCTACTGAATTTTATTTAAAAAATTGAAAATATGCAACATTTTAAATTCTACAATAATAATTGATTGCTTTATTTTAATTTATAGCGCAATATATTATATTATTTCGTGTTTCTGTAAAGTTGGAATAGTGGAAAGATAATAGACCGTAATGGTAATAATTATTAGTCTACAAATTCTTAAATATCTTTGTGTAATCACTATTGTAATCATATTACAGGTGACTTTTAATAAATAAAATAAATTGAAAGCTTTTAACTTTAGTTTGAATATTTATCTTATAAAAATAATACACCTGATTAATTATCTGCTTACTGAAGTAGCTAAATCTACTAAAGGTCAACACGATGACAACAGACAAATAAATCGTGTGAATTCTTGAGCTTTAGAACTAAGAAGCTTAAACTTGTTATACAAACGATAACCATCAGAACTACCAACTTTAAAAATCTCAAGAAATTGTTTACTTTAACCTGGATAAAGGAATTTTAAAAAAAGAAGTAAATCTAATATTTTTATAAGTATAGTAAAATATTAATCATTATGCTCAACTTATAATAAGTAAAAATGTACGTAAATATTATTGTTTTTTTGGGGCTATGTTTGTGCACACACGTAAAAGAAATTGACAAAATAATGGAATATATATATAATTTATTCTTTAATAAAAGATAACATTCTTTTTAACATTTAAATTGTACTTAGAGAATATTAAACATTTTTTTATAAAGAAAACAAATTATCTTAGAGATAATATTTTTGTTAAAGAACGGTTCTCAAATTCTCAATAATATAAATCAGATGATTGAAAAATCTAAGCAAGATATATAGGGTAATCATTATGTTCCTTTGTACCAGCATTTGATTGCATGAGCTGTATAAATTGGAGTGTTGGCACTATGAAAAATAACATTATTGACTAGAAATTATGTTTGTAGCCATGATTTCAATCATTTATAGCAAATATTTATCTGAGAAAATAACCTGATGTGGCTATCCAAATAGGTCAATAATTATTTTTTATTTCAAGGTTGTTGGAAATTAATTAGGTTACAGGGCTTTTTTTTTTTTTTTTGATAATCACCACAAATAAACTATTTTAGGTAATCATGTAGTAGGTGGTAAGGGATATTTATTAACACTTGGGGGATCCATGAAACCACTACTGAAAATACCAAGCAACAAATGGGGGGGGGGGGTATGAATCAGTTGTATAAATGCAAATCTAAAGCAATATTGATATAAAACTTGCATAGTTTAATGAACGAATAGTACATTTTAGTTCTTCCCCTCAAAAACATTAATATGTTGTTTTAATATTCATATGGTAGAAATTTCATTTTATTTTAAAAAAAATCCAAATACTTTGTTTTTGAAATGTAACTTATAAAAGTTAAATCAGGAGCATCCTTTTGTATTAAAATATTGTTTTTATTTCATTTGTATTTGTGACTTGTAGAGGGGGGGGGTGTATATGCTTTGCTGTTTTAATGAATGAGTAGTAATTTCTTTACTCCATCTTAAATAACATTTGCATTAAGATGCTGTTTTAATAGGTAATCACTTACTACTTAATACAAATGTTGTTATTTCTCTAAGTCTTGTAGGTTACAAATACAAATGTAATAAAAACAACATCTTAATGCAAAAGGTTGTACCAGATTTAACTTTTATTACTTAAATTTTAACAGCAAAAGTTTGGAGATTTTTTTTGTCTAAAAATAAATCAAAACTTCTCATTATTTATGTTTTTATTATAAATAATAAAAAAATAAATGTTAAGGGAAGAACTAAAATTTATTTAATTATTCATTAAAACTGCATAAGTTTATATTAATATTGCTTTGTGTAAATAAATTCATATTTACCCAACTGATTCATATCTGATTCATCCCCCCCCCCGCTTTATTAAATGATTACTCTATTATAATAATTGACAAAAATATAAATGAGGGTTCATCTTTTCATATAGCATGCTTCTAGCCATCTGGTGAAGAGTTTTTAAATTCATGACATTAACAGAACACATCACAACAGTCACTATTGGAAACAGAGAGTGAAATGATAGTTTGATAATAAATGTTCCACTTAAATATTGTTACTTATTGTATTTATTATGTGTAAACTTGTAATGTTCAAAGCTCTTTTTAAATTTGTATTGATTTTTCATTATTAATTTTAGAAAATATTATTTCTTCACTTCTAATTAATGTTGTGCTTTCCTTGAAACAAGGCTATTTATTGTGTTATTATAAACAAACTTATATAATGTACCATTGATCTTTCTCAATGTATATTGATTTTTCACTAATTATTTTTAGAAGACATCATTTTTTCACTTCTAATCAATGGTTCTTATCCTTAAAACAATTAATATTGAAATATTACTTATCTTCTGGTTAATTAGTCATCCACAATTAGATCTCTTTTAAATATAGAAAGCTAAATGTTTCTTTCCATAATTTTAAATATTATTGAGCTTCTGTAGCTTAGATTTATAGAATTAGAGAGTTTGAAATTCTGCAACAATATCTCTTAAGGAATTTTAATTTCAACTTCTTGCTAGATGCTTTTTACAATCTTCTTAAAGTTCAATCTGTTAAAAAAAAACTTCATTAGTCTGTGTTTCTGTACTGCATAATCCCAAAATTTCATTGCTGTTGTGATATATTTTTAGATAATTTTGTATAAAATTCTTTATATAAAGATTTTAAAATTACATATAGTTCTAAATATGTGAGATGTAATTAAAAAAGAACAAGTTCTAATATGGCCACTGTCATAAGTAGTCATGCTTAATTAAAATTGTTAAAAAGATAAGTAATCTTTTAATTGTTTTTTTTTTTTTTTTTCAAAAAAGAAAAAGAAAATAAAAGCTATTGAATCTGTGAATGCATAAGCATCTAATTTAATAGTTTGTTGTGTAGAATTCAGAAAGTGAAATCTAAAAGCTTGCAAGTTTTAAATGTATCCAGAAAAAAATTCAATACTTAGTTTTCTGCAGAACCTGTTGTCTCAAGCACTTCAATAAAGACTTTACACTTCTATTTTGAATTATAACTTTCAGTGAAGTTTTCTAGCAATTCTAAATAAATTTATCAATGATGCAAACACATGTGGGTTATCTTTGTTTTAACAGTCTATTGAAAGAAACAATTTTTATTAAAAATAGTTCAAGTAATATAGTAAGCACAATTCAGATAAATGATCTTTCTGTTCCAATGCTTACACATATCCCAATATACATCATTCAATTAAAAATAGCATTCACTATACAAACTTTCACAGTGAGAGAAAACATTTTTGGACAGAATGTTTTCATTTTCAAGCAAAATATATTCACTATGAGATGATTCAAGTGATGACTTAATTGTGTTTTAATCATTTTTGATTGCAATGCTAAGAAACAGTAAAGTGTTAACTTAAAGAATAATGATAACTTACAGTCTGTAAACATTTGCCATTTAGATGATTTGCAAAATTATATTGTTCATGCAGTCATTGTTTAGAATTAGTTAACAAAACAAAGAGAATTTTCTTAAGATTATTAAGATGTTATCAATATAGTATATGGCTTGAACAATAATTCCAAGATGTGGAAGGAAGAGAATCTTTTGTATAATTTATATAACTTTCAAGTAGCAATGATGTAAGTGGAATACCATAACAAGTTTTAAAAGTTGTGAATGGATTCATATAATTCTTTAATTTAATTCATCGATTGTTAAGATAGTTCTAGATCCCAATTATCTGATGTTTATGTTAAAGTTTATGTGCTGATTAGATGTTTTTAACTGAATCGATCAAAATCAGCCTTAAAATTGAGTTGATATGCAACACAATTTGTAAGTTTAGTCTCTTTTCCAAATATGATTCCATTTTTATACTTAAAGAATTGCTTGAAAGTCATGGTGACAAAAAGTAGAAGAGTTTTGAAATAATAAGTTCATTCAATATTTTTAGAATAATTCTGGCAAAAAATATTTTGATCTTATGTTTTCAAATAAAATTAAGATTCAATTATTTACAGAAAAGGATAATGCATTTGATTTTTTTCTAAAAACAAAATTGTTTGAAGAAACATTGTGGATGTTAAGTTTGATCTAAAATAACTGACTGAAGCTTTGATGTAAGACAGAACAGTGATATAGAGTCAAAGTGTTTATAGACCTTGGCTGAAATAAGATCTCCTGGTAAAAAAGTGCAGATTTCAAAATGTATAATTTCTTTGAATACTTGCTGCTTTGTAGTAAATTTTCTTGAGGAAGTTGGTTACCATAGTAGTTGTTATTGATCAACTGTTTCTAGATTAAATTTTAGGGACTCAAGTTTCACTTTAACTTTGGTTCCTGAAAACATAATGTAAGCATGAAATGAAATAAATCTTGCTTAATTTATACTTTTTCTCATCAGCCTTGGGATATGTAGTATTATTTTTCTTAAACTTAAATATTATAGAATTCAGGTTATAAAACGAGATTGGCTGGTTTGCTGCATTTTGAAGATTACAGAAAATATATGACCAGAGATTTATTCCCTTCTCTATATTACATATGTAATCAAGTGCTGTATAAATAGACTGTTTATGACAGTAAATTCAAATTTTAATCTTTTAATCACAGGTGATTGAAAATGAGATTCTATCTCTCTCCTGCTATAGAATGAATAACTTTGTATACTTTATTTGCCATGCGCACAATAGATTAAAGTCCTGATTTCAGCATGGTGAGCAAAAGTTGGCTTATATATTGATAAGCTCTAATTATATGTGGTCCAGTTATGATTTTTAAATTGATGTCTATGGGTGAGTGCATGTAAATTCATAAAAAGTGCACAACAGGATTCCCTTCTCTTTATAAAATATATTAATTATAATTCCATGTTTTATATTTTTTATTATTAACACTAAACGAAAAACTCTTAAACATCAAGAAAATCTTTTCTAACCATAAAACCTTTCAATTTTTAAATAAGAGAAAAACTTTTAAATCAAAAATGAAATTTGAAAGAAAATTAAAAAAATAAAAATTCTGTACTCCAGTTTCTGCTTTAGTCCTGTGACTTATAGTAGTCAGTCCTTTTTTTTTCATTTTGTAAACATAAGAAAACTTTTCTAAATTTATTTACACTAGTAAGTTCTTTTTTGTTGTTGTTGTTCTTTTTTAAAATAAAAAATAGTACTGTTTTTTTTTTTTATGCAATAAGAAAACTTTTTTTTTTTTTTTACTTTAGATCTGGAATAAATATTTTTGCATATTTTTCATCTGTCATCAACATCATTTTCAACTATAATCAATTCACAATAGGATGAACTTCTTTCCAAGTTTAATCTAGTTTCTTCAAAGGCTAAGCTTTTTTCTTTAAATCTCATTCATGCATTTCAAGTGTAGTCTATTTCTAGATTTTTTTATAATCTCTTGTATTCCAGTTTAAGACTTCAACTGTCCATCTATTATCATCTCTTCTAACAATATCTCCAGCCCAACTCTGTTTCAGTTTCTCACTTGTTTCAATGATACCAATAATGCCGGTTTAACCATGTGTTTCATTTTAATCTCTTTTTGTTACATTTAATGTTAATTTTTCTATAATTTAATGAGTGATCTAAAGTCTCTTAATTACTTTTCCATTGAGTGTCCAAGTCTCACCAATTTAAATAAGAATTTGTAAAACATATTCATTAAAAATCTTCCTTTTTAAACAGATAGCATATTTCCTTTTAATAATAAGTTGGGTTTACCATAAGCACTCCAAACAAGTTTAATTCTATGATTAATTTCATGTATTATGTTTTTGTTAGTGATAATAATTTGACAAAATTATTCATAATTGTTAACTTCTAATTCACGGTTATCAATCTTTTTTTTTTTCTGAGAAAATCCATTGAACATTATTTTAGTCTTTTTAGCATTTATCTTTAGTCCTACTTTTTTACTTCTATTAAAAACATGTCAAACATATTATATGAAAAATCTAGATGATTTAAATAATCTCCATTTACTTTTATTTTCTTAGTTTCTTATTTTAGTCTGCAAAATACTGGTAAAACTGCTCTCAAAAGTTTTTAAGATATTGGAATAACATATTTTCCCCAATGGTTATCTTTTTAATATAACTGTGTAACATAATCTTTGCTGTTGCATTTTGATAAATATTCTTCAGAATATGCCAATATCCTGGGTCTATGTCTTAATAATCCAATGCTTTAATCACTGCAGAAATGCTATAGAATCAAATCATTTTCATAATCTACAAATCTATAGCATAATGATATCTTTATTAATTGATTTTCTCTATAATTTCTCTTGATTCTTGGATATAATCCACTGTGGTAAAACCATTTTTAAATCAAACTTGTTCATTTGGTTAATTAAAATTCAAGGTTCCTGGAAATGAGTTGTAGTCATGTTGGCAAAGATTTTGTATAGAACTGATAGATCTGTAATTTATAATATCTTCTTTATCATCTTTATCATTTAAACCTTTGGTATAAAATTTTCCCACCAATTTTTTATTTCTTTGCCTGCTTTTTTAAGATCTCAATTATAATTCCATTATTTCCTGGAGTTTTTCTCTTTTTTCATAGATTTAATTGATATTTTTATTTCTTCATTTAATATTTGGGGCAATTCAGAAAATTAAATAACCACAGAAACTACTTTGTTTTTTTGTTCTTTGTTATTATATAATTTTTTTTAAAACTCTTCTACACATTTCATAATATAAACTCTCTTTTTAATAATAATTCTTTTTATTGCAAAAATAATTTTCTTACCAATGCTAAGATGTTGTTTTATACTTTTGAGATTTTTCTTCTATAGCTTTACTTACCGATTCACAATTTATATATTTTTATATCATTTTTAATTATTTTCATATCATTTTACAAAACTTTAGATTTTCAATTCTTAATAGATTAGATTTATATAATTTCATATTCTTCTTTTCTTTATACATTGTCTCTTTTCTGTAAAAGAAGGATGGATTTATTTATTTGTTAGAAAATTTACTGTAAATTGCTGCTTTTTGCACTATCTATTTTATATAAAACAAAACAAATGTGTGTTAAAGATACTAATGTAAAATTTAAATCTGTTAGAATAACCCATACACACATTGATTACAAATTATAACTCAGAAAACAAAATTTGATATAAGAACAATATCTAGAGATAAATATCAACAAATTATTACTTCTCCGAACGTTTTCGAAGGCTTACCCTTCATTATCAATCAAAATCATTCTATACTGTATTATCGGTTCCATAACAAAGTAAATGTAATATATATATAAAACAAAACAAATGTGTGTTAAAGATACTAATGTAAAATTTAAATCTGTTATCTCTAGATATTGTTCTTATATCATATTTTGTTTTCTGAGTTATAATTTGTAATCAATGTGTGTATGGTTTATTCTAACAGATTTAAATTTTACATTAGTATCTTTAACACACATTTGTTTTGTTTTATATATATATTACATTTACTTTGTTATGGAACCGATAATACAGTATAGAATGATTTTGATTGATAATGAAGGATAAGCCTTCGAAAATGTTCGAAGAAATAATAATTTGTTGATATTTATCACTAACTATTTTAATGTAGTTCTTAGTCGTATATCAGTTATCTTCTTATTGATTTCATTCAAATCTGAACAATCTTCAAAATCTGTTAATATTTCAAAATGATTTTCAGATTCTTAATAATTCATGTCTTTCTAGTTTTGCATTAGCTTATATCTTACATCTTACTAATCGATGATTCCACCCTCTACCGAATTTATTAAAAACTTATAATTTTGAAATACTTACTTTTTGTTAGTCAAAATACAATCCAATTTTGTTGTACCTTTTTTTGGATGCTTCTATATTCATTTACATGTAACACGTAACAATTTTTAAAATGTTGTTTGGTCTAACCAAAACACTTCTTACATCCATATAAAATCCCCCTACTTCTTCATCATCATTATGAGAGCTTGTTAATCATAAATCTGAATTATCCACATTTGATAACTAATCTTGCCATTCTGTCTGATGAACTATCAATTTCCATAATGTTGTTTTTTAATTTTTATTTATAGTAAATCCTAATCCCCTTGTGCTTCTAATATTTGTGTCTTTGTAATATAGTACATCCACTTTTTATATCAATTGTCTCTTCATTTTTTCTTATATTACACAAAGACCAACAATGCCCCATTTTTTATATTAAACAGTTTATTTCCAATTTGTGCAATTTTCCTATACTTGAAAAATCATTATCATTAAAGGTAATCCTGGATCATCAGTCAGAGGATTGTTAGCACATCTCACCTGCCAACTGATGCTTTAGTACTTTACAGACTCCTTGGGCCATAATTTAGTTTTTATTATTATGATTGTATTCATGTAAAAAAAATAATTCACACATATATTTATCCTGCTTTCAAAAAAATTCAAATAATATTTCATTTTAAAAATATCAGGCAACTGAAAAGAAAGACTGTAGTATTGCTTGATCATAAACTCAGATAAAAAGTTAATAAATTCATCACACTGACTGATATGTATTAGTGAGCTATCAGTCTACACTTATTTGTTACATGAAGAATCATATACATGAACATATTGAGCACACATTTGGAATTTGACCTGCTTACTTTAATTAAGGGCTCAAAAAGAAACCAAAGGTCTCATTCAGTTAACATTTAAACTCCTTTATGGAACCTTTTTATCTATAGATATTTTTCACAATAAGCAAGTATATCTGTTTCAAAATGGGATTCATGAATATATATAACATATGTGTGTACTAATAAAATTTTTATCAATTAGTATTTCTTTTATATATATATCCATAATAGTTTAATGTATACAAATAGCTTATATATGTCAATGTTGCACATAAATTACTTTGCATGACAAATAAGCAAAGTAATGCTGGTAGTCTTCAATTCAGATTCAGTTTTATTATCTTTGAAATTTAGATACTTGCAAGCAATGATTGCTACATACATATGATCTATAGAATTATTACAATGAATCCTTGCATATTTCTTTAGGAACTCTAAATTTGATCCGCATGGATACTAATAGCAACTGCTCTTCCGCTTTGAAGGTATCTTTTCTTCTAGGTAAACGGATTTTATTATTTATTATTGAATATACAAAAATTGATAAGCTGCAGTATATATAAACATTTTTTTTTTTGACGATTAAAAGATTATAATTTATTTTCGTTACTTAATATCAAGAATGCTGAAGAAAATTTATTTTTTCCTTTTTAATGGATTTCTTTAATTTTTTAAAAAATATTTTTACTTTTTAGTTTTATAACTTTAAAAAAAAAACTAGAGGGCAACATTAAAACTTATTGGCAAATTTAAAGCTATTTTTTATTATGGAAAATAACTTTTTAAATGCCTCTATTTAATAAAAAAAATCCTTTTGTTCACTTAAGTACAATTAATAAAAATTAATTGAATTTAAAAGCAGTGTTTTTCAACTTTTTTTTTTCTGCAGACCATTAAATGCCTGCTGCTTTTTTACTCACTTTTCATTGACATAATGTCCTAACTAATACAAAAAACTACTCAAACATGTAGTCATAATACTGTTCATATAAGAATATTACCAAAAAAAATTACAGAATAATGAGTACAAAAAATATTGATAACCCATAAAAAATACATTTATAAAATCACAAACTATATAATTATTATAATGTTAATTAAGAATAATTACACTAAATCCATGTTAAATATATACTTTTATAATGAATAAAAAATGCTTATAAAAGCTTCCAACAATTAGTTTTAAATGTTACTTCTTCAGCTTTCCTTTAATGGTGGTAAAATTTTAATGGGGTTATTTTGTTTTTAGTATAACTTTTTAATACAACAAAAGAAACTTTTTTTATTTATTTAAAGAAACAAAACATATTACAGGTTTTTCTCTTTTTTTTTTATCATTTACAAACATAAGAAATACAAAGGTTTGTCCCTGCATTCTCTCCAGGCTATTGCAGTACAGAAAACTTTCAACTTTATCTCAATAATAATCAAAACCTTTGGATACAAGCAGATTCTGGAACCAGTAATTCCTACCGATAGACCACCACCTAGAGTTAAGAACTTCATAGACTTGGCAATTGAGCTGATTAAAAAATACATGGTCCATCACCCATGACACATTTGACAATCAAATCAAGATATGGGAAGCCTACAGACTAATACATCCAGTCAACATCAACATAAGTCCCAAGTTGGGGACTCCCAATAAAAAAACTCATGACTCTCTTCAGCTTCTGGAGCATGGAACCTAAATACCTGGATTTTATATTCAAAATCAACATCAATTCAGTGATTACCAGCTGGTTTCTTGCATATAAGAGAGGCATTGTAAAAATTGATCCTATTTGTCCTTTCTGTCAGAGGCATGAAGAAACCTATGAACATCTGATATACTCATACCCTGGTCTCTGAATCACAAGAAGTACAATTGCCAAGAATCTCAACATTGACTATTACTTAGTCATATCGCTCAATGACAGCATAAAAACAAGATGAATTGCCACAATCAGATTGTCATTATTCATAAACTATGCAATTTGGACTATAAGATACAGAAAAATATTCAACACCAGTGCTTTCGATGAAGAGGCTTTTACCATTAGGAAACTACAAAAAATGAAGAATCGTGACAAACTGCTAATTGCCAACTCAACTTTTTATGAAACATGGAATCTCATTAAGAACATTCAATGATCGCAACAGTCTGCTGAACTGAGTCATTTGTCAGGCAGATTGGGTAAATACATACCATTATTGATGGACTGCTTAGTTTCAACATTAGACAATGGTACCAGATATCACAGTTATTATCACACATTTATTTTATCTCTTATTCTATTTGTATTACTCTATATGTCCTTATGAATTCATTAATGTATATAACATATTCATCTTGCTTGATTATCATCTTTTTTACACATGACTTAGCTTATATTTTATACTTGTTTCTTTAGTATAATATATAACATTGATTTTGCATTCAATAAATTACAGGGAATAAAAAAAAATATTTTTTTTAAAGTGATATTTAAGTTTTTCATTTTACTGCTCTCTATTATACTTTAATCTCATTATAATAAATAATTAATAAATACACCATTAAATTTTGTTTCTTTTTTTATTTTACAACATTTTTATATAATTAAAAAAAACTTCAAAACTATTAATTATTTAAAATATATCATTTTGTAAAATCTGACTAATAGTGCAAATTGTATGATATGGAAGAGTAGATTTATTTTTAATGAGAATTAGTTTTGAAATTTATTTTATAATTATCAAATTAAGGATATTTTTCATGTACTGGTAAAATTTTTCCATAGACCAGCACTGGTTCTGTGATCAGCAGTTGAGTAACATTGATTTAAAGGATCAAAACTCTTAACATAATTTATGAACTTAAAGATGGCATATTTTTATTTTAACTTAACTAGTCATTTTCTAAATCATATCCCACCGCATTTAGTTATACTATAATTAAAGAACTTTACAAATAATATAGGTTATGTATTTTTTGTAACTGTCTAAGTGAAGAAAACCACAAAAAAGTTGATTTTCTTCAAGATTTTAGGAAGCTGTAACTTTACTATGTAAAATAGTGAATAGTATTCTGTTTTAATGATTTTTCCTCTTTAATTTATTTATTTATTTTTTCTATAATAATATTGCTATATGACAGTATCATAAAAAGCACTAAAATTGTATAAAATAAAAAATATAGATTTTTTAATAATTGATTTTGCTAGATATATTTGTGCAGAGTATCAATTGGTAATGGATGTTAGGAAATAAGTGAAAGTTAAGTTACAAGATTTTGCAGATAGTCAGATAGAAAACAAAATATATAAAAACAGTTTATTAATTAAAAATTCTTTTCAATTTCTTTAAGTATAAAGTTAATTAGAATTTTATAATTGCATATATATGCCTATGAAAGCAAAAATTTATATGTTGTCAAAATGAGAATTAAATATAATACTGATATCAAATAAAAACTTTTTATATTTAATCATAAATAATTTATACCATGTTTGTATCAAGAAACATTATTATTTAATTAATTAATTTTTAAATCATTCTAGGCATAAATAAACTTTTATAAAAGTAAATTTTGTCTGTATTTATTTTTCCTTTTTTAAAAACTTTAAATATAAAAGCATATGGGTGCTATCAAAATTATTCATTCTGTTATATGCCATAAAAATATAGGCTGTCTCAATATACAAATAACTCTCCTAATTACATATTCATAAAGCAGTGTAGTGCAATTATGTCAATTATTTGTCAGCGCTTAGAAATGATTAGCAATTACAAGTAAGAGACATAGTCTTCTTAATTGCTTTATCAATATGTAATTAGAATAATTCTTTAGTGGTATATATATATATACACACAAGCACACACGCCTTTTATGTTTTTTAGGTTGTTGGTAATTCTTGAGCAGTTCTGTTGTTAAATATTCTTTGTAACCTGATTTCTTTTGTTATTCATAAATTAATTTTTTTATTAATATATAGATATTGTTTTATAATCACTAACCTGCATTTATTTCTAAGATTTTTTTACATACCCAGTTTTATAAGCACTGAAGCAAATTTAACATCATTCCACCATATTTAAAAGGCTTCTTTTGTTAAAGCAATCAAGAATAAAACCTATACATCTA
Organism: Epiperipatus broadwayi; assembly: GCA_028023455.1. Classification (NCBI taxonomy): domain Eukaryota; kingdom Metazoa; phylum Onychophora; class Udeonychophora; order Euonychophora; family Peripatidae; genus Epiperipatus; species Epiperipatus broadwayi. The sequence continues at coordinate 2,512,199 of JAQFVV010006242.1, read as the reverse complement.
TCAGTCCAATTATTACTCTTTTCTGAAAATATTGGTTTTATATTTATGTCCTCCCTATTCATTTCATTTATAAGTATTCTAAAAATTATCATTATTATCAAAGTTGTTAGTTTATGCAACAATTTCACTTGTGATAAATAACTTTTGATTAAGCTGACTTTCAAGTGAAAAAGAACACGACTATCTCTTAATAGTTATATTTAATTTAAATTAGAATGACCTTTATTAACTAATCTCTTTTTTTAAAAAAGATTTTTATGATCCTTTAAAAATATGTGTAACAGTTTATTAACAAATTATATTATCTAAATTGTATTCATCTGAGTAATATTTTAATAAACTTATATTACTTTTGTTTTATTAATGATACGAATAGTAAAAAAAAAAAAACAATGCATAGTAACATATATAAATCTTAGCTGGCAAACACAGTTACTAAACATCAAATCAACTAACAAATAATAGATAATTAAAAATAAAGAAAAATTTAAGAATTGTTTCTTAAGAAATATATGTTTGTAAAAATTTATTACATAATTATTAGTAGCTATTAATGAATATAGCATTCTAACTCCAGAAAGGGGGGGGGGGAGATGAATAAAAAATTTAGAGATGAGTTTGAAATGTCTAAATAAATTATACTATAAAGTATAATTGTCAACATATGCCAAATACTAATCTTTTAGTTTATCTTCAACCATATCTTCTTTTTCCAATAAAAATAATCAGTATTGCACCTTTTTAGAATATTTATGAGATAATCTTTAATATGTAAATGAAATTTTCTATATATAAAAATTTATAAATTTATTTAATGCTTCAAGAGCATCCTATAAATAAATTTGAAAGGATATTAGGTTCAATTATTATGCAAGCATATTTTTTTTACAATTGTTGTTGCTAATTGACAAATTACTCCACAATATATGCATTTTATTTTTCAGAAATAACTTCCTTTTTCAGCACCTTATAACACTACCAATATCACACAAATATAACATTTACTTGATTTCTATTAATACCGAAATGATGACTGACTTGGTGCAAAACATGAGTATTTAATACTCCAATTACTATATATGAACCTATTACCAGAATACATTAACCTTTTTATTCCACAATTCAAGGTATTGTAAATAGATTTATTCTATAATTCATGTGCTCTGAATATGTTAGTATATTTCTATTTCATTTATGTTTTTTATGTTAACATCTTAGATTTATAAAAATTGCTCAGAACTAAAAAGTGTTTTTTGTGTCTTTAATTTGTAATAAAAATATATAACCATAAATATTATCCAAATGAATGTTTAACTTAAAAGGTTCTATTATTGGAGTATGAGTTTTTGATTCTATTAGCTTGCATTGTACTTAGATATATAATATTAATTTAAGAACATCTTTATTAGATATATAATCTTAATTTGAGAACATCTTTATCAAGTCTTTAATATTTATAAATTTATTATAAGCTATTGAGTACAATGTGTAACATAATGTTATGCAATATATTAAAATGATTCATATTACTTTAAAATTATAAATTATGTATATATTTAAATACTAATATAGTACTATAGAAGTGTTCATACCAGATGCTATATTAAAACTAATAACAATAGAATTATTTTTTTAAAAAAAATTATTTCTTACTAAAAAAAAAAAAATACTGCTTAATAAAAAGCAGCCAAGCAACAAATTTTGTTTACAAGAATTTAACGTTTATTTCATAGATTAAGTGATTAAATATTTCCTTTTCATTATTTGTTTTATTCAGGAACAGTGCATATTATCTTGTAAAATTTATTTCCTCTTAGTTATAGACTATTTTTAAACTGTATTCAATAATAATTCAACACACATTATCATACTCATTTCCAAATATTATCAAGCCATTCCAAAATGAAAGTTTTTCCAAGTTCAATCCCATTTCTCTGATCCATAACCTCTCTTCCCCACACCACATCAACAATCCTAATTTATTTATTCACCTAACATGTGGTCTCTTTTTAAGTCTCTTACAATCTATTGCTTAGAAACAGAGAAATTATGAAATATATATTGGAAGGGACTAAAGATAGTATAAGGAAGCAGGAGGATATTAACTAAAAAAATTTGAAAAGTAGAACATTATGCTGAAAAGCTGAAGAAAAATGTCTTGTTTGAAAGTGAGATCTGCCTAAACTTCTCATTGCAAAATGCAAAACCCAAAACAATAGAATTCTTTTAATGCAATTTATTCAAGGATTTCACATTTTCTGCTTCAGCTAAAACTTTAATTTACTTTGTTTTTCAGAGTTACATATAAAAATATACATGCTCTTTTTCATTTTCAATATACTTTAAATGAAATTTTTAATTAAAATAAAACCATTTTACTAAACATATATTATTTTATTATCACAAGTTGTTTTTTTTTAATTATTTATCTATAATAATAAAATACTTATCATAGAAACATATAATATGTGAAGATTTATATTATATTAAAGCACATTAACAAAATAAAGAATATAAATTGCATAAAACAAACACACATGAAACATGTTCCCAATTTCTAAACCAATCATATAATTTTTTGCTTTTAATTTCTCAATCTTAAAAATTATTTTTGTGGCATAATAACGCTATTCACACAAATAACATTTTTTGATTGCCTTAAATTATTATGAATAGATATGTAAAAGTGTTATTGAAGAAATTTCAGTTACTGTCTTGTAAGTTTGATTGTAATCAAAAATGTTAAAATAGTTGTTTTAATAATTTCTTGTCCAACTTATCTGATAATTTGTTCCTTATTTATTAAGCCATTGATAACCAAATGTTTGGTAGGTGCATATAATTGCAACATGTATTTATTTCTTGATTCTTTTATTTTAAGTATTAATGTGAAACTTTTGATCACAAAATCTTACTGAAGCTGACAAAAGCAAAAAAAGTCTATGAAGACATATCTTTTGTACATGAGTGAAAGGCAGACACAAAATATTTCTTTTATATAATTTCAATCAGTAATCCAAGAATGTATTAATAAAAGATATATCTATATTTTGGAAAATAGCTTTAATAGAGCTTAATTCCTTTTTAAAATTATTTTTTATGTGTCTCCAATGTCATTGCATTCCCCATATCAGTGCATGAAGTTTGTTTTACACAACTATGATAAAGTTTTAATTTCCTTTGGGCTTTTCTTTTTCATCTGTGATTAATAATAATTTCTTCAAATGAATCAATCAACAAAAACCTATTTCAAGTGAAAAAATATATAATTAATATAATGGTAACTTAGAAATTTTTTTGTTAGACAATGGTTTTAATAACTGTTATTATTAAAAGAGCTTCTGAATATCTTAATGATCTTTAGAGAAAGATTTTTTTTATTATAGTACATTGCCTTTTTTTGTTTGCTTTTGTTGTTTTCTTCAATAAATATAACAGAAAAAATAGAACCCATTTGATTTTATAATATCTGAAATATTTTTTTTCTTTTACCTCCACCTGAAACTAGTATAAATTATTTGGAAGAAGAGGAAATAACACAAATATAGAGAATCTTGTGAACTAATCCCATAATAAACAATTACCAGAACATCTAGCAAGCATGTGACAATTCTTTAACACAATAAAAACAAGATTGTCTTCTTTCTAAGTTCAGTATTCATAGAAATCAATCAAGCATTCGCATATTCAACAAATGATCAGTAATCATACAATATGACAATTTTAGAAAGAAACTAGTAGTTTTGATATCTTTTCTCTGCAAAGGATGGATGGCAAAATTTAATTTTGATGCTATTGAAATGTTTTGAAAAAGGCAAAGAATTTTGTTAATATGATGACCTCACTAATATAAATGGATAAAATTTTCTTTATATATAATGGATTTAGGCAGCACTCAAAATTTTCTGTTTCAATGAGTTTTACTGTTATATACTCACATATAAGGAAGAGTTTACATGCTAACAAAAATTTGTAATTTATAGATTCTATATTAGCTACTATCTCCAAGGTATGTAATAATAATAATTTTTTGTTGTAGATGCATTAAATAAATGATTTTTTTTAAAAAAACTAAACATCTGGAGTGATCTGGAAAAATTGAATTTGTTGCACCAATAATTTATACATTTAATATTGAAATTGATTTATTATATAAAATGGTGAGTTGTGGATATCACTTATTTTTGATTGATTCTATATCAGTCTGATGAATTTGTTCATGATAATTGCTTTTATTGGCTTTAGATCATTGGCAATCTTTATTTCAACATTTTTGCTCAAAGTAAAGAATTCTATATTGTAATAGACAGCTGAAATATAATCCCATCTTAGAGGATATCACTAGATTTCTAGTCTAGAATATTTATAATTTACTGATTAAGTATATCAAGTACAAGTGGCCACTACAGCTATACCATCACTCACCTCTAGATTGTGAAGAGCAGAGATGATTAGAAAAATAACAATTGGCAGAGTAGACAACAGTAAACAAAATACTGGACAAACCTAACAATTAACAAAACAATATTTATTAACAATTAACAAAGTATATAATTCAAGAGTAGAGTTTAAATACTAGAGTTATTTCAAACAGAGCAGAGATTGACTATTAATTAATGTTTTTTTAATAAGTATGTAATGTATCTGACAGCTGATAGTTTAAATATTACACTTTCTCTAAATTTTATTTTTAGTACTATTAATAATCCCTGAAATTTACAAAGGCTTGACAATTTATTCAGATGTGCGCACATATATCTTTTATATTGGCATTAACAAACAATGAATGCTAAAGTATTCTTCTTCCAATATATATAGACACATAGGCAGTCTATTACAAAACAAAGCTCATATGTAGTGCATTGGAGAAACAATAAATAAGTCTATTAATATCCCATGTTAGAAAGCAAAATTATGTGCATAATCATGGGAAGACAAGTCTCTTTACCCATTGTAAACCCAACATATCCATGAACTTCAATCAGGAATTCATGGGAAGGAAGGCTACCTTACCCATCTATTATCTGTGAATATATCAAGCAGAAATAATATAAAAAAATCATGGGGAGCTAAAACAATAATAACTTCATGTGGTACATAACTCTGTATAATGCACACACATGCATATCTATTTCTTTACTTTCAGATGGGTATGTGACACAGAGTAATCAAGAAAACTGTCAACAATTTAAACAGTTTAACAATTTATAAAAAATATATTCACATATATATAGGATCAAGTACTTTTATATTAATGATTTTAAAATCTTTCATAGCACTATTAATTATGAAATAAGAAAACTATAAAGTCAAATCTAATTCTTTTAAACTATTTATTTTTCTTTTTAAAACTTCCCACTAATAGTCGCATAGATTACATTTAAAAACAATCGGGGAAGTGATTTTCTTTTATCTCAACCTTATGAGGGGAACAAAAATGATTACTTTTTTTTTTTCAAAAAAATAAAACTATCCTTTTAAAAAAAAAAACCCAAAAGATTAAACTTTAAAACTATATTCAAACTATCAACTACATCAATTATATATTTATATAATTCAATAATACAAAAAAAAATTTACAAAACAGATCATGGTATAAATATAAAATTAAATCTTTAAGTTATATATCACTGAACATCACATAATCACGATTTTTTTACCTACACACACTGTTTACACAGAGGCTAAACTCTCCATACAGTAGCAACACTCAAGGCAAGTCAGATTAATCAAAGTCACAAGTTAAAAACTAGTCTGGGGATATTGGATGAGTAGGCACTAGATAGAGATTTTATGCACAAACCTTGCAAACATTAATCTGGCTTGCATTGAGTGATGATATTGCATGGAGAATTTAGCCCCAGTGTAACCTATATATTACTGGCTTACATGACAATGTCTTAATAAAATAGTTCATAAGAAAACTTTTATCTTAAGTCCAGAGAAAAGTTAGTAAAAGTGATATTATTTTCTGAAAAAAATGAAATAAACACCTGCACACACAAATATAGATAGAATTTTCCACATCTTTTATTCATTAATCTGGCATAAATGTTTTGGCCTGTAATTGCTTCTTCATATTGAGAAATGCATTTAATTGTACAGCATATTTGAAGATAGTGGTTGGCTATGTTGTTGGCTAGGTTAAGCATCTGTAGGCTATAGCTACATACTGGAGAGTAGAGCTCATTGTCAGGTGCTTTAGCTGCTTATAATTTTTAACAAGATCACTGGTAGAAGTTTTGAATAACGCATGTTAAGCAGGCAAGATAATGATCATGAATAAAAGCAGAATCCCAGCAGAGTTGAACATGGAAAGTATAACAGAACAGATTGGAAAAGAGTAGATTAAAATGAAATATTTAATTGATTAGCTCACTCATTTTCCAATAATTTTTTAATTAACCAAGCTAGTGATTACATTTTAAAATTAGACAAGCAAGTAATTATTTAATTTAACAGATTAACCAAATTTTTAATTAGATCAATCTGGGAGATTTACAGATAATGGAATTTTAGAACAAAACATAGTAATTGATTTTTTTGAAAGTTTTTAATTAATAAAAAAAAACTAATTAATGGTTGATAAAAAGTTTTGTAGATTAAGTATTGTTCCTGAATTTATAATTTTTTTACAGATTTATCATTTTAGTTACAAAGTACATTTAGTAGTAATAATCAGCCATTAAGTTAATGCACATGCGCTTCATGGGTTTTTAACTATAAATGAATACTCTCACTTCCAAACACAAGATAAAGCCTTTATGAAAAGATAGACTGAATCCATCTATCTCTTCGACCTAAATGATTTAGCTAAAAATAATCTGGACCTATATAACAAATGCAAACCTATTAATGTCTGCAAATATGTCATGCACATATATCATACAAGCTTATATATAAAACAAAACTTAAAGGCTGAAATTAAGCTTGTGCTTTGCCAACATAAAATGTTTTAACATAAGTTAGATATTAATATAGCAAAGATGTCTCTCAATGCCGCCAGCTTAGGGCAAAAAAAAAAAATTACCATTAATATTAACTTATTGCTATAAGGGAATTTTCATTTTTTTTTAAACTTAAAATTGACTTAACATGAAACTTGTTTAATGTTGTTCACTGCTATCTGCCATCTAGATGCACTCTCAAATATTTTGTTCATTACTTTGTTTTTGGTTTAGGTCTTCTATCAATTTTCTCTGAAAGTTGAACATTTGGTAGTTCTTTGTTTTTCTTTGCATTTTTAGCATCACTGCATATTGTTGACCTCAGGCTGTATGGCTAATCATCTAGTTTAACTGGATCTTCATCATCTTTTCGTTTTCCTAGTTCATCAACAAGAGTTTCATCCTGGACTAGAATATAAAGTTTTCTTGTGAGGAATTTTATAACTTCAGAATAAAATAGATATTCGTTTATCAGGCTGGGTAAAACCAGTCTTATAACACAGTGTCTTTATTCATTATATAGTAGTGCAGTTTTCTACTGCAACTTTTCTGCTTAAAAGTTCTACAAAAAATCTTATTATTGAGAACCGTAGGCAAAATAATTATGGGAAGGTATTTTGAAAAATTCTCTTGTTGCTCATACTAAAGTCTTTGAGATGTGCCTTTAAGTTTGTCTGGTATTTTACCTAAAATGTTGATATAATCATTCACCAGATTAAATTTTAGATTGTGAATTCTAATCATGTAAATCAGTACTCTACTACATAAAAAACTATCAAAATAGCTAACAAAATCTTACACTGCTCTTTATATGCAGTATTTTTTTTCTAAACACACAAAAAAAACATTATTCCACTGCATGTCAATCTTGAAATCATTCTTACCATCCATGTTTGTTTTTATTACACTTGTACTGTTTTTCTATATTTCTCTTCTTTTTTTTGTCTAACTCTATTTTGACTTATCCTGTGTTATCTTTTACTCTTTTTAATTTTACTTCTCTAATATTACCACTTTCTTTCATTTCACTCTCTTCTACTTCAACATTTTCATACATTTGTCCATTTTCTGTTGCATTGGCTCTGATTTTTTCCCCATTAACTGTAGACTTTATCTAACTTTTTGCACCACTGAATGTTTAAATTCTTCCACTTCATGCTAATATTCTTTAAACATTTCTATTAAAATTTTCAAAAGCTTTTCTATGCCCACATGCTTATCTATTCTTTTTATGACCTTCTTCCTATGCTACCTTAGATGCTGGTTTACTATTTTGCTTCTCTGTTTCCATGTTGAAAAAGGAGAAGAGAAAAAAACATCTATTTCATATAAACTTCTGATTTTGATATGTTTAATTACTTTTCTATTTTTATAATAAACTTCCTATATTTGTAAATACATATAATCTTTTCTGATTTTGTATGTCATGTTGAAGACTAGTATGTAACTTGTTGAAAACAGAATTCTCCCAAAATTAGCAGTGTGGGTCAATCAGAAGATCTAAATGTCTGGTAAAAGACAGTCAGTCCCTGGCCCAGCTATTGAAAAGAACAGTTAGTTCTAAGCTAACTACTAATGAATACAGAAGCAGAAGTCTTAACCAAGCTATTTGAGAGAATAAAAGAAGTGTTAAGCAAACTGTTGAAAACATCAGTAGAAAATTTAATTTATATGTGTAAATCACACTATGAGTTTAGCTATAAAATATTTTCTATTGTAAAAACCATGTCCTAAGTTTAGTTAAAAGCTAAACATTATCTATGGCCATGTAAATGCCTCACTAGAAAAATATAAAGAAAAAAATGTCCCTGAATTAATCTGCAACAAAACCTTGTCTCCAACCAAGAGCATGAGTTTCTCTATGTATTAACTGGACCTGGAAAATTTATAGAAAAAATGATGGATAAATCCTGACTATGTGTTGTCCTGAAATATTATATTATAAAATGAAGAATAAATGATAGTATATATTAATTTGAAAGTGAAAATCCTTCATGAAAATCTACATGGAAAATTCAGAAAATTATAAATGCAAAGAAGGACACTTAAAAGAAAATAAAATCATGGCAGAAAAGTATTTTCTTTAATGTACATTATAAAGTTTTAAAATTAATTAAAAATTGATAATAACTAATAGCTTTATTAGTATCTTTTACAATTGAAATGTGTTTTTTATTCTTGTGATTTTTTTCTTTCAAAATTTAGTGTTTTTTAATGTAACTTAATTTTTATTAAATTTGACAGTTTTTTATTTATTGATTTATTCTTACCTCCACAAAAATTATACAATGGATTAAGCTAATTTAACCCATTATCCCTGATTAAAAAGTCATTTTTTCATTTTACTTATTGAAAAAAATATAATTCAAGATAGAAAAGGTTAATTAAATTAATGAATAAAATTCAAATGATTAGTTTTTAAATATGAAACTATACTTTTGATAAGAATGCATAAATTTAAATTTTCATATTATCATCATGTTTTAAATTTTATTTATTGTTAATCATTTAGTTTATGAAATAATTGTTTAAAAATGTTTGAGTGCTAATGTGTTTATTCCTCCAACTACCTATTTCATAAATTGGAAGTGTGGGTGGCATGTTTAATACAGCTTCAAATTTAAGGGATTGTTCTCAAATTAACCCAATAAAGTTATTTTAAAATAAATTAGAATAAGCTGTTATATTTATTTACCTCTTTTTCACAGTAATAATTCCCAGTGTTCTTGTTTTCTGAGCTAGATTAGAGATTAAAAGTTAGTTATAAGGAAAGTACTTGAAAATCCAGATGATAATTCTGGTTGGTGCAAAGGTATCATCTTTAAATTCCATAGACTACATTTTATAATTAGAAATTAAGTTTATAGTTGGCCAGTACAGTAATATTATTGTGTGATCAGAACTAAAATGATGATCAATATGTTTCTGTATCCCAGCATAATGTTTTTATTATTATGAGTGATGTATTAGCACTTGAGTATGTGCATCCAGAGATTTCTGTTGCATTTTTGCCCTGAGTTTGGCAGTCTCCAGATAATTAACCTGTTTATAAGTGGACCCCTTTAATTCCAGTCATTGTTGATGATTAATGATTATTATTTTTCTGCAATGATGGAAATGCATCTTATGATTTTATTTATATGGACTCTCTGCTCACAATCATATTCTATACTAATGGTATTCATTTTGTATTTGAGTGATATATTAAATGGGAATGATGATGTAATTTTTCCTTCTCTCCATGTACACCCCTAATTTGTAATTTGGTTTTATATGATGAACTCCACTCCATAGCATCACCATATTTCCATGAATATCACTTTACTTGCCCTGTCCAACCTCTTTTGCTGTTATTTTTAGTTATAACTTGCCAACCATTCTCAACTATATAATATATTATATTCTGACAACTTGGTTTTGATATCTCAGAGTATATTGAGTAAACTCAATCATCATCAGACCCTTAGTTGGTTGCATTAAAAAGATAAATACACTATGTAATGGACAGCTGACATCTAACATCCATCATCAAAGGGTGCCATTAGACCTCTAATCTAGAATATTTATAATTTATTAATGATAATACCAAAGTATAAGTGTTTATCACAGTTGTTACCATCACTCATAAATCTAAAATTGCCCCTAGATTGTGAAGAACAGAAATGTTTAGTAAAATACCAATTGTTAAAGCAGACAACAATAAACAAAATGCTGGACAAGTCTAACAATTAACAAAACAATATTTATTAACAATTAACAAAGTATAACAATTCAAGGGCAGGATTTAAATACTAGAATTATTTCAAGCAGAACAGAGATCAACTATTAATTTACTCTTTTTAATAAGTATGTTGTGTATCTGACAGCTAATAGTTTAAATATTACACTTTCCTCTAAATTTTACTTTTAATACTATTAATAAACCTTGAAGTTACAAAGGCTTGACAATTTATTCAGATGTATACAAATATTCATTTTATATTGGCATTGATAAATTATGAATATTCAAGATGTCTTCCTCTAAACATCACATGATCATCATTTCTTATATTTGCTCATAATGGTTATTAAAATAGGCAATCACTACTGTATGGAGAGTTTTGCCTGTTTTAAGTCTTCTTCTAATATATATATAAAGTCACATATGCAGGCCATTATTAAACAAATCTTATATGTGGTGCATTGAAGGGACAGTAAATAGGATTATCAATTCTTTTATGTTAGAAAGCAAAATTATATACATAATCATGAGAGAGAAAGTGTCTTTATCTATTGTAAAACCTACATGTCCACAAACATCTCAAATGAAAACTCATGGGAAGGAAGGTCACTTTACTCATCTATTACTATACCAATAACCACAAATATATGAAGCAGGAATAATAAAAAAATCATGGGGGGAGGGGGGGACATATAATAATAACTTCATGTAGTATATAAATATTTACGATCATTTTATACTATGCACCACATACAGGCATATTTAGTTCTTTACTTTCAAATAACTATGACACAGAGTAAACAAGTAAACTGCCAACAATTTAAATAGAAATTTTACCAATTTCACCACTTCCTTTATTTTGCTGTAATATCTTCCATAAATGCAATTTATCCACTTTACTTTGAACACTTTTTAAAAAAAACTTTTATTGTATATATATATGCATACATAAACTTATTTTTCAACTGTCCCAAAGTCTTCTTCAGAATTATGATATAATGAACAAAATAAAATACATAACTACATAAATAATATTATAAACAGCTTAATGAATTATAAAAAGTATGTGCATATATATATAGGATCAAATACTCTCATATTAATGACTATAAAATCTTCCACAACATTATTAAATATCAAATAAGAAAACTATAAAGTCAAATCTATAGCTTTTAAAACTACTTTTTTTTCTTTCTAAAATTTTCCCTAGAAGAAGCATGGATTGCAATTAATAACAGTCAGGAAAGTGATTTTACTTTATCTCAATCTTATGAGGGGAACAAAAATGATTATTTTAACTTTTTTAAAAAAAAGCAATCCTTTTTGAAGAAAACCAAAAGATTTAACCTTAAAAGTAGATTCAAACTATCAACTATATCAGAAATATATTAATGTAAAATACAGCAATAAAAAAAATTATAAGAGACCATGGTATAATTATCACTGACTTATATAGCAATGTCTTAATAAAACAGTTCATAAGAAAAGTTTTACCTTAAGTCCAGAAAAAAGTTAGTAAAAAGGATATTATTTTCTATAAAAATTGAACTAGATAAACACGCATATACTCAAATGTAGATAGAAGTTTCCATGTCTTCTTTTACCAGTTTCATTGATCTGATATAAGTTTGTCTTGGAATTGCTTCTGTCATACTGAGAAATGCATTTAATTGTACAGCATATTTGAAGGTGGTAGTTGGCTATGTTGTTGGTTACTCAGCAAGCAAGATTAAACATCTGGTGGCTATAGTTACACATAGATAGTGGAGCTCATTCTCCAGTGCTTTAACTGTTTATAATTTTTAACATGGCCACTCATAGAAAATTCTAAATAGCACATGTTAAGCAGGCAAGGTAATGATTATGAATAAAAGCAGGATTACAGCAGAGTAGAACATAGAATATAGAACAGGTTAGAACAGAATAGATTAAAATGAAATATAATTCTCAGTTGATCTTTTTATAGTACTAAATTTAATTGATTAACCCATTCATTTTCCAAGAAATTTTAAGTAGTCAAGCCAGTGATTACATTTTAAATTCAGGTAAGTCAATAATTATTTAATTTAATAGATTTACCAAATTTTAATTAGATCAATCTGGGAGAGATGGTGTTTACAGATTGATTTTCTTAAAAGTTTTTAATTAATAAAAACAAACTAATTTTAAGGATTGGTAAAACGTTGTGCAGATTAAATATTGTTCCTGTAATATAAATTTTTTTTTACAGTAGAAAGTGCATATTTTTTTATTTTATTTTTTACAATGAAAAATAACCTGGACCAACATAATAAATGCAAACCTATATATCTGCACATATATCGTGCATATATATCATTTAAGCATATATGTAAAATAAAACTTAAAAGCTGAAATTAAGCTTCTGTTTCGTCAACATAAAATGTTTTAACATAAGTTATATATTAAGATAGCAAAGATCTATCTCAACATATATAGGTACAATCACATGACCACCATTTCTTATGCTTGCTTATAACTGTTATTAAAACAAATGTTTTGTAACTAGTTTTGAATTCATTAACAATTCATGGAAAGCTTATATTAACATTATGATAAACAAAAATAGTTTAACATTATTTGCATTATTATTTTTTTAAATTTATAAGTTTAGCAGTCTTTTTTGCACTCTGTAATTAATAACAAAAAAACATTTTTAGCACAATTTTCTGTGGTTATACATATATATTAAAAATACTTGCTTTTTATTCTGTTTTCTTACATCAGATTTAGTTATTGAAACTTTACAAGTAAAGAGTATTTATCTGATTATAATTTAATAACTTTTTATAATTTGGAAGCAGTTTGTTAGTATAAACCAAAATGATTATTAGAATTGCCATTACACATGTGTATATATTACAATAATCTTTTTATAGACAATGGTTATAATTAATTAGCACTGTCATTCTGGTTGGATCACACCTGTCATCAATTGGGAAAATGAATGTTTTTAAAATCTATTGCAGAGGTACTGCAAGAAACAATGCATATAATAAAATTGTAGGTAAGTCAATAAAAAATAAGAATGTAAATTCTTAAAATAAGAAAATAAGGGGGGGGGGGTGATAATAGAATGAAAAAATCAATACAAAATCAACAAGTATTCTGATTAATGAACTTTTTAAAAAAATGCAATTGGAAATTTATATGTATCATCACATGTGCTAATCTGATTTCTTAAAGGTCTCAATGATTTTCTGATTTTTCTTTGATAGAGAGTATTCTGTGTTGGAGTGAGAGGGTTGCTGCTGATGAATAACTGTATTAGCATATCCATTCTCTTAGTCCTGATGCAATGATTACTCATATGGATATAAGAAGCTACACAAATTCTACGTGGTTTTTTATAAACTCCTCATTTTCAAGAAGATCAAATTCTAAGGTCTGAATAGAAGGTTACCAATTTTTGATTAGTAGATATATGTTGTTCTCATATTTTAGACTTTCAGAATATTTCCAATATTGTTTGAAGTTGAGTTTATGTAATGAATACAAGCTCTAATAGCTATTGTTTTTTATCTCTTTTTTTATTATGCCTATTTAGGATATGAATAAAGCTTTATTTATGATTGCATCATTGTAATCATCAGCTATTAAGATATTGCTTACATAAGCATCTAACTTATTAACTAATGATAACCAGGTATCTTATTGGCTAATGATTACAATAATATAATAATAAATAAAACCTTAATTTAGATCCAAATAATTATAATAAAAAGCAATAGAGAAAAAAACAGTAATTACTAGAACTTTTCTTTCTTGTGGAAAAGCAATTACTGACAGTATTGAACATATTTTAAAAGGTTAAAATATAACAACCATATATATCCACTAGTCAGCCCAGACACTTTATGAAACCCCATGTAAAGATTGTATAAATTTTTATGTGTGTTTGATTAATCATTGGATCAATACTAAAAAAAATTAACATTCTAATGCAATAAAGCAGCACTCATCATCAACATCACTATCACTCCATGTTATAGATCCTTAGATTTGTTAAAGATCTTATTTAGATATGATACTCTTGATGAAAGAAAAATTTAAAAAATCATTGAAATCCTTAAGAAATTGAAGCATTTGAACAAATCTGATGATACATGCAATCGATGTAAATTACTTTCTATTTGAAAAATATTTTTTAAATTCTAATGATTAGAATATTTATTGATTTTGTATCAATTTTTTTATTTGCTTTCACCTCCCTCCCTATTTTCATATTTTAAGAAATTTCTGTTCTTGCTTTTATTGGTTAAACTTTTAATCTTGTTTTATATTTTGTTTCTTGCAATACCTCTAGAAATTTTTTTTTTTTAAAAAAAAATACTATTAATTATATATAGATGAATAAGTATGCAAATAATTTTATGGCTTTTCAAATAAGTAACAATAAGAATATAAACCTATTCACAAAGCAAACAAGTTCAAATATATTCCTAAAATAATTCATAAGCTAGATCCTTATATCAATATCAATGCCAGTCTATTTTGTTTAAATGATTGTTTGAGAATGAAACTTATGAATTATCTTAGTAATGTATTCAGACTTGTCTATTCCATTAATAGATTTACATATATAAATATATAAATGCAATGATTCATAGTAGTATAATTATTACAGAAATGTAACACCAAGTTTAATCAGTCAAGAAAACCTGAGTACAATCATTAATCAGTCAAAACATTAAAACTTTTATATGATTTTGACAATGGCTAGTTACTTCTCAGGTGAAATACAAAAAAAGTCTAAAATGCTTTAATTTAATTGAGGCTTAAACATGCAGTAAAAGTTAATATTTAGAGATCAAATGTAAAAGCTACTAAACATTTTTACCAGGTACCCTTGAATAATCAAAATATCCAACATATAATAAAATTCAAGAAAAAAAGTAGATTGTCATATAATTACATAGGCAATGCAATGTAAAAAGTCAGTGTGGGAATAATTTGGTTTATTTATATGAGACATTTTTTACTGGAAGTCTTTTAAATTATTTCCTGACTCTTTTCGTAGATATATGATCATCTGCTTTTCATGGTATTTAGACTGTGTTGTTTATTTTGGTTACTCAAAAGATGTCTGGTGTAAAATGTCTAGTGTATTTTATATTGAATCTCTTAGGCTAACTTTTTAGTGCAGATATGTTTGACCGAGCCTAAATATTTTAGATTTGTACTGTACTTTATCTAAAAAGTAATCAATAGCCCAAAAAAAGTCTGTTATGAGGTTAGGAAATGTGAATGTTTAGGTCAATCAGCGGTCTATTCTGTGGTTTTTAAAGTAAACTTAAAACTATGCTTTTGTTTATATAAAAATATGCATATGTGATTTCCAAGTAAAGGAAGACTTATGGCTTGGCTAAAATCATAAATTACTTGATAGTAGTTTGCTAACCAGTTTTTTGGCTCTTTGACATAAAATTATTTTAGCATGTAATATTTAGGAGCATATTGTTTTAAATTATATTGCTATATTTAAAACGTTTTTTAAAAAAATGAATTTATAAATTAAGATGCAATTATATAATTTTATTTGTAAGAATATATCGAAGAAGTGGCATATTGAATTTTATTTCTTCAAAATTATTAAATATTCAGTTTAAATATTAGATTAAAAATTTATTACCTTATTTTAATTCAAAATGCAGTATGTTATTTATTCATTTAATTCAGGTTTGCTACGTTTGTATATAGGTGGAAGGGGAGGGGATGAGACATTTTAATGATCAATAATTATTAGTCTACAAATTATCCAATTTTACTGTTTTTTTACATCTAAATGATTTTTTCTTTAAATTTAAAATAATTTAACTTTCAAAACAAAACAAAAAAAGAGGCGGATGGGAAGAAGCAAATGTTAATTAAATAATCGCTATCAAAACTAAATTGAAGATAACTATTATTATAAATATAATGAGTTGAAAGTAATTTAAAATCTTATAACTTTAGAGTTTGCATATTTATTGTTGTAGAAGTAATATACTGAATTAATAATCTTTTTACAGCAGTAGCTAATGTACTAAAGGTCAACTCGAAGACCACAGACAAAACAAATCATATGACTTAATAATTTGCTTTAGAACCAAAGAAGCGTAGAATTTTTTATACAAACAGTAACTATCAGAACTGAACTTTAAAATATTAAGAAATAGTTTACCTTTAAAAAAAATAATCTTTAAGAAAAAGTAAATTAAAAAATATATATATATAAGATATTGAAAAAAAAAAAACATTTTTTTTGTAAGCATAGTTGTATCCACACATACAGTTGTATGTCAAAAAACCCGGAAGTGCTACTTTATATGCAGTAAACTTTTATAGCATTTGAACTATATCTAGAGAAATATTAATTCAGCATCATATTTGTCGTTCAACAATAAACAAAAAAATTAAAATTTAAAAATCACGTGATTGATCATCGTAATATACTTTTTAAAATATTTAAATGCATGGGTGTGCAAATTGGAGTTTATTGCCTGAGGTGGTGCAATGGTAAAATGTCAGATTTTGAATTTTACCAGTTTTTTACTCTGCTCGAACTTCTTATGAACTGTTTCAATTGTTATTATAATTTAGAGCTTATCATCATGAAAAATAAAATTGTTGGCTGGAAATAATGTTTTCAATAATGGATCATTCCATTCAAATTGTTTGCAATTGTGATGCAAGCATGCAGAGTCAAGATTGAAAGATTGCAAATGGTATGACTTTCCAAATAAATCAGTTCTGCCATCACATTTGCAGTTGAAAAAAAAAAAGGTTGATAGACACATCAGAAATAATTTTTATAATACTGATTGCCACTAAATAGTTTCACAAATTGATGGAAGAAGATTTTGAATATGGAGAATGCTTGTAAAATAAGTAGTTCTAAATTAGCATTTGATTATTAATCAGTGCCATGAATTTCTGGTGAGATTAGCACTATAAAAAGCCACATATACTCAAAAACAAAACTGATGGAGAATGATGCATTTCTGCAATATTATTAAAAAATGTAATCACCCTTGGAGAGATTTCCACAAAAGAGCCTAACATATGATTTTGAATCCTGTACCAAGAAGATTAAAGTGAACAATGGGTCAGAAAATAGGAGTGTTGTTTTTTTTTTTTTTTTTATGGCAAATGAATGTAGGTCAATAGCAATGGAAAAACTGAAAAGCAGAGAAATGTCAAAAATCAAGGGTTGGTAACATCAACTTATTGTAGGCAGAAAAAAACTGAAAGATCTAATCTGGAGCTTTTATTTCAATAAAAATAAAGAAATTTATCAAATGAAACTGATCTTAGAGGAAAATAACTTATCTCAGCCATAAGTGATCATCTTTGGCATGAGAGGGAAATATTACACATTCTTCTCAATCATTATTCAACAAATACCCTTCAAGATTGGGACTTGATAGCTTAAAAATTTGGATGGTGATGAGCTTAGTTAGTATAAATAAGATTACGTACCTGATAGTGAAGACATCATGAATGGTGAAGATAGACTATTTTCCTCAGATGATCCAAGAGGGATCAATAGACATTGAAAGTTTATTTTTATAGAAACAGAGTACTACTTATAGTGAACATAAGATAACATATTAATTTGCATATATTTGTCAATGTTAAGCTATAAAAATGAACTTATTGAGAAAATATATGATAAAATTATAAATTTTGGTTGGGTTATGTGGGATTGGAAAGAAGAGAGGATAGAGGGGTAGAGAATTTTGGTCTTTTTTTTTCATGAGAATTTGGGTCTTGGCATAAGAAAAAAAAACATTTTGTGGTAATTATGATCTTGTTATTATTTTATATTTTTTAAGTAGACACATAGAAGATACAAACAAACACTTTTGCAATCAGATCAAGTTGTACAAAGATTATGGAGATGCAGATTTAAACTGTGATCACGTCATAATGCATTGTTAAGGCACCACAAAAATGAAATTATTTGACGGAAATGGTGCTTTTAGATTTTGAAAAGATTATAATGGTAGTAATTTTCATTACCCCAAATGGAAGAAACAATGTAAACATCATGGAATTGCTTGCTTTCACATTAAATGTATTAGATAATCAGTTTATTGTTAAGAGAAATAGAATTTACCCAGAAAGCAATTTTAAGCCTTTATAAACCTCTTCCCATTTTTTCCAATTGAATCAAACAATGTGAAAAGCACAGAAATTTAAGTTTGTTTCATATTCTTCAAAAATTTTGACAAAAAATATTTATCAGTGAATTTAAAATAGGCTTGAGAAATAGTTTAAAATTTAGGGAAAATAAAGATACCCAGAAAGCAATTTTGAATCTTTATATACTGATTGAAAAATCTTTGAGTTTAAAACAACAAATGTTATTAATATAAAAAGAGAGTATGAAAATAGATTTTGGAATTAGGATAATAACATATCATTTGTACAAGAAACAAAGATTTGTTACAAAAAAAGGAAAATAATAAGTCTAAAATAAAACTTCTTAAAATTCTGGAACAAAATAAAGTACCAAAGGTCTACTATATAAACTGTGAAATATATGTTACTCTAAATGGTAAGGCCTCACATCCAATTATACTATATCAGTTCATTTTGCAAGAATTTCCACTTAGTGCCTTGCTATTTACTGTCTACATAAATCCCTCAATTAGCACTATAGAAAAAGAAATACCTGAAATTTACTTACCCTACCTAAATACCAATATTTCATATATAACTTAAAAGAATGGTTTTTCAGTATTTTTTGCATCCAAAAAACACATTCCCAAATTCCTAAAGACTCTTTCAGATTATACATATTAGATTTAAGTTATACATGGAAAAATCTTGTGCCTGCACATTTACACTGGCAGCAATATAACAAAACATTTTAAATGGAAACATGACACCTGTCTTGATTTTCATTTCTACTCGAAACATTCACCAATCATTTATACAAAATAGGTTTAAAAAATAAAATATAAACTATAGTCAATTTCCTAACAAAATCTTACCTATTACTTTATGCTAAGATATTACTTTTTAACATGCTATTCATGACAGAAATTACATACTACACTCTGACAATACTTTACACCAAAGTATTTTTAATCAAATAGATGCAGGAAATTTTTGTGGGGAAAAATGATAATCTCATTATCCATAAGACATCTCAAATTCCATTTTCACAAAATGGTCTAGGGCTTCACTCAATTCTCACATTCAGAATCCAAAAACCTACTAATATAATCTCTGCATGTGCAAAAATAATCCTATATCTATAAACATCCTGTAAAATCACTCCACAGACAAACCACCTCAAAATAAATTCAACAACTCAAAATCTATTCCCTTTTACATTTTATACAAAACAACCATAAAACTGTGTTCAACATCATCAACAAAAAAATTTTGCTGTAAATTCAAATTCTGGTCATTTGAACTAAAATATTTTGATTTTTTTTTACTTAAAATTAACCTTAATTAACTATCCACACAACACTTCCTAAAATATAAAAAAACTTACAAAATGTAGACAATCTATGCATCTTTTGCCACAAAATTTTTTTTCATGCCAAGAACTGACTCAATAATATTGGTTTAGGAACACACACACTTTACAAAAATAAAAAATATATACATAGCATATTTGACTCATTCAAAAATGACTTTTCACTGACATCAGGATAAATCGATTCATCCTTTGTGCCTTATGGAGTACAAGGTATAAATTTGTATATAACCACAACCCAAGAAGGCACTCTAACCCTTCCAAAAATAAACTGGATGATATATGTCAAAGAGATAAAAGAATAACAAACTAAAAACTTTCATTGATATCTGATCACAATTACAGCTACCCTCAAGCCTATAAAAAAGAAATCAACACTCAAGATTGATAAAACTCTAATAAAAAGCAAAAACTAAAAGGTAATATTTGCCATCATTGCAAAATCTCAGGTGAAGTTCAGTTTATTCAGTGATAAAGTTTTGTTTACTTTCATGACTTTTTGAGCTAAATGCCAACCTGTTATGATTCTTGTATTCTTAACAATCACTATAATAATATGTAGATAAAAGAAATCATATAAAGTATTTTGCTTTGTTGAATAAAATTCTTTTAAAGCTAAAAAAGCTGATTGACATCTATTATCTTTGCTTTTCAAAATTTATATTGAAGAAATGATCAGTGAATTAAATGATAATACAATAGGGGACTGAAAATAAATGGCAAAATATATCATACATTTCCAAAATGGTGTGGTTTTAATAGCAGAGAATGAATATAATTTATAGTTGATGTAAGTTCATAATCTACTGAGGAGAAAATGTGACATGAAAATGTAATAGAAAAATGACAGAGGTAATGAAATGTGCTAAAGAAAAAATCTGAAGGCAAAAAAAAATGGACAAAAAGAGTAAAGCTAGACTGTTTCACAATATTTAAATATTTGGAAAAGTTACTATTATCAGATGGAAGAAATAAGAATAACAAATATTACAGTTTCATAAAACCAAAGATTTTTTTAATAAGAAATAAAAATGATTAACATCTAAAATATATTCCTCCATATTAAACATACTTTTTCAAAAGATACCTCTGGTAGATGGTCTTATATAAGTCAGGGACATGAACACTACTGAGATCTGAAAAAATAAATGTTTTTGCAATATAATGTTGATGCTGCATGATGAAGAAATTATATACAACTAAACAAAAAATAAGGAAATGCTAAGTTTGATTGGAGAAGATAGAAGTATTCTAGTGCCCTAGTTATTCAAAAAACAAGGAGTATGTTTGGTCACTTGATAAGATATTTAGAATGATGCTATTTATTGTTGGAGAGAATAATAAAGTCAACATGGGAAAGATCTAGTCTGGATTATATGGATAAAGGTAAAATGGACTTATAAATTTATGAAAGATTTGGTATTAAAAAGAACATTGAAGAACAACATTGGTTCACTCTCCAAGCTGTGAGCAGTGATATATCTGAATCAATACATGTTCCATAGTAACATAGTTTAGCTATTTACCACAAAAATAATTAAGAAGTTAGTATGTCTGAATTACAAATTACAATATGAAATATGATAGTTTGTTTTCTATCCTCAAAGATAGATTTCAATGTTTTCCTAATATCATGAAACTTGCAAATCAAAAATGTACTTTTGAATAATCATTTTAAGTGTTTCAGTAACAGTTAATTTAAAAACAAAACTTAGTGTTAACATATGGTTTCATTGTGGGTGAAGGTATGAAACACATTATCTCATTTCCTGTTGTAACTCTTGATTCACACACACTCATATATTAAAATTTTTGTGGTGAATAGCAAAAGTATGTCACTATGTAATACATGCATTGATTCAGAAATGGTGTTTCAGGCAACTTGGAGAGAAAACCAGTTATTTTTTTATACTAATATAGTGAGTATTCTTACTACCAATTTATGGATTAAGAAGAGAAAAATATAAGATTAATAAAAAAATAATTTAATGATTAATTGCTCAGGAAATTATATACATTTGGGAGTTAGTAGTGACAGATTGTTCTTTGATCAGTAAATCCTAAGTTTCAAATCCACCACTCTACTATTCACCAAAACATGCAGCTTCTCATTATTGTCCAGTTCTTATGATCATGCATTCATTACTTCCACAAAATAGTAGAAATTAATGGTTGAAATGACAGATTAAGCATAAAAATTGTGGTTATGAAATACACAACAGTCCTTCATAATTTTCAGTAGTTTTTCTCACTGAATCAATATTTTTGATTGCTTTTCTATTTTAAATTGAAAGTAATCACTATCCTTATGATTATCAGTCTTGCAACATTATCCAGTGTAGAAGATATGGAAACTAGTGCTCCAGCTAACTAATCATTAATAATTTTAAGCTCATTAGATTAGACATTTATTTATTGATTAACGATTATTGAGCTTCTGTAGGCATTTTGAATAATGAATGAGTTTGATATCTTTTACTGAGGTTTTTTAAAGAATTTATAAAATTGATACTACTTTTTTGTCAAATTTATTTATAAATAATAATAATGGATTGCATATTCATTTCTGTGCTATATATTTTATCAAACTTTTATACTAAAGCGGGTTTACATAAATATTAAAAGTAGATTTTAAAACTATAGTTTTATGCTGAATATTCACGATATAATATGATAAAAATAAAACATTTCAAATTAACTTTAGAAATTCCATTAAAAAAAACAACAACAATAAACCTTGACTTTTGAAAATTAATTGTTCAATTTATTTGAATAATAATGTATTTAAATATAAATATGTATTTAATATGAAATAATATTTAAATAATTAAATATTAAATTTGTAAATAATTTTTTATTAAAAAAATTAAAATAACACATCATATTCAGATAAAATCTCAATAAATGATTTTTCCACAAATAAATTTTTTTGTCTTGTATTATCAAATGTCATAAAATATTTTGTTTATTAAAAGTAATAAAGTTTTTGTTGTTTTAAGTTGGAAAAAATAATCAAGTAATTTATTCATTTATTAATATTACAACTTATTAATCGGTTAATACTAAGGGCTTTAGCTAAGTATCATTTTGGTTTAAAAGGGAAGGAGAGCAATATTGAAATCCAAACTATTATCAATGAACTTACAGAATCTTTCCAAAAACAGTTGATTTATCTGAAATTTAAAAATGAATTACAAATGAATTTTTGCCATTAGCAAATTCTTGAAGACTTTTGCTTAATGGGGTTCACATTGCCATATATTATTTCTAGTTCTTTCTCCAAGCAATATTTTAATATCTAGTGTAGCCAATTATAAGATTTCTAGATTTAAATAATTGTTATAATCTGAACGACTGTTGCAATATGTGTTAAATATAGATCTTCATAAAGTTTAAACTTTTTTTTTGTCAAACCACCATTAAGAATTTGCTTTTTATTATAACCTATTTCTACTAATTATATATGTCAATAATCTTGGCAGATATGCTCAAATTTTTCTTTAAGACAATTCTATTTTGTAATAAATAAAATTAATTTCATTAAATACTCAACAATATAAAAATTTTAAATTCTACAAAATAATAGTACAAAATAAAGGATGATAAAAGTAAACTACTGGAGATTCATCTTCCTTCTAATAACTTTTTCCATTCTTTTTTTTTATTTATTATGTAGTAAATGTGGTATTTCACATTTGTTTCAAATTAATATTATATTGAAGGTAGTTCAAATGGTTATATTTTGGATAAATATGCTATTCTTTGCACATAAATATTTACCTCTATCTATCTCAGTTCAAATTATCTGTGCAAGCAAGAAAATTCTCAAACTTTATGTTTTAGAACAATATTCTTTTCATGTATATTATATACACAGACAAGCTGTTTTAAATGCATTTGTAAATAATATAAAAAAGATTTTTTTAGACAAACTTGATGAATTGTCTAGCTTTTTATAGTTTTGATTAGATACAATTTCATAATAACTGTCACTGTTAGTAATTATAAGATTATTTATCTTATATGTCAGTTTAGGTTGACAGAGAAATTATTAGTGAACTTGTTCTTGACTGTCAAATCAGCAAAGGCTCCAAAATAAATAACATATTCCCAAACTTTTTTTAAAAAATCACAGGACTCTTAATTCAAAAGATGGTTGACAAAATTATTTACCAACATTATCCATACAAAAACGATCTCAAAAATTTGGAATAAAAATAAACTATAAAAGATTTAAAATCTAATAAACCTGATAATGATAATAAAAAAAAATCAATTAATGCCATTACTCCGTATTTTCCACGAGCTCTTAATTAAAAAAAATAAGCTTAATAAGATTTATGCCATAGCCATTTACCTTGAAGTCATCTTGCATTCAGGCCAGACAAAGTTAGCTGAACTTTTTAAAAAAAATTACACATAATAAAAAAAGACTTTCACATTAAATACTGTATTTAAGAACTTTCGATTTTTTTAGAGACCATTTTTAATTATTTTATTTGGCAAAATATTTTTAATAGAAAAATATTCTGTATATTAATCATAACAAATACAAAATTTTTGCAGAATAGACTTTTGACAGTTACTGTTCTTTTGCCTAACATTTACTATATTTATCATTGATTTTTCAGAATGAAATTCATTTGTACTGAGGATGTGATGACATGACTTTGACTTCACAAGATAGATAGTGAGAATATGAAAAGTCTGAAAATCTTTTTCAGACAGGCCTTATTCTTAATTACTACACATGTTCAACTTTGCATAATCTGAAATCTTGTACTACCCTCCATGCTATACAGGAGTAATTTTGAACCATAATTTAACTTTTTTTTCATCTATTAAAGGTTAGATTTAAAATAAATCTTTGATAAAAAGTTTTTGATAATATTGTAGGATTATGGTGAAAATAAATTAATTTCTTAGCACTTTCTTATTTTGCTTCTTGCTTAGAGAAAAATTGTTCACAATAAACTTCTGAATTCTCAGTAAAATATTAATCTAAGAAATATCATTGGCATACTCAAGTTCATTTCTTTCAAAAAATTTCTCACCAGATATCAGATGTTAAAGTGCCTCACAAAAATACACATAAACCAATTAAGGAAATAACATTTCATCTATTCAAACAAATAATTCATAAAAATGATTAGCTCAAGTCTGAATTCTCCTTCACTAAGGATAGGACTTTTTTTGCAAATCTCTAAGTTTCACTTTTTAGATACAACAATAAACCTAAGTAGGATTTAATATTTTTTGATAATATTGAAATCTCATCAATAAATTCAATATCATCTTTGTTTATCTGTTTCAGCAATGAAATTTAACAATTTTTTACTTATGCATGTATGCCAAACAAAACTAAAAATCAAATAGTTAATGTCTCTTATATATACAATAAAATTAAATACCTTAATAAATCCATGACTGATATTACCTCCTAAATGAAATATTTAAATTTTCTATAATGTAGTGTGTATTAAAATGTCTTTAAAATTCTGAAGCTAAATAAGTTTACCTTAAAAAATATATGTTTGTTTCAAAATCTGTAGTAACATAATGAAAAATAAATTCAAAACAAAATATTCAAAGAGATCTGTATTTTAAAATAATTTATCAAAAAGGATTTCTATGATTCTATGAAAATATTTTTCTAAAATAAAAAATGTTTAAGAAATTAGATCTGTATTGCATCTACTATATAAAATGATGAAATAAATATTAAATATATATGTTACAAGATGATTTTCATAGGTGTAATTTCATTTATAAATATCTTTACTGTAATACCAATAAGCCAATATGCTAATGCACATGTGCTTTGTAGATGTCACTATATAAATGAATACTCCCACTTTTTCAAACACAAGATAAAGTCTTTGGGAAAAGATAGAATGAATCCATCTTTCTTTTTGAGTATTCATTTATATAGTGACATCTACAAAGCGCATGTGCATTACCTTATTGGTATTACTGTTTATAAAACATCGCGCTATATAAAATAAATGTCTTGTTTAAATATCTTTACTGTAATATTTTTATATAATATTTTCAACTTAGAACTGGTATTCAATTTTTGACCTATATATATAATTTTACTATATTAAGTGCAATATTTATCTAAGTTATTTAGTAAAATCATCTCATTAAATAAAATATTTCCTAACTTATGATAAATATTATATTATATTATGATGACGACTTTTTATTTAGGTACTTACAACTGCAGATCACTTTCAAGTGAAGGAAGATTGCAAGAATTAGAAGAAGAACTGTCTTATATTAAATGGGACATTATTGGAATTTGTGAAGTTAGAAGAAAAGGAGAAGAAACAATTGATTTAAAAAGTAGACATATACTCTATTATAAAGGCACACATATTGGAAATACAAGTGGAGTAGAATTCATTATAAATAAAAAGTGGAAGAACAATATTGTGGAGATTGATGGTGTATCAGACAGAGTGGCAAGATTAGTTATACAACTTAATAGCAGATACCAAATGCAGATAATTCAGGTTTATGCCCCAACAAGTTCTCATAGTGATGAAGTAGTAGAAGATTTTTATATGGATGTGCAAAAGGCTTTTGATCAGAGTAAACAACATTTTAAAATTGTTATGGAAGACTTTAATGCTAGAATTGGTAGACAAATGAAAGATGAAATTGCTGTAGGTAATTTTGGTTATGGTAATAGAAATGAGAGAGGACATAGACTTGTGGAGTTTGCAGAAAAAGAAAAACTTTATATTATGAATTCATTTTTTGAGAAAAATGTTAAAAAGAAATGGACATGGAAGCATCCAAATGAAGGTACAGCAGAATTGGATTATATTTTGACTAACAGAAAATACATATTTCAAGATTGTAATGTTCTTAATAAATTTAACACAGGAAGTGATCAT
Organism: Epiperipatus broadwayi; assembly: GCA_028023455.1. NCBI lineage: Eukaryota > Metazoa > Onychophora > Udeonychophora > Euonychophora > Peripatidae > Epiperipatus > Epiperipatus broadwayi. Next base: position 2,485,130 of record JAQFVV010006242.1, on the reverse strand, counting down.
CGATTAGTAAGGTGTAAGTTACGTGTTAATGTAAAACTAGAGAGACAAAAATTATTAAGAAAAACAATATTTATAGTTGATATTCCTAATCTTCAGAAACATTCTAATGAATTTAAATTAGAACTTACAAATAGGTTTCAAGTGTTAGAAGATTTTGAACATGATTCAGATTTGAATGAAATTAATATGAAAATAACTGAGACACTTTTAAAAACTGCAACAAACATAGCTGGTAGAAAAAAGCAGCAATTGACTAATAAAATTTCTACTGAGACTAGAGAATTTATGAAGAAAAGAAGGAATATGAAGATATACAAAAATGATATATTAAAAAGAATTGAATATCTCGAATTTTGTAAAACGGTACGGAAAAGAGTTGAAAATGATATAAGAAAGTATAACTGTGAAATAGCAAGGAAAGCTGTAGAAGAAAATAAAAGTCTCAAAAATGTTAAACAACATTTTGGTATTGGTAGGAAATTTATATCTGCAATAAGAAAAAAAGATGGAATTATTACTAAAAAGAGAGATGACATCATGAAATTGGTAGAAGATTTTTATCAAGAATTATATAGTAATAAAGAACAAGTACCTCCTATATCTATTACATCTTCCGAATTGCCTAGAATTTTAAATGAAGAAGTGAGACATGCAATTAAGTGTATGAAGAAAGGAAAGGCTCTAGGAAATGATGGAATTATAATTGATATATTAAAAGAAGCAGGTGAAGAAATAGAAACAATTTTAGCAAAGTTATATACCAAATGTCTAAATGATAAAGATGTACCGGAAAATTGGAAGAATGCAGTAATAATCATTACAAAGATATTAGAAATTACAGACCTATCAGCCTTTTATCAGTTTTATATAAAATTTTTACCAAGATAATTACAACTCGTCTACAGAGAACTTTGGATTTCCACCAACCAAGAGAACAAGCTGGATTTAAAAGTGGTTTTAGTACAATAGATCATATCCAGGTATTGAGAGAAGTCATAGAAAGGACAAATGAATATGAGTTGTCATTATGTTTTGGATTTGTAGATTATGAAAAGGCATTCGATTCTATACACATTTTTTCAGTGATTAAAGCATTGGATCATCAAGGTATAGATCCAGGATATTGTCATATTTTAAAGAATATTTATAAAAATGCAACAGCAACAATTAGATTACATAATGATACTGGAAAAATCAACATTGAGAAAGGTGTAAGGTAAGGTGACTCCATATCTCCAAAACTCTTTACAGCAGTGCTGCAAGAAGTATTTTGTGGATTAAAATGGGAAACTAAAGGAGTGAAAGTAAATGGAGAGTATTTAAGTCATTTAGATTTCACAGATGATGTAGTTGTTTTTGCAAATAATGCTTCAGAGCTGCAGGAAATGTTGCAGGAGTTAGCAGATGAAAGTAGAAAAGTAGGACTAAAGATAAATGTTAAAAAGACTAAAGTAATGTTTAATCGATTTGCTCAAAATATGAAAATAAAGATTGATTATGAAGAATTAGAAGAAGTTAACAGTTACGAATACCTTGGTCAGATTATTAATACAGATGGAAACATAATGGAGGAAATTAATCATAGAATTAAACTTGGTTGGAGTGCTTTTGGTAGAAATAACTTGATACTAAAAGGAAATATGCCTATGTGTTTGAAAAGGATGGTTTTTAACAAATGTGTTTTACCAGTTCTTACTTATGGATCTGAGACTTGGACACTTAATAGAAGAGCAATACAGAGACTTCAGACCACTCAAAGGAGTATGGAGAGATGTATGTTGGGAGTAACAAGAAGAGATCGAAAACGCAATGTATGGGTAAGACAACAAACAGGTGTTACTGACCTTACTGAAAAAATTAAAAGATTGAAATGGAGTTGGGCTGGACATATTGCTAGAAGAGATGATAATAGATGGACAATTGAAATTTTAAAATGGATTCCAAAAGATTGTAAAAGACCCAGAAAGAGACCACATGTGAGATGGATGGATGAAATAAGAAAATGTGCAGGGGTGTTGTGTAGAAGAGAAGCTAAAGATCGGAGAAGATGGATTAAACTTGGAGAGACATTCATCCTGCAGTGGATTGATAATGGCTGATGATGATGATGATGATGTATATAACAATAAAAAGCCAGGATATCCTGTTTACAATAATAAAAAAAAATCAAACTGTTTTGAAATGAGACAAAAATAAGCGAAATATATTAAATTGAACAATATATGTTAGTTTTAATAATAGATTAATAACTAAACCAAATCTACTGTTACTGGCATTTGATCAAGATAAAAATATAAAAAAAAATTCATAATATTAATTAATAAAATATTGTATAGCTCTATATTAAAGTAATTCATATTTCTCCAAAAGAAAAGTATTAATTTGAAAGATATATATAATACAATTCTTCATACTTTTTTAAAATTATATTATATCTATTAATAATTATATATTGCCACTGCATAATATAAAAGCCAAATACACCCATTTTTCTATATGTGTTACTACAGATATTTCTAATTGGGGGAATTGAATCTTAAGCAATTGTTATATATATATATATAGTCTTCATTGATCCCCTTGTAATCAACTGAAAACTACTTCAACTTAATTAATTAAAATGCAATCCATAGCTTTCCATTTTGTAATTTAGTTTAACTCTTTGCATTTAGTTATTTCACAATTTGCATTATTACACAGCATGTCTTTTTGTCTTGTTTTTTATTTTGGAAATTGGTGAAATTTTTAGGGTACCAAAATCCACTTTTCTCTTATTGCCAGTACAAAAACAAAACATCTTGGATTTTAGGTACTACTCATCCTTTTTTTCCTTTCCACCATTTAGCACTTTTAGTGATATTGAATCTGGGTTGTTTTTTTTTTTTTTGTATGTTCTGAGTTATTTAATGTGAATCTTCAAAAAATATTTTTGACAAACATTAACCATAACAAAACAAAACAAAAAAAGAATGTGACAAGTTCATCTGTTTTTCTATAAATTATATATGGGTTATTTAAAATATATATGATGAAAACTCTTCCAAATAAATAAAATAATAAAAAATATACTTAAAAAAATACACTTTAAATTTGTTGTTTTTAGTTTTAATACTTTCAAAGTAAAAGTCCACATAAGACTAGCTTTAAACTATTTTTTAAATATACTTAGTCTCTTTTTATTTTATTTAGACACACTAGAATTTGTATATATGTTTACAACTATTAAAAAATTTAATTATACCCCACAAAATATGATTTTTCTTTTATTTTTCACAATTTTATTAAACAATGAATTATCAATAAGGTTTTTTTAAATTGTAGCCATTGCATAACTTTTTAAGAACAATACATGATCACAAAAAATTTTAATTAGTTTTTATGATTAATAATAAATAAGTGTCTGAAACTAGAATGCTCAATTGTTTTGAAATTTGCTTTTTCTACTAATGTCAAAGTGAATAATAAATACAACTTATAACTATATATACAATAAATACTTTAAATATCATCATAAAAAGGTAGGAGGGCATATTGTTCGTTTGAATTTTTCAATGTATATATACTACTGTCAAAGTGTTAAAACCCAAATATTAGAATTCCTAGGTATTCTATGCAATGCCAAAAATGGGATATACAAATATGCTAGCCTTAGAAGTTCATACATTTGCTAGAATTCTATAAAATGTCAAAACAAATATTGGCTAACTATAAAATACTCTCAGCAATAACATTTAAGGTTATAAAATGGGCATTTCATTTGGGGTTAAAAGAACATCATATGACGCTCTTTTTGACTGCATTGCTAAGTCTCATAATGTATTTCTTACCTCAAGATGTTTTACATGACATACAGACTGAACAGCAACTAGAAAAAATAATAGAAAACATGCAAACAATATAACAAAAAGTAGATCATCCTAGCCAAGATAAAGATTCTATAGCTTAAAGTATGAATGAGACTGTAGTCTGTGATGGAAAAAACAAAAGTGGTGATGAATGCATGTCTTCTGAAGAGGCTTCCAATTATACTATCTGCTGCATTTATTTGAAGAAAATCAGTGATGCATAGACATGCATAAACTGTCATCGAAATATCCATGCTATCTGTGGACATAAAGATGATGAAAGAGAGAACATAAATGATTATAATGTTAATGTGATGTGTACTCCTTGCTTCAATATTGAGAAATCTGTGGAGGGTAAAATTCCATGTAAACTGGATCTGGAAATACAAGCCAAAATTAATGAAAACAGATGCTGATAAAAAAATTCCTCTTGTACATTTGGGGATCATGGTGTGAGTCCCTACCCAGATGTTGACAGAGACATAATGATTCATGCAATCTGTTAGCAGTTATTATGAGTTTGAGAGAAAACATGTTTTATTGACTTGAAACTGTTGAAGGAATTTTAAACCAATTCTATGCCAGATCACAGTTCACTTTATATCCCAAGGACTTACTGAGATATCCCTGACAAAAAAAAAATAGTTCTCCAGTTAGTCATTTCTGCTCAGTCCAAAAGTTTGTGAGGTGTACTTTCAGGACCAAGTGCCAAAATTTAAAATGGTTTTGGATGAAAAAGGCAGTTAAGCGCAATTCAAAATATCATTCCAGTCTGCCTTGTGGTAACAAGTAATTCGACACCAGACTTTTTCTCTTTAAGTAGAAAAACCCCATATTTTGCATATAGTTTTACATGCATCTTTTCAATAAAAGTCTTTTTCATACTTTGCCAAAAAACTATTTGAAATTCTTTAGAAAGCCTAGGTAAAAATACAATGTCTAGGGAAGATATGTAAAAAATTAAAATTAAACTTCATACTTTTCCCAAAAAGACCCCGTAATGTATAGAATTTCTAGGTACTTCACAGTTTGTTGGTAGCATATACATAGATAAATAATGCTGAAAAAAAAAATAATGACAATTTAATTGAAGTTAATTAATTCAAAAGCAAATGGCAAATAAAAAATATATAACATCACTCAATATATATTATACCATATAGATTAAGAATTGATATGGCTATCACATTAGTGAATTACAATTAGAAAAAATATAAATTGACATATAAAATTATTGCAATAGTTGCTTTTTTTTCTCCTCAATTCAAAGTTTCTAATAAGAATAAGACTGATGATGGTAGCAAAATTTCTTTAGTGAAATATGTCACTTTCATTTACTTTTAATTCCTTCATTCCTATTTTTAAATTTATGTTCATATTCATGTAAGCATATATAATTTAAGCAGACACATTTACAAAACATATATATCACATTCATATCGGCTTTTTCAAACCAAATTGTGCAAACGCTTTTTGCGAGTGTTAAATAATAAATGAATACCCTCTGACCCATACAAGATATAGAATTTATGCAGCAATTGAAAAAGCCGATATGAATGTGATTACAATTGTATACAGATGCTATAAAAAATAAATGCTGATTTATAAAACATATATATATAAGTTCCCAATATACCCACACAGAAATTGTTTTTCTGCTAATTTAAATTGTTTAATTTTTTTCCAACTCAATATAATATATATATTTTATTATTTATTGACTGTTTGATAGGAATGCATTTTTTAAACTTGTTATAAATTCATTGATATTTATATATATGTAAATTCACTAAAATTATGTGTTAACTAACATTTGATTGTCAAGCATTGGTGGTCGAGAGGTCAGCGATAGCTGCTTTACAAGCAGTTGTCTCGGGTTAGAGGTTCGCTTCCGGCTGATGCTATGACCCATGAAAAGAAAAAAACTAACATTTGATTTAAAGAAATATTGGAAGACACAATGTTTTGATTTTTCAAAATAGTGATTTAAAGTTAATTTAAAAATTATTATTAGAAATGAAATAGTAATAAGCATTGTTTAATAATCATGCAAAATATTAAAAAAATAATGCTTCTTATGCAAAAGCTCCACTATTTTTGAATGTTACTCTTAAAATATTATTAGAAAAGAAAATGTGGAAAAGAATAGAAACAAAGGTGTGAAAAATAATGCAATTATATTTGTAAAACTTTAAATCAAAAGTTTTTTTTTTAAAAAAAGGCAATTATAAACAAAAAAGTATATCTGGAATCATGTTTTAGTTCATTTAAATTTAGTCCCAAAAAAAGTTAGTTACTTAATTCAGATTTTCCTTTTTTATAATTTGTTTACATATTTATTAATACATTTATATTTTGAGGGAGTATCAGTATTATATTGTGACATATGTAAGCGTTTGCAGTGCATTGAATATTCTTATTGGTTGATGAATATATTTACCTTTTTCATTTAATATATATTAAGGCTATAACATTAAGACTATGCACCTAGATGTGACAGTAGGGACCTTTACAAATCTTAATACAAGATTAATGACCTGAAAAGACAAGAGGTCCCTACTGTCACATCTAGGCTTATAGTCTTAAGATTGTAGCCTTAATATATATTACTTATGTAATGAGTATGCACTTAACAAATTATTAATTACAACTTTTTCATTAAAAACCCCTTCCATAAGATACAGTAATGCCCATCACTTGAAAATGATGGCCAATAAAGAGCTTTGATCATTTGATTAAAAAAGAGTTTATATTTCATGCAATTTTTGAATTTTCATCATACTGGGATTTAGTTAAGCACCTTAAGTATTTCTTTTCACTATTCATTTATTTTAATAATATTTATTCCAGAATTTATAATTTTTATTGATTAATGTTGGCATCATTTCTTATTATTATGGAAGACTGAAAATTATTTCAATTATATACCTATAGATAATATGAATAATTTTTACAGAATAAATTGTGCAAAAAAATTATATTTATAAGATAAATTCAATAATGAAATAACGTAAAAATATAGTATTTGACTTTTGTTTTTGTTTAGTGTTAGAAATAAAATCTTACAGGATTCAGATAGTTGGAAACTGCAAAAGGTAGTATTTATAACAATAAATTTTAAAACCTATTCATTCCAAAGCATAATCACTTCATATGATATATGAATTTTAAAACTTTTATCTCTATATTTTCATTCTTAAATTTTATATCTGTAATGTTTTGTGTATATATTTATTTATTAATATGTAAGCATATATGTATAAATAGTTTTTACTAACTATGGCTAAAATGGTGGAGTAATTATTGTTATTACAGACTCACATTAAGTTGAAATTATTTATGACTATTTCTTTCTAAAGCAATGATATGAAGTATATATATATATATACCTGTTTAATGAGATCTGTTTAAATTCGAATTATAAATTTCAATCCTTTTCAGTTAAGTACCAATCTTTAGTATCAATATAAACATATTAGACCACAGATAAAGGTGGGTTGCCTTGATAACAAACAGATTGAGATTCTTGGTATTGCTCTTAACAAGCTTTGCAGAATATCTCCAATCCGAGACCGGTTTCTGCTACTGGCTTCTTCAGTGAGGTGCCAGGATATTCAGCATTAGATTAAAAATACCAGAACAAGCCCAGCACTTTATCTAATGGATAACTATTAAGTAGAAAATCTGAAATTTTCAGACATTCATATGTCTTCCAATCCAGCTATCTAACTTAAATAGTTATATGAGATTGAAGCAAGTTCAATTAAATTAGATTATGTGGCACATGCCTTGATTTCTTTATAATTTTAATTTTTGCTATTGAGGCTTTGGAAATTTTATATTGCTAAAGTTATTAATATATGGTGTATCTGAACTTGGTTCAGTCCCATATGGCTATTTAAATTAGATAGCTGGATTGGAAGACATATGAATGTCTGAAAATTTCAGATTTTCTACTTAATAGTTATCCATTAGATAAAGTGCTGGGCTTGTCCTGGTATTTTTAATCTAATGCTTGAATATCCTAGCACCTCACTGAGGAAGCCAGTAGTAGAAACTGGTCTGGGGTTGGGGATATTCTGCAAAGCTTGTTAAGAGCTTATTTGCAAGCTCTATATATAACATTTGTAATACAAGCTTGTTAAATTAGGTCATGTTACATATGATTTGATTTCTTTGTAGTATATATATATATATAGTAATAGTGTGTTTTGTTGTTTTATATAATAACATTAGTGACATATTCTATTATTTATTATTTAATTGTAATTAATAGCAATATATATCTTTTTTTTTAATAGTATTTCCTGAAGATGACTGCCAGAAGATGTGCTGAAACATATTAAAACAATAAAAGTTAAAAATAAAAATATAAGGATGGAATTTTGTGGTATGATTTATTAAAATGTGACAATAAGTATTTCCATATAAATTTACAGTGGCAACCATTATTCTCTAACTAAAAAATATTATTTTAGTAATAAAATGTAATGCAAAAAAATGAAAAAATATATATAAAATAAATATTTAAAATATTTTTTTAATTATTAACATATTTTCTACTGGGCAATTTTTAAAAGATATTTCAAAAATTGAAATCAGAAATGTTAAGAAAATAAATGTAAAAAAAAAAAAAGCTAATTATTGGAGAATATATTATCTAAAAAATTTCATTTATAAGTCATTTTTATTATTTGAAGTACCAAATTTATGTAAAGCTAAGAAGACATAATTTGAACCACTTTTATTTTAAGATAACCAAAATATTAATTTAGACTAAGGTTTCACAAAATCTCATTCTGGCAGTAATCATATAAAATGTTTTGGAAAAATTTAAGAGGAAATGATATTTCTTTTATTAAAATGAAAATTAAATGAACAGTAAAAATAATTATTCTGTCTCACTAATGTATTTGTTTGTTTGAATTTGTGTTTCTTCATTATTATAGTGTTGTGTATTAGGTTACATTAACACATTTCTTTAAAAAATAGAATATCAATTTTATTACTTTTAAAAAATATTTTGACTATATACTATATAATTTTAGGTTAGCTGCCACTGCCACAATACATTTATGATAGAATTCTTTTTAAAGATGAATCTAATTTTTTAAAATAAATAATTTATTTTTTACTATAATAATTTTGTTATATTTAAAGCTCAGTCACTTTATTACTTTTACAATTATAGGAACTTTTATGTAAATAAAATAAAAATTACAACAGCTTTAGAAAAGATCAAATAGCATATAATTGCTCTTTTATTAACATGCATAAAATGTACAGCTTTTTTTTTTTATCTCACAATATTTGAGAAGTGAAAATATCTGTACACATACATATTTTTTAATATTTTTTTTTTTGAAAAATAACATTTTATACAAAAATAAAATATTCTGGTAAAATTAAAGACACTACAATTTGCAAGATGTTCTCTGCAAAAATTGTAGAGAAAAATATGGACAAAATTTGTTAAACATTGCTACTACCATGATCTTTGCAAAATTATCATCCTGGGGTTTCTATCAAACAACTTGAGATCAGCATTCCTCCTGATTAGAACCTATTATCAGGTTTTACATGCCTCCTAGCAAATATTTGGCAGTGTTCATCATGAACTAATTATAAAATAATTTTCACTGTTTATTTCAGCAAAAAACCATTGTTAAAATATTTAAATAAATATTAATAAATATTAATAACTTAATAAATAATTGACATATTTTTTTAAAAAAACATCAATTTTACATTAATACTGGCACTATCGCTCTTGCATTGTCTCAGATTAACATCATAGTTATCCATGAGAAATGTTCAACTTTTATGTATAATTATGTACTAGAATCTTTTAAGAGTCCAAAATATACAGCATTTGATTGTCCTTCATTCTAGTATAACATTAATACATTAACAGACTATTTGTGACAAAAACAAATCAAGTTATTATCATCTGTGCCCTATTTTCTCTAGATAGGAAGACCCGTAAAGTTCCATCATTTTTTTTTTATCAACAGACCGCGGTAAAAAGTGTGTAAAGTTTTGTTTTCGTCGTGCACGATTTCCCCTTCGAGGTGATCCATCTTTATTTAAGGCGACATACCACTTTCTTCCTTTCTTGCCTTTTTTACCACCAAAATATTCATTTGATGCATATGTATTATACCAGTTTTCTTCAAACTTTTCTATAAATTCACATTCTTTTTTTATTCTTTTCTAAAAAAAAAAAAAGAGAGAGAGAAATTACTATTGATATATTACTACTATAAATATATATATTACATACACATGTATATTAATAAAGTATTTTATTGATATAAGACACTATATTATATTGTAATGTATCTCTAAACTATGGTGATAGATTTGTAAACCATCAATTATGAATAATTATTGTCACTTGGTTACAATACATTCATCATTATCATTAACAGCTATTCATAAGTTAATATGGTCATTTTAAATCTACAGAAATAAAAAAGATAGAAAAACAAAGAATGAAAAATTTAAAAAATAATGAAACTAAAAAAAGATCAAATTCAGAATTGTTGTGCATATAATTAAAGAATAAAAATAAAACTATATAAAGTCATTATCTCAGTTAAAGCAGAAAGATGACCAATGACACAGGAAACTTACAATGAACAAATCCTGTATTAACATGAATGTTTGAAGATACTAAGTTATTATTTTTTCTCCTTCTTTATCCTCTATACTTTATTATTAACCTATATAATAATATCTTTCCTTTTCAATTTTATACAATACAAATATATTTTCTTCAAATAATTTTATAGTTTTGACTGTCCAGAAATCTTCTTCAGAGTTATAAAATATATATATATGATCACATAGAAACAAAATATTTTACTATAACTTTATTATATATATATATAGGATCATATAGAAACAAAATATTTTACTATAACTATATTAAAATATACAGCATAATATTTTAATAGCATTTGTACAAATGTTTATATATCTTATAATTATTCATTTAAAAATTTTCATCTTAAATTAAATCTAATTTTTTATTTAATAATTATAATATATAAGTTTAATTTTTATATACACTTAATTTTAATAATTTATATATTTTTTAATTATTAAATTAGATTATTAATTTATGCAGTTTAAAATTTAAATTCATATACTAAAATCATGAATTATTTAATTTCCATTTTTTAAAAAATCACTACCTTCTTTTAGCTACTAAGTTTACCAACTGACAAATTTTTTAAAATTTTAATATATCCCTTTATGTTTATTACTTATTCTTAGTCATTTAATTTTTAATTTATATTACTTATTATATTAGCAAAGTGTTTAAATCTAAATCTTTATTTAAATTTGTATTATTTTTTTAAATTACTATAGCTTCTTTAATTTTCCTCTCTCTTTTATCGTTAGCATAGCAAATCATTTTTATGTAATCTTTTTGAAATTTATGTCCTATTTAATTGCTCCAAAATTAAAATTATCTATTTACATGTATTTTTATCAGAAACATGACATAAAATTGTTGCATAAAAATTATTTATTTCATTAATATTAAAAGAGATAGAAAAATTAAAGAATTTGTCTTAATTAAAAAAAATTATCCCAAGTTTAAATACAGAATTAAATTTAAAAACTTTACTAATATAATAAAAAAGTAATACAAATTAAAAATTAAATATATAAGAGTAAGTAATAGTTACATAATATAAACAAAGAAGTAATTAGTGCATAGTGTATAAATATTAAATTTTCCAAAAATTTGTCAGTTGATAAACTTAATAGCTAAAAAAAAGGTAATGATTTTGGTGCAGGAATTTAAATTTTAAAAAATTTAATTGAATAATTTATTTTCATTTAATAATTAGTAATTAAAAAACATATATATAAAAAACATAAAGATAGCAATCAATAAAATTAATATATTAAATGTGTATATGATAAAAAATTTGACATGAATAATTATAAAGTATATAAATATATTTTAAAATGCATTTAAAATATTATTGTGTATATTTAGTTATAATTTTTGTATTTTTAGTTATAGTAAAATATTTTGTTTTTTATGTGGCCATATATATTTAAATATTTTGTATTTTCTGAAGAAGACTATTGGATAATTAAAACTATAAGGAAATAAAATTATTTTATGAAAATAATATATTTGCATTGTATAAAGTGAAAAAAAGAAAGTTGTTATTAAATATGTTTATGACAGTAAATTGGAAAAAAAAAATGAAGAAAGAATGAGAGAAAAAAATAATGATAATTTATTTAATTATGAATACTAGTGATAATTATTAATAAATTAATTTAAGAATATATTAAGAAAAGCTTTATATAGCATCTAGCTCTAATATTAAAAGCTGTATTTAATGTGTAGTTTTCAATATAACTAATAAATCAAAAAGGGATTGTACATCACTTCTGATCACTCAAAATTAGTCAACTCTCAATTAGAAGATTTATTAATAAATGTTGATTTACTCAGCATTCTGACTAGTAATATATTTGGATACACTTACTGCATTAATACAAATATAATTAGGCATATTCTCAAATATTAGAAAAAATATAAAACGAAATGACACTATTATTAATTATTCCATTTTGTTTTCAGGCAAAAAACATAACACACATATATATTAAAATGATTTTAATTATATTTACAATAAATCATATGCTGATGAACCTGAATAATATATATATATATTCTAACCTCCCCCCGTGCATCCTCACCCCAAAACATATTATTTATAACGAATATTCCGGGTTCTAGCTCAGTTAACAAATAAATAAATGAAATATTCAGCATTGATTAAAAATGATTACTAGCTCTAATTTCTAAAATACAAATACGGTTCAATTTTTAAAATGAATTAATAAATATTTACTATTTTCATGAGACATGGAGTGACAATACGGGGAACGAGATAGACTACATTGAGATATTATCCACACGATACTACCTCAATGGCATAAGAACACTATTCCCCCTTTTTACTATACCAAATAACTAACTCATAGTATTCTTACGACTTTCTGAGCTCTATTCACTACGATTAAAATAATAATCATATTTTAATCTTCTTTATAACATGAATCTAGCTCAATTAAATAAAATGAAGTAAAATAAAACAAAATAAAATCTCAGGTTCATAAATTGTATTCTAACTGATTTAAAATTTCGGTAGTAAAATATGAAAAGAGAATTTTATGTCATAATCTACTACACAGCAACTAACAATAATAAAATAATAATAACAATAATAATATAATATATAATCTTATTTCTTCCTAAATGAAATAAATAAATACGTACGTGGTAGTATTTTAATAATCTGACAACAGAATACGTGTGGCAACATTAGCATATAATTTAATGTAATATTGTGGCAACCGACTTATGACCAATAAATAATATAAAATTATGATCTTTTAATTTTAACATACCAATAAATTCTCAAAATTATTATAACACTTTTATGTTTACCTTTTGTGCAAAACCTATATGTCTGTTTCAATTATAAATGTATCGTGATTTCATGCATCCATGTGGAGAAATAACAACGCTGACACAAAACTTTAAAATAAATTTAAAACAAAGTTTATTAACAACATAAATAAATTAACAATATTTTTACACTATATACATTGGATATCCCTTACTCTCCTATCTCAACTTAGTTTATTAGTTTATAAAATGAAACCAAAATACTATTTATTTTTCCTAGTTAAATCTTATCTTTTTAACACTTAAGAAAATACAGTATTATTATTTGATTTATTATTATGGTTAGCTTGTTACAAAATGCATTTCTTATATGCTTATCACAAACACTTTCATCCCTAATATTATTAAAATTATATTTTTTTTACAAAATTTACATTCGTAGTAAAATTCTACAAAATAATAAAACTCTAGTTTTATATTGGTTGTATGGAATCTTACAAAGTCAAAACATTGTTCTACATTCGGTATTAGGTTTTTTATTGTTCATTATCCGATGTTTATTAATCCTAATATTCTCATTTAAGCCTTACTTCAGATGATATAATTACAACTATTACTATACCATGCACAAGTATATGTTTATTATATCTTATTGAACTATTTTCTTAATAAATATGCAATACTTATTTTCTAAATATTATTTTAACAAAAAATTCATTCAAATTTTATTATCACTTTTAAATACTTGGTTTAGATTTCTTTTCAAAAAAAAATCTTATATTCATTTCCGAATTAATTTTACAATGTATTATATGATTCTTTCTCTCTTTATGATATTTTGGACTTTCAATTTTAAAGTTACACAATTCTATACATTCCAGCAAATAAACTATTCTTACATAAACTATAACTTATCTTCAGTTCTATTTTATTCATTATTTCTTTAAAAATATCTTTCTGACCGATGCAGATTCACAAAATAAGGATAGCGAAGATAGATGTATAGGATCAAAATATTACTAGAATATTACTCGTCATAAACCTTGACAATCATGGCACAGTGAATTAAAAGACACTATAGAGGAATGACCTTTATCTGTCTACCAACCTCTATTATAGGAACGATGTTAAAGCTATTTCTTCAGCTTTATTCTAACATCAAAAGTTTAAAGATATGCAAAAAACACTGTCCAAACTATATGTGTTCAGTCATAGGGCTTAGTTAACTATACTGAAATCACACAAACTAAATATGATCCAAATTCTTTATTTTCCTATTTCTTAAAAAAAAACATCATCTTGGTTTCCTCTCCACTAGTACTTCCAAGTCACTATCCGATCTTATTTCTCAAGATTTTTTTCTATACTGTACATCGACAAATACATATCTGCATTACTAACAATAATAAAATTCATTCATTTTAAAACTATTCCACTGTTCTATAAAAAAATCTTTTTACTACTTTCCTCGTATATTTAATCATATACAAACTATTTTAAAATATCTGAATACTTTATCACATGAAAGTTCAAAAGAATCACACAATTGTTCTGTTAAATTATATTATTAATATACTTTAAATAAATTATTGCATGCATATTCCGAATTACTCCTATCTCATTATATGTCAAAAAATGTTGTATAAAATGTGTACATATAATTTAAACTTTCACACTTCATTCTTAATCAATAGATGATCTAAAAAAAATACATTATGCATTATAAATAAATATCAAAATTACCAAACGATCTTTATCTTCTCGATCACGTTCCGTAGGCTTCACCATCCCATTGATTCTTGTAGATATAAGACTCACATACATACACTTTATTTTTAAACAATATTTCTAATAATTTTATCAAGCTATTATATTTAAATCTCAATATTACTAAATTTATGTTTATATGTTTTCCCTAATCTCACATAACATTTATATTTTAAAATAACTTAGTAAAAAATATTTAAACTATATTTACTGTACTTCTTTATCAAACTTTCTTGAAAACCGTTCATATTAAAGCTAAAAAAAAAGTTTATTATTTCTTCTTCAGTCACTTAATGTTCTATTTTAAGGCAAAACAATTATTGTTCTGTTTAATAAATATTC
Source organism: Epiperipatus broadwayi (assembly GCA_028023455.1). Lineage (NCBI taxonomy): Eukaryota > Metazoa > Onychophora > Udeonychophora > Euonychophora > Peripatidae > Epiperipatus > Epiperipatus broadwayi. Next base: position 2,469,725 of record JAQFVV010006242.1, on the reverse strand, counting down.
ATAGATGACAATCCTTGGTTTTTCATAATATTTAATACAATTATTAATTATGCTATTAGTTAATCACGTAAAGAAAAACGTCTACATATTCTCTTCTAATATTTTCTGCTAATATTTTCCCATGCGACTTTTATGATGCATCTTCTAGGTACTTTTATTTAAATATTCAATAAAATTTTTTCTGTTTCCATGGATCCATTTTATTAAGTATATTAGATTTATATTTTCCAATTTCTCTTAGAGAAAGTTTTTCTGTTCTTTTTTTCATAAAAAAAATAATGACTCTTTCATATTATTATTCGGTAAATTTTCCTTTCTTTTAAAGTTCTGGTAACTATATACTTTGTAATGTTTCCTTTAAAAAGGACAAACATTTTTTTTTTCATTATAACTTTTACATAATTCTTTATAATATACAGCATCTTAATTTTCCCATAGAGAAGAATAAAAAAAAACTTTAGAGTAGCCTTATAAATGTGTGCGTCATAATTTTTTCCTGATGGCAAATAACTTCTCTTTTAAGTTTTCGTATAGCATCCTAATTATATTCCTCTGAGTTACAATAATAAGTTTTTGGTTGAGCATAAATAAAGCTGTATCTAGGCACTTTACAAATATTTTTCCTTTAGCAATATTTTTAGGTATTTTTTCCTTTAGTACTTCCATTTTTACTGCAAGGTTTTGGCTAAACTTGAATAAAATCACTGGCAAGAAAACTTTTAAAAAATTAGCCCTTCATGTAAAGGCAGTCAAAATATTATATGTTAAAAAATAAACTTTTAAAATAAATACAAAATTTTAAAATTATATCACTTTTCTAGCTTACGGTCTTATTCAGCTAAAAAATATGTTACTCCCTCCTTCACTTATACATTACTTTCTTCCGCTTCATCTAATTCTTATATTTTGTCTGCTAAAATACCTCCGTTGATTGGTTAATGACTTTTTTAGCGCGAACAAATTTACACACTTTAGTTTTATAACAGACTAGATTTTTCAAATAAGACATTTATGACGTAATGATTTGAAATATTACTTAGAATAGTATTTTTAAACTCAATTATAGTTTAATCAAAATCATTTAAACTTTAAAAACAATTATTAAAACAACATTTAATATTTCAACTTTTACTTTAAGGATCGATAGCAATTATATTTAGTTTTATAATTCACAAACTTTATTATTAGTCTAACAAGCGTGTGTGTGAAGGTATATAATATACAGTCACATGATTACTAACTTTAACAGATGATTTTTTAATTTAAGTCTCGGTCTAAATTACCAAAACTGATATATTTTATAAAAATTTGGAAAATAATTTAAAAATGTAGAACCAAATATAATTCTCACCATCCTAAAGTTTATTTTTAAAATATATTAGATTAATTTTGACTATTAAATATAATTATAATATTACATATCGTTTAGATTTAATTTATTAGTTTTAAAATATTATACTCGAATTATTAATATACTTTTAACTATTTATAGCTGTGTTATTTTATATGGCCAGCTTTTACAACCATAAGCAAGGATATCTTTAATCTTTATTTAACTGTTCCTTTTAAATAATCCATTACACTTTTATATACCAGGTATTTTCAGCTTTAAATTGTACTATAAAATCTAATTATCCTACTATTATTTATATATCATACAAACATATCTTAAAATTTAAAATTTTTTAGCAATTGACCATTCTACCTTATTATGACCTATAGATAAGGGCACAATATATATATATATATATATATATATATATATTCATGTAGGGTTCAAACTAAAATTTTTAAAAATTAAAATAACAACTGATTTGTCATATTAAATAATCAATGTTAATTATGAATCAGAAACAGCTCCATTTGTAATATATTCCATATGAAGGTTTATTAATGATTCATAATTAGCAGTCACTGCTTTGCATGATTTTGTGCACTGACAGAGTGGCAGCTTATAGTTTAAAAAAGTCTGTGGATTATGCTCAAACTACTTATGAGCTCCTGTGCAAAAAGCTATTTGATTTTATTAAATTTATTACTAGTTAATCAAAAACACGTAGTCACTTTATTTGATATCTTGTGATTCCACCTTTTAATTTTATCTGCAGTAAAATTTTCTTATTGAAAGACTTCATCATTTTACTAGTTATAACTAAGAATATATTCTATTCTCAGATATATCCTCATTATAAGAACAATCTACATTGCATAATTTTATAATACCTTGAGTTGTAAATGGAAACCTACCTTTTCCATATAAACATGTTCAGGTTAACCATAAAACACTTTTTTAGAAAGACAATCTCATTTGCATATACCATGTGCTTTTACAGCAATATATTCAATATTATTATATCCAGAAAGTTGAAGATTATTACTGATTGGTCTTATAATCTTATCATATTTTTAGAATATTATGGCATATCTTTATATTAAATTTTTCCAAAACCTTTATGTTACATTGGTGTAAGATACAATAGCCCTAAATATTACAAATTTATTTGAAATAATTATATCACTATGATTAAATATTCTATTTTTAATTTATTAAATTGACCAGTGACACAATGAGGTCTATGTTAATCTCAATATCCAAGTTCACCTTTTATTTAAAAAGTTAATGAGATATTTAAATTTATTCATATTTTTTAGCTGCTAAGCATTCAAACTAAAATTGTCAAAAGATTTTACTTTCCTCAGAGGCAATTAAAGCACTTGGATTTTTAAATATTAATTACTAAACAACAACTTTATCAATTGTATTCAAAACATTAAAATATGCTATAGTGATAAAAATGTTACAATCATCATCATACTGTGAAGTATAAAAGTTAAAAAAAAAAAAAGAAATTCCTGTTTTTGTTTTTCATTCATTCATATTAAAAATTCTACTATAATTTTTTTTGGTAACTTAGTAATCCAATCAAATAAATATATAGTTATTCATAGATAGAAGTAACAAAGAAGAAAAAAATATGAACCATCACTACTTAGTATTTGATCAATCTTGCTATTATCCTCTTATCTTCTTTAGTATTCATATATGAAGAAGTGCTTGTTCTGCAGAAGATTATTTAAAACTGATTGATCTATTTCCCTTAATTATAATTGTCTAGCAGTTAGATGTTAAACTCAAACTACTGATAGGGTTCCTAATCAGCAGACAGTTATATTTAAAGGTTAATTGAACAACTATTAAATATTGTCTAGTTATGAGTATGTTTTGTAAGATAAAATGTTGGCTGAATAAAAGCTAGGTTACTGCTCCCAATAAAATAGTCCTTTTCGTTTCATGCTCTTTCTTCCATTTTCTCTCAGATTTATTATTTTTTTTGCCTCAATATCTTTAGTCACTTAAATTGGTATAGGTTAGTTATCAAGAAGATCCATATCATTAGTAATCTATTTACCCTTAGCTTATGTATGCAAAATTTGATGAGATGGATTTTTATTTAAGCATTAGAAATTACTGTAATATCAGTGATAATAATAGTGGAACAAATTAAAGAAATGGTAATAATAAAAATCTCATACACTCACACCCTATATGCAAACTTTGAAAGAAACTACAAGTCTTGAACATTGGACAATATTTATAGTTGAGGGATTAGCAAAGTTTTAAGATTGATATAACATCTTTTAGTGAAACCAGTCTAGAAAAAGAAAAATTAATTGAACAATTATATGATTACTTTTTTCTTTCTAAATATTAAAACTATCAATACAACCTATTAAATTACATTTTAAGGTAGTCATGTATTTACCTTGCTATGACATCATGACAGTCAACATTGTTTCTATGCACTGAATTTTATAATTGAGCATGTATTGGCCTGTCCTCTGGACAGGCAAAAACATCAGAGGCCCCCCTTTCCCATTCCAGCACAATGCGCTGACTTTTCTAATTTTCAGTCAAAAAATGAGACACATTGTAAACATAAAATTCAGTGCATAGAAACAATGTTGACCGTCATGACATCAAAAGCAAGGTAAACACGTGATTACCCATTTTAATACCAATAAAACAAATATAAACTATCCTAACTACTACAATTATATTCCTTAACTTTTTTTCAGTTTCCTATATTAAACTGTTCTTCAATTACACCATATTGAAAGTATCATTTTAAGTACATAAAAAATTAAAATATTTATACTTTTTATTGTATTTTTGCTGGAAAATTTATTATTTACATTTCTAAGTCATGATCTCTTTTTTTTTTTTTCAAATTTTTACTCTTCCAGCTTTCTTTAATTAAAATGTCAATTTTGTGTTTATTAATAATTTGCATATCTATAGCTTTACACAAGTTTATTTGATTACTGCATCTGACAATTGATTAGCCTGATGAATATTATCTTCTCTTTCACCATTCCTCTTTTCTGGAAATATCTGGAAAAATTTTTGTGAATTACTCATTGCTGTTCTATTTTTTGCCTATTGATTGCAATCACATTTGTATTAGCTAGAATTTTGCAATGTGCTAATTATTGTGGATTTTAAACTATGTCTTCAATATTATCATGTTTATCAATCTTCATCATTTTTACCATTAACTCATAATCTTCTACCATCAAATATTTAAAAAAAACTTATTTCATTATCATGTCTGCTAGTCCCCTGTGTTGTTTAGTATAGTGGACTTGAAGCTAAAAGTTTATGGATAAATTCTAAGCTGAATTTAAAGAAACTCAGTTTATTTAAGGGATGTGTCATTGAATGCTTGAATGTTATATGACATCTGAAGCAATTAACTTTACAGTTATTATTTATGCTTGCTAGTTAATATGTCTGAAGATATATTGAATAATTCTTTAAGTAAAAAATCAGCTTTTTGTCTAAATAGCAACCTATCATTTATATAATTATTATTTATAAAACATTATTTCAATTTTAGCCTTTAAACAATGTCTACTAGTTTATGCATATTTCCAAAAGATGAGAATCATCTTAATTTTTATTTCACAGCTCATGTCAAAATTAAATATAGCTACATATTTATATAATATATCAATTTATGCTATAGTAGTAATCATTCTACAATAAAAAAATTTAGCATAAAATTTATAAATTATAGTAGCCTCTTATTTTTATGCATATAAATTTAAAAAGTATTATCATTGCTTTTTAAATAATTCAATAAGTTTGCTACCAGTTGATAAATTTGTGTCTGTATCATATAAATTTAAATCATCCTCTGTTGGCTAATTCAGGTTGGATTCTTCTGTTTTTAATATGTTCCTGCTTAAATATGCAAGCTATATAAATACAGGTAGTGAAACACAGTCATCCCATAGCCAAATAAGCTATAGGCATATTTCAATGTTGGTCAAGCAACAGTGCTCAAGCACTACCTAGCATATGTTGGTTAGGTTTGTAAATAATTTTTATTATTTTTACAACATAGAATTTTGATATTCAAACTGTGCTTCAATCAGTATTGAGAAGTATTATAATAGTGATCTTTTAGATGGTGTATAATGCTTTTGAAGCTAGAACTGAAATCTTTCCAAGCTATATGATGTGGGCAATATGCACTTTGGTTCTGCATAGATGTTGTTGTTTTTCTTCTCTTGTTTCTCTTTATATAGCCTTACTCAAAGGATAACCCTTTCTATAAAGTTTAGCTTGGTTTCTTTCTTGTTTTTACTTTTTCTAGTAATTTACCGCTAATCTGTTGCTTTCCCCCCTCCCCCCCAATTTAATCCTATATTTATCCTAAATAACATGTTGTTTGATTAAACAAACTTAGCTTTAATTAAGCTGTATAATTATCTTTAATTAGTTCTTGTTTTTTTCCATTGTTTTTTTTTTTTATTTTCTTGACAAAATGTTTAACCTCTATTCAATTATTAAGCAGGGTTATACCATATACTTTATTTTTTTATGTAAAATTCTGATTCATTGAATCATTATACATCATTTATTTATATACTCATATTTCTTTAATTTGGTGTAGATAAGACTATGAATTATTCATTTATAACACTCTCCTAGGCCAATATTCAGTAAAAAGAGAATAAGATTTTTTTTTTCATAACTATGCATATTTTCTATAAGACATGTAACAGTTTTACAAATATGCTTATAAGACATCAATTGAAAGAATCTTTTTTTTCTACATTACTTTTCTTTCATTTTATTCTAGAATTTTTGGCTTATCCCCATATTTAAGTTTTATTGATTGAGGAGATTTGTATATTAGGGCTAGTTACCTATCCAAGTTTGTATCATTACAATATATAAATAAATATAATTCATGTGAAATTCACCAAATCTACTTTAAATAATAATTAAACTACCCTCTAGCTGCCATGTTTAATAACTTTTTACAGTAAGAAAATCGACCACTTCTTATCCTATTTTAGATTTTTCTATTTAGTTATCTGAAACAATAACAGCCAGAGAGCAAACCTAAATCCGACTATATATTTTAATGTAAATTGATTTTTAACTCATGATATTAAGTTTATAGAGCAGAGATACGTCATTCACTTCTAAATAATATTTTAATATTGAATAAATATAATGTTATGTGAATTTCACAAAGTCTATTTTAAATGATAACTGAACTCCCGCTAGCTGCCATGTTCAATAACTTTTTATAGCAAAAAAATGGACCAATAAACGACTTCTTAATGTATTTTAGATCTTTTTATTTAGAGTTATTTAGAACATTACATTAAAATATAAAGGCTGTTTTAGGTTTGCTCTTTGACTGTTATTGTTCTAGATAATTTTAAATGAAAATATCTAAACAATGGTAAGAAATGATCTACTAAAATATATAATAAAAATATATAAAAGTTGTTGAGCATGTTAGCTAGAGGGCAATTCAATTATTATTTAAAATAGACTTGGTGAATTTCAAATGACATTATAATTATTTGATATAAAAATATTATTTAGCATTACACATATATATATTGTGTATGTAAAAAACAAAATATAATCACAACCAATATTTGTATTAAATAAATTTTGTAATATTATTTAAATGTTATGTGCATTTTAACAGAAAAGGTAGACTTTTATATATACTCAGCATGAAATTAAAATTTAAATTATACAAAAGTCTATCTTTTCTGTTGACATGTACATAACATTTAAATAATAATCCAAAAAAGAGATAGTTTTTTATTTACTAAATAAGTTTTGAAGGGAATAAATTTTCAATCATGTGCTTTTTATGAATTTACACAAACTCACTGTAATCAAGCACTACATAAATAGACTATTTATTAAATAAATTTTGTAATTATAAATTTATTTAAACGCACATTGATTACGATTACATAAGTAATATTTACTAAGACCTTAGCATTAAACAATAAAGAAATTTCAAAAGCCCTTTCAATTATTGTATCAATTTTCTAAGTGAAAGCAATTGATAATGATTATATTATAAAAAAAAAATCAAGTCAGATGTCACATGACCTAATTTAATAAGCTTATAGTTACAAATGTTATATATACAGCTAAGTGCTTCTGCAATTTTATTTATGATTACCATGATTTATTTATTTATTACATATATATATATTAATATTATATATACATATATTTGATGAAAAAGTATTTTATATAGAATTTGTAAGTATTGGAGAATTTTGTGTCTATAAGAAAAATACTGAAATCAAATGGTATGGGTACTACTAAATTTCAAATTATAAAACTCTAATATTAATTTTTATATATATGAAATATACCTATAATATTTCTTAATTCTACATTAATCTTATATAAAAGACAATTTATTGACATTATTTCATAAATACAAGGTTTGTAATACTATCTCTATGGAAAATTCTGATACATCTGAATATTAAGAATCTGTTGTTGTTTTTTTCAAAATTTATAATTTGCGAAACATCATTTATAGCAAAATTTGGCATAAATTAATGGCAAATACAATTGTTAACTGCATACAAATAAATACAAATAATATATATATATTGGAGACAATAAATTTGATTTTACACTAATCTAGATGGTTCAACAAATGTAAATCATATAATAATTGCCCAAGATTATCAATTACCTGGAATCTATAATCTGTTGTCAGGCAACCTCTATGAATGAAAAGTGGATTCCACCTTTCATTCTCATATAAGATTTTAATATAGACAAGAAAATTGGTGCTTTCATTGTAACAGATAGAGATTCTTAAATTCAAAGAAGTTAATCAATATATTACAATCAAAGTGTCAACTCTCCTGTTTATATTAAAATCATAAATAGAAGAGACAGTTGGAATCCCTTTCAATCATAGAAGTTGTTTTGACATTAAATTGAAGATTCCTGTTGTTGCTAAGCTTGGACTATTATCGTATTATTTATATGTATATTGAGACAGACATGCCCATAACTAAGAAGTGTAGCTTAGTTTATGTGCATATGATTTTAAACTATAAAAGGGGAAAAAAGATTCCTACATAAAATTAGCTATGTAAATATTACTACATCAATTTATTTATTTTTATAGTAGTAATATTAATATTTTTTTAAATACATTATTTAGACTTTATATAAAAGATCTGTACTAGAAAATGGATTATTTAATTGTGATTCTAACAAATTTAATGACAACTTAGTAATTTGTTATTTAAAAAATGCTATTTTGTAGAAAACAATTGCTGATTTTTTTTTAAGTTTAATAGCCATTGATTGCTAGATAATTTATAAAAAGATTAATTTCTGAACCAAAGGGGGATTAGAAATAAAAAAATTTCTGACTTAAGTTAAACTTAATAATTCTTCCTTTATTCTGCATGTTTTTAAAATAACAACTATTAATATCAATTAACTCTATAACATGACTCCAGTTTACTCAGTGCTGTTTCAGCAGCATACTTTGTTTATTTCACCACAGCTATACCACTTATTGTAAGCTGAGTAATGAATAAATGCCAAATGATAGTGCTTAATAAATTCCTATTCAGTGCTGTCTTATCCAATATCCCTAGACTAGTTTCAACCATATTGTTTTCATCAATAAAGAGCTTTAGTTCTTGGACCAGTATTTGAATTTTTAGGATCTAATGCACCCTCCTTCTAGCATCCATCATTTACATCTCTGTTTTGCTATATCTTGGCTGTGTGATACAGAGAAATAAATCATGGCTTCTAGAAAAAGGATGTCCAAACTTCAAAAACTCATCACTGATAAAAGCCACAATCTGAAACTAGTCTAGTGCTTTTTGATTAAAACAACACTGCATAGATATTTATTAAGCACTATTATCTGACATTTAATAATTATTAAAGCTAATAATAAATGGCATAGCTGTGATAAAAAAAAAAAAATCCTATTAGTGTCAAAAGGATATTATTTATTTATTCATTTTTTAAAAAGGAGAAAACTTACTCTTAATCCCCTAATTTTTCTGAGGCACATCTGCTTGGACAATTTCTACCAGCTTTTCTATCAATAACAAGAGACAGTTGAGTTTAAAAGCTTGCAGTTTCAATAATAATCTTATTGTTAAGAGAATTCTATAACAATGGAATCCACTTTGTTCCAAGTGATTAATATTTCGTAGGGACCAACCAAATTATCTGTGCACTGACAGGTACTTAATAGATTATTCATTACTGCCTTCCTGAAATTTGAACCCCTATGTAAGTTAAGAAGGTGTCTATCATGTGTTTATCTAGTAATAAAGACTATTTATTAGGTTAATGTATTTATGAAGCAGTTCTATAAATATGTACACACACAAGAAAGGTACATATCATTGCCAATAAACTTTCAAATAGAAAAACTATTTATTTCATACAGATGAAGAAGTGGTATGCATATAAACATACAGAAAAGAAGATGTCCTTTATCAATAAACTCTCTATTTAACATATAATTACTCATTTAAGGACCAGGTATACATACTTATATGCACAAAGAAAAATTCACTATTGCCAATAAAGAAACACAATATAAGCAATACATATATGATATACATAATATTGAAATCCTTAACAAAGATACATTAAACAAGTATTAATGTAAACATCACCAAATTTATATAAAGAACATATTATAGGAGAAAACATTTTGTTTTATTTTAAATTTTTTCAAAGGAAAATCAATTATATATTACTCAGGAGAAGAAATTTGAGTAGATTAACTTTCTAGGTAAAGTGACTTTTATAGAATAGATCAATGCTAATTTAAGAATGTACTACTAATGGAAATAAAAAGAAAGGTTCAGAAATCTAAAGGATGATCCGCTGATTACATTTCATCAAAAGTTGTAGCCTGGAGGAAGAATTAAAATAAAGTCATTTACATTAAAAGTTTTTCCAGTTGAAATGTTTGTTGTTCTTCGTAATTCTTAAATGGGAAAGTGTTTTCTTAGTTATTTTTAAAAGGAAATAATTTACTTGAATTGTTTGACAGTTATATTATATTGATATAAATGAATTGTATACGTTTTACGTTTATGAGCCTTTAATTGTAAGGGCTGGTTAATAATTTCATTGTTAAATTATTTTAATATTATCTATCCCAATGGTATGTTTGCTTATAAATATATAACTATCAGGGTATATATTACCAGATGAATATGTATTTTTACATTGCTTTATTTGTTTTTCATGTAACTTTAAGATGTTAAAATCAATGGAGTAATTTTTGATTCAATATTTTACTATATTTATTTATGAATCCCTTTATTTAATTCATTTACTATTTATTAAATTAGTAATTATTATTTTTATCTATACAATAAATTTATTTGAATATTAAGTTAAATATCTTTCAATGTATAATCTTGTTCACATATACGTTGGAGACTCTTTATATAAAACTAAGCATGATAACAGAAGTATAGATATAAGCATATAAATTCTATATAATTCTTTTAGAATTATGCAGATGATGCCTATTATTAAACATCATATTTCATGGTGGTGATTCTATGGCATAGCTAATAATCATCTTTCAAGCCCTCACATCTGTAAATAAATTTTTACTTAGTGGTGCAGTTATTATAAATGCAAACTATTTATGACATACGTTAATTACTATTTTAATTAATATTCCATTATATAAATTGTAAGCCAATAGAGAAATTTGATATACTATTTTAAATAAATATTTCATTACATAGATTACTAGCCCTAATGAAATTTGAAAATAAACATAATTATTATTTAAATATTGTTTTAACATTACTGCTTCAATATATTGCTACAGAATGCATTTATGTGTGAATTAAACTGTCTATATCTGCTTAAAAAATATCACACATTGATGTAATTAAATATGTAATAGAATGTAGAATGTGTAAGCTTTTTTATTGTGATAATGCTTAAAATTATGCAATCAAATGTGTACATCATTCTAATGGAATGCACAATGCTCTCATCACGAGGCTTCCAGATACACAACTGAATATTTAAAAAAATCACATCTATGTGCAGTAGATATGTCATACACATGTATATTGTGAAACAACCACAGTAACTCAATAATATACTCATCTATACAGAGCAGAAACATTATATTTTCAGAACTATCTGATCTCAAACAATTCTTTCAGCTCATAACAATATAAAAATCACATCTACGTGCAGTAGATATGTCATACACATGTATATTGTGAAACAACCACAGTATCTCAATAATATACTTATCCATACAGAGAAGAAACATTATATTTTCAGAACCATCTGATCTCAAACAATTCTTTCAGCTCATAACAATGTAGATTCAGCATGATAATTAATCATAGCACAGGTATATAATGAAAATATTAAATCAAGATTGAAGAGTAATGAATGTATTTAAGTAACAAAAATATTTAAATTAACAAACAGTATTTAATTAACAGACAGATTTGCAATATGCATATAAATATGATTAATTTTAATGTTTCTGTTAATTTATAAAATTGATCAAGATTTAAAAAATATATTCTGTTAGAAATATATATTAGTAATTAAAAGGAATTTGAACCCATTACTTAAGATATATTTTATTAAACAAAATAGCTTAAGTGAATAAAAAAATTTATCAAACTATGGTACAGCTTTTCTTACATGATGTTCTTTTTAATTCATAATTAAGACAGAAGTTTCTTGTTTGTTATTATTCTAGGGATTTTTTTATAACTTGTTAGTTTAGTATTTATTTTAATTGGTTATTTTCTTTCATTAATTTCTCTATAAAGATTACAGTGAGAGTGAGTTTTAACACAACATTTGCCCGTTTCAGTTTCTTGCTACCAGTATAGATAATTCCTTGGGTTTTAAAGTTTTTACTTTTTGAGCAGTTTCATCTTCATGCTTGGAATATAGACTCAATTCTTCAGCAACTTTTCTTAAGTGATTATTTAAAATTGAAGTAATGTTTTTTTTTTTTTTATGATGACTTATTTTAGTCACTTAACAGGAGAGTTGGCAGATGAATCAAATTTCTGAAGTAGTTACCTCTGCTGAATTAAGCCTGAAAGATTATGACATATACATATACCACTGGTTTAGCAGGAGCACTGAATTGATATAAGATCTGATAGGATTTTCTTAAACAACTAGCTTTAAAAAGTTCTCTCTCTCTCTCTCTTAATATTTCATTCTAAAAGTGCCTTGTATATTCTTCTAATATCAGAAACAAATAAATAAGCAGATGATTATTGGGTTGGTGTAATAAACTTGGCATCATTCTCTAATTACCTGCAGTTAGCAAATTTGGTAAACAACTAATTGAATCTTTATCATAAGATTGTCTAATTATCACAAGTTAAATAATATTTACTTAGGCAATAAACCTAAAACATGGTGCAGTTGAAAATGCGAAGGTAGGGACCTCTGCAGGTCTTACTAAATATTACTTACGCAATCAATGTGTGTTAAATAAATTTATAATCACAAGTTAAAATATATTTGAAGTAGACATTATTAAAAAATAAAATCTATTTGCATTTTCTTAAATCAATAAATGACTATAAGAATAGAATCTTTTTTTTTTTTTTTCAAATTTTGTTCGACAAAAAAAACAAAAAAACATCCTTTTCTTTCCTTGATTTTATAATTAAAATTAAAAAAAAAGAAAATGTAATTTTTATTCATTCATTAATTTTTATTTATTTTACAAAAACTAAAATATTTTTAAAAATAATATCTTCTTTAATTGAAATTTGTATACTATAACAATGTTTATGTTAACAAGCTATTTCTATAAGACAAAATCATTTAAAGCTGCTAATATCAGCAAGTAACTTTATATGCTATAAGATAAAAGTATCACAACAATTAATTTTTTCTACAGTACCAGCTTTTCATACCTGCATTTCTATATGTAATATATAGGGGGTTTGAACTCAGACTTTCACACGACCCTCAGCTATACGTGCTATCTCATACTGCTGATAAACTTGATCACACATATGTCAAAGAGATAAATAATCACCAATATAGATATTTCATGCTAAGCCAGCACTCGTCGGTCCAGATTATCATCTCCACACATATATACAATCAAGGCTGAGCTTTATATTAAGATAGCCAATCTTCATTCTTTAATGAACAGGCTTCAAACCCCTCCACCCCACAACTCTTCCATTTCATTGTAAATCTGATGATGGAATGCTAAGGGACCACCATTGTGGGGTAGAGTGGTTTGAAGCCTGTCCATTAAAATATGAAGATGGGGTGGAATGTTTTGAAGCTTGTCCATTAAAGTATGAAGATTGGCTATCTTAATATAAAGCTGAGCCTTGATTGTATATATGTGTGGAGATGATAATCTGGACCAACTGACGAGTGCTGGTTTAGCAAGAAATACATATATTGGTGATTATTTATTTTTTTGACATGTGTGTGATTAAGTTTATCAGCAATATGAAATAGCATGTATAGCTGAAGGTCATGTGAAAGTCTGAGTTCAAATCCCCTATATATTGTAATTGTGGGAAATTTATTGTCTCTGATATAAGTAAGCATCACACAGCTTTTTTAGCCTATAATTAATATTTATAACAACAAACAATAATATTCTGTACTGTCATTCTACTGGAGAGTCAATTTTATAAATGAGATTACTGACTGAATAATAACCAGTTCTCAGAGTAATTGCAAACTATTAATTATAAAAGATACTGGGTTCTATATATTCATCCAGCAGCTTCCACTGCTTCTATTATACTACTCAAGAAAAAACTTGAAAATTTCAAATATTATAAGGTTCTAAAACTTATACAAAAAAAATATGTATTTCTAACACACTGTCAAATTTATTTAGATAGATGAGAAACTTGGCTTGATTCAGATCATTAGAACATTTCAATTATTTTTCTTAGAGCTATTAGCACGCTCTTAATTTTACATATTTGTAAGTGCAAGCTATATATAAGTCATGTGACATCTGACTTGTTACTATTACTATTAAATAGCATAATGGAAATGAAAGTTTCTAATATATAGATACATGCCCTCCAGTGTTGTCACCATTGGATAGAAAATAATCTAGGATTCAGTTGGTAGTACCATATAGTGAAATGACTCTTATTTACTCCTATTTTTATTGAAGGTTCTAGAATAAGGAGTAAACCTAATTTTCCTAATATTTTTTAAAAAATATTTATGCATTTTTTTATTAGATCAAAGATTTCTTCAGATAAATGACTATTTTAACATTTGTTTTAGAATCAAAGTAAACCTAACTGAATTTAAACTATTTCACATTCTATTCTTCTTAAATTTTTACAAAACAAAACAATTCAAATATGATATTATAAAATTATAATTGTTATTCATTACAAATGCATTTAAAATATTTTAACTGAAATTACATTACAACTACCTTAAAAATACAAATCTTTGATTTATATTATTCAAAATATTTTATTCGTAATATTTAACCAAGTATTTTGTTATTGGAAATATACTTTTCATATGTGAAATGCTAATAGGAGAAGAATTCTTAATTATAAATTTTTTAATTCAAATAATAATCTTAAAAAAAAAAAAAAAACTAAAAAAAAAAAGAAAAAAATACAAATTTTAATCTGTTTATGCCAACAATTTAGAGTAGAACTTAAATAAAGAAGCTAACATTCTTTGGAATATATTAAAACTTCTAATATTTCTAAAATGCTAATGTTTCTTTCTACCTATAAGAAATTTGGAATAGAATGCCTTTCTTTTGATATTTTTAGAAAATATGATGAAATTACAAATGCCTTTTATTTATCAAATGACCCATCTAACAAATCAATCCTTTTTCAAAGCCTTTATGTTTTTTTCATAATTCTTCAAACATTTTTTAACCTCTTATTGTTTACAGATTTTTTCTCCAAAATATCTTTGTAATTCCTTTATCTTTACATATATGCCCAAAATAGTTTTTATTTTGCTTAATAATGTCCTCAATAATATTTTTCAATTATTAATTATACATTTTTCATTGCTATCTTTAATATTCCAATTTTTTTATCTTTATTCTTTCTAAAACCTATATTTCAAAAGCTTACAATCTTTTTCATTTCTTAATTGACCCATTTCTGCTTTACATAAACTTCCAAGGAATATTTTCCTCTTTTTTTTTTTTACTTTAATATTTGTTCTATCTCAATTATTGTCTTCTGATACCATATCAATATACACAGACATAAACCTCCACCTCTCCATTCAGTGAAATTCCATTTTTGCATTAGTGATTGGAAAAAAAAAAAAAAAACATTTTTTTTTCTGCAGAACGACATGCATATCATTGCATTTAGTAAAATTTCCATATTGAACATTTGTCAGCTAAGCACCCAACCATAATCATTCCTGTCTCATATAAGTCAGAATAATAAAAATATTCAAATATTTAAATAGGCATATATTGCTTGGAATTTGTATTGAAATATTTATGTCATATATGACTCTTAATCATCTTAACATTGCTTGAAAACATTCAGAATTGAACTAAGATAGTGTAACTAATCAATTTATTTAGCAAAACCTGATGAAAATGCTTGAGAGATAAGAAGTGTATTATATTTTTTTCTCAATTGCTTTTCAAATTATGCAAGAAAAAGATCTTTAATTAAAAAAAATAAAAGTGTCTGCATTATTGTGACCAGATTTATTAAGAATGATTAAATAATTTATACATGATGGTTTTGAAAATACTTGCTGAGTATCAGAATTAGTTTCCTTAAAAAATGCTATAACCGAAATAACAGGAAGCTTCAAAAAATAAAACTCAGAAACTGCTGAGATTATTCAACAAACACACTGAAAATTTTAGGTCATTCTTTCAATTTCTTCAAAAATTATTATTTAAACATGTCTATATTATTAGACATAGTTTTGTGCATGATAATTTTACCAGAATTGTCTTTTTTAAACTCTATTAATTTCCAAAGTGTCTTATAGCTCTTAAATTTCTTTTGCCATTGATTATTTTCTCACTTTACTTTTGAACATCACATGATCACCAATTTCATATGCTTACACAGGCAACTTGAATATTTTTGTTAACAATGTTAGTTTTGAGTTATGTCATTGGATAAAAATATTCAAACTGACTGTTCTAATTCCATAATTTGTTTACATTCAAACTGCTTTTAATTCAGGTTCAATAAAAATAATAAAATTTCTGACTTGAATATATAGGTTGTTGCTCCATGAAAATCATGTTGGTGCTTCATTATCATTCAATTACAGTATAAGTTTTGACTGTAAGATTTATTTCTTTGATGTTATTAGAATGTCTATTTCCTTTTCTAGAAAATTTAACCAATACTTAGTTTTTGTCTGACGGTTTGTAATGATGGCATTTTAGTTGTATTTATATATTCAACTATTTCCATCATCTATTGAATGTCTAGAAAAAATTTAAACTTGATTTTTTTCCAATTAGCACACTGGTTAGTATATATAAAATTGTTTATATTGACCTATGTGACAATACTAATAGTTGAATGTAATTAGAAAATTGAAATAAAGTTTAAAATTTATCTAAAGGCATTCAATATTTAATATTAGATTATGGAAATAGTCTAACATATAAATACAATGCTTAGTTTTATATACATCATTTCATATTCATGTCATTGTTTAGTAACAATGAATAAAGCATTTAATTAAAAAGGCCAATTCTATAATTCTGTCTAATGACAACAAAATCACACTCAAATATTTGTGTATCTTTTGAATCTTTATGATGAGATGTTTCTGTTGTTTATTCAATAATAAATGTTAAATATTTTTTAAACATTTATAAAAAATAAATATTTATAAATATTTCTATTTGCATATAAATAATGATATAATCTAGATTTTAAAAAATCTATATAAACTCATGACAAGTTTTTTCATTGCTAGTATGCTGAACTATCTAATAATCTCAAAAACAAGCTTTCATTCTCATCTTAGTACCATGCTTCTTATTATCTTTTCCCATTGTATTATTTAGCTCAATGCTGAATCCAAGATTAATTTAATATTCATTTTATATCATAAAAGCTAATCTCTACCTTGCATGAGAGTGGTGTAGTGGAAATTATTTTACTACAGAAATATTATTCATTAAGTGGTTAATCTCTAGTCTAATGAATGACTAATAAAAATTATTAATATATTATTATGATTAACCTTTATACTCTTTTTTCTTATGATTAATAAATTCTTTTTATTCTACATGCTTTAAAATTTCAATGAGTATGTTTCCAATAAGTTTATCATTTAACATCATGTGATCAATGTTTAATGGTTTAATACCAATCCTGCTTATAGAAGAATGGTAGTATGATTATTAAAGTACCAAAGCCACCAAAATGTGTAGATTCTGAACTGAGTTTAGATCTATATGGCTATACAAGCAACTGAGCTTGGATTGAAAACATTATTGTGTTTTCATTTTGAACTCATTGCTTTATAGTTAATTTAAAAAGTAAAAAGTGGCTGCTGGGGGGTTGCATTAGATCCTAAAATCTACATGCAGTGCTCTCATATCCAAGACTCCTCACTAGTGAAAGCTATAAGTTAGAAATTAGCCTGGTGGTATTAAATAAATATGCACTAGATAGGAATTTTATGCATTAAACCTTTTTGCATCCACTGATTACTCTCACCAGATGGCACTGCTGTATGGAGAATTTTGCCTCTACTTAAGTTTATCATTTCCAGATAAATTTTCCAAGTATTGTCCATATTATTCCTGTATGACTTAGGAAAAAATTAAAACTAATGCTTAATTGAATATATAAAATTAAAAATTGTAGCACTTCAGGTTCTAGATAATATGTCTAATTGTCCAAAGATGGAAAACTTATTACTCCTTTTCAAAAGATAATTTTATCCCAAATTATGCAGACTTGTTTTTCACTAAATAGATGAACAAAACCTATGATTAATTTTGAAAAATTTAAATTTGTTCCAACCAGTATTATAGCTGGTCAAGTAACTCCTTTTTTGTTATGTTCATCAGACAATGCACAATGTTTTATCAAAATAAAATTTAATCCTATTATTTGGAAAAATTAAAGATTTAGTTTTTTACAAATCAATGGTTGACTCAATTTATTTAGATAAAACAAAATACCAAATTATATTAAAATCACATGATTTTATTCTAGCATTAATATCCTATTTTGTATTAACATGTTACAAAAGAGTTTGCGAATAGAGAACAAAAACTCTAAAGAAAACATTGATCTCAAACTTTTGCCAGATTTACATTAATAAGGCTAATTTTCCTCATATTCTTCCCTTTTTTTAATACATGACATATCTTATATGAAAAAATGTTTCCATACTAACTACTTAATCCAAGATGGTAGGCATCATAACTTTACCAAATACATTTTAGCACAAGTTGATTTAATACTTGCAATTATGTTCTTTCTTCTTTAAAGAATATCATTTAAAAGTATTGCTATTATAAATTATCTTTTGAATGGAAGCATCTTAAAAATTCTTATCTATAATAAAAATATATCTCAATAATCATTTTGTTATAAAACTGCTAATCAAAGATCTCAGGGAATGCAATCACTAAAGATTCAAGTAAAATCTTCTGTGAATAACATTTTCATCATCTTCAAAGACATCACCAATATAACCACTATCATAAATATAATTAATAATTTTCAGGACAAAACACGGTAACCATTTCAAGCTCTCACATTAGAAGTTGATTATAATTTCAAAAAAAAAAATAAGAATATCAATGAATATAACAAAGACTTAAGAGGTTGCCTAGCATCAAAAAATTATATTATCAAAATTACATTTAGGAAGACTAACTTTTATTTATCTGATTTTTTTTTTGCATTAAGATCGAGGCTTTCAATAGCCTTATGAAGAATTCTTTTACTAAATTCTTGCCTGTTATTCTTCTTCTATTAAACTTATATGTAGAATTTTATTAAGGCTACAAAACTTTTGATAAATTTAAACACAATAAATGATAAATATGAATAAAGCTTCTATTACAAAAAATTCTCATTTCTTTTCATAAGGTAATTAATGCTTCAGTATTAATTATTATTTATTCTGCTACATAAACCAAGTTCTACTTTTATCATTTCAAATATAATTATGTTCCGCCTATCAACTTTATGGCAAGTAATTAAATTTGTTATGCTAATAAATTTACTAATAGGTGTTTGAATTCGGCTTTAACATTATTTAGCTATGGAATATACACATTTGCATACACATACATCATTGTCATAATTTGAAAAAATATTGGCTTAGGAATAAAATATTTTAAAAAATTAATATGAAATAATTTTTAACTATAAAGGAACATAATTTTGTATTTTTTTAAAAAATATCCTCTAATTTTAGTTAATTTCGATATTAAATTGTTTATAAATAACTACAAAAAAAAGATACTGTGGTATTTAGAGCTGCCACATGAAGAATTATAATCGTTTAATCATTAAATTAATTAGGTTATTAAATCAAAAACATATTTTAAAATCTACATTTAAAAGAAAAACTATTTAACAAAAAAAAAAATACGAAAAGCATTAGTGTGAAGAATAGTTAATCAGTTGGTTCAGATTACCATCTCCACACACACATATAATTAGTACTCAGCTTTATATTAAGATAACCAATCTTCATACTTTAATGAGTGCTGGTTTAGCACGAAATATCTATATTGTTGATTATATTTTCAACATGTGTGTGATAAGGTGAGTCAGCAATATTAGATGGCACTGAGAGTTGTAGGTCGTGTGAAAATCTGAGTTCGAATCCCGCATATATTACATATATAAATGCAGGTGTAAGCCTGTACAACGTATTAAAATAGATTATGCAGAATATGCACCTGTAAACACACACTCAATTTGATTTAAACACGCATTTTAACTATTCTTCACATTAATGCTTTTCATATTTTTTTTGTTAAATTGTTTTTTTTTTTAAAATGTAGATTTTAAAATTTAATGATTAAACGATTATAATTCTTTATGTCGTAGCTCTAATACCACAGTACCGAAAAAATAGTCAAAAATGTATTTATTATTTTCATTATTTTGTTTAAAGTATGTGCATGTATTATTTTGTTTACTTAATCAAAATGCATTTGAAAGAACTGTTAATGAAACAGTAGATAAGTGTTTTGTATTATTTTTAGTTCAGTAATGTGCTCCTGTAATTTATTAATATTAAATGACTCATTATATATGTTGTTCATGCCAAAATTAAGAGGATGGCCATACCAGTGAAATATAGTGAGCAAATTATACTGTTAACCTTTACAAGTCTTCTATTATAATAGCTTTGTAAATCAATTAATCAAATTTAATGTAAAGTTTGCAGCTGGGAAAGAAATAATTTAATATCATTTTAATTTTTCATAATGTGAATTTTGTTTAACAGAGAAAACTTTTAATTTTAACTAAAAAAAAAAAACATCTCTACTTTGTTTTGAGTGGGCTTATTTAGATCATTTACTTGTAAAAAAATATTATTTTTAAACTATATATATAGGTAAAACAATTTTAAATAATTCACTGCAATGAAAAAGTTTCTTTAGCTTTTTTCACATAAGAATAGTGAATAAAAAATATTCACTAAATGAGACATTTGCCAGATGGTGAAGTATATTGACACATATCATGTTTTATTTTCTAATAAATAATACTTTGATATTCATTCGTCAATCAATTATTAAGCAATGAATTAGCTATGGACTGGCTACCTAATAGAAAAGTTCTGATGTGTGCCAGATATTAAAATTTAAAAAAAAAAAGACATAAAATAAACAAAATATTTGCATGAGTTTATGACCATCGAATAAGCATTCTATCTGAAACCTAAAAATTATTATGATATATAAGTAATAATACTTACAGCAGCATATAGTTTCCCATTTTTTCCCATACATAAATATTTTCCACTGTCTACACCTTTTATGGCTATTAAACCCACAGCTACAGATATGAATTGTAAAATACCTGAAATGAAAAACAGATTTATAAAATAGTGAATTGTTTCAATATTCATTTAAAAACTAAAATAGATTATATTTTTGTTATAAATCATCTTAACACAGATATCTAGCAAAAGTGTATTGTATCATTTAAAGTAATCTCATAAGAAATTATTAAGCTTTTAAATTATTCAGAAGTAGTAGAAATTGTAGGAAAACTAGTATTCTTAAGAAAGAATAAAAACAGAACAAAAGCAAGTTGTGCTGAAAAAATATATGCAAATGCAAAAATAAAAAATATAAAGAATATTGTAAATTATGCATAATTACAATAATCTAAAATAACAATTAAAGGACACTAATTAAATCATTACACAATTAACTGACTGGAAAATCATGTGACTTTAGTCTAACCTAGTAGCAGATTGTACTTCCATTTAATTAGCCAAACTGAAATTTTGTATTTACACTATTCATGTGAGAAATGATAAAGAAATTTTTAGTTCTTGAGTCTACCATTTTATGATTAATCTAAAGTTCACAAGATAGAGACAGAAAATTTACATATAGAATCATCTCACATAAGTGGCTACTCACTTAATAGTGAGTCATTATAACAGTTTCACTTTTGAATTTGCTATTTTTTGGCAACATAACTCAATATTTGAAGTAAAACTATATGAGAAGCACCTTTTTTTTATAAAGCATCATTCTGTTTATTTATTTAAAACAATAATACATTTTGTTTATCTCAAGTAATTTTTTATATGTTGTATTAATCATCTAGTGCTTTTATTTAAAAGGTGGGGGGGGGTATATAAATATCCTACTTTAAATGATATGTCTTATGCATGCAATACATATATTTACTTTTAAATAGAATCAAATTATATATAATCAAATAATCTTAAAATTTATGACTATACAATTTAAATTAATAATAAGCTCTTTTATTTAGCTAGTAATTAAAGTAAGATTCTGAATTATTAATTCCTAAAATATAAACAAAACTTTTTTAAAAAAAATCAGAAGTTATGATAATATTTAAATAAATCTCTTTTTTAAATTTAAAAATCTAAAATAATTTTATATTAATTATTGCTAAATAGAAAATATATTAAAGTTTTAAATAATATACTTATTTTTAAATTTATATTTATCTGACACTATAAGGAAAGGAAAAAAGATATTTTAAAGGTAAGTAATGTATTCTTTTGCTTTAATATCGTTGTTTACTGCTACTGTGCATTTAATATATATTGTTAGTAACTTTTGTTTTATCACAATATAAACTCTTGAATGGGAAAAACTTCTGGTAATTCACATAATAGTTAATATTTGTTTAATAACAAGATTTGGATTCCGAATCTTATCAAACATATTTATAATTGTCGATCTTTTCATAAAGAAATTTTTTCTTTCTTTTTTAAATCATCACAAAACATTAATATAATTATCATAAATTCTGGAATTACACTTTCCACTAAAAATCAATCCAGAAACTATTACACCAATTTTAGAAAACTTGAAACTGTCTAAAAATTTAACAAACAATAGTTTTTAATATTCTCTATGATTTAGTGACATCTAAATAGGATTTTTGACTTAACATATCTCCATACAAATAATAATTCCGAACTAATCACAATAAAAATAACAGTTAAATTAAGAGAAACAAATCAGTAATTGCTAAGCATAAAAATAAAAGTTGTTCAAGTAAAAAAAAAAAAAAAAGCTATTAAAAAAAATGCTAGTATAATACTGGAAGAAAAAAAACAATAGGAAGAACCTCAACAAAATTAACCAATATTAAGATAAAGATCAGAAACTTTAAATAAATAAATTATAAACTAAAAAATTTAATTAAAAAAACAAACATATTTTTCTTTGCAAAATTTCACTTTTGCATACACATGCTTACTAGACCAGGGGTCAGAAAACTGCGGCTTGTGAGCCACACATAGCTCTCTAATCCCAATCTTGCAGCTCTTCTTATCATGATAAACATAAACACATTTTTTATTTCCTCTTATAAATTGTAAACAAATAATTTGATGATTCTAGGGGGGCAAAATGAGCTTTACAATGTTGTTTCATGAATTCAGGTTTATTATAGAATAGTAATTATTGTATTTGATGAAAGTTTAAATATTATAAATTTGTGAATTTGTTTTTGTTTGTTTATTTTTAAAAGAATTTTTATTTTCATTAGGATGTATACAGTTTTTTTATGCTCTATTACTAATATCCATAACCATTAGAAATTCATACTTTTCATAAACTTATTTTTCATTTCTTTCCTTGTGACTCTTTTACTGGATGGGGGTGAGGGAAATTTAAACAAAATAACTCTTTATGTTAAAAAGTTTGCTATTCTATACTATAAGAAACTTAAAAAAATATCAAATAAGAGATGGATGGGTGAGATGAAAAAAATTTCTAGTGTAATGTGGAATAGACAAGCTGTGATCCAGAAAACTTTATGAAATTTAGAGACCTTCATTTAGCAGTTTCAATGATAACTAAGAACAGAAGTGTCAATACATCAAGTTAAAAGAAAAATACAGATAAATTTAAAAATTATGTTGCAATAAGCAATTAATATTATATGATAGAGAGACTGAATGTTTAATAAATAAGAATGTGATTGAAATGATGATACAATTGACTTAACTCACATGTTTTTAAAAATTGATTTTAATGAGCTATTAAATGCCATTGCATTTCATCATTTATTAGACTCATCAGTATGCTTTCAGCAAGCTGCTTGAAATAATTTTTAGATAACTTTTAATTTTTTTATGTATTTTAATATATTTATTTCATGGTTTAATATATTGCCAGCTATCATAAATGCCAAATATTTCAAAAGCATTAAATTTGACAAGAAAATCTATCATAATTTTTTATATTATTTTTTTGTTTACTTTATCATAGTCTTATAAACGGTCTTAAAATTGTTTCATTATTGGCAATATAACTTTTACATTTTATTCATATTTTTTCTTCATCTATTTTTGAAATTGCCAGTTTAAAATCAATCTTTAATTATAATTTGCTTTGCAACAACTTTATGACTTTTTTTTATATGTTAATTTCACTTATTAATTTGACCTAATTATCTAGCTTATTGCTAGCCTTATTAAGAATGTAATGACTTGAATACTTGACAGTAAGAAGTGAACCAGTTGTGCTTTTGGGAATTCAATTATTTTTCATTATTGAAAATAACGCCATGATAATTATTATTTATCTATAAGATATATATATAGCAGCAGCATGATCTGTATTTTAGCTATACCTCTTAATTACAATTGTAATAAGTAAATTACTAATTATTATGCTATATTATAACTATTCAGTTCATTAATTACTTAGACAATCTTCATGAATTACCTAGTAATGCATAGGATATATCAAGCATTAACCAGAATGCATTTTAAGAGTCACTTATCAGTTTTGCAAAAGTTACTCTGTTAAAAAAGATTATGTTTTTTAGAAATCCATAAATTAATGGTGATTCGCTTATTACACAGTATATTTTATGCTAGTCTATACAGGGTAATGTGATAATCATTTGTGATAAAAATTATAATAGCTTTTTTGATTCAAAAATGGCATCATTTTTTCAATCAACCAAGGTAAAAAATATATATTCATCAGCCACAATTTATCATCAATACACTCTACATCTATCCACAATTACATGTATCCTATTCAAGGTGGAAAGTTATTGCTTTTTTTTTTTTTAATATGATAGATCTTTGCTTTTATGGTCTGACTTACAATAACTGATTTTTAAAAAATCATTATATTTACTCTTTTATCAGTACAGGTAATATTTTATTTTAAAAAAAACAAAACAACGATAGTCTTAATATACTGTTTTGATCACTATATAAATTCTCTGTACAAAGGGATATGTTTAATGTGCTTTTTTAAATTATTATTCATATGGATAAAAGATTTACACACATTATTTTTATTAACTAAATTATTTTATAGAAGAATGCACAAACATTCGCTACTATGCATTTGGATATAATAAAATAACATGAACTTAAAAAGTGTAAATAATTATCTACAATTTCTTCTTAATATTATTACTAAGTATTCTCAAAAGACAATGTAAAACTGTTGATTGAGCGATAATTTTTTATCTCCAATCAGTTTTTAAAAGAAAATCTCGTTTTGCTAAATAAAAGGAACGATTTTCTTATTTGCTATTATTAAGTTTTATAAGTATATATTTATTCAAATAGTTTCAGCATTCAAATGAATTTTTATATTAATATTACTTGAAAGAGGTAAAAAAAAATTTAAAAGTTGACATTTCTATCTACCATAAAGTGTGTGAACATACATTAAATGCACTTGCTTATTAATATATATATATATATAACTGTTATTTATTAAAACAATGACTCTAATGGTTCAATATATATAAAAAAAACTAAACAGATAAATTTTAAATAAATGAAATAAATATTATTTAGAAATTTCCAAATGTTAGTCCAGTAGGATTTTGAGAAGTTAACCATTTAAAACAGGCAAAACTCTCCATACAGTAGTGCCACTCAGTGCTAGCCAGAGTAATCAATGGATGCCAGAAGGCTTGTGCATAAAATCCCCATCTAGTGCCAAAGCCTTCTGGCATCCATTGATTACTCTGAGTGGCACTACTGTATGAATAGTTTTGCCTGTTTTAATAACAATTATGTGCAAACATAAGAAATGGTGATCATGTGATGTTTAGTGGTTTAAATTAACAATTTATTAAAAGAACTAAACATAATAATAATAACTGAATGGTTTATTATTTAGAAAGTCATGTAACACTTGAGTATCAAAAGTAATAGATTGAGTTTCAAATGAGTAACTTTTGCTCTAAAGCCCACCACATTATCACCATGTTAAATTGTACTGATTTATAGCAGAATAATTTTTAGATAATTTCAACCTTGCATTTACATACCATAAAAAATAGTAGCATAGAGAATTATATACATACTGAGATAGAATTTTTCCCCCTCATAAGAGAATTATTCCAGTTATAATTTAGTATGTAACATATAGTTATTAATAAAACATATATATATATATATATATATATATATTATACATAAATTAACATAAATAGATGGATTACACTACTTATAGGGTAATAGAAATCTACTTGAAAAAATAATTAATTATATATTTGGTATGTTAATGATGGGGGAGTGGTACACTCCACTATAGAAACAAGCTAAAAAAAGACTTTCATTAAAAATTTTGTAATTGAATCTCTAATTATACATAAAATCAGTTATCAATAATTTTAAAACCCAGATAAGAAAATTAGATCAGGAGTCAGAGTAATAAAAGAAAAATATTTGCTTGCTTCATTTCCATGTTAATGGAAGGAGGGTAGAATAAACTGAAAATTATATAAAAAGGATTTTTGTTTTCAAGAGAGACACTCTTTTGCCTTATAAAAGAAACAGCATTGTAATATCCAATGAATACAACTTTGATTCCTCCTGGAAACTTTTTTCCCACAGCTGACTCTACAACTAAACAACCATGCCCAAAGGATGTATGACAGACAGCGAGATACTGAGGATAAAGTTAAACTTTCCATGCAGACATTTGAAAACTAGTGTATCGCAATAAAAAACTTGTAGACAACAGCAGAATCCCTGTTCTAATTAAATAACTATAGCCCTGTCAATTCTATACATGAGCTCAAGTTGTCAAATTCTTATTTAGTGCTATAGGTTTCGCAAGATGGACAGTGCATCATTTACAGACTGGATGAATATGAACAAGTGATAGTAATTATTAAATTAATTTTGTTTAAATTAGTTCATTGAAAATAGAATTGTTAAAGAACAAAAAAAAAGAGCATATTATGTACATAATTATTTCAATCTGTATTTGTTATGTAATTCTTTATATCATTTTTTTTATTAATTTATTGATTGTGCATATAGGTAAAATTGGATTCAATCTATCCCCAGGGTCCAAATAAGTTATTAGTAATAAGTATCTTTTATGGATAAGGTTTATTCTAAATATACTGAAGTTTGAGGGAGATTTGGTATTATTGCATAATACTATTTTGTTATGTGTGCCCAGGCTATCTTCTGGTCAAAATAGGGATAGTATAGTTATCAAATTCTAGCAATATTAATCTCTACATCCAGGTTAATACATTTTCTTGCTTGTTCTTCTTGGTGTTGTCATTCCTTGATTGGTCTTTCCCATTTCCTTTAATAATACTGTACACTTCACATATACCTCTCAGAAATGTTATTTCTCACTTTTTATATATTGTTTATTTAGAGATGGGTTTTTTCTGTTGATATTGATTGATGGTAATTGATCTTAAGAGAGGGAAAGAAAGTAGATATTGTAGGGATTTTAAAATATAGATTTAATCACTTTGCTTCACCTTATATGGTACTGAATTAATAAACCTTATTCAAAATTAATTCATATGTTCTTATTTATAGTTTTTTGTTGTTGTTTTAACTATTAAAATTATTAATTACATAATGTCATCCATCTACTGCATTGTCAATAATTTAAGGGGAATTATAAATAATCATAACTTTGGTCAGTATTTGTTTATATAAACTAATTGTTTATTGTAGCATTTATGATGGCTAGTAAAATAAATTATGATATAAATTCAACATAAATATGATAAGAGATCGCCTACTTATTTGCATTCATTAGAAATAGGTCATAGGTTTGAAAAATATTGTATAAAAATGATTAATTACACAAATAATAGAAGGGATAGGAAAATTAAAGAGGCAATCTTGATTAAGAGTATAAAACCAAGTCTTAATAGAGATTTTGGGTAAGAACAATAATTTTATAAACAATTGTTAATAATAATTAGAATTTGAAAAGGTTAAAAGAAAAGAGTTAAAGAAAATGACAATAGAGGGAGTGTTAAACAAATACAAATTTTAAATTTTTTTGTCAGTTGGGTTTTGGAAATAGAATTAACAAGAGGTAGGTAATTTTTTGTAATAAAAAACAAAAAATAATTTGTAATGTGGGTAAAGTTAATTGATAGAAATATTTAATAAAAATAAGACAAGATTAGAAGTTGGTTTTATAATATAAGAAAAATGATAATAATATGCATTAAATAGTAAAATAAATGTTAAAGTTATAATTATTATATTAAATAATATTTTAAAAAATAAAATAAAGTGATATAAAATACATTAATATAAAATATTGATAAAATTATTTAAAAGGTAAAGTAATAAAATGGGAAATGATTATTTATAAAGGTCATATTAAAATGTATAATTATTTTTGTTTATATTGTGTATTTAATTATGTAAATCAATATGTGGATAAGTGTAATAATTGTATAATTATATATTTGAATATTGTAGCTCTGATGATGACTGCAGGACAGTTGAAACTGTTAGTTTTAATACAAATAAAAATATTGATAAAGTGTCTAAAAAGGTGTAAATGATATGATATATTATAATAAAAATCAATACATAGGAAAAGAAGAAGTAGAAAATTATATTAAATTGCTATTGTAAAAAAAAAAAAAAACAATAATAAAAAAATATTCTTAATTCTAGTTTTTTTTTTTTTTTTGTAAATATAGTTTATATGGAACATGCAAACTTTACTTGATGTAAATTCTTCAAGACTAGAACACAAAACTGTTCCTTAGTTATCAAGATTTGAGATTAATATGAACTATACTTAAAGAATCTTTTTAAAAAGACTAACCACTGATGAAGGCAAAAATCAGAAATAAGTCTGGAGATGGTGATTTTATGACATTATATCATCTGATAAATTTTCATTATTCAAATTCTCAATGGCAATTCTAGAATAAATTAAAGAAAACTTTCTTATATGATGGCAATGATATTTTGAACAGTTGATAGTCATCTTTTGAATAGCAATATAATAATTGAGACAACTTTTGATAATAGATATGGACAAAAATAATCAGCTTTGAAAAAATAAACAGCTCTTTGTAATCATAACAGTGCAAATTGCATGCCAATGATATTTTTGCTTCAAAACTATTGGATTTTTTTTAGAAATATTGTATAATAATTTATATTGTGTCATCTGATATTAATGATGCTTCTGTGTTCCAGTTTATACAAATAAAAGAAATAGATAAGATTGTGGTAATTATGATATATGATTGTTATGTACTAGAGCAAAGATACTTTCTAAGAGTTTATCAAATAAGTTGTTTCTAGACATAGATAAATGGTTATCAAAGGCCCAATATAGTTTTACACAATAGTACCCACAGACATGATTTTTGTTGCTGGGCAAATGTAAAATAAATGGTGAGAAAAAAAAGTTAATTATAAATTACTTTTGTTGATTGTTCAAGGCATTTTGTTCAATTAATTGAATGGGTCTGTGGCATTGTTTGAAATTAATTGGTTGTCTTTCAATGATGGAATAAAAGAAAGTGTCAATATTACATGTGGTAAATCTAAGACATTTGAAATAAGAATCTATACCAATTCCAATTTAAGTTTTGATTTTTATGACAAAGCTTTTTAAAACAGTTTATAAGTAGCTTTATGAAGCAGATGTGATATGGATTTAATTGTAGAATTTTAATTTCAAATAATTAAAATCAAGATTTATTGTATGCTATAAACAGTGAGGATTGCCAATTCCTCTACAAGCTTTATGATAAATGCTTAGCCAGAGCCAGCACTTAAAATATCTCTGTCAGGAACCCCTCCCCAAACCCCTGACCATGGTTTCATGCTTTGGCACTCCTCAGAGAGGTGTCAGGGTAGGTTCAGACACTAGGAGTGCCAAAGCATGAAACCATGGTCAGGGGTTTGGGGAGGGGTTCCTGACAGAGATATTTTAAGTGCTGGCTCTGGCTAAGCATTTATCATAAAGCTTGTAGAGGAATTGGCAATCCTCACTGTTTATAACTTACAAGCTTAAGAGATAGGGTCATGTGATCTATGAATTGATCTATGACTTTTATTTTGACTATTTATTGTATGCTATTTTTACTAATTCAAAACATAATTTAATGTATTAATTTAATATATTGAATGCAGTTTATAGACTGATAATTTTAATAATTAATTTTTTAAATATTAATTATCAGCCAGTGATGAAAAAAAATCTTTAGCAACTTCTAACTTGAGTAGTTATCAATTTGAAAATATAGCAGATTAAAATACTTTGGCAGCTTTTTAAGTAGATAGGCAGATTTAGATTTTGAGCTATACTGTTATTCATTGCATTTAACAAAGTAAAAGATAGAGTATTTCATCGCAATGATATAAGTATTACAACTAAATTATTTATAAGGAGATGAGACTAAAGATTACTTTCAATAAAACATAAAGGCATTAAAAAAATTTCATTTAAGGAAGCTCTGATTTTCTGAATGTCTGGTATTATAAAATCACATTCTTTATTGGATTGAATATATGAAATGAATGAATGTTAACAAACTTCCCTGAATGCTAACAAGGTTTTCATGAGAGAGCAGATTTCATTTACATTACAAATCTTATCCCAAAGACATTGTAAAGAAATGCAACATCAATTGTTTTCATTTCAAGATATCACTGAGAATATATAATATAAACCACTAAACATCACATGATCACTATCTCATACTAGCACATAATTGTTATTAAACAAAGCAAAGCAAAACTCTCCACATAGTAGTGCCATCTTGTGCTAACAAGAGCAATCAATGGATGCCAGAAGGCTTATGCATAAAATCCCTATCTAGTGCCTACTCATCCAATATCCCCAGACTAGTTTCTGGCTTGTGGCCTTCATCAATGAGAATCCTTGGATCTCAGAGCACTGCACCTAGATCTTAGGATCGAATGCAACCCTCCAGCACCCACCTTTTAACTCTATTTAACTACAAAACCATGAGAATGAAATTGGAAAACACAATTAATATTTTCAATCCAAGCTCAATAGCTTATATAGTCATATGGGTCTGAACTCAATTCAACACCCATACATTTTAGTGTCTTTGACTCCTCAACAACCATATCCACCACTATCCTATTAGGCAGGAGGTGTTAAACCACTAAACATCACATGATCACTATCTCATACTGGCACATAATTGTTATTAAACAATTCAAAACAAAGCAAAACTCTCCATATAGTAGTGCCATCTTGTGCTAACAAGAGCAATCAATGGATGCCAGAAGGCTTATACATAAAATCCCTATCTAGTGCCTACTCATCCAATATCCCCAACCTAGTTTCTGGCTTGTGGCCTTCATCAGTGAGGAGCCTTGAATCCTGCCTAATAGAATAGTGGTGGCTATGATTGTTGAGGAGCCAAAGATACCAAAATGTATGGGTGATGAATTGAGTTCAGACCCATATGACTATATAAGCTATTGAGCTTGGATTGAAAATATTGTGTTTTCAATTTCATTCTCATGGTTTTGTAGTTAAATAGAGTTAAAAGGTGGGTGCTGGAGGGCTGCATTAGATCCTAAGATCTAGGTGCAGTGCTCTCAGATCCAAGGCTCCTCACTGATGAAAGCCACAAGCCAGAAACCAGTCTGGTGATATTGGATGAGTAGGCACTAGATAGGGATTTTATGCATAAGCCTTCTGGCATCTATTGATTGCTCTTGTTAGCACAAGATGGCACTACTATATGGAGAGTTTTGCTTTGTTTTGAATTGTTTAATATATAATATAGAGAGTGTACCAATATCTCAAACAAGCTCTTAATTGATAAGTGTGGTAAGTTAAAAATATTTAAAATCTCTACCTAGAACATTCCCATTCCTAGACCAATAGGTTTCAAGAATTTTGGCTCAATTAAAAAATAATACAGCAAAATATCAAATAAACAGATTAATAACCAAGTTGCTTTATATGGACATATTTACAGTTCATCAGTTAATTTATATAGGCATTACAAAACTTATCTTTAATACTGGTATTTTAATTTTTAACTCTTTTTTTTTCTTTGTCTTGCAGTTGGAATGGTTGTATTTGTTTGGGATTAGTGCTACTGATAATATGAACCATGTTATATTATCAAAATTTCTGGAAAATTAATAATCAATAATTATTAATTTACTATCATGATGACAATACATTTTTCAAATATAAGTTCAAAATATCTTTTTTAAAATTCTAATTATCAAATTAGTCAAGTGTTGCTAGTCTTATGGTTAGCATAGCTGCCTTCCAAGCAGCTGGCCCAGGTTCTCTTCCCAGTCAACGCTTTGACACATGAAAAAAATTAGTAAGTGTAAGTTATTTTGTACTTTTATTTTTTTAAAATATATACCGTATAAGAAAGCAATTTTAACAAGTTTAAGATTTATGAAAAACATTTGTGCAACTAATTTTATGTTTGTTATGACAAAAAAATTTAACTCTTATAAGTACACATTTAGATTCTAGGTTCAAATTCCATTAAGTATGCTAAAGAAAGTACCTAGTGAAAATCAAAAGTTCAGTGATGATTGGCTCAATGAAAATAAGTCCCCAGATTATTAAAGACGATCTGAATAAAGTATTTCCTTTATTGTTTCATTCATTTTCAATTTATAGAACAATAATAAAAGAAAATATAAAAACAGTCATAAGAATGCAGATTATTGGTTAAAAGCAGTATGAGAAATAACACTTGAAAAGTAATAACTTTCAGATAAGAATTTGATGGTTTTTATGAGAGTTAGTCTTTTGTTAGGTTTACCTCAACATATAAAGAAAAATATACAGAATGATACTTATGCTGGCTAAGTTTCAAGCGAAGTTTTATAAAAGATTCAAAATGTGAAATGAAAAAAAAAAAACCCACAACAGTAGTAATTAAATAAATTTTTATATTGCAACTTTCTTTAAAATAAAATAATAAAAGCAGTATTTTATTTAATCAACCTTCTTCACCCACTCCCTTTTTTCTTTTTACAAGATACACATACATAGATGTAGTTATAATAAATATTAATTTCTATTGTAAGATATGAAACATTACAATGTATGTGTGTGAAAATGGACATA
Organism: Epiperipatus broadwayi; assembly: GCA_028023455.1. NCBI lineage: Eukaryota > Metazoa > Onychophora > Udeonychophora > Euonychophora > Peripatidae > Epiperipatus > Epiperipatus broadwayi. Next base: position 2,436,309 of record JAQFVV010006242.1, on the reverse strand, counting down.
AACTGATTTCATATAGTTTATTAACAGTTATCACTTCTATATATTAATTTATTCCAGACATTATATATTTTATCAGTTAATATGCATTGCATCCTTAAGAATCCAGATTCCCAACTTGTTGGCCTCAACGCCCAAGGGAATCACAAAGTGTTTTTTAGGATTTTACTATGGTTATTTTTAGTTGCAATAATTTTTTATATAAATTTTGCTATGAAGGCTTTCTGTACTTATTTATTTCATTGTGGGATGCTACCAATGCAATATTCTATTAGTATTCGTAATTGTGATTTTTGGTAAATGAAAGGAAGTGATTTAAGATTCATCATGGGACTTACTAACGCAAGATTTATACATATTAAACACTTTATATTATTTTAATTATTCGTAATAAAGATTTTTATTACTTTTTCAAATTTTTGCTATTAACATAGTTTCCAAAATATTTTGAACTTTATACATAGATGGCGAAAGAATTATTTCAGAGCAAATTATTAATGTAATTTGCAATAGAATATATCATGCTGAGGGAAAAAAAAATGACCAAAAAAGGATAAAGGGTTATTTTTAACTGATTGAAAATATTAATAATAAATATTGCTAAAAACAATTGTTAAGTTTAAATTTTCTGATTACTTATATAGTAAATATAAAATCAGAAAAATATAGTCGGTTAAAAAATGATAACTTTTTAATATATACACAAGGGGACCCAAAAGTAACCGGAATTTTGTAATAAAAATTGTATATTTATTTTAAGTTGTTGCAAATTGAATCACTTTCAAAAGTATACTCTATTTAATGCAATGCACCAGACTAAACCAATTTGTCACTTTTCAAAGCAGTCTGAAAACACTATCAAAGTAATGCATTTTAACACATCTATCATTTTCCTTCTCAGGTCTACATCTGCAAAAAAAAATATTGACACATTTTTTCATTAAAGAGGTTAAAAACACTCATGAAGTGAGATTGAATAATTAATGCTGATAGATAAACTGAGTCATGCTGAATTTATTTAAAACTGTTTCACATTCAGGGCTTTGAGAGATGACACTGTTGGAGTGGAATTTGCTCTCTTTTCTTTGCACAAAATGGGATGTCTACATTTTACTGCATTATGTAAATGTTTTAAAACTTGCAGATAAAATGTCTGACCATTACAAATTAAATGGGGGGGGGGTGTCATTTTTGTAAAAAAAAAAAATCAGCATTAATTGTCAGAACATTTCAATTATTATAAAAAAAATTGACAAATATAGCAATAGCACTTTACAAATAAATGTGCTACATAGCCCCATGATTTCATATAATGATATCATTTGGCAGATTGATACAAAAGGGTCCCTGCAAGAAACATATACAACAACAGGTGCATAAACCAGAGAATGATTCCAGTTATTTTTGGGTCCCCCCATGTAAGTTTTGTGCTAGAAAAATCAATTTTTAATATGTTTTATTTGCAAATTATCTTCAAAATGTGATAAAAATAAATTATAACATTAATTTAGACAGTAAGAATTTTTCATCCTAACATATGTGCTGTACTGATTTTAGAATATCTCAACAATGTCTTGTTGAGTATTGAGGAAAGTCTCAAATTAAAACACAATACAATACAGCTCATGTGTTAGGATGAAAAATCATGTCTAAATTACATACTATCTCTGCACTGACAAATAAAATTAAATATTACAACTGATTAAATTATTATCCAAAGTGATCATTAAGATTTTCAATTAGACTGCACTCTTTTTTATTCACTTAATGTTTCAATATTCAAATACTTTGCTTTTCATAATAACATTAACACTCTTTGAAGAAATATTTTTATGAATAAAAACAAAATTGTTTCAATTTTATTGCATCAAGCAAAAAAGCTTGATGTAAACAGTATTATTTTCTCATTTCCATATCATCCAAATTTATCAAATTTCATGCTTAGATATAATATATCTTTTGTTTTAAAGAATGCTAATATATTGTGTATATTAAAGACAAAATTTTTTAACATTATTGTATGTCAATCTTTTTTTTTTTAAAAAGTATTTTTTATGCAAGAAATTTTTTTATATTTATTTATTGAAAGCAATTCTTAAAAAAAGAAGAAGATATTTTAAGTTTATAATAAAATAAGATCACTGGACATGAACATTTGGCAGGATTCAACCCTGAATGTTATTGGTGCAACAAGAATTAGGTTATGCATATTAATTACTAAACTACAACAATTGATATAAATTCTATAATTTGCTTTTATTGATATTGATTGCAAATATAATTTATTTAAACAGAGTCAAATTTTTACTTTTATATTACATTAATTTAGAGTCAATTTGTACTTATTTATTTCTAAATTAATAAATTTATTTGATTACTCTTTATATGCAATAAGAAATGTTTTTCTGAAACACAAATTGCATTTTTCTCATGTGCTGAACATATAATTTACACATTATGTACAACTTTTATCAATTGATAAATATTAAAACAAATTTTAGTATGTAGTATATGATAGCATGTTTAGTTTATACATAACAGCATTTTATAATTTATTATAATAAAGAACTGCAACTTATAATATATGAATCATATTATTGAAATACCATCTAGAAAAATCTATGTGATATATAACCAATATCTGAATTGTAAATTGACAATACAAATCTCACAGTACTAGTTTCAAGAAAACCATCTTACATCAACCTTACCAAGTTCTTAAATAACTTTAAACACAAATTAGAATAGTCGTGAATGTTATTTCATTTAAAAAAGATTTTACTTGCTTTATATGATAGTAAGAAAGAGGATATACAATTAACAAATATGAAATGTTTTTTGGTCAGAAGCCTACATATAATTATATTTTAAGTAAGCAGAAGTTATCCCATTTTTTAAATAAATCTTATAAGTATATATATTGTAATGGTACATCATCATCCAAATAATAAATAAAATATAAAAGAAATGAATATAAAAGGAGCATGAGAATCAATACTGGAATAAAAATATAAATAGTTATACCAATTACACTTATAGCATTGAATAAGAATAATCAACAATCATTTCTTGTGACTAAAATTAAAAGAGATTCAATACTTAACACCAAATTTATGGCATGATATACAACAATCATCTGGATGCCCACAATTAAGTGCTAAAGTATCTATCATAAAAAATAATGCTGGGATCATAAAGGCATTGGCCAACTATAAACTAAATACTCTCTAAAAATATAAAATGCTGTGAATGGACTTTAAAGGCAATTTTGACTTTTATGTCATCCAAAAAATTACTGTATGTTTACAAACATAAACTTCCATATATAAATTAATTGTTATTGCTCTAGAGATAGGTCAAAATAACAAGAACTATAGGGACTGTGACTGTGAACAAGAGAAAGTATACATTTATATGATCATTCTAATTTAAATCGTCTTACTGAGATAATTTGCAAATCCCTGAAAATATTATGCTACAATAAAATAAAGTCACACACTGCCAAATCATAGAACAGATAGCTGTAGAAATAATGATCATAACTATTATTTAACAATTATTTAATACATTAACTAATATATAATTAATAAAATTGAGAAATGATATGATGATATAATAATTCCAAGTCAAATACATTTTTATTAACAAAATATAATTTCATATAGCAAGTAGTATTAATTTATGGCTTATCATTTACTTTCTAGTTTATTCTTTTTTAGCTAATTCTTTTTTACAATTTTGGAAGGAAAATCAAATGAATAAAAACATATTTCAAAGAGAGAAAAATAATAATAATTATTAATTATTATTGGTTATTATTTACATTAAAACTTATTTGTACATGTAGATGTGGACCCTACAGTAACTTTTTACCATGGATTTTTTTTCAGTCTTTTTGCAATTAACTTTCTTGTAAGCTTCAATTGTTGAGTTTAAACAATCCTCTTTTTTTCTAAAAGTCTTCCTGTTAACTTTTCCTTTTATAGTTTTGAATTTCCATTGTGATGACTTCTCCATTATTACAGATTTCCAGAATAATGCACAACATTAAATTTGTCCACTTTTACAATATATTAATTTTCAAATTAATATTGGCAGAATTTATCCATTTTCCAATAATTTTCAGTTCACTTTAATAAAGGCTGAATTTATCTTTCCAATATAATTTCCAGATTAATACAGATTTCCAGATCAGATTAACATAGGCTAAGACCCTCATGCTTTTGGATGGAAATAAGACTTGTTGCAGATTTCTATAGGATTCTCCTATATTTTTAGTGAACAGGTGACATTATGAGTTTTGGTCCTGCTCAGCTTCTAGCTAACACTTATGGTTTACTTCAAATCCATTTTAAACACATTTTTCTAAACTAGTAATGAGGTGAGTGTTACTACAGACTAGAAAACTATTTCTCACTGTTTTCTTCACAGCTGAACTGTTTGTTTTCTTCAACAATTGAATCCATAATGAATGTTCCTCTCAAGACACTTAAATCTACTCCCTTAACCTGCCTCCATATTATTTCTTTGGAACAATGATGTATCACATTTAATCACATTATGTCAGACATGAAAGCATTAAACCCTAACCAATTGAGTCTATTTTTAGAAAATGTTATTTCTCTTCTTTTTTTCTTTTAATTAAAAAAATAATCATAATTTTTGAAATTCCTTTTTAGTTATTTTTCTTTTTTCTTAACCCTCAACAGTATAATCCTTCAATTATATTTTACTTTGAACCACATTGCCTTTTGTTTTAGAGAGAGATAAAAAGAAAAAAACAATTTTAATTAATTAAAACAAAATTTCTTAACAAAAAAGGTTAAAAAAAATTTTTTTCTTTTAAAAATCTGATAAAAAGTAGATAAAATTTTACTTATTTATCCCTCTTATTATTATTATTTCAAAAGTTAAAACTAATCAATAAATTACCGAAAAGAGAAAAAATTATTTATCTAATTACTTTTTTAAAAATTTACTGAAGAGATAAAATTAAATTTTTTTTATATATATTTATCTCCAGTTTACAACTATTTATAAAAAATTATAAATATTCACATTATTATTCTAAAAAAATGTTTGGAATTTTCATAATAACATTTAAAGAATGTAAAACTTTTAAATAAGTTACTGCTTGAAAATATAAAAAACACGAAAAAATTAAATCTTATTTTCCACTTTGATATGGCCTAAATTGGCCTCTGTCTACAATATGAATACATTTGAATAAATATTGTTTTAAATTAAAATTTATTATTGTAATAGTTGATAATTACCTACATAATCTTGTAGAATTTATTTTATTACATACACATTTACCATATACTGCCAAATCTCAACAATTATTGTTAAGACTAAATCATGTGTAAATAGAAAATGAAATTTCTAGTCTTGATAATGCTTGGTGAGTTTATAGCAAACATGGTTCAGAGATGGGTGACTTAATAAATATAATAATCAGTTTAGCTAGTAGAAATTTTTGACTTATTATATATAATTACTATTTATTTAACTTGAAAAATCTCAAATAAAATTCACAATAATTTATATGCCACTTTTTATATAATTAATATTTGTGAAAGTAGTTATTAATTATGTAAAAATTAAAGCACATATTCAAAAAAGGAACATATTAATGACTAAATTTTGTATGACACTTTCAAATAACATAAATATCTAAATATCTAATTGTGGTATGATTTATAAAAATGGAACTGGCATAATTTATATCTCAGAATATTATTATTATTCATGTATATTTCATCTTTTCACATTTACAAATAAAGCAAGAAAAATCTCTTTTTCATATAGTAACATTCTAATATATTCTAATCTGTATTTGATAAGAGTTCCCTTGAAAAGAGAGCTTTAAGCTTTGTTTTGCCATAATTTATTGTTTAAAAATTAGTTGTTGCAAATATCTTCTAATATATTAAAATTATTTTCCCATCTGTTTTTTCATTATTATATTGCAAAATAATGGTTTTGAAATTCCATTCTATTCTTATTGTTTTTATCAAATATATATATATTTAATACTTAAATACTAATTTATTACAAATATTACTGATATTGCAAAAGTAACTCTTCTGTAAATGTAAATATTCCTTTTATCATTTAATGATTTGAAATTTTTTTGAATGTGTTCAAAATCAAATACTACATTCTATTACCACATTTACCACTGCTACTATTACTACTAGTGATGTTACTACTATTATTATTACTTTTTTCCTCCTCTCCTTTTTCTTCTTCCTATATTTATTTTTTATTCATATTCTTCTTCCTCTTCTTTTTCTTCTTTCTATTATTAATACTATTATTATTATTGTTGTTGTTGTTATTATTATTATTTGAGTGTGTAAATATATATATATATATTTATATAATTTTACTTTTTGTAATTTTGTCTTTTTAAATGTAAATGCACACAATTAAATAAATACTAATGCCATTGATTCCAGATTTTATTTATATATAAACTATAGGTAAGAGAGCTGTAAATAGCAATATTCCTAATTTTATTTTGTGTATATAAAATCACAGCCACATTTGAGATAAAAAGCTTATACTTTGTCTTGAAATGTTCTTATAATTAAATAAGGAGAATACTACTGTATTAAATCACTATAACTGTGTAATTTTTTTTATGTGAATACATATTTAGTTTTAAATAGCATTTAAAAGCAAGATGATTATAATTTTTTCTTACCATCATTTTTTGATCACTTAACTATAGTTATTATAAAATAAAGATTAAACAATGATTAATATATAAAATATTATTCTGAATACATGGACAATAGTAATTGCTTGTAATTATTTTCTTAATCTTAGAGAGAAATCTTATCTTTTTACAATTGCAAACATGAAAATTTTCAGAAATTATAAAGATACATATTACATATAATAAAAACAACATTATGCACAAAACAATCTATAACTTCTCAATAATTTCACTTAATGAAAAAAGATGAACTGTATAAAACATTTATTGTTTAAAAAATATCAAACTTGAAACAAATTTATGTTAAAAAATAATAGTTTTTAACATAAATTTGTTTCAAGTTATATATAAAATTTAAACAGATTTACAATTTTTAAGTGGAAAGTGCACTAGAAAATAATAGAAGAAAACAAACAGACATTGCCTAGAGAGACAAAAATAGCATAAAAGTAATATGTACATCAGCAGTTGTCAAACGTCATGAGTGTTATCTTCAAGTAATTTGCATATTTATTAATAGGCAAGAGTAGCTAAGGCCAACAGCGATAACCAAATGCATATAATATTCTTATCCAAATTGTTTAAATGCCGATCCTCAGACTGAATAAAGATATGTCTGAATTCCTTACTACTTTGAATCCACAGTTCACTGATAAATACAAAAGTCTAAAACCAGACTGAGAATAGGGTTTAAATACTAAGAATGGGATTTTGTATTTATCTGGTATTCATTGATTACTCAAGCTTACACCAGATGGCACCAGAATGGAGATTTATTTGTGTCTAATATTGTTTAATTTGGGAAAGATTGATGATTTATTTTTCATATTTATTATTGTAATGATTTAAGCACTAATATTAATTTAATCGTATATTTTAAAATAATATTCTAAAGTTTATATCATTAATATTTTGCCTGCTAAATACTAAAACAAATATTTTTTTTTTTAAAAAAAAAAAGAATACTGAATATTTTTTTTTTTTTTAAGTGTCATAGCATCGGCCGGGGCGCAAATCCGCAACCCGGGCAACTGCCTACAAGTTCAAGGCAGTCGCGCTGACCTCCCAACCACCAATGCAAGACAATATTGAATATTTTTACATCGAAAACAATTAAAATCTATTTAATTACTTTTAATTTGTAGATTGTTCTATTTCTTTACATTTAGATTATAGTCTAATATTATATTTCTTATTTTATAAGAATTATCTGACAATAAAATGGCTTGGAAATAATGATTTTTTCTCTTATCTTGAATCATTACATTTTAGATAATTCTATTCATTCTTATTCTTTAACAATAAAAATCTTTGTTAGTGTTATTCATTAGTAGTAGAAATGCTACTTAATACTATATTATAATTTTAAGACTTTTTTATCTCTTAATGATTTCATTGTCAGCAATTCCATCTAAAATAGCAAACTAAATTCAGTAGTGTTCTGTTCTATCGTGTTAGCAGCTTGATGGCATTGATGCTAAGCAAAAACACATATAATGTTGCCGGGCCAGCAATTCTATAGAACTATTGACTTTATTTTTGGAATAGGAAATAAAAGTAAATTATATTACAATTTGCATAAAATTAAAAAAATTCAAACAAAATATAAAAATGTAAGCAGACTTTTTGGGACAGTAATTAATCAGAGACTGGCTTTTTTTTGGGAGGGGGGGGGATATAAAAAGTTACATTCCTTTTTTAATAGAAAATAAGAGTAATTTTTAGTCTTTTGGGGACCTTAATTAATCAGACACTGTGTTTTGAAATCAAAATCAATTAGATTACAACTTCCACAAAATTTAATAAATTCCAACAAAATTTTACAATGAAAGCCAACTTTAACCTTTTTGAGACAGTAATTAATCAGAGAGTGGCATTTTTTTTTTGTGTGTGTGTGTGTGTATAAAAAGTTACATTACTTTTTTTAATAACAAATAATAGCAAATATAGCAAGACTTTTTGGAACAGTAATTAATCAGAGATGAGCTTCCTGAAAAAAAAAAGTTGGACCTGAAAAGTTCAATTATTTAGACACGATACAGTCAACACACCCTCACACGATGCTGTAGAGAAAATAGACAACCCAGCATTACGATAAAGTGCATAACACAAGCAAGTACGGCAGCCAATGAAGGCATTTTTCTGTGCTTTTAGCATAGAAAGATGTCACAGCGGTAGCCAGCAGCCAAGTAAATGGACTCTTTCTGTGTTTCATCGTAGAAAGAAGGTTATTGGCTTGGCTGCAGCCATGGAACTGGCATATTTTGGAGAATTTAGCTAGAAATACCATCAAATGGCTGACATAATAGAACAGAACACTATCCTAAATTCTCCCCCCCCCATTTTTCCCAAATCGTGAATCAGTTGTGAAATTTATTTATCTGTAATTAAAGTAATAATTTAAATTTTCAAATATAATTTTTAAATTGCATCCAAAAAAACTAAAAGATCTTTATTGAGGTGATGTGTAGAAGATAAGTTGTAGATTAAACAAATTGAATTAAACTAGGAGAGATTATATTGTAGTGCCTGATACTGATTGAAGATGAAGATCGATTAAAGTAGTATTGTTTATTTCGAAAATTTTTGCAATAATTTGTTTTCTAGAAATAACCTTTATTTTTTTTTTTTTTTTTTTATATCTTGCTAATAGCTTATATATCTAGCTGTCCGATATTATTGGCAAAAGAATATTCAGTGCCAAAATCACTGATGATTATAATGTGATGCCATCTTCTTCCTAGTGAAAGAGGTGTATTGCATTTTTTGGCACAGAACTTAGAGTTTACTTTAACTTTCTGAACTATAATTATTGTTTTTGTGCATCCCTCTTGTTCACAATGAAATAGCATAAATGGTCCAATGTTTTTTTGGACTATTATGCCATTAGACTTATTCCCCCCTAATCAAAAGTAACCTTTTCTCCACAAATCTTGTTTAATGACTTATGATGTTATAATCAAAGCACATGCCAAATCTTATAAAAATTCAGAGAATTCTATGCAGTGTAGCATTAGCATTTTTTTTTAAATCTGATTTTGTTTTTAAATTTCTATTATAGAGAATTAACTGAAAACACATGATTCTATAGTAATATAGTTTAACAGAGAACTTAATTCTTGTTTTGATTCCTGAGAAAAACAAAATAGAGTGGATAAAATAGCTCAACCTGCTATTTTGTTTCATGAAATAAAGCTAAAATTATCCCAGTTATTAGTAGAATATTTCAATTGGACAGATCTTAGAATCACAACTACCCCTCCTACCAAAAAAAAAAAAATCAAAAAAAAAAATCACAATATTTAAATGCCGGTACATTTTATATCCCTGGAGTTTAGATGTAATTATAGGGTATTTAAACCCAGACTTTCAAGCTCCCTTCAGCTATCCAATCTATATCATGCAACCGATACACATGACCATGCACATGTAAAAAAGATAAATAATCTCCAATATATATATTTCATGCTGAACCAACAACTTAGCAGTTGGGCCAGATCATAATCCTCCATACATATATATAATCAGTGCTTGGTTTATGTTAAGATAGCAAATCTTCAAATTTTAATGGATAGGTTTCAATCTACGCCACCATCCAACTGTTCAGTCTTCCATGACATCATCAAGGGATTTGGACGTTCCATCATTAGATTTTCAATGGTATGGCAGGATGGAGAGTTGAATGGGGGAGTAGAATGAAGCATGCCCATTGAATTTGAATATTTACTATATTAATATAAACCAAGCACTGATTATTATATATGTGTGTGGGAGATGATGATCTGGACCACCTGATGAATGTTGGTTCAGCATAAAATACGTATTTTGGAGATCGTTTATCTTTTTCATATGTTTGTATTCATGTGTATCGGTTGTATGAGATAGATTGGATATCTGAATGAAGTTTAAAAGTCTGGGTTCAAATCTCTATAATTAAAACACAATAGTAAAAAATAAACATGGAAATAATGCCATTAATGGTTTCACCTATGATGTAGAAAACAAAGAAAAATGTATTTTGAAAAAAAAAAATTTTCCAAATTAATAATAAAAAAAAAATCACGGTTTTAGCAGGTCTGCTTGTAATCTGAAAAAATACACACACACAACAAACATTTTATGTACACATGGCAGTACAAGTATAGAAATTTTTACTACCCATCAACAAATACGCATGATGGATCTATTCCACTGCTATATTGATAATGTTAAAATTAAGTGATTGATACAATAAATCTATGTAAAAAGATTATAATTTGACTCTTATTTTTGATAATAAGTAATGCTTATATTTGTCAAAAAAAAAAGAACAAAATATTAGAAGCCGTAATGTTAGTATCATAATTTATCACTAGGTGGCACTACCTCACAAAATAATTTTTTTTTTCACCTCACATCATTTTATTATGTCTATATTAAAAGATTTTATAAATAAAAAATATGGTTCAAATAAATTCGTAATTTCGGTTTTTAATACAGTAAAAACAACATTGAGGAATGAAAATAACATAAATATTCATTAAAACCAAAAATAATATTCTTTAAACATAGAAATAAATTTGGAAAGATAGCAATAAAAAGATAAAAGAGAATCGAATGAAATGATTCTACTCACCCTATTAAAAATTCATTTCGCAATCAACTTAAAAGAGAACAAAATTTGTTTGTAGAATAATATATTTAACTTAAAAGAGTTAACTCAGAATGAATAAGTTTTAAGTTTTTATACGTGAACTAGACAATAGAGTATTAGAATAAAATAATAATAGCTCACCATCTATAGCAATTTTTCGTTTCTTACTACTTCCACAATACTTATTTAAGCACTTCAAATTTAGAATTATATCATAAGGTAATAAAGAGCCTTATATCATTAAGAATATGCATGTAAATGAAATTGTCTAGAAAATGACATTAACTACAAGTGGAAATGTTGCTAAAATTCTCCACCATTATTGGTTCATTTCAGAATGATTATATCTTTAAACCAATTTTTCCAGTTCATAGCTTTCATTTTTACATCACTCCAACAATCTTTCTCATCCTGTTTAACATCTCAAGTGATTATTTCAGCCTTTTAATTTTTTCAATGATGTCAGGATATTTGCTTATTTTATATTCAATTTCTTATTGTTAATCTCTACATGCATTTCTTTATATTTGACTTTGAGTCTGAAGTCTCTATATGATTCATAAAAAAGAACTGATTAGAACATATTAAAATCAAACAAATATATTATATTCTTTAAATATTAAATTATTTATATTCTTTAAATATTAAATTATTTTTAATTTTGAAATTTTTCCCAATAAGTTTTCATCTGCATCATTAATTTGTTACTATTAATCCTTATTTTCTCCTTTTTTAGTCTTCTAGTATTTGTATAGTTAATCATAGTTTACTGCTTTCATTTGAAAGGTCTTACATTTTCTGTAGTTAGGAAGCATTGTTTTCAAAAACAATCACATCATTTGCAAAATGTAAATGACTAAATATGTCCATTTATTTTTACTCTCTTCACTTCCTATTTTAATTCACAAAATATTAACATAAAACTTAAGTAAAAAGCTTTGAATAAACAAATTAGCTCATATATACCTTTATCTTGATTAATCTTATTATTGCCACTATGTAATCTAATCACTGCTATTGATTTTTGATAAATATTCTTAAGAGTGCTTATAAAGTAAAATGCTTTTTCAGAGTACACATAAGGCAACATATTGGATTTTTTTTTGTTAATTTTCTTAATATTTGGATGTAGTCTACATTGTCATGGCCACTTTTAAATTCAGCTTATTTTGTCTACACAGAACATTAAGTTCAATGTTCTGTGTAGACAATTTATAATAGTCTGAATAAATATTTTATAAAGAATTAAGTTTATAATTTATTAAAACAGGCAAAACTCTCCATACAATATTACCACTCAGTGCTAATCAGAGTAATCAATGGATGCCAGGGGGCTTGTGCATAAAATCCCCATCCAGTGACTACTCAGCCAATATCCCCAGACTAGTTTCTGGCTTGTGGACTTCATCAGTGAGGAGCTTTGGATCTGAGAGCACTACACCTAGATCTTAGGATCAGCAGCCACTTTTTATCTCTACTTAACTATAAAACTATGAGAATAAAATTTGAAAACACAATAATATTTTCAATCTAAGCTCAATAGCTTATATAGTCATATGGGTCTAAACCCAGTTCAGTACCCCATAAAACAAGCATAGCCACCACTATCCTATTAGGCAGAATTAATGTTAAACCAATAAACATCACATGATCACTATTCTTATGCTAGCACATAACTTTTATTAAAACAGACAAAACTCTCCATACAGTAGTGCCACTCAGTCCCAACCAGGGTAATCAATGGATGCCAGAAGGCTTTAGGCACTGGATGGGGATTTTATGCACAAGCCTTCTGGCATCCATTGATTACTCTGGTTGGTACTGAGTGGCACTACTGTATGGAGAGTTTTGCCTGTTTTAATAACAGTTATGTGCTAGCATAAGAAATAATGATCATGTGATGTTTATAATTTATATTATTCTTTTCTCACTTTCTTAAATAACAGTATTGGTAATGCTTTCTTCCAGTTATCTAGTATATCTTTATTATCATTTAGATATTATCTGATTCTTTTATTATTTATAAATGTTTTAACGTTATCTCTATTTTTCAAAGTTTAATTGCACATCTCAATTCTTTATTTAAAATGCTTTACATTTTAAATAATATTGATTTAGGCTAAATTGTTTCTTGTTCTTTATTAATATATAGTTCTTTATAAAATTCTTTCAGTCATCTCTGGTTTTTAATAATTATCACATGATCACTATCTCATACTAGCACATAATTGTTATTAAACAAAGCAAAGCAAAAATCTCCATACAGTAGTGCCATCTTGTGCCAACAACAGCAATCAATGGATGGCAGAAGGCTTGTGCATAAAATCCCTATCTAGTGCCTACTCCTCCAATATCCCCATACTAGTTTCTGGCTTGTGGCCATCATCAGTGAGAAGCTAAGATCTAGGTGCAGTGCTCTCAGATCCAAGGCTCCTCACTGACAAAGGCCACAAGCCAGAAACTAGTATTGGGATATTGGAGGAGTAGGCACTAGATAGGGATTTTATGCACAAGCCTTCTGGCATCTATTGATTGCTCTTGTTGGCACAAGATGTCACTACTGTATGGAGTTTTGCTTTGCTTTGTTTTAATAATTATGTTGTTGCTGTGTTTTTTTTCTTATTTCCCATTACCCCACTCCCCTCCTACTTTGTAAATTTTAAATTATTTTTATATATACTGTATTTCTATTTACATTACTTTGATGAAACTATAGAATTATTAGTTAAACTTTTTTTTGTTTCTGATATCTGTATAACTATTTTTAATAACTATCTGTTATTTTGTTTCCAATTTCAATCAATTGTGAGCCATTTTCATTAAATTTCTTGTTGTAAATTCAAACTCTTTGATGAATTTATTCAGTACAATACTGGTGCTCAAATTTCTTATAAATTTCAAATAATAAGCCATTCAATTATTTAGTTAATCTTGAAATATTTCTTTTCTATTAATCAAAATGTAATTCAATTCTGCTGTATCATGGGTGGATATTTATTTCTCTTTGGATTTATTTTTTTAAAAAAAGAAAGAATTTATTTAATGCATAGTTTTTTTTCTTTTTTTTTTAAGTGTCGTAGCATCGGCCGGGATGCGAACCCACAATCCGGGCAACTGCCTGCAAGTGCAAGGCAGTTGCGCTGACCTCTCGACCACCAATGCAAGACAATTGCATTCAAAGATAATAACTAAACAGTGGTGAAAAAAAAAATACTACAAGAAACTCAAAAAAAAAATAATTAAAAGAAGAAAATTTTTTTACAAAAATAACTAAATACTACTTATTGTTTTCTGTATGTATGTTTACATAGACTAAATTATTTCTAATATTATCAAAAAAGGAAATTAATGAAGTCCATTGCACTGTTCTTTCATATAAATTATGATATTTTAATTGTTGATAATAAAAGAGCTATGAATAATAGTTATAATGATTTTAATAATAATATATATAATATTAAATTCACAAAAGTATATCTCCAGAGTTTAGATGTAAATATAGAGAATTTAAACCCAGTCTTTCAAGCTATCCAATCTATCTCATACTACCAATATACATGATCACACACATGTGAAAAAGTAGAATTTGAAAATAAATTTAAATATTTAGATGTAAAAATGCACATTAGATAATGATAACAAAATCATATTAAAATGTTTCATTAAAAAATTACAAATTACGAAAAATTATTTCTATAGATACACAACTAGCATGGGGAGAAAAGATGGCAATCATTAAACATAATAATGATAATTATATTACAGATAAAAATGTAATTGATTTATAAAAGAATCGCATATAACCCTAAGTATTAAAAATATACTTTTTAATTCTAAAAAATCTACATTAAATAATAACACTTTTATGCAAAATAATTATCATGATGAAATAACTGAAATACAGGCTTATTATATACCTGTATCAATATATGTAATATATAGGGTATATGAGCACAGACTTTCACATGACCCACTGCTCACCACTCTATCTCATATCTCTCATATCACTGATACACTTGAACACATATATGTTAAAAAGAACCTCAGCCTCAGGGTGGTCTTTGAGCATTCCATCACTAGATTTTCAATTGGATGGACAGTTGAAGAGTTGGAGAGGGGAGTGGTTTGAAGCCTATCCATTAAAGTATGAAGATTGGCTATTTTAATATATATCTGAGCGCTTATTGCATGAAATACGTATATTGGTGATTTTTTATCTTTCCAACATATATGTGTTCAAGTGTATCAGTGATATGAGATAGGGTGGTGAGGGGTATGTCATGTGAAAGTCTGTGCACATATACCCTATATATTATAATGATGAAAGTAATAATAATTCAAATAAAAAATGGATTAAACTTTCATATTATCTTAAAATTTATGATAAATTAATAAAAAACAAAAATTGTATTGATAAGCATATAAATATTTTGGATAGTCGAATAATAAAAGTTTGGAGAAATTAGTTGATAATTATAAATTAAGAAATGATATAAGTACAAAAAGGGAATCATATAAAAAATTAACTGTGACCATTGCAATATGATTTACTATAATCATATAGGGAAACAGTTAAAGGTGTGAACCAAAGAACACAACAATGCAATTAATAGGCAAGATGATAAATCTTTGTACATTCACTACTTAATGTATGGACGTAAAATAGATACTACAAAAAAACATTAAGCCTTTAAATTACATTACAGATCTAAAAAGAAGACAAAAATTTCAATAAATTTGATTAACAACTGGTCATTTAAAAAGGAATGGAAAAGTATATAAGGTAGTATACATAAAGTTGCATAGTGTATGTAATTAGAGGGGATTTGAACCCAAACTTTCAAGATCCCTTCAGTTATCCATTTCATCTTATATAACCAATACACAAAGCCACATACATGTGGAAAAAAAAGATCTCCAATATATATATATATTGCGCTCATCAGTTGATCCAGATCATCATCATCCCACATATATATAAAATCAGTGCTCAGTTTATATTAAGATACAAATCTTTAAATTTTATCTCTTTCACATATATATATAGTCAGTGATCGATTTATATTAAGATAGAAAATCATATGTGTGAGAGATGATAATCTAGACCAAGTGATGACTGGTGGTTCAGCACAAAATACATATATTGGAGATTATTTATCTTTTTCACGTGTGATCATGTGCATTGGTTGTATAAGATAGAGTGGATAACTGAAGGGAGCTTGAAAGTCTGGGTTTAAATCCCCTCTAATTACATCTGCTTAAGTATTTATACTATACTTGTATTTAAATATTATAGTATATGTATTATTTACTCTATATATTATATTATACAGTCAATTCCTTGAAATTATATTGAAACTCTACATGAAAAAAAAAAAAAATTACTGATGTTTTATTTTGTTATTGTGATTTTACCGTTATTATAAAACACTAGATGGTGTTGTATCTGCAATAATTTGGTTAACATTAAAATAGATGCTTAACATTTGAAAAGAGCACAAAACCATGTACTGAAAAAGGCTTTTTATGTGTAATTATTATATTTATAGGACCTTTTGTATATAATTTTTATTATTATAATTAAATCATTTTTTATTAAATATGTAAAAATTATATATATTTGAACAGAAGGAAGTAATATATTTAAATTAGTATTTCAATCCTGTTAACTGATTTAGTGCCTTCATTTTGAGTGCTTCTTTAAACAATATTTTTCTTGTTGATCTTAGAGAAATCATGAGAGATGTGAAGAGATAGACTTTTTATAGTTTTATTATAAATAAGCAATTTTCATTACAATCTTGAAATATGTTAATTTTTTTTGTCAGGCTGACAATATTTTATGATATTCTATATCCTGGTTTTTTCAATTCTCAGAATCTTTTTTATCATTTATTTATTTAATTTAATGTAAATATTTAAGGTATTTGAATACTTTTTCTAATGTTTTTTTTTTTTTTTTACTTCTTTCAAAAATTGAATTTTTCTTCCTTTTTTTTGTTTTTTTTGTTTCCATTTTATCACTAAAGTTTCTAAAATGTATTATTTTTTTTTTTTTTAATAATTGAGATTTTGCCTTATATTTATGTCATACTCACAAAAAAGATGGCATATATTTTTTTAAAGTTTAAATTCATTCCACAATCATTTTTTGGATGTTTAAATATCATAATTTGTGATGCAATGCACTATGGCTTCTCCTTTATTGGAGTCAGGAATGTCTCAGCCACTATGCCCAGAGAAACCTGTTAGCTTACCTTACCTTACCTTTCCATTCTCAACCTTAAGTTGTTCCATATTCTTCTCTAACCTGCACCATTCCATTTCTAAAACATCATCTTTGTCCATTCTATGGCCTTTATATCTAGATCCCCCTTATCTTTTTCCAAGCCTAGCATAAAAGCCAAGAACCCCACTTTCTGTATAATCACTTTGTTTATATTTATTCTTCCACAACTTCATTATTTGTACTCTTTCTGCTTGTAAGCATTTACATTCAATTAACAAATGCCTAATATTTTTCATGCCTTTCTTAAATAACCTGCAGATTAAATCACCCACATTCCCCCATTTATGTGCTTATTCTCTTGTTGCTAATGATCCTGTTCAAGTCTTAAATAGTAAACTACTTTCCTTGCTATTATAGTAAATTAACCCACACTCAATATTCGGTTTACTTCTATATATATTTAAACTTTTTTTATTCTCCATACTAGTTCTCCAACTCCCTATTTTTTATTAATAGATCTATTCTTCTATCCCATTCTTTGCCACTCAACAATTCTCTTAACACAATCATGCCATCTCCAAATCTGAACACCATACTACCTTTCTCACCTGTCTTGCTTACTCATAACCCAATTAAATACTATTTAGATTCTCTTACTATCCATAAATTGCAGTCTACAGAACATTTTCATTTTGCATTTTGCATATCTCATATAAAAACTTGACTATTCCATTTCTCCTTGAATTGCCTCCTTTGCCATCTGCACATCTGCTTCTAGTGCATGTCTTTCTACTTCTCTTTGTAATTTATTTCTATTCTCACAATTACTAAAATCACTATATATACATATACAATCTGTTATAATATTTAGCAATTACATCAAATTGATATTTAAAAACAATGATCTTTAATTTAATCCACAAGAATTAAGTGCAATACTGATACAAAAACTGATAAAAAAAAATTTTAGTGTTAAAAAGAAAGATTATCCAATAGTTCATGATAGAAGATACTTAAAGAAAATATAGAATCAAATTTTAATCTACTTCACTAAGTAAATTTTTAATTTTATAGTTAATCAACTACAAGAAATTGCCTAAGGATAAGTCAATTTTGGAAAATATGCATTATTTGTTACTAAAATAAAATTCTACAAATATTTAATAAAATAAATTGAATGCCAAATGTAGCAAATGTTAGTTGTTTTTTTTTTTTTTTTTTGGCAGTACAACAACAGTAAAATATAAATCAATAAGTCCTTGGTCATTATATTGAAAGTATGAACCTATATGTACTTAAATTGTGCATGAATACTCTTATCCTTACAATAATTATTTTTATTGCAAAATCATTAAAAATTAAGTGTTATTATATAGATTTTTTGTTATATAATAGTATCATTATGTTTACAGACTAAGTAAAGCATATGACTCTACCAGTTTATATTCAACATGTGCATAAACAGCAATATTCCATACAATTTACTCCAGAATCATTTATTCCAAAACTGAGTAATCGTAATAGGAATGACAAACAATCTCCAAATGATGTATGGGTGCTACATCAATGCTCATCACTATTAGCCAAAAACTGTTTTGGAAATTTGATTGCTATCATCTAGCATCCATTATTAAAGTTTATTGGGTTTTTTTTTATTGAAACAAAACATAAATCAAGAGTTCCATTCCCTGAACTTCCTGAATGGAATGTTTCTCTTTGCTTGGCATTGTTTAAGTCCATCCATTCTAAAACTTGAGTTCCTAATAAAGGATCATTTCCCCATAATCAACATAAATCATGTTCTATCACTTTTGGAATCCACATTCCTATAGTTGAAAGTTATTCTGTTCAGAGATGAAATGTATAAAAGCTAACTGGATATCTTAAAAAATAATATTAATAGACTCCATTTCTAACAATCAAATTCCTAATAACAATTTCCAGAAAGATTATTTCTCATAAATATTGAAAACAATTTATTTTAAGTGGGAGCAAAACTAACAGCGATCTTTATAGTCAATTTTTTTCTACCAGTGATCCAGAAGTTGCTAATAAACTTACAAAATCACTGGCTGATGCTAAAAAAAAAAAAAAAATGGGGGAGCTCATGAAGAAATAAAACTTTACAATATCAAAAGTCATAAGGTCTGGCCATTGTTAAAAAAGCTTGATGGATGTCAAAATAGCTTGTAAAAAAACTACTAGGTAATTATTTCTAATGAGACTATGAATCTTATATGTCAGATTTCTAAATTCAAGTCTGATAAAGTGGGAAAAAGTATTGCTCAGAACAGATTTGCAAGCTTCACTTACACAATATTTCATTAATATTAATCTGATATAAGATGTAGATGTCTATGAACTTATTCTTGATGATTTTAAATCAGAAAGAGCCAGGAACAAATAGCATTCTTCCAGAGTTTTTTTTTTTAAAAATTAGGATCTAAAGTGAAAGCATAATTGGAAATACTAGTCAGTAACATTGCTCATACAGTAACTATTTCAAAAATTTGACATAAAAGCAGAATTATAGCAGTTTTAGAACCAAATAAGTCTAATAATGAACCAAAAAAATGTTGTCCAAGATCGTTATTATGCGTTCCCACAATCTTTTTGAAAAAATCATATTAACAATAATTCTGCCAATAGTTAAGAACTATCTTATCTACAAAGCAGACTGAGTTTAGGCTAGAAAGAAGTTTTGTGAACAAGTTTTGTCATTAACATCTTGTATAGAAAAAGACTTTCAAAATAGATTGAAAAAATAATCTTCTTTTAAAAGTTTCTAAAAATTTTAAATGGAGAAAAAACATTAATTTCTTTAACAAAAAAAATCTCTCCAATAGAAAAATTCAAGTGTCATTAAATGATAATCATAGCAGATATAAAATTTACAGAATGATCTTTCTCAGAGTTCAATTTTTTCATCTACTTAATTTAATATATTCATCGGTGGTCTTCCTGAAACAGACATCATGAAATTCATTTATATTGATGATTCTGCTTTTACTTTTCAAAAGAGATCCTTTTCTAAAATAGAAAAGTATCTCTATAAGGATGAATGAATTTTTTTTCCAAAAAACCGAAGTCTTATTCCTAATCCAATGAAAATAGTATATTCAACAATAGGAAATCATCTTGGAATCTGAATATAATCTTTTACAACAATAAACTGAAACACAGTTCTACCCTATGCTATTTAGGAATAATCTTGGATTGTAGCCTATCTTATTTTCTTATTTAGCTAATATTAGATCAAAATTATCTTTTAGAAATAATCTCTCTGGAAGGATAGCTGGAATTAGGATTGTAACACAAATATTAAAAACAGCTTTTTTAACACTAGTATATTCTGCTGGAGAACATTGTGCCTGTATTACTGGTACACTCAAATCTACTTTGAAATACATTACTGTTTTATTTCACATAATCCTCCACCAGATATCAGAAAAGAACTTGTTTCATAGAAAATATATAAGAAGTTGATAAACAGATTGGACTTGTTAACTTCACTGCATCTCAAATCGAGATCCTTCTTTTGGATATTAAACCAAGAATCAACAATTAAAGAACTATGGTGTGAAAGGGAATTCTTATGATGTTACAAACTTCTTTTTTTAGTTTCAATAATATATCCAGATGAATTTGATATTTCTGGATGCAGCTTAAGTCTCATGAAAAGATTTGGGATAACCTATAGCCATTGCACCATTTTCTTCATAAATGGAATTTATCAACCACTGATCTATTTAAATGTGAGCAAATTCAAATTATAAAGCACACAATTAATGACTGCCTAATCTAAGCACCAGAATTGAAAAACTTAATAAAGCCACTGATTCTATCATCTTGTTGGGATTCCCTACAGGTTTCTTTATGGCATTTTGTTTTGTAGTTAGATATTTAGAAGCATGATTTGATTCTTGTCTAGGGTTGCAAGCATGTGTCCATTATTACTTTTTTTAAAAAAAAAAATTATTATGTTAAAAGAAAGTAAATTTATCAAAACAAAAACTTGGTAATACTAACTTTACAATATATATATATATGATAAACAAAAATGCAAGTTTATATATATATATATATTCTATGATAGACAAAAGAAAGTTTTAAGATTTTTTTTTCCTCTTTCTATAAATTTTATCTGAAATAATTGCTTCTAGTATTCAGTTTTAATATCAAGATATAAATTTTCCAGAATATAAAATTATGATATTAATCACAGGTAGTACAATTATTTAACTATTCAAGCAGTGATGTACAAATTAAAATCTTTATATTAACTCTTTTGACTAGCAACCAGAACTTTATATCCTTTGTTTTGCCAGTATGTTAAATATGAACTATGATACAAAGCATAGCTAGATTTACAAAGATAACAACAAGAAAAAATAATATTATGTTATATTTGACACAAACATGTAAATTTTTGAAAGACTTAAAAAAGGTTTCAAATCAAATTACATAATAAAATAGATAGGCATGAATTAAAAGATATATAAATGCAAAATATAACTTGGGCAAGTAATATGCATATTTAAAAATTAGATTCATAATAAGTTCAAGTAGGCAAAACCACATATGGTTTTAAAACAATTATTGATGGGAGGGTATATGTTAATTTTCTAGTGTATTTGTAGAGAGTAATTCCACAATTTTACATATTTATAAATTGCTATATTATTAATTATCACATGTATACAAACTAATAAGATTCAGTGTTATAGGTAATTAAAAATGAGAAACTTTCTCTTCTCTATGATTTATAACAGAATTTGTGCAAATAATATGCAGATTAAAAAAATCAGACTTATAATAAGTTCAAGCCCAAATTTAGACATAACACTAATTGTTGGTTTATATAAAGAATATTATTGATGGAAAAGTGCATATCAATTTTCTAGCACATATATAAAAAGTAGTTTCTTCCACCATTTTATGTACATAAAGATTTGCATTTTTAAATTATCTTATTTATTTTTTATATAGTGGTGTCAAGGGATAAAGGTTCTTGGATCGATTATTTGCTAAGAAATATATATATTATATTTAATCAAATAATAATATGAATATTTATTTATTTAGTCTGTAATAAAAGTTTTAAAAGATGAATTTCTAAAATTAATAAGTTGTTGAAACTTTAAAATAGCATAATGTTCATTATGACTTGCATATGAATATTTTTCTTTAAATTTTATCAATAATAATCTATTTTCTTCATTTTTTTAATACTTCAACAATTTTTACTTTCTTATTTTGGTTTGTTTGTTTAGGTTTTTTGTTTAAAAAAAAAAAAATTTAATGCCAAAATATAACAAGTTTTCAAATAAACAAAAACAAAATAATTAGCACTAGCAATCTCTACATGCAGTAATGCCATTCAGTGCAAGCCTTAGTAATCAATGGATGCAGGAAGGTTCTATAAAATGCCCATCTAATGCCTCCTCATTCAATATCCCCTGACTAGTTTCTACTTTGTGGTTTTTATTGGTGAGAAGCTCAGGATACAAGAACACTTTACCTGGATCTAAGGATCTAATGCAATCATCCAGCAGACACCTTTTACCCAGAGCCAAACTTCCATACCGTAGCACCATTCAGTGCAAGCTAGAGTAATCAATGAATGCAGGAAGGTTTGTGCATAAAATCCCTATCTAGTGCCTATTCATTCAATAACCCCAGACTAGTTTCTAGCTTATGGCTTTCATCAGTGAGGAGCCTTGGGTCTGAGAGCACTGTACTTACATCTTGGGATCTAATGCAACTCTCCAGCAGTCATCTCTTACGTTATTAGTAATTATAAAGCTTTAAATCCAAAATGAAAACACAATAACATTTTCAATTCAAGCTCATTAGCTTGTATAGTCATATTGATCTGAACTCAGATTTGGCCTCAGGTTCAAGGTTCCTCATTGATGAAAGCCATAAGCTAGAAACTAGTCTGGAGATATCAGATTATTAGGCACTAGATGAAGATTTTATGTACAAATCCTCTTGCATCAATTGATTACTATAGCTTGCACTGAGTGGTGCTACTATATTGAGGGTTTTGCCTCTATGTAAACAGCTTGTGCAAGCATACTGAATAGTGATCATGTGATGTTTAGTGGTTTATCCACCTTTTATCCATTTAGTTAACTATAAAGCTAGGACAAGATGAAAACACATTAATGTTTTCAATCCAAACTCATTTGCATGAATAGATCTGAACCAAGTTCAACATCTATACCTTTTTGTATCTTTGGGTTTATCAAAAATCACAGTCACCATTATCCCATAGGCAAAAATGGTATAAATCCACCAAAACATCACATAATCACCATTTCTGATGAAGCCACAAGCTAGAAACTAGTCTGGAGATATTGGATGAGTAAGCACTAGATGGATATTTTATGCACAAACCTTCCTGCATCCATTGATTACTAAGGCTTGCACTGGGCGGCCCTACAGTAATGGAGAGTTTGCTACAACTAATAACAGCTTGTGTAAACATAGGAACTGGTGATCGTGTGATGTTTTGGTTGTTTTAAAACAAAATAATGGTAAAAATAATAATAGTGGTGGATTAATGATTTAACAATCAATTGGTATCAGAATCTATTATTATTTATAACTAAATAAGATTTGGTAGATGTAAATAATCAAGCATAATAATATATTGGTGAAATATGATGTAAAATGACTTTTTCTTAAAAGTTCATGTGCACAATCATATGTCTAGAACAGCCAAGTTAACTATTTCCATTGTTTGAAAATAGCATGAACATAAAATGTCATCTGTTTACACAAATTATGGCTGTGATAGAGTGGTCAATTCCAGAATTAAATATTCACTTCTAATTCAATGTTACTTTAGTTCTGAAAGTTACAAAATCTTTATAGCAATTAGCTATAAGATTTTTAATTTTCCTCCAATAGATATAGTTAACATGAGGTAGAATCATCTTTAAATTTTGTTCTATATGAGACAGTAAAATAAAAAGATAATAATGTGGTAGAAACAAACACTACAAAACAATATATAAAATAAATTTAAACAACTTAGTTGTATATTTAGAAGAAAAAAAAATTTTTCTATGGTGAGAAATACAAATTGTATATATATAATCAAATTTAAACTTTATAAATAATTCTAAAAATTTTAAAGCAGGAAAAAAAAAAAGATCTTTCATGCATCAACTGCTAGTTTTATGGCATAAATTTTGTATATTGAGAAAAAATAAAATAATGAATGTAAATTAAGAAATTCAGTTCAGTAGAAGAAAAAGACAATAAAATTAGAAAATAAAAAGAAGCAACAATAATTATATCAGATGTAAAGATTTGATGAACTTCAGTAGAATTCTTTCTATTTTATTGCAGAAAATATTCAGATCACAGACGTAAAAATGACAACATATAATTTTAATATAAAGTAATTACTGCATAAATAATTGTACTTATAATGATGTAAAGAATGTAAATATTAAGATGCTAGAATGAACGGTATGAAGAAGATAGCAAGAGCAAAGAACATTAATAATGATCAAAATTATCAATTTTTTTTAAATAACTAAAAAATAAATTAACTTTAGTAATAAAAATTTGAAAACTACATTTAAAAAATATTTCTGAAAAGAAAAAAAAAATCCATTTTTTTAAAAAAAAGAATCCTTAGTTATTTCACAAAGAATGGAGGAGAATTATATTTAATTTTCTAATTAAATCTAATATATATAAAGATTGTATACTGCAAAATATAATAATATGCCAAAAAAGTATTTTCTTCAAAACATGTCTTTATCAAAAAGATTTTATTTTTTAATTGATTAAAAAAGATAATTTTAAATAAATATTCCAATCTACATTGATAGCAAGATGATGTAAATAAAAACGAAACAGATAATAAATAAAATGTGGTAATATGCTGAAAGCTTTGCAATACTAGTGGAAAGAAGGGTGGGTGAGAATATGACATTAAAAGAGATTAAATTTAGAAACAACATATAACAAATTGATGAATATAACATCAACATTATTGCTATATCTTTCAAAAAAATATGATGCAAAGGGAAGAAAATGAAGAAAGCTGTTTCATTTATCATCAATCAAAGTATTTATTAATTTTTTTGAAACACATAATCTATTTAACTACCAAGATTTTCTATAATTGGTTAGTTAAATAATTAATTCAAAAATATCTTATAGTTTGATTTATAAAATTACTACTATGCATTTCTTCACTATGTATGTTAAGTTGTGATAGCATATGAACAATATTTGTGATAATGCCTGCCACTATCTTAACAAAATTTATTTTATTGCTTCAATTTCAAAATTGCATTGCTTTTTGTCATACCTATGATACACCACTAATTATATATAAATACATAACCAACCAGACTTATAAATTTACATATTCCTTATCAGGTTAAAATTCATATGATCATAAATCATGTTATATGTTTAAATTTGATGAAAAGTGCATAGTAAATCTGATGATATATATGTCTGGCATAAAATCTATTTCAAACAACCATATACATATATATGATTAAGAACTATAATGATTAAAACAAATTATTGTATTCTTTTTTTCTATTGAATGGAAAAAATTTTATCTCAATATTTAACATTTCAACCAAACCAGAAACCATTCTCAGAAATAATTACAAAAAAGAAATTACTAATAAAATTTGAAAAATTAAAAATGATGATGGTAGACAATAATTGTATAAATAAATCTAAAACATTAATATATTTAAAATATATAAGTACACAAATGTAAATAGGAATGTGTAATAGTTTATCTTCATAAAATATAATTTATAAACTATGAAAGAGTCTGTTCAAATTTTGAAAAGACCCAATTGTTTAAACAAATGTGAAAAAAACTCAGTGCATTCCAACTATATAAGATATATTATTTTATCTCCCATCTTCTAAGTAATATTTTTAATAAGTCAACTGTGAACAAAAATACAGAAATTTTTATTTGCTTTTTTCTAATTATGATTATACAATTACCAGATAAAATATCTAATAAAAATACTTTCATGAAAAAACTTTCATTCACACACAATTTCAATATAACTTAAGGCACAACATACTTCAGGACACCATAGCCTTAACAAGAAGTGAGTGAGATTTCATGAAATGTTGACAGTTTACTTCTATGGTCAGGATTTCAATAGCTATGAATAGAGATTTTTTAAAAACGTTAAAGAGATTCTTTGACTGCTGGTCAAAGAAATTTCTCAACGTGAAGAGCTAATACATGACATTTCCTAAATTTAATTTTTTAACCATAATAATCTTCATTATAATGCATATATATATAATTGATATATTGTAAGCCATCCATCAATAACTGTTTATATCTTATATAAAATGTAATCATATAACATTTGAACAGTGACAAAAAGAATACAGAGAAAAGCTTTATATATTGTGAGAAGTATCATTTATTTACAAAGATACAAAAATATTAAATCAGGTGATAAAACTCATAAGAAGTATGCAATATTATCCTTATGTTCCTCAAAACAAAATTTGATTATGGCGACTATACGAGTTGGAGCATTACTGTTTTGAAATATTACACTATTGTTGAATATGAATATTTAATATATTATTCACTTATTTCATTTCAATAAAGCTTAAAAAAGTTAATGTGATAAGTATTTATTTCTACAACTGAGAAAAGAATAATCTGATGGGGCAGTTTTTTTTTTTTTTTACTGAGTGCCTGAAACTTTTTCAGTGCTTATAAAAAGTATAAGCAAAGATTCCTTAACTCATATAATCATATTTCCAATAATAAGTGATTACTTTTATGCTACATATGACAGAACCTTATGGTGCTCTTAGCATATAAATGTTAACACTATGTCACAGTATGTAAAAAATCAAAGGCTACGAAATAGCAGCTGAATAACAAATGCTCATCTTTACTTGATATTGAACTCTGTAGAGATCTGTATGTGTGTTTATTTTTTATTACTTCCTCTCATCTAATTTATGCAATTTACCATAATAGTAAAGTATCAAACTTGAGAGATAAGATTCCTTGACCAATTCCTAGATCAATTCCTAACTCAACCTGTTTGCTTGGCATTAAAATATCACATAAATGCATAAGAAAATAATCATTAGATTGTTTTATCTAACCTCAGTAATCAATGATTTCTGATTAAGGTGATTTTAACAAGTTTCATTCTCCATTTTGAGTGATTGTGATCATCATTCTTAGAATTAATAATTTTAAAACATCAAACAGATCAGCACTTTGGGATACTTATACTCCAGATAATCAGCTAGTAACAATTTAGACACTTTTAATCTTATAATTCTGATATTTTTACAGGCTTATGAAACTGATGTCAATACTGGCTACTTCTTACTAGGTGTGGATGTTATTTTGTCTCCTCATATACACGGCATCTGTATAATAAAACAAGGTATGTTTCAAATAATGTAGCTATCAAAACTATGACTTTTGAAAATCAATCTCCATATACATATCTAAGCAAGATTGTTAATATTTTGTTTAGTTTAAATAAACCAAGGTATCAATTCTTGGAGTTTAATATCTTTTTATAACATAATGGACAATTTGTTTTTATTTGAGGGAAAAGTAAATACCATTGTTTACTAAAATGTTATATATGTATCATCTTTTTTTAAATTCTTCTCTCTCCCTTTTTGTTTTTAAAAAATTAATCCCTGACGTGATTCAAGTCAATGTTTTTTTAAATTATGAGATGTGAAGCAAATCAGTACTGTCTTTTATTTTTCAAGTACAAATAATACCTATTCCATTCACTTATTTAAATATATAATAAAAAACAATATTTAATATACTAAGTTGCAAATTTAAATGTTGTGATTTTAAAATAAACCCTTGGGTGTTATTTTTATTTTTAGTTTAAAACAGGCAAAACTCTGCATACAGTAGTGCCACTCAGTGCAAACCAGAGTAATCAATGAATGCCAGAAAGCTTGTGCATAAAATCCCATCTAGTGCCTACTCATCCAATATCCCCAGACTAGGTTCTAGTTTGTGAATTTCATCAGTGAAGAGCCTTGGATCTGCGACCACTGTTTTAATAACAGTCATGAGCAAGCATAAGATATGGTGATCATGTGATATTTTTAATTAGAAATAGAATTGCAAACTATAACAAAAAAAAATTAAAATAAAATATTTATTTTATTAAAGGCATGTAACAAAAGCATTTTTTTTTTAATAAAAAAAAAAACCTCAACTAGTTATTAAGTCAATTATGATTATATTTAAATCGTTGATGTGAGATTGAGACATCCAACTGATAACTGAAAAGCTCCATTCAATGAACTAAACTGAGACAGCTGTTCCCTTTTTAGCTAGGAATCAACCCATAAATTTTTAATTCTTGTGCCCATAACCATGTTAGTGCTCTAAAATATACAGGATATTAAAAATAATATTAAATACAGTAATTCAAAGAGAACAGATTAAAAAAGATTTTGTGAAAGATTTTTAAAGAAAATTAATTTTCGAGGTATCTGAAGAAATGAATACTACATATATACATTTATATTAAAATATGCCCTATTCGCCACCTTTGTCAAAAAGTATTTTTTTCTACAAACTTCTGAAATAATATGAAAATTTATTTTCACAATTTTCTTCCATACCCTTTTAATATCTTAGTTTTATTAGAACAAAATATGTATTATATGAAAAGACATGTCAGATAAGCATAACTTATATATATATATATTGTACCAATCGGAATGAAAGTGAAGATCGAATCTAACCGCAAAAACAATATCTGCACTACAATATATGAAATTTCAAAAGGACAAAACTTTTTTTTTTTTAAAAGACAAAACAGTAATTACAAATATAATGATTAAAAAAAAAAAAAGTTGACTGATGATTCCTTACTACCAGCTAAATTTCTGCCCCCTCCCTTCCAAGTTTCATTTCTCCTACCTTGGGCGCCAGTTTGTACCAATCGGAATGAAAGTGAAGATCGAATCTAACCGCAAAAACAATATCTGCACTACAAGGGCGCCATCTAGGCATTTGAGCCTAGAAAAACTTATAAAGTAGTCAGATACGCGCTGTTAAGATTCCACTTTATTTAAATATTCCGATCGTTAGCCCAAGTCACTAGCTCAGTGGAGACGCAGAGATAAAAATCTATATCTTAATTTATATTTTAAATATCAAAGAGTAAAAGCCACTGCCAGAAATTAACATATAAAAATATTTATTTACGCACATATAAAATAACATTTAAATTTTGAGGAATAAATTTAACGTTTATATTTTTATATTGATCTTTAATTCTAAATTTAAGTAGATTGCAAATAATGAGTTTACTATTTATTTAGAGGGTTGAGTATGAATGGACTACATAGGTCTGCATTTGAAAGGAAAATATTCTTCCCTGATTTAACCTTAGGCAACAAATTTCGCAATCAACTGGCGTCAATCCATCTGATACATTCATGTATTCAATGTAGCATTATACGACAACACAAAATACTATATTGTCAGGAATGTACATCTGAACAATAAGTAGACATGGAGAAGACATTGACTCTCCACCAACAGGAATGTGACATCTGTAGGCAAGTAGATCAATAAACAAAAAACTCCATAGGAATGGACTGCGGTCTTCTGCCGACTTACAAACCCATCCATAGGCAAACAGAAGGTGTGTGGCGTATATCTATAATCCTGCCCATAGCGGACCTCATACTACATCTACTAATTACACAAATATATCCAATCCATTGAACCAATTCAACTACGAAATGAATAACCTAAGATTACCCTCCCTTAATACAACTTTACAAAACTATATAGCCATTCACGCCCGACTTAATTTTAACATTTAAATACGTTCGCACAGATTTGTTTAAAAATGTTGGGTATAGATCGATTACATAGATTCCACGGTCAAAAACATTTCAAAATCAACATAAACGATCAAAAATACAAAATTATTGATACCGACAATCACAGAGGGAAACTTATAAGTAACCCAATAGTATTCACCATAAGATACTTGCGTTGTCACCAATAACTTAAAAGACATCCGAATAAATACATTTTAGATACTCACCGTAAGGTATCATTATTTATCGAATGTCTATATATTTTGATCAAATATGAAAACCAAAATATAATTAACCGCAAACGAATCCATGCAAGCGTCTATAAACAACTTAAATTTCATACATTTAAATAATCTTTACAATAAGAAAAAAAAAAAAAAAATGGAAATGATGTTTATCAATCGGAAAACATATAAAATTAAACATTATTAATTTGATTTAAAAACTTACAAAAGTCAGATAAGAGTCCGTTTTAACATTTCAGTTGGCTTGTTTATCAATTTGTAAAACTTGACGAAAGTTCTTAATTGATTTTAACAATTGTTCATTTCATATAGCTTATGGTAGAAGAGTCCAGGTTTCTGCTTTTATTAATTCCCGCGACGCCTCCATTGGAAGGGAATGTTCTGGAGATGGCAATAGCTGGTTCAAGGTATCACAGTCTTTTCATTTTTTTTTTTTTTTAATAGAGAGTGTGGTATGTGCGTCATACGACATCTCTCAAACACAAACGCTGGAACTGTCCGAAAAAAACTGTATTTCCCTTTTTATATTTTCCACATGGATTCAATGAACAAAACGTCACTAGTCTATCACTTTCGTTAGGGTCCGAGCCAAGGCCTAGTGCTTCCATTGGGCAAGCTAAAATTTCTTTCTTCTCTTATCTAACTTTTCATCTGACTTTTTAATTAAACAGCTTTTAGATAATTAATAAACAATCATTTCCATTTACAGATTACAGGAATTAATTAATACCTGTTTTTATTTTAACTTACGTTATTTTTTTATTAAAATATTTTTATATTTCAATCTTGTATTTTTTTTATTTAAAAAAATACGTTCAAATACTTTTTTTTCTTGTTTATGAAAAAAATATTTTTAAAGTTTAGCATCCGTGCGAATATATATCTGTTTAACAAACATTTTAATTTTAGCGTTTAGTTTTTTCCTTTTATTTGCGAACTTTTAAGTTTTTATTTTAAATAAATGTAACGACATATTTATATATCGTTACAATATATATATATACACAAAGAATTATTAAGCCACTTATGGATACATTAGGTAACTTGAGTTTCAGTTTAAGAAGCTGTAGTACAATTCAAAATTTTGAAATATAGCATTCTTCAACTTCTTTGATTTATATTACAGCTGATGTTAAGAAAAAGTAGGGAGTGAATTTATTTCCAGAAGATAATGTAACATACATACAGTCTTTTAAAATAATACCTCTTTTTAATACACTAGTTTCTTTCATTTTTAATTTAGTTGTAATCATATATGACTTAATAAGTAACAATTTTTATATTCATCTTTTAGTTTGAGAGAATGAAGATGCCTAAGTTATTTGCAGTTTGAATCCTAAAAACCGGTTTCCTCAATGCTTAGCTTGTCATTTTTATTCTTGAATATCACATGACTTCCTAAACAGTAGATTATGTACGATTACTTTTACTAATAAGGATAATTTCATTGTAGAAAGTTCATTTTAAAGAGCATCGTTTATAAACAACAAAAATGAATATCATTGGGAAAACATTTGCTGCAACATCTTTTTTATTATTTTGAATTTTATTATGTTAAATAAGTTTTGATAATTTTTATAAAGTTATTCTCATATCACTAAAATATGTATTTTAACTTTACATATGATAAAACCAAGAGTATATGAAGCATATCTATGCATTGATTTCAAAGATGTAATTCACTATATGTTGTTGACAAATGAGAGGGTTTTATTATATTGTGTTTGTATTTTAAATCTTCAAAAATGTATTTGAAAATATATTAAAATATCATTAAGTGTTTAAAATAAATCATGTAAATATGTGAGATCTTTATATGAAAAAAAAAATTGTTTAAAGCATTCTGAATATATTTATCCAATGTACAGATTATTTAAACAATATGCTTTAATTATATGTTAATACTCTAAAATCAAATAAGATTTTAAAAAAGATAATTAAATGCTTAAAAGTTATGGAGTATATCATTGATGTGTTTCTTCAAAATAAAAATAATAATGTTCATCCAGAAATAATTGTTATATAATTAATGACATCTAGTGAACAATTTTTAAATTATATTTTACAAATTACTAATGTTTTTTTGACATTTATTTGCTTTCCAACTAAATATCATTTGGTGTCTTTTCCTATTGTTTTATTTTCAGATCACTTTCAGATATATTTGTAAGTTTCAGATATCAAAACAAATTCTAATCTTTTAAAAAATCACAAGTAACAAAATCTAAACAAGAAATATATAACTGAATATATTTATATCTAGATCAAAAGCAAATTATTCATTTATGAATGAAATGTCACTCTCAAAACATCTACTATAATATTCACTAATGTTAGAATAAAGATATAACTAAGAATATTTGAGTCTTTTTAATTTTCTACTATAAATTTTACTTTTGTATCTTGATATTTAGAACTTATAATAATTAAAATAATGAAAATCAATGCATAAAAAAAAATTAAGAGATTTTAGTATTTATTTTATGAGAAATATAGTTAATGCAAAAATAAATAATTTATGCACTTGCTGTATAAAAATAGCCTTAGATACCACTGCAGTTCAAATATATATTTAACATCCCATCACAAAGAAGAGTGAAAAAGAATATAATGCTTATCAGGCTAACCAACTCCTGGCTGATGAAGGTTTAATGGGTTGTTTCTTACTTTACTATTTAACTAAGAGCAACAAGTTATTAATTTATTGATTAATAATTGAATAGTTAACAAGGTTGGGTATATGCAGATTTTTTTTTTTTTAAAAAAAAACCAATTCTAGGATTGTTTAAAAAATATTGAGAAATGTAAAAAAAAAAAGAATTTAAACTTAGACCAAATGCATGGCAGGTGGTTCGGTCAATGTTTATATCAAAAGTTTCTTCCAGAAACAAGCATATTAAACATTTATAGTAATTCTTCACTGACAAAAGTTTTACATAATATTATAAATTAAAAGTTATAAATTCACTTTTTTAATGTGGAAGATATTTATCTTCTATGAAAGCAATTCCAACATGCACTCCAAATTGTGTGTGTGTGTATACATATGCACTCACAGCCTTACATCCAGGTTTGCAAAATATATTACAAGTCTCATATGATTTACATAATTAATAAGCCAGGTTTTATTTGTTAGTTTTTTTAAAAAAAAAACTAGGTTTAATGCAATTCAGCTATTGTTTTTCACAACTTTTAGAAATAACTTTAACATAGCAAATGCAGTATGGTCTTACAATATAAAAGAGTGACTTGATATTTATTACAAATAATTCCAGGCTCGAAGATATTTTCCTTATCTACTTTAGATAATAGTGCCTCTTTTCTTATCTACAAAGCACATCTGAAATTATGTTTTATTATAAGATATCAGTAAATTATTTTTAAAATAAGTTTGGTCTATGATGATAAAATCAAATATCTTCTTTGACCTTGGTTTTATTATCTACTGACTACTATATTCCAATACTTAGTACTAGAATACAATAAATATTAATACTAAAAAAAAAAAGTAAAACAGTGTTTCATTCTTGATATTTACAGATTAATACATCTTTGCTTTTTATTCTTTCCAGTATTACTTCTACAATCCTATATGAATATATTAAATTAATTAACAATGACATTCAACTTCTTCACATTTTAAAATAAAACTTCCATAATTTTGATTGTAATCAAGCATTCTTTCTAAATAATGAATAAAAATTTATTTAGAATTGCCCATAACTACTAAGAACTTGATCTTATTTAAATAAAATACAAACAAGTCAATTTTACTCTGAATGTAATTATAGCAGAATCAAATGGAAATCTATATTCCATTTCTGAATTTTTTTTTCTTTTCAATGTTTTTTTATGAAATATTAAATAAGAAGAAAATTAGGTTGATAATAAAATATTTCTTTTTATACAGGATTCCAATTTTTTAAAGAGCTTGTCATTTGATTATGATTTTATTATCATTTTATATTAGTTATTATTAACTGAACCAACCTTTTCTGAATTGCCAATTACTTTTTCTCATTGTTTTTCTTGAATACGTAAGTAAATTCACACATTAGAAGAAGCTAGAAAACTTAAGAGCTCAAACTAATCAACTTATACTAATACACAACAAATAATTTTTGCCAAAATTCATATATTATCTACTACAAATACTTTATACTTTCAAATTTTTTTTATCTCCAATTGAAAAACACATTATTTTGAACTATTTTTCTTTTTAGCATTTAAAAAAAGCAATTGTTGCTTCCTAGGTTTGCCTATTTTTCTTTCTGTTTTACTAATAAAATTCTAAATAAATATTTATTATTTTATTCCTTTCTTTGTTTTCTATTTTTTTTTTTTTATCTTACTCATGTTTCAGCAATATTTGAATTAAATGTGTTGCATTTGAAATTAGATTTGTGAAAATACTAGTTGCTATTAAGTTTTCTAAATGTTGATTTTCTGACATTTCTACAAAAACGTTCCCATTTTGTGAAACATTAACAGATTTATATATATATAATTATAAGTTTATTATTGAAATATATAGGTATATAAATATTAAAAACATACGCTTTTTGTATCAATCTTAAATTAGCTTTCTAGAAGCATATTTGTTTTTCATTATTATTGAATCATTCAATACAATAATATTTAAAAACTCTATATTTTACAAGCTGAATCATTACAGATTTTATATTATTTTTTATATTCAATTTCCCTGCAAGAAAAATGAAAATAAGGAAAAGAATTTCATAATCTGTTGAAGTTGTATATAATACATAGTTTTTTAAAAGTTAACATTGATAATCAATGCCCATGGGTAGCTACAAGGACAATCAGATAGACATCATAACATTTTTTATTTTAATATTATGCCAGAATTATAAATAGAAGGATTTTTTTTTTTTTAAAAAAAAAT
This sequence comes from Epiperipatus broadwayi, assembly GCA_028023455.1. NCBI lineage: Eukaryota > Metazoa > Onychophora > Udeonychophora > Euonychophora > Peripatidae > Epiperipatus > Epiperipatus broadwayi. The sequence continues at coordinate 2,400,699 of JAQFVV010006242.1, read as the reverse complement.
CATTTTTTATTAAACAAGTAAAAAATGAGAAATATAATTGGTTTTGTTCCTATATATTATTTAAAAATTATTTAGAAGGAAGATGAGAAGCTAAAAGATTAAAAAAAAAAATTATTTGACAATTAGTATTAAAGTAAATTAGATTGATAAATGTTTTTCAAAGATATAGAATTAAGAAAAACAAAGTAACTATTAAAAATATTGATAGAAATTATTCATCGCTATAAATAAATGAATAAAAAAATAAGTCAGAAGATAAAAATCTATTTTGTTTAATGTATATGTACAGAAAATTGCTATATATTAAATTGTTCAGCAGAAAAATAAATAATTGGAAAAGATGAATCATAACATTATATTCTTAATAATATGGCAATGAGAGCAAAATAATGATTAAAAAAAGGATAAATAGTATTGATAAAACTAAATTATAAGAACATGTTTTAAAAATAAAATTTATATTAATAGTAGAAATAAAATATATATTTTGAATGTTGGATACAAAGTGAAAAGAACAATGAAAAAAACAACAACAGATTTTTAAGTACTGTATTAATATTTTAATGAATTTATGAACTATAAAAGCTAAAACTGTGTGAGGATAAAAATATAATCAAGATGGAAGAAAAGAGTTTGAAAGCTTTTTAAAAGTAGGTTTGAATATATTTAGATATGCCAAATTTTCTCACTGAAGGTAAGATTAGTTTCTTGGCAAAAGACTGCTGTAATTGATATTTGTTCAATAATGGTAATCTTTTTCTATTCTTAGCCAGAGGATAAAGAAAATTTAATATGCAATATGGATTGAATAGATGAATGTTGATGTATTGATTATTAAAACTCTACTGTGATATGAGATAGCATTCAATACTGTGAAGGATCTATTTTACACCTATGATGCTAAGCCCATAGTTTATTTTTTTTTTTATCTAAAGAATGAATTATTAGCCCCACCCCCCTTTAAGAAAAATAAATTAAGTTAGATATAATTGGAAGTACGGAATTAAAAGAATAAGGGATTGAGAATTTAAAATACATAAAAGACAACAATATATATATTAGATATTATCATTTAATGTTAATTTACTGCATTATAAATCATGTCCACGGTTCAGACACATGCATTGATTACCAGCATGTAAGTCATTGTATAATGAAACAGGTAAATGATCTTTCATTATAGTATAATTTTTAAATTAGCAAAAGTTGTATGTGAATACATATATACACCATTAAAAGAAATCATGTTGTCCTACATATAGTTCAGTAAATGAAAAATTTATTGCCTTTTATACATATAAAATTGAAATAAGCTGGAATAACGTCATGCTTCAAAATTTAACACGAAGAATGCACTTAAAGGTGAAGTATTATATATATAACAAATATTATGATTATAAATATTTTGATGTAACTCATCATTTGTTCAAGCGCCATTACTCACAAGGTTTCCGCTAGTATACAAGTATTGTACTGGATAATTCCCATGGTTACAAACAGCATTTTAATAAATGCTGATCAGAATTTAATTAGCCTGAAGCTGCTTTAATTCCATTTGCCAATGTTTATATTTGTAGTTATCGCTCGTCAGAAATTCCCTTTAGGCTTGGGTATTAGAAGTCCCCTAAAAAAGTTACAATTTCAAAAAGATGCCGGAGGGAAAGCAACGACAAGTAGTTAATGTACATTTTTGTGTGTGTATGTGTGTGTGTGTCTTCGAGACTTGAAACGTTAAGTTGACCTCTTTAAGAGAATTTCCCCTCTTATTATTTTTTTTTTAAAGATGGAATTCTATATTGTTTGTAAACACTCATACACTTTTTCATTTATTAGTACTTCAATCCATATATAATTTTATATAATGGTTTTTAAAATATGAAAGTAAATCAATATATACATAAATATTTTAGTAATAATAAAAAAAGTCATTGTCAACTTTTTAATAATTTAAAATAAGTCAAAATTTAAAAATATTTTTTAATTTATTCAAATCAATCACATAAAAACGGATGGTGAGGCATGCATAACAAGCGGCATGAATATAAATTGAATTTTTTTTTTTTACACTTTGATCCATTACAAGAAAAATGCATAAATAATAATAATGTACACACAAATGTAAAGAGTATTTTCCTAGCTTAACTAATAATAGTAATAAAGCTAAAGAGGCGAGAGTGAGGTTTCAAGTAATGAAGTTATTTTCACCAATGTGCGAGATAAAACTCCTATCGGTACATGAGAATAATTACATGCACGCATTTAAATATGTTTGTAAAAATTATAACCAAAACACATATACAGTCTACATACTACAATAATTTTTATGCAATAATTTTTTTTATATTCATTTTAATAAAAAATGCAAAAAAAAAAAATCAGTAAATCCACAAAATTAAGATGTTTAAATATAAAACTGAGGCGGGGAAACTAATTTATGGAGAAAATAACTAGGCGAACAATGTTATCATTATTCAACACCACAGTGCAAGAACAATTTATCAGTATTACTTTATTTTTTATTTAGTTAATATTAGTAGAAAAAATAAAACAGCGATAAATTATACTTAAGCTATCGCATTTTTACATTTTTAAAGTTACTTTTACTTGTAAAATAAGTTACGATGATGATGAGCGAACTTAAAATAAGTTTAACTATGGACAGATATTAAACAAGATGAAAAAAAAAAGATAAATATCGAAATTTTTATCTTACCATAGCGACTGTGATCATCCCGTGTCCCATTTACAGTGCCATCCGAATGTATTTGTAGATGAAATCCGGTCTGACAATATAATTGTTTTTCTCTTCCAATATCACCATATTCTGTGAATTCTGCTTTTCTAGCAGGTCTCTTTTTTTTATGTACACTGTAGTTTAATAACAATCCTGAACTAGCTGTCGTTACTACAGGGCTTATACCGATCAGGCTACTTCCTAGACCAGATGTAATCAAGGCCATAGCTTTAAATAAAATCAATTGTATTTTACAGGCGTGTGGCGGCTGAAAATAAATATTGAGTAATTAAAAGCTGTCCAATGGTAACCCGACGTGGGGGAGCCGTTAATCCCGCATGCGATACAATGATATTCAACTGACCGAATAAATAATAGAGCTGTGCTCCAACTTTAAGTGGGGAGCTGAAAATTCATATGGATGCAACTATTCCAACTCTAGATGTTGCTTTGTTTCCCCGAGATATGCAGTTTTTTCGAAGCTTATCAGTTTATTTGCAATCTAGTATATTAGTTATATGTAAATGAATGAAGTCATCGAAGCTATTTAAAGTCGGAATAAACATAGTGTCCAGTTGGATTTTCCGGTTAAACATGAAAGTATTAATAACACAATGTTACGACACTTTCACCGACTAATCCAGAAAAAAGACTTAGAATATTATCCGGAGAGTATTTTATTTAAATACGCAGTGTCTGTAGGATCAAATAATTTTGAACCCGTTAAATTCTCACAATATCGCATTGTAAAGTAATAACAGAGTGCTACGATAACAGATAAAGCTTCACAAAGCTTGCCGACTAAAGGTGATGAAGTATATCCAATAATGACAGAGCTAAATTATTGCTGAATATCGGCTTAAGGATCTGATCTAACGCTAGTTTCTTTGAAAAAGCGATTGCTTTAAAATCGTTCTCGGATTATTAAACGTGAGATTTGTACTGCTGTGTTTAAGCTAAAGCTGCTAGTCAATATTCACAGTGCTAATGGTTATCCAGAGCATTAATACACTTCGTTTTCTTTGCCCCGAAAGGTCAAGCATTTAAAGAATGATGCCGGGAGATGGTTATGTGTATGTGTACATGTCTTAACTTGCTGACGTTAAGTTGATAAGCAGTTACGACGTACCTGGATACTTGCCAGGTGTTGCTACAATGTTCCGTTTTGCAGTCTTGGCCCACTTTTTTCACCCTCGTATATGTGCAAAACTTCTAACTACGTTTCATGACATACTAATAGAAGTCAGACACTATTATTATAAAAATTAATTAAATGCTCTCTAGAAACCTATATGTTTGCTCCTAGTTGACGTAATGCAAATGATTGAATTTTCTTTTTACTTGACAAATGATAGATCGTGAGTGCGCCACTCTGGAGGACAAATGCAATGGCTTTTCTCGAGGCTGCTCTTCATAAATAAACTTCAAAGAGATGGAGCGCCTCCCCCAGAGAAAACAGCACTTAGAACTGGAAGCTGCAAAATATTTCCCCTTTTCATAGTTTCTTATTTATGATTAGCAGCTCAAAATTAAATAAGTAAAATATTTATTTTGGATCTAAATTTAGTGTGAAAGAGAGAGAGAGAGAGGGAAAGAGATAATCCTAAAACAACAAAAAAAAAAAAAGCCGGAAGGTGCTGTTAATGATATTGTTGGGTGGAACAAAGTTTTAAAAACTTTTTAAATAAATGAACGTAATATTTGTAAATTCTTTTTATAAATGTGCAACGTGAATTATCAGTTTCAATTAAGAAAGGAGTGAAAACTACCTAAAGCATAATCTTTGTGTATTTTTCACATCTGATAAGATGGCTCAGAACCCTCGGGCCGATCCACCTTATAACCTTCTCGTCCCAGGTTATTGTTTTTTGTTAATTTGTTGATGCATTGTGGGATGGTAAGAAAGACGCATGTGTGAACTGATCTAAAATGGCGGCCACCTTATGTAAAAGTCGATATTTACTAAATTTAAAACCTTCTTATCCGTTGCGATTTATGGCTAATCATGCACAAATTAAAACATCAAAGTTTTATTATAAAACAGGTATTCTCATTTTCGGAAGCAGCTTATCATGGTATTTATATAATCAGAGTAATAAAAAAGAGAAGTCATTTGGTTTAGTTTTTGCAAAAGAGGTAAGATGTCAATATTTTTAGTTTTTTGTTAAATGAATTTCTCTTGTTGAATAATTAAGATTAAATATGATTTTTCATGGTAATATGTATAATATTTAGTTTTAAACTATGTCATTTGACATTATAGCTTTTATAAAAAAAAATTTTTTTTAGCATAACTAAACCAAATATTTGCCAGTTTATAAATAATTTTCAAATTAGATTTTTCTTGCATAACTTAAATAAAAGAATATTATTATAAGAAAATTCATGTTTCATTGATTTTTTTATTCATTTAGTTTTAGTCCAAATATTTTCATATCAATAACAGCCAGTGAACTTTAAAAAATAATATGACAGTTAATTAGATTTCGTGGCAAATTTTATATTTTTAATAATCACAAAGCTTATTTTAAAAATTAAATAGAAATTTTGATCAAGAAAATAAATATTAAACGTTATTGTAAAAATTATAGTTTTTCTAAATATTTCTATAATTATCGTTTGGCAATGCAATGTCAGTCACTACATCTTAATTATAAATTTATTTATTTTTTAATATAATAGTCTACATTTTTTATAAGAGATTTTATTAATTTAATAATACCTTATTTTTTTAATAGTAAAAAAGTTTTGATTTGTTCACAAATAAGAGTTGGATAGCATCTTATGATAACATTTCCACTTACCTTCTGGAAGAGATCTTAACATCCATGTCTGTGGTTTCTTAAGCCAGTCTTGTAATGCAATATGCATTTCTTTACATTTCAGAAATTGTAATTATTTTTTTATTTAATAGAGAGAATAACTTTTTCTTATAATTTTGTAAAAGTAGCCATAAAAAAAATTATTTCTTAATTTTGTTACATTGTTTTTTTATTTCTCTTTTTGAATTTGTTAATTTTCATCTTTTTTTTTATTCAAATATATCCTATATTTAATGTGTGTTGTGGATTAATGTTATATATTGTGGAGTCTTTATTTAATTGATTTGAATTCTGAACTTTAGACTACCAGCAGGATCCATGTATGGTAGATAGTGAATCAATCTTGAGATATGAAAATTGATTGGGATAATCAGTAAACACTATCTAATCAAAAATATCCCCTCTTGCCTTATAGAATAAAATATTGTTGCTGCTTTTTCAAAATAATAATATAAATAGTTTTCCCCTATCTCTTTTTTTTTCTTTTTGGGTCTTTCTTTCTTCATTTTTTTTTATCATATCTTTTGTCATTATTATAAAAGAAATCTGATCACTGTAGTCTCTTGCATCATCTTTCAACTTAATGTGCTAACAGTGACAACAGCAATGTATGTTTATGCAACTACATTTTTATTTTATTTTAATTCCACTTGTTAGTGAGAAAGGCTTTTATGAGGACATACTTAAAAGTCTGATAATTCTTGGTTATGATATATAACAAAGTACTATCAATAATGAGTCATTTATGAACTAGTTTGGGGCAGAATTTTTATTTGATAAATTTTTTGGAGTCCTGATATTTCTGCTTGCCACCAAAGCAGAAAGCTCTACAAATGTTGTTCTTGCAAAACATGACTAATCGTTGTGCCTAGCAGATTGCTTATTCAAGTGGCAGAAATAGTTTTAATATTATTATTGGTAATAATGATGGCAAAGGAGGAGTTAGTAGTAATATGAATATTTTTTTTTTTCGTAAATGTAGATACAATGCAAACTTAATTTGATGGGGACTTCTCGTGACCTGAACATAGAATAATGTTATAGCTAAGAATCAAGATGTAAGATATTGTTCTTAATGAAAGTCATCTATCAGATGAATAAAGTTAAATTGAAGATGTAGATGACACTAAAAAATATATATATATGAAAAGAGATTTCATAGTATTGATTTTGCTGTGAGGTCTACCTTTGTATTTTTTATTCTTGGGATTCCATAATATACCAATATAAAGCTAATGCAAAAGCACTTTAAAAATGATTGCTAGAATCATTACATAATGGTAATCATGGTCATTTTACTAGTTTTTTTACTCCATCTTTAAGTCTCAGAAAAGTTTGAAAAAGAAATGTTTTATTTTTTTTTATTTCTTTATCATCAAAAGATTGAATTTTTCTTCTTGGATGATTTCATTTCATATATTGATTGGGGCCACAAAATCATGGTCCAAAAATTATTGTAAATAACGATACGGACTATCTTTTGTTTTAGATCTTTGTTCAGCATATAATTTGATTATCATGAACATTTTAAAAATTATTATGAATAAACATATATGTATCAATGATTAAAATAATGACATTTTTTGGATTTTAATATAACTAGGAGACAATATAAAACAAGTTAATTTGTGAGAGCACTTACTGGCATAGTAGTTTTGAAAGATCATAAGCTAATAGGATCCAAAGATAAAAGAATAGAAACATTAAAAAAATAGATTCTGTCACAAACATAATTATGGAAAAATTGATGTTTCTTTGGAGTAAAATGCTACTTCTGTTAAATTATAACATCTGTTAAACACTAAAATTGTAAATTTGGATTTTCAAACTTATTGTATTGCTGAGGTATGAAATATTCTTAAGTAAGTGTATTGTGAATATAACTAAGTCTGTTATTAGATTCATTAAAAAGAAGAATTCTGACTGGCAATAATTGCTGTAATCATTATTTGATTAAAGAAAACAAACATTTTCTATTTGGAGAATAATAAAGTGAATGTAGAGCTTCATAAGCAATATGGAGATTGACAAGGAGATTCAAAAATGATTAGTTGATTAAAATTGCAAAGAAGATACAATCATTTTCTAATTATGGTAATTTAAATCTTTTTTTAATCACTGAAAGTAATATACTTGTCTGAAAAATGGATATTCCAATCCCATTGAATTATTGGATAATTCTCTTTTTTATGATAATAATGATATTGAAATAACTGAAAAAATATTTTGATCACCTTTTTTGAATAATGATACAAAAGTTTAGGTGATTATTTTTAATACTATATCCAGTTTGATGAAATTTAAATAGTTCTTTGTGGTCTTAAAATTAAAATCTGCAGATCTTGAAGATAATTCTGGAGAAAATGTAAAATACATTGATGGTACAGAAACTTCAAAACTATTTTAATATTTTTTTTAAAAAAATATATAAATCTATGAAATTGTGACATTTGATTTTAAGATGCGTCTGTTGTTCCAATCTGGGAAATAATTGCTACAATTATTATGAATGACAGTGACAGCTAGAGTTCTTTCAATAATTTATTGAATAGGTTTTCTTCCAATTTTAGTTGAGTGGTTACCAGAGTTTTAACTTAGTTTTTGAAAGTTAGAATGCACTTAGACATTATTTTTGTGGCTGGACAATTGCAAGAAAAGTGATGGAAACTAAAGCATGATTTATTTGCTGCTTCTACTGATTTCAACAAAGATTTATTTGAATGATTGAAATTAGCTGTTTATCCACAGAAATTAATTTATATTTTGTATCTTGTATATAATGTGAGAAAAAAATCATTATTAATAATAATAATTGAAAACATGGATATGTACTTGCTTTATCTTTATAACTTTATTTTTGGAAATAGGTATAGGTAGTTTCACAATATAATATAGGTTTTGATGTAGAGCTTTTAATTTTGACCATTTAAAAGTGAAAACAAAAAGTAACTTCTTTTGTATTATAGATCTACAGTATAATGATGATTGTTGTATTCTTATCATTTTAAATAATCTACGGAACATTATTAATAAATACTGTATTACCTCTAATATGATACCCCTGAATTTGTGATGCAGTAGGATTTTAAGCCTGAAAAATTGGGAAATAAATTTACCATTGAATTTAAGACACATATATGTATTTAAATAGGAACTAATATAAATACAATAAGCTCACTTGATTTATTGCGAATCTTCTTCATATATATGGTACTTTCACTTTCTACATCTTACTTTCTGAACTTGAACTCTCATCTTCACTATTTCACTAGGGTACATTATCTTCAGGCCATTTAAATTGCAGCCGAACATAATAATTTCTTTGTCAATTTGCTTTCATGTAAAAGTGCATTTTTCTATGAAAATCTGAATTAACAAATATTTTTTTTTAAAACAATTATAAATTTATAAAAAAGATTCTAAAACATAGATTTTCACTTCGAAAATCAAAACAAAGATATTAGAACTATAAAAATGAGCAAAATAATGTTAAAGGCAGGCTCTTATTGTTATATTAATTTAATAGTTGTAAAAAAATTCTAAAGGTTATTCGGTAGAGTTTTCTTGATAAAATAACGGTAAAATCAGCAAAATAATATTAAAAGATTTTAAAACATATTTTTACTTTGAAAATCAAAATGACGATATTGGAACTGTTAAAATTGTTGACAGGCATTCTCTTGTGTAGAAAACAAGAAACAACCAATCAAAGCAAAAATAGGTTATCTCATTGTTATATTGATTTATTAGTTGTAAAAAAGTTCTAAAGATTATTCATTATGATTTTTTTTCGATAAAATAATGATAAAATCAGCAAAATAACATTAAAAGTAGCTGTTTGAGAAAAAGTTAAACCCATTTACAAAATTAATCGGAAAAATAATATTAAAAAACATTTAACATGCTATTCTACGCAGGTAACGATCCTAATGTTATGTGTATGTATAACGTAAGACAAGGATTCACATAAGTAAGTTGTTAAAAATTTTTATTTCCAATTTAAGATGTACCCTCTTTTGTAAGTCCTAAATTTGGGGAAAAGTGCATCTTATATTCGAAGTAATAGCTTATTAATGTTTTTGAACGTAACCTATAATATTTTTGATCTAATAAGTCAGCAAATGGAAAAATTTCAAAACTTTTAACTGGAATAGTTATCAACTTAAGAGTACTAATTAATTTAATTATCTTGATAGTTTTTATATAGATTAATGTGTAAAAGCACTAAAAAATTTTTTCATTTGATGCTTCATACGATTCTGAAAATATGATGTTGAAAATAAAGTTAATTAAAATATTCTTCAGCTAATTGAATATGATGTTGTTGAATCTACAATATTAATATATATATTATTGTGAACTTGAGTATGGTTTAAAAATTATTTCAAAGTAGAACTTCGCTTTTATCGGAAAAATATGGCTGAGGATAGATTACAATGAACATATTCAATAAAACAAGAAATTAAAAACAACCTGGCAAAAATGTCAAATTGATTAAAGGGCCAGCATTTGAAATAGATGTAGAAAAATTTATAATTTGCAGAAAGGTTTATATAATATAATCTATTCCATGTGGAAACACAACTATCAAAGTAATTCTTCATGGATATATATTCTACTCCCGCATAAAATAAAAGGTAATGCTATTTTTTAATAAATATAAAATTTGAATAACTAAATTTCTCGGAGTATTTTAGTATATGTGTAATACTACTTTTAATAAATTTTAAGTAAATATTTTTTAATGTAGTGTTTCTAGCTAAAAGAATTAATTAAGTATAAATTGATTTATGTTTAAACTGAGGTTAGAAATTTTAAATGTAATGTTGACTAATAATTTATCTCAAGGTTACAAATCATTCACATAAAATAAGAAAATAAATATATGGATGTAAGTAGTATTCATTAATTTAGGATACGATAAATGTAAAAGGGAATTTTATGTACATCATCTTACCTAATCCCTTTGTATATCAGATAGCAGCAATATAGTAATGATGTATCCAAATAGATTTATGTGTAATCTAATATTTTAAATATGACAATTTATTTTGTAAATACGCAATGGCTATGTTTTTTTAATAATGACAAAATAGCAGTATTAAAATTAACAATTGCTTTATTATATATAAACAAATAACAAATGTAATTAATTATAGAAAATTATATCAAATATTTAATAAATATTAATATTTGTTGTCTTAAGATAAATCTAAGCTTGGGATATGAAAGTGTATTATCATACAGTATTGCAAGGAGACTAACACTCATTCAGAGTAGGTTGCATATTATTTTTACAAATCCTCAATTTAAATACTGGAAGATAACAATACTAATCATAATAATAAATCCTTTCATGCTGTCTTTAATAGTTTGTTTCAATAACCAACCAATAATTAGTCAACCTAGTGTAGAAACACTGGATAAATTTTTCACTCTTTTAAAAGAAATAGTGAAATTATTGCTTAGCACTCCTAAATGATATTTAAAATATATGACTTATTTATTGCACATCAAAATTCTTTACTGAATTCATTTGAAGGCTTAACCCATAAACCATATAATTCTATATACAATTTTTTTTAAAGTTATTTAGATTAATACAGCCTAGTCTTTAATGTAAATCATATATTTGATCATATCCAGTATCATAAATAATAAAACTTATCTGTATATTCATATAGTAATATCTGGAGTTTTTATATTTTTTTATTACACTAATAATAATAATTAACTAAATAAAAAGCAATTATAATAAAGTTCACTAAGCAATCTATTGGTTTATATATACTCCAATAGTAATGATTAAAATTTATCCCAAAGAAATATTTATACTTGTTGAATATTCCAATGTTTTTGGGAATTCACGAAAACATTTTAATAAAAGCTTCAAAGATGATATGAAGCATAATTAATTTCCTTTTGTAATTTAATCCTTACTACAAAAATGAATATTTGAAAACCAGCGCTCTTCACAAATCTGGAGCTTAATTGTAAAATTGAGGGGATTTGAATTCACTTTCAAGCACTGATTATATATATGTGTGGTAGATGATAATCTGGACTAATGCTGGTTTAGCACGAAATACATATATTGGTGATTATTTATCTTTTCTACATGTGTGGTCATGTATCAGTTGTATGAGATAGTGTGGATAGTTGAAGTGCGCTTGAAAGTCTGAGTTTAAATCCCCTCTATTATACTACACAGATGAATAAAATTTTATTAGCACATTTGTTAATCCAATGTGAGTTATGTTTAACACATTAATCCATTTTGAGGGCTTGTTGATAAATTTGACTATTTATATATTCAATATTTGCATATAATTCATAACTGATTGGCAGTATTAAAATATTTGGTATTTAAAATTCATTATCCATTTCTTTAAGCACTGGAGGTGAATCGTAGACATTATAACTTTATGTCCAAAGAATTGGCATTCATCATTTCTTTCATTTCGAGTATTTTATTAATTCATTAGTTTATAGATATTTAATCCTTAGTGTTAAATAGTTCAAGTTGTATATATATGACCAAGAAAATAGGTTATTATTCATAAACAGATTGATTCCATTGATTTTTAAAGTTCAGCATTTTACCAAGCCATAAAGTTTATGACAGTATATTTGAATAGAAAGTTATTACTTAAAGTTTTTCTTTCAATTATTTACGATGAGATAATCCATAATATTGAGACAAAATATGCATACTTTTTGAAGTGAAAAATTGTTTATCATTATTTTAAGAAGATATAAGTGACTTGATTGAAATTTATAGGTGTAATCTTATAAAAATATTAGTTATTTTAGCCTTATTTTAAAATGAAAAGATCAGCGATTTGAGTGAAATTGTATGACAGTATTCCATGAGTAAATTTATCCAGTTTCCATTATCAGTTGACTGCAACAAATGAAATTTTCTTGAAATAATCAGTAACACTTTCTTATTCAGTGATAATTTCTTGTTTATTCTTTTCCTAGTCCCATGAGAAGAAAACATTTTTGCCAAGTGAAGGCAAAATGCCTAGACTGGGTTAGTCTACTTGCCCATAATGATGAAGACAACCAAAATGGCTGTTTTAAAGTTTTAACCTGCTTAGTTTTTGAAGGCACTAAAATTTTGAGAAGAGTGGCTGGTTTTTCTAAGCACAAGTATTTTATATCCTTCAATCAGCTGATGCCTGAATTAGATCACATTTCCCATTGTCTGGTTTTTCCTATTTTTTCTGGGAAAATTTGGAAAAATTGCTAAGGTTACTAAAATACAGACTATAGATGCTGTCTTATTTTGAATTAACATGACAAATTATTATGAACGCAGTTCAAAATAAAGAGGGACAAAAAAAATAATTTCACACTTTTTCAAATACTTAAATTTTGTTTCCAGTTTTAAAAGATAATTTTACGAGCATTCATTTAAAACAAATAAATTATAAATCTAAAAGTTGTCAGATATTTATTTTAATTAATTTTAAAGTGACTTTAATAAATTATACAATTAAATAAATATCCTTTTAAATTAAACACACCAAATCAATTTTGCTAAATCTAAACACAAACTTTCATATATGCATGCACATAAAATATAAGAACTGTTTGTTCTACACCTTAATTAAAATGTAATCTTAAATGTAATTACTTTCTTTTAAAATATTTTGTGTTGTAATGTTGGATTTATTATTTTATTCTGTATTTCTTTATAAAACATTTGTGTGTGTGTGTACAACTTCTATTTGTTTATCCAATTCAATAATATTTTCCCCTAATAATAATAATAATGACAAAAATACAAGTGTACATATTTTTATATGAACATTGAGTGGAAAATCTGCTTGCAAGACATTTTTAAATCCTCTATAAAATTATAATTTTGCTTAAGCAAAAATCTGAGACTATTGGACTTGATTTTGATTATATATGATATTTAAGTAATGATAGTGATGAATATATTTGCGTAACTATAAAAATAAAGTGAATAAAAGTTTTTTTAGTTATAGTAAACAATTTACAGTAGCAACTGTAAGGTTACAATAATTATAGCAATACTTGCATTTAATTATTGGGTTTGGTTTTATTCTATGGTTAGCATGATTATATTTATTTATGAGTGGCTAATAATGATTATTATAGCATTTATTTTAAACAACTTTTTATTCAGCACAATGTTCTATATTTTACAAGAAAATGTTCTGAAATTCAGTTTTATGATCTATATTTCTTTGTCTAATTGAGAAAAGTATATGGTAGAATTTTTTATACTGAGTTATTTTAAAAAGTTTTAAAAAATAAATAAATTATTACATGGAACGGTTAATTTCAGTTATTTTTTAATAGCCCTATGTAATCTGCAATTACATATTGCTGGAAATGATTTGATTATTATAATTAAATATTCATTATTCTTGATATACATTTTGTTAATAAATTTCATTTCTTGGTAATCAGATTTTTTTGATTATTGTTTGAATAATAGGGATATGCATTATGTTTTGTGTGAGTTGTGTTGCATATATACTTTTACATGTTACTTTAATTGAAATTTAAAATTATAAATATACTTATAAATTTTTTTTTCATATACTGTATGTATCATAGGAAAATATATTTACAGAAAAAAATTATAATTTTATTTTTAATATAAAGTATAGAAATAAAAAATTATTTTTAAATAAAATGTATCCAAGTTTATATAAGTTAAAATGTTGGTTTAATTATGAATTAAGTGCGTTATACAGAAGATTATAAAAAACTACACATAATCCGCCACTGCAAGTTGTCTGTGCCTGATCTAAGGGAATAAAAATTTTGTTTAAATATTATAAAATGTTGACAGATTTGAAATAAAATGGAACTATTAAAATCACAATTTTAGGATGCTTTTATATATTTGTGTAGTGCTTTTTTTTAAAGAACATCTCATTATATGTTTTCAGATTGTTATAATTTTAGTTATTAATGCTAATATTTGAATTGCATATTATGTTTCTTAATCTTTCTATTTAATTATGAAATTAATATGAAGTAATATTTCTATTGATTTTATAATTCCATCTGTTGTTAACTGATAATTTTTCACTTTTTTTTTTAGTTTCTCCATGTTTTTAAGACGGTTTATATAGATGCTTTTATTTGTCTAAATTATTCTGTTGGCTTCTTTTTTTTATAATCTTTAAAATTATTTTGCTGAATATTTCTGTTTTGTTTTTTTTTCAAAATAACCAGTGATTTTAATGTATTGATATGAAATGTATGATATAATTATTAGTTTCTCTACTATGATACTTATATAAATAAAATTTGATAAACTTTCATTAGGTACTGACACAGTATATATTTTGCACTCACTTTCATTACAGTTTGTAAATGAAAATACTAATTGATAAATTGAACATTGCTATCTCTACTTTTATAAAAAAAAAAAAAATTTTCTCTCTTTCAATTTGATGTTTGTTTTTATAAAAATAATACTAAATTACTTTTTTTTGTTTGCAAAATAGACAAAAGATAAGGTCTGTATAAATGTTGAGTTTTATGAAAATAAAAACAGACAAAAAAATAAGGTCAACATAAATGTAGACTTTTGTAAAAACAATACTAAAATATAAACTGTAAAAAAGTTATATTCTTTAAAATTGTAGAATACAAAGTTGGGGTTTAAGTAAACTATAATAAAAAATGATAAGCTTAATTTAGCACAAGGGTTCTTTTTTTTTTAAAAAAAATTGAATCAAAGTAACAAACAAAGAAAGAGAAGAAAGGATAAAGCGAATCTTTTGTTTACTGGCAATAAGTTGTGTGAAGGTTCTGAAGAAAAAGCTAGAGAGAGGTCCAATTTGTTGCTGTTGTCCATGACATTTTTCTGCATGTGTGATCCAGATAAAACTAGCAGTTTTGGGGATGTGCCTCTTATTTTCTTCAGAAATAATTTTGATTGGCCTCAGCCCATGAATGTCCAGTCTTCTGCATATGAGTTGTTGTCACCAGATCAACATAATGTAGTTGATGATGGTGATCAATTATTGGAATCCCCTTGCATTAAGCCATTCATAGCAATGGATGTCGGTATTAGGCACATATTCTCTCTCAATGATGGAAATAACTCAACAGTATGGACAGTTGAATCCTATAATACATATTTATTTTTAGATTATTTTATAAAAATCAAATAAATTTTATTATTGTAAAAATATGTTATTTTGCATTGGCCCACTACGTGAAGAAAATATGGGAAAATGTTCAATTTTTTAATGGTGTTTTTAGTATAGCTTCAGTGGCTTCACATGATGTGTATAACAGAAACAGCAGTGAAAATTTGGTATAGAGAACATGCTATATCAGTATCCTTTCATTAATTAAATTCGAAGACCATTTAACTTCATTAGCTAAAACTTATGAAATATTTTTTTAAATTCATTTACCAAAATAATGGTTTGTAAATTGTCCTTGAATGTTTATATTTTCATTCGAAATTATGCTATACTAGTAGAGGCACAGCCTATCATTTTCAGGGTAAAAATAAGTTTTCAATTTTTTTTTTAATTTTTTATTATATGTTCACACACCCTTTTCAAAGAATACTTATTTCTAGCACTTCTTTCCATACAATATATATAAATATTTTTAAAATTCCAATAGTAATACATTAAAGTTGGATAAAATTAGAAGAGCATGATAATAATCACATATATGTAGTATTTAATATTTCCCCGATTTAACACATTACATAAAGTCATCACTTATGATTTTTGTGCAAAACTTTTTAGGGTAGACATGTATTTCTGAGTTCTAATTCTGAAAAAGATTATTTATTGCCAAAGGAAAAAAAGATTGAAAGAATGCAATAATAAATAGCCTATTATCAATGCTTTCAAATTATTTTTTTTCAAAAGTCAAAAAAAAAAAAACCCTGAAAGATTCAAATATCTTAAGTTTTTTCTAACTTCCAATGACAATCTAACATATTACATAAAATCATCATTTCTATTACCTACATAAGACTCTAGAGAAAGATTTAATGTAAAAAAATTTAAAAACAAAACATCTATAAGTTACATTTGTATATTTTAATAAAAGTTATAAAATTACTTACAAAATTAAGTTCTATTTTTCCTGTGTTAAATAAGTTTGCTTTACCTATTTCATAAAATGCAACTTTATTCTTTTGTCTTGTTTTTTCTTTAATGCATATTTTATTGGGCCGGAGCAAGTTTATTACTAAATAAATAATTAATAATATTTTTTCAGAATATGGTAATTTTCACTATCGATGCTCTGTTTCTGCAAGATTTTTAACAATAATTTGTTCTTTTTTATCAGAATTAGCCAGCTAAAAAAATTTTAGTCCCTTATTAACAGATTTACATCCAAGATTTTCATTGAACTGCGTCATTTGCTTCTATGTTTTACTTATGATTTTATATATATAGAATAGATTTATCTATCTTATTATTATTTATTTGTATTGTCCAACAAATCTTAGAAATTTTGATGTTCAGAGTGTGTTTCTAAAACTATTCTGAAGTAATAATATACACTTCAATTGAATTCCATGTGCAAATTCATTTAAAAAATTTTAAACCATGTATTCATTGTAACTTTGCTACTTTTTCTATAAAATTTATCAAACATTTATCTTTTTTATTTATTAATCCTAATCCATAATCATTTAAAATATTTTTTTCTTCAAATTACCATGGGATTTCAATCTTATATTATCATTATGCAACTTGTGTTTATTTTCAATTTTTTCATATATGATTTGTTTCATTATATTTTCTAGCCAACATACTTATGTTTCATTCTCATCATTGCCATCATTTACAATATTCCTACATATATCCTTTGATAATACTTAGTTCAGCTTTTACTTTCAGGACAATAAATTCACATATTCTCTATTTCTCAATGAAGAGATACCTACAATGTGCATATATATTTTTCTCTTCATGCCTCAAAATATAATTTTTATCTTTTTTGTTTTATTTTGATATTTGGTTTACTACTTTCAATATTTAATTTTTGTGAAACTAACCTTCTTTCATATTAGTATCCCATTTGTTTTATATGACATTTACAACTAAGATTTTCCTAAATCACAGGAATTTGTCTTGTTATTTTATATCATTAACATAAATAATCTTCAATTATTAAACAACTAATTGTACTCTTACATATTTATTTAATGAATAAGTACCTGCACACAATTGATTTTAGTTTGAGAAATTGTCTTTGTGATTTGACTGATAATTTTGAATAAATTTGAGTAGGATTTATCTTATAAAATATCTATCATATTACACACAATGCTCACTACTTCATAAAAAAAAATTCTTTTTAAGGTGATTCAAAAAATAATAATTATCTTCCAAATAATCTTTGGAGTTGAAATTATATATCAATGGCAATTTTTTTAAACTAAAGAAAATATAATTTCTAGAATTTCTTTCATTGATAAACATCATCTAATAATAAATATAAACCTTTTAAAAATGAAGCATTTAGCAGCTCAAAAATCATTTTGCATTACTGATATATGTTCATGATTTAAAGACCGAGAAAAGTTTGTGATAAAAGTGTTTAACAAGAATATTGATTTCTAAAGAATATTGATTATCAGAATTCTGAACTTTGGCAGGGAAGGGGTTGGTGATAAATAGCAATTAATCTTGCATAATGATAGAAATAACTATATTATTATAACTATCACTTAAAGCATTCCAAATAAAAAAACTAAATCTATGCTTTTAACTATCGTATTTTAACAACTCAGACTTTTATGTCTGATGAAAATAAAAAGGTTTAGAAGTTAACTCAAACCATAAAATTAACAAAAAGTAGTTTCAAAGATTTTAAAATTCAATTGTAGTTGGCATTTTGAAAGTACTAGAATTAAAATGCACAATTATCCAAAACAGCAAAAGGCCTGGAAGAACCAATGATTTTAAATTCAAACGTAAATTAATTACTAGATTAACTATAGTTGATCTACATATCTTGATCCTGATAAATTTCTCTGTTCTTTACATATTAAAGAAAGACAAACTAATAGCAAAAAATTTCAATTTATAATTCTATCATATTTATTGTTTTTGTTTTTTCTTGAAGGAATTTTTCACACACCAAAAAACAATTTGGTTCCCATTTTTGTTATAAACTACATTTTAAAATTTAACCACTTCATTTTGTTCATTTATTTTTTTCAAATGTTTATTGGGAATTTTGTTTCAGCTTTTATCATTTCACTTTTAGCAGTCTTTACTATGATTGAGAAGCTTTTATTATAATTTAAATATTCATTATTTTTGTTTCAATGTAACAGTATTTATTTGTAATTTCCTCTTAATTTAATTATTTATTTTGATTTAGTTGTTTTTTCTGACTAATCATATTTACTGTATTTTTTGTTATATTAATTATATCTATTCTTTTTTCCTTTTATTAATTTCTGTTTTTATATGACTAACCATAAATATTAAGTATATTAAAAAACATAATTGCAATTTAATTAAACAAAATTAACCTGATTAAAATAGAAAAGACAAGATTAAATGAAATTAAAATTTTTAATTTTTTTATTTTGTCTTTTTCTTATTCATTGCTAAGTTGAGAATCTCACATAGATAATTTTGTGATGCTATGTAGATTTTATTATGATTTAATATACAGCTTTTATCTATCCTTAATGATAGTTTACTGACTTTTAAATAAATAAATTAATATTATTAGTAATTATTTATTATTTGAATTTATAATAATAGATATATGGATCTTTAACTAACTGTAAAATCTCTCTAGGCTAATATTAATTTGCAATTTTTAACCTAATAAATAATTGTTAATAATATTGATACTAATGAAACTAATGAATAATTATTCTAAAAAAATGCCGCTATATTTAGAAAATTAATTATATTTTCATATAACATTAATCATATATGTTTCTGAGTAATATTACCAAATTAATACTCCAAAAATGGAAATTTGATTGACTTGTTCTGCTTTAATGATTTAAGTTAACATTAAAAAAAATAGTAAGTCAAGACATTTGAGAGAGTTTGATGACTTGGATCAACTAATGAAGCTAGTTCTACTAAAATGCATCTTAGGGATCATTCATCTTTTTCTGATGTTTTATTCATTTGAAATACAGTAATATTTAAAATATTTTCAAGTATATGTTTAAAATAGATCCCTTCTTCTCCATCTTCACGACTTTAAAATGCACCTCAAAAATAAATTTTTATAAAGTATTAATCTTAAATAGATTCTTCTCCCCCATTATAATTTTGAGTCACAAAATGTATTTTTTCTGTTTAAAGTATACTTAGCAATTGAAATTTTTAATCATTACTTTTTTAAAGTTTTTTTATGAACACTTAACTAATTTTATGGATAGTGACCTTTTTTTATAATCAATTTTTACAGTTAGTCTTTTATTTCCTCTATCTTTTTAATATTTTTTTTCAGTACTATATTAATTGATTATTATCACATTAATTTATCCTAATTTGAATTCCATTATACACAAAACTTCATACACTATACTTTTTTTGTGTGTTGGATATCATTTTTTCCTAAATATTTGTGTATGATTTATTTCAAAAGTGCACATCACCACTTGATTATTCTCCAATTTTTCACATTTGTATAGTTAAAATATATAGGAAATTCATCAATTATTATTTTTTTTTTTTACCAATCCAACAATTTTTCCTTTTTAAATATATAAAAATTTGATTATGAAATGATTTAAGACTCCCACAAACAAATCTAGACTTACTGTAATTTGTTTTTTGCCTTTCATAATATTTTGCAAAGAATTCAGTTTTTTTGGTTTTTACAATTGATTGCAGATTTTATCAGTAAATAGTCAAAAATATAAATTAAGTAATCTTATATTAGATGTGTATGTGCATGCACACATTCATTAACTACAAACATATACATATATAGCAGCCACTTCTTTTTAAAAAATAAAATTTTAAATCATTACAGTAAATTATCCTTTTAAAATTTTTATGGTGAGTTTAAAATTACAGGTAACTTTTTAAAACTACTTGAACTTATTAAAGTTCACTCCCTGAAGATGGATTTATTGTGATCTAAATCTTGAGAAGTACTATGATGTAACATTTAATTAGCACAGATATATATTTAATTCATGATATGAATTAATAGAAATTATAACATGCACATATAAAATTAAAACATAATTGAATTTATTTTATTCTTTAATCTTTGTTTGTTTTTTTTTTTGGAAAGGCGGGGGGGGGGGGTGGGAGAGGAAGTAATTTATAGATAGTGGCAGCTTACATTGTACATTTCCTTTTAAATTTTAGTGAATAATTATAATAAAAAAATATTGCTGTATTTAGAAAATTAATTATAATTTTATATAACATTAATAATAATGTTTCTGAGTAGTTACTAAATTAAGACCCCCAAAATATAAATTTGATTGACTTGTTGTTTTGCTTTGTGGTTAAAGTTAACATTTCAAAAAAATAGGAAGTCAAGATATCTGTGTTATCAATCTCTTGATGACAGATTTATTTCCTGTAAGTCTGTGTTTGTTGAATCATAATAGATATATTGTTGCAATCAGCCAAAACTAAAACTAAGTTATCTTTTAAAAAAAAAAAAAAAATTCTGATTGTTTTATTAATATATAATGAGTGAATTTCATCAATTAACAATGGAAAAGATCCAAAAATATTTTTCAGAACTTGTTTTTAGATTACTTTTATTTTTTTTATTATTAAAATAAGAAATGATAGCATTAAAAAAAACAACTTAACTTTTTTGATATATATATTCAAATAAAAAATGAGATTATGAATGGGCTTTTAGTCAATTTTCTTGATAATAATTATGAGGGATCAAAAGTGAAATATGTGGATGACAGTACAAGCAGGTATCAATGGCATCATTAAAATAATTAAGAAATTTAGAAATAAAAAAGATATGGATTGAAGAAATGATTGAATTTGAAGAGATTTTCATTCTTAGATCAATAGCCTCTGTGAAGATCAATAGTGTTGGAAAATGATTATGTTGATAATTTTAAGAAATGCAGAATTAGAGTAAGTAAAGATATTAAAAAAACAACATGATTATGCAATTTCTGTGGATTTTTTGTGTATAGACTCAATGCTTTCTGATACAATG
Source organism: Epiperipatus broadwayi (assembly GCA_028023455.1). Lineage (NCBI taxonomy): Eukaryota > Metazoa > Onychophora > Udeonychophora > Euonychophora > Peripatidae > Epiperipatus > Epiperipatus broadwayi. Next base: position 2,378,973 of record JAQFVV010006242.1, on the reverse strand, counting down.
GAATATTATTTTTGTTAATATTTTATATAAACACAAATAAATGTATTTTCAGTTTTTACTTAGTATTTGTCATATACTGTGGATATAACTAGCAGTTTCCAGAATGGAAATAATATTAATGCAAATTTCTTTATATATATATTAGTTTGAGAGTTGGTGTTTTGTTGTTTTTGAATACCTGGCAAGTCTCAGCATATGACTTTTTTTTTTAAAAGTTAAATAATTTATTTTCTTTTTATCACATAAATGATACATTTACTGCTTCTTTTAGCCTTGGCAGAATTGCTGGCATTATTAATTTTTTATTTTGAGGCCATTTTAGGTAAAATTTTATTTTTTACTTTTTAATTTTCAGCAGAGAAATAATGAGCTCAATGTTTTTGCTGAAATTGTAACCCAACATGCTTGCATTGGTGGTCGAGAGGTCAGCGTGACTGCCTTACAAGCAGTTGCCCTGATTGCGGGTTCGCATCCCGGCCGATGCTATGATGAAAAAAAAAACATGCTGAATGAGTATGCAAGATTAAATATTTGGTCAACACAAAAAATTAATTGCTCCTATACAAATAGTGCATAAATTACAGATTTTTATTTTTTATTTAATAATCTTTTCAAGCTGAGGATAATTGAATTCATAAATTTTGAGAGCAGGAATATAATGATTATCTTATATTAAGATTATATTTTAATCATATATTTAAATGTAAATACAATGATGCTGTGATATGCCCTGTAACAACATAAACTATTTTAATTATATGCTTTACTAAATATATATATATAAATTTTTAAAAATGTAAATGAAATAAACATTAAATTCCTAAATTTAACCTTTTTAGTGATTTTTCCACTGGTTGAATAGAGCACATAATGGTGCTGGTGATCACATTGGCTATAACTCACTCTCTAGCAGTTATCTTTAGTGTTGTTTTGCTAGTTTTGGGTTTTTTTGATGGCAAAATCTGGAATTAAAATAATATTAATTAAAAAAAAAAATCAGGGACACTCAGTATTGTACAGAGAAACCTATTTCTAATGAGCCAACAAGATGACAATGACACTCTCTTTGCATGAGAACACTTACAGAGCTTTTGAGAATGTTCATCCTTTTGTTTAAATTTTAAAGACAAATGTATATTTTCTGGAGTTTGTTTATATGTTTATGATTATTTTTGCAAAATATTTGTTTAATCCTTTAACAGATTGACATTTTATATTATTAGACCTTGTGGCACTTTTTGTCAATACTTAATTTTTCATTTCCGTATAAAATCTTTATTTTATACCAAAAGTCAATAAATTGAACTTGATTTCTGTTTAATTTAATTTTATAAATGAAAAACATTCATAAAAAATCATATTTGAATTTTGTAAATATTATTAAAAATGAGTTATAATAAGAATAAAGGATATAAAATATCATTTAATGATTTGAAGGAAAACAATTTTCAGAAAATAGATAAAATCTTTTTTAAATTTTATTTTTAAAATGTGAATGAATAAATGTTAATGTTTGTAAATCTGTCAAATTTTGCTTTAAAATCTTAAAATTGCTTTATAATTTTTAGAATATTTCAAAAGATTCTAACAGTGTTGTTTCTACAGGAAGTTTCATGTAGACTTGGTTTTCTTTGCTAACATTGCAATCAAATTTATTTTATTTTTAAAAATAAAATATACATAAATGAAATCAAAGTGTATATGTTTATTGTTTTAGTTCTAAATAATTATTGTATAAGTATTGTGTAAAAATAATTACAAATATTTAATAATCTAGCAAAAAAAAATTTTAAATTTAAAAATGTTCTCAAAGTAATCTTACAAGTGGTCCACATTACAAAGAACTAAAACCACCAATGCCTTGTAGGTTTTATTTTTTTTTTTTCATGAAAGATAAGTTAAAAGATTGCCTGGAAAATACTGATCTTTTCAGATTTTTTTAAAAATTAAATTAATAATTGCTAGACTGCAGTTTTAACATATAAAAAAAAACAATAACATTAATACTATAGCAATAGAATAATGATTCTAAGTTCCAGAATTACCATGCTATTTCTGAAGTAAACAAGCCACACTAAATTAATGGAACTGATAATCAAAAAGTTAATATTTACTATTTAAAAGCATAATGTGATTAGATTGAGATTTTATTTGAAAATATTTACGTTTAAAAGAAAACAAATCAATAACATGACTGCAACTAAAAAGAAACTCATATAGATTATAGCAGATAAGAAGTTTAAATTTTAAATAGAATTTCATTAGCTTCAAGTAATCTGAATAATAATTTGTTCAAGTTTTAGAAACTTAGTCAAAACAAATTAATTTTTTTAATTTAGTATTTTTATTGGCAAAGCAATAATTGTCAATAAAAAGATATATTGTTCTTTTTACATCATTCAGATTTTTTTTATATATTTGCAAAGTTGAAATAATTTTTTTTAGAATTTTTATTTGTAAATATATTTTTCAAACAAATAATTCAAAATTTCTGAAAATATGATAAAAAATAAAGATAAATTCGATCAAATGAATAGTTGGGAATTTAATCTAACTAGGTGCTAAGGCTGCCAAAAAAAATATGAACATTTTAAAACAATCAGATTTTAGTTCAGATTTTTAGGCTTATGGGCAAAATTGTTACATATTCGTAGCAGAATAATTGGGGAAAAAACAATAACAAATACATTATATTTTCATTACTAAAAGATACAAATAAATAGATAAGTGAATTAAATTGGTAACTTAAACCTTACCTAACAAAGTGACTGCTATTATAGTGTACATTGTATGTATTTGCATTATTTGTATAAATTGTAATTTAGTGAGAAAAAGTGTTTGCTATTGTTTTAAAAGCATTCATTGAAGCAATCTGCATTATATCTTTAATAAAATAATTATTAAATATGCCTTTGCTTTTTATTAAGATTTTTTTTTTTGGTTAAAGGTTGATTATCTAGCAGCCTTTTTCAGAGCTATAAATCTAAAGTTGTATTATATCATTTTTAACGGATTGATTCTTCATAGCGTGTCATTCGCGTGTTGCTGCTGATTGTTTGAAATTTTTTCTTTTTTAAATTGCATGAAAACTATAAGCATGATTTCACTAGAAATCCCAGCATTCATTGCTTCTTGATTCCATCTTTAAAATGATGTATCATAATGTAAAATCGGATAAAATTTGAATTTTTTAATAATATTTTTATTGATAGATGTATTTATTTTTTTTTATTTTCTGGTCAGTTGACTAGTTTACATGAGGACGATAAAAGCAGAAAATTTTTATTGGCCTCATTATCTAACTAAAATGGTTTAAAAATACTCTGATATTCGTATTCAAGGCCTACAATGGGATGTAAACATAATCACGGAATATCGTAAGTATACAATTTTATTTTTTTAATTTTTTGAATATTTTAAATTTTTTAAAAATTACTTGATAAATGGTCTAATTTATTAATTTGCATTTGTATTGGTGTGTGTGTATTATATAAATTAATAATATTAAATCATTTACGCTCTTTATTATACGGTATACAAATTTGTATTCAAATATAACAAAAGTGGTTTCTGTACAGTGTAATTTTGTGTCTCTGATCCAAGTTTGAGGCAACCTTATTCTATAGACATAATGATTCTCAAAAGGTTTAATAATTTATTAGTATGTTTATAGTTGTGTTAGTGTGTTTATGTTTGTTCTTGCATCATGTTTGTATAACAAATAATGATTTACATATATAGAGCAGTGAAATATAAATTTTAAAAACTGATAATCAAATGTATAGAAAGGTTGCAGATTGCAGTTGATAAAGCAATCACAAAATTTACTGGGCATAGTATCATGTGTAAATATAAACATTTAAAACCAATAAGGAGAGATTTCAAATGGTGTGTGTGTAGTGGTAGCCACAATGGTTATACATATACCACATGGAATTGTATGCATGCAAAGAATCAAATTCTGATTCTTTCCTATGCCTTGATACTCATGCTGTGAAGTCAGTAGTTTTGCCACATTTTGCATCACATTATTTTCCAAGTCTATAGCTAGCAAATGAGCTATATGCAAATAAATTATATCTCTATGGGACAATAAATATAACAAGATAGCATCACTGGTGTGCGTTAAGAATATAAACATCACTGATGTACACAAAAAATATAAAATGAAGAGATGAAACTCATTTTATCAGTAATACAGACAGTAGCCTACAGTTTCTAGTTTTAGATAGACAAGAAACTAATTGCTATGATGACAAATGCATATCCACCTTCTAGAAATGATTTGTTTTGTATCTTTTATTAGGATGAATTTTTTTCTTATAGACACCTTTGAGATTTGTCAACTTTTGGGTACAAGATAAAAATGAAGAATTCTTATGCGAATAGTTTTGTAGATTCTGCAGCTATGAATTATCTCAGGTAAGAAGTATTATATATGGTTTGAAAGATAATTTTGTGAGGAATACAAAGAAATTATCAATAAAAATGTAATTTAAACTTAGTTAATGATAAATTAGAAATTATGAACAAACAATAAAGTAATAATTATGTCGGATGTTGAAATTTCTTTTTTTCCTTATTTTTTAAATAGTAATCTCTATTTGTCTTAGACTTATTGTTTTCCTTATTTTTTTTAGTTTTTATCAATGCAAAGTTTTTACTCTAGCATTATTAAAACTGAAGTTATTGTGATAATTGTGTCTCAGGTCAGGTTTTTTAAAAATTCAATATGGCACCTGGAGAATCAACCATTAAATTACACATATATGTATAACAATTTAGTATGATAATATTTTTAAATATTTATATGGCACTTAATTATATTTTGTCTTTATTTAATATGAATGTGTTGCATATACATCTTTATATTTTATATAAGTAACAGCTAAATAAAAATCTTTGTAACAGATATATTATTTTAATAAAAAAGATAATAATGTCTTGTTATTAACATTTATTTATATGTATAACATTGAGGAAATAAAAAGACATTGCCGGAAAAAGCTTTTTTGAATTTAAATAATATATTTGTTGTTAAATAATATATTTGTGTTACTTATTTTTATATTATGTGGAGAAAAAAAATCCTATAATGGATTACATTTATTTCTGCTTTATGTTAGTATTCATACATATATTTATAATTTAATTACATTAAATTATATGTATTGCTTTGTAACATTAAATCCAATTTTTATTTAAAATATGTAATTGTTTATATATGTAACCGAGGTTTAAATTTTAATTTAAACATTTTTAAATTTAACTATATAAATAATGTATATCTAAACTTGTTAAACTAATTGATAAAATGTAATTTTAAACTAATTTTAGTATATGAATTTTTTAATAAATAATGTTCAGATATTATCTGTACTATTATTGTTTTAATTCTTATAAATAATAATTATTACAAAATAAAAATAAGATAATTATTATTTATAAAAGTCAAAACAATATTAAATTTTTTTTATCATCTTCTCTTATACACTTTAAGGCCATCTTTATTTATAATTCCTTCTTTATTTTCCCTTATTGTTTAGACTGTATTAAAATTATTTGTTTTATTAGATAATTTAAAAAGTTTAAATATATTTTTTTATATGATTATATTTTAAAAAAATCTATTTATGTATATATATCATTAAATCTGTAGAAAATAACAAATATGAAAATGTCAAAAGAAGATTACTGTGTATAAATGGATGTGAAAAAAGCAAAACAAATGCAAATAGATTATATTTTACAGTTCTGAAGAAGACACTATCAAAACTCATAAGAAAAAAAAATCTTAATAAAAAGAACGGTTAAAAAGATGCAAAAGAAAGATGTATCTAATTATTACAAACTTTTTATGTCTGCATTCAAATTATTTAAACATTTTAGTCATTAAGTTAAACAATATTTTGGTTAAATTACTTTTTGAATTAAATATTAAATTTAGTAGCTTGATTTGTTCTTTGCATTAAATGTTTCAATTTTCTTGATTATAGATTTTCATTCCACAAATATAATGTTTTTTTAAAAAAAAATTATTTAAGAGATATTGTAGCCATAGTGCACAACCATGGATCACAATCACTGATCACTCGAAGTATCTCTGAAGAATTTTTGAGAGTTATGGAATTCTCAAGAAATTTATACACAATAAAAACAAGGTTTTTTCTTTTCTATAAAAATAAAATATAAATATAATACTATATTTTATTTTTATATTAACACAATAGTAGTCATGTTGAGAAATATTATCCATAATAGGAAAAATGACACGTTTATACCCTACCATAAAACAAATTAATAGTATTTAAACTAGTTTAATCCAGTAGTATTTTAATTGTGATGCATTTTGTTTCTTCCACCATTGAATTTTCACCACTTCTGGGTCAACTCACAATGACTACAATACATTTTGTAACATTTAAATTACTATTGGTATCTGATATTCTTGACATCTGGGGATGCGGACAATCCTAGATAAAGATGATTTGAATGCTTTCTTTTGTAGCATTTATAATTAAAAGAAATTGTTTAGAGTTATTGGTATGCTCTTTATATTATATATTTGTTTTACAAGCATTATTTAAAATAAATTGTAAATTATTTGTATTAAAAAAATTTAAAAATATACTTATAAAATAAAATTACTTTTGTTTAACTGGATTCAGTTGACAGTTGATTGCTTTTTTATATTCACAATTTTAATGAAATAAATTTGCTACGTATTATTGTTGTCATTAGTTACAACAAGATTTGTTATATTTGTTTGAAAAAAGTAGCAAAAAGAGCTGTCATTTGAAAAAGCTGAAAAAATGTAGTCTAGACTACAAGCGATATGAGATATTGATAAAACAGACAAGGATATAAAATTTAAACTAAGCAAGCTAAATACAAACTAATTTGATTTTTGCAAAATTGAGCATAATGAAAAAAGAATTGAGAAACACCTGTTCAGTTTAAAAAATAATATGAAATTAAGGCATTTGAAAATTCATAGAAATATATGATATTGAGTGTGTTCATTGCTAGTTAAATAAACTAATCCAGACACCCAAAGTCAGGATGCACAATGTGATTTGAAACTTTTTATTATATAATTTTTTAACCCTATTAGTTGTTAATTGCATATTTCAATTATCCCCTTTGTACTCTTAACATTTTTTATATGAAAATTAATAATCAGTTGATTTTTCAAATGATGAAACATTGTTTGAATTTAAATTACCGACTTGTCAGAAATATTGGCTATTGATTATAAACAGTTATTCTGAACTGAAGAAATTGGCAATTAAAGTTTTAATATTAGTTTCTTGTTAAAATGAAATATTCATTATGATTAGGTGGAGAAAATGAATTTATGGCTCCTGATCTCTAATATATATCCAAACAGATCCAGTTACCATCTCTGTGGAAGTGGAAGTTTTACATTAATTATTAAATTAAATTTGTTAAAATTCTAATATTATTAAAAAAAAATCCTTTTAACTATATGCATAATTATAGTATATACCTATATAATTGTAAATTACACAAATTTATTTAAATTATTTTTCTAAATTGTGTTTTATTATACTTCTTAATTAGTCAAAAAGTTTAAGAGGTCATGGTAAAATTCTTTCTAAGAATTTGTGAATGGAAATAGATTATGTACCACTTTATTGCAGTACAGTATTAGATTTTTTTTTCTTAATGGAATAAATAGTTACTACATTTAAATGATCTTAAAACAAAAAATAAAAGTTTTAAATTACTCTACTTTGTAAAATCATTGTTTTGTTTTTTTTTTAAAAAAAAAGCCTAGAAGAAAAATTATTAGAACAGAAAAATAGCAATGATTTTATTTCTTTATTTAAAATTTTGTTACTTATACAGCAAGAAATATACTAGATCATTCTGTAGTTAGAGAATATGTATTGTGTTATGATATAATTATTTGACAATATTAAATTGTGTTAATTTCTAATTATTTCTATATGCTATCTTCTTGCTATTTTGCTAACTATTGTGAATGGTTTTTTTTTAATGATTATAATTTTTTTATTGTGAAATATGCAGGGAATTGATTAATAAATATTAAACAATTGGAGTTGAATTATTTATACAATTTTAATGTATGTGCTATTTTTACAAATTATTTTTGCTTTTAAGTGATAATTTTAATTTATTAAAAGTGTATTGAAAATATTTATAAGATTGTTAATGCATTTCCAAATTGTAGTGATTTATAACTATATTTCAAGCTAGAAACCATTTTTACAACTTAATCTTACATGTAAATGTGCTAATTAGAAATGTACTAATAAGAAAATTGGCATGCTTTTAATAAATGTTAACATATTTTATATTTATCTTAATTTTTTTCCCTAAAAAACATATAATGTGACATATTTCTAAAAATTGAATTTAGATTTACTGTAAAAAAAAAACAACAAACCAACCAACCATAAAACGTATAAGAATATTTATTGAATTGAATTGAGAAAAAAAATTAAATCATTTCTTTCAGTGTTTTACTGGAGATTTTGTTGGTTGTATGTGTCTCAATAATTGTTCCAAATAGTATTTTCTGTTTTAGTAAAACATTAGAATAATTTATTTTTACTGCATTGGAATGAATTATGAAAATATTGTAAGATTAATATTTAGTTAACTAAAAAATTATTTTTAAAGTAGTCAACTAAATAAGTGATATAGATTTTTTTTTTTACATATAAAATATTTACAAATGCCATGTTTGTAGACTGTGTTTTTAATATTTTAAAAATTTATTTATAACAAGGTAATTTTTTGTTCAAGCATTACAAAAATGATAAATCAAGTTAAAATATATGTTGTTTTAGTAAAATGTTTTTTTAAAAATAAAATTAAATAAATACTTATATTAAGCATATGTAAATTGAAATTATATTTATAGTTTGCTAAAGATTTCTAAAAGTTTAATTTTTGCTTTTCACTAATCATGTGTGTCCAGTTATGATTGAGCTGTATCTTATTACAATATGTTGCATTATGGTTGGTTTAATATCCATCTGGTTTTTTCTTTTCTATTCTTATTTTTTTTGCTATTGTCAAACATTGAATGTTTTTATGTGTATATAGCAAGACCTGCTACAATAAATTTGTTCTGTAAATAATTAGTAAAAGAAATATTTTTTCTCACTAAATTAAGATTTAAACCATAAATGCTAAGATATACAAAATACGAGAAAAACAGACAAAATATCTTTGCCATTTAAAACTTGGTTATCAATTTAATTACTATCTTCGGCAATAAAATGTACATATCCTTCCTTAAAAATATTTTCCTAGTTGCTTTATATATTTCAATAATTTTAGTTATGAGAGTAAAAAACAAAATTGAAATGTAATAATTTTAATGTCAAAAAAAAAAAAAATCAAAATGAATGTCCAATAAGTGCAAAAACTTAGTTATCAATCTAATTCACTTATCTCTCTTAAAAATGTACATATTTTTCTAAAATACAAGTATAATTTATATACTTGGAGTTTAAATGTAATATAAGGATTTGAATACAGACAGTACCATCATCATCAGATTTCAATGTTATGGACAGTTGAAGAATTGGAGGGTGGAGTAGATTGAAGCCTGTCCACTAAAGTTTGAAGATTTGCTTTCTTAATATAAAACAAGCACTGATTATATGAATGTGTGAGAGATGTTGATCTGGATCAACTGATGAATGTTGATTCAGCACAAAATATGTATATTAGAGTACATTTATCTTTTTCACGTGTGTGGTCATATGGTTATATGAGATAGATAGATAGATAGATAGATAGCTGAAGGGGGCTTGGAAGTCTGTGTTTAAATTTCTTATATTGCATATTTTTCTCTAAATTTATTCTCCTAGCTATACTATAATAATTTTAGCCATGAACCATAAAAGTAGAATTTAAAAGTTGATTAATATTGGCATTAAAAAAAATTCAAAATGAAAATCCAGTAAAATGGTGGAAAATCTAAATGCTATGCATGTAACACTAAATTGATGAATGTCATTGGCTAAAACAAAAAAAAAAAATATTAACATAACTTACTGGTTGATATAGCAACATGTGTTTAAGACTTTTCACAGTATTCTAACTTTAAGTGTCAGACATCATTATCATATTTTTGTGATTTTTTTTTTGCCTTTAGTTTTTTTTCTGAACTAGTTATTTTTTTAAAATTTTTGTACATGCATAAATATTAATTTTAATTATAAGACATTTAGCATCAAAAAGTTGTATCATTATGAAATGAAAAAATTTCTATAAGAGAAAGTTATAAAACAGTCAGCAATTTTTAAATTCTAAATATAGTATTATTAAATCAATGATATATGGCAGGGATTCACAACATTTTTTTTCTGGTACCCCTTGACTAGGCTTTTCATTTATGAGTATCCCCTCTTCTTATAGACTCCTACCCATTTTTCTACACAACCAATATGACTTTTTTTATTATTACACTGTATAATGTTCTTAGGCTAACTAAATATTTAACAAGTCAAATTAATGATAAATTTTGGTTTTTATTTTACATATTATACTTCATTTCAGTTTTTTTATAAAAGCAAAAACAAATAAAAAAAACATTAAAATAAATCACATTAATTTATAACGAAAATTCATGCAAATAGTCAATGATTTTTCTTAATGTACATAAGTCTTCAAATGTAGCTCTTTTTAATATTTCAGTGTGATCACTTAACCTTCTTTCTTAGAGCTGAGTTTTTGAAATCAGGTTTAAATGAAGACAGACAAGTTTATTACGGAATTTATTTTTAATAAAGGCATAGAATAAAAAGGCTGATTCAACAAGCTGTGTATTCATAAAAGGTAATAAATATTTTAATGCTTTTCACTGAGATATGGTTACTCTGCTTTCTACTGCTGCCCAGAAATTAATGACATTTCGTATGAACTTATATTGCAAAGAAGAATCAGTCAAAAGTTTAATCAGGTTTACTTTTTCTGATCTGAATAATTTTTGACTTGTTGAAAGAACAATTCCTTAAATGGATTTGAAATCCAATTATTTTCACTATTTTGCTTTGAAAAATATAGCCTAAATGGCACTATTAATTCTTTTAAGTGAGCTATTATACTAATTTTTACTTCTTTTGACAATTTCAGTTCACTCTCAGATAAGAAACTATAAAGTGTCTCAAAAACTTCACACTCCTCTTTATCGATACAATATTCTCAAAAATCTAATTTCTTAATCATAGCCTGGATTTTGTGAGACATTTTAAAGATGCCTCAAATAAAGTTTATTTATTTCTGAAAAAATATCAGTTACGTACGCAAGTTATTGAAGCCATTCAGTTTCATGAAACTTAGAACTTAATGCAAAATGATCGTCTTCAAAAAAAATTGCACTTCATGTCTCAATTCAGATAATCATGTGACTACTTTTTCTCGTGAAATCCACCTCACTTCAGTATGCAAAAGCAATGTTGTATAGAGATGGTCCATCTCTTCATACAAAGAGTTGAATAATTGGACTTTGAAATGGTTTTAATAAATTTAAACAGCTTTTACAGATTGACTGAGCATCTCTTTTAATAAATATGGCAGAGATTTGATTACAAGGCTTTGTCTATGTATTCAACAATGACTGCAAGTTACATGGGAAGCGATTTTCTTTGATATGACTGCGTAAACCTGTACAATACTCAGGTCAGGACTTTCCACAATCCATAAAAACATCACAGCAATTGGTTTAATCAATTTCTTTTTTCCAAAATTATTCTGAATTTGCATCTGAAAGAGAATAGTGTAATAAAAGTTTTTCCTCAAGAATATTATCATTTAAATATCTTGCAAAAATAAGCAAAATTGAAAACATCAGTGCTTTCATTCATCTGTATAGAAAAGAAGAGGCTCTTTTTTATTCTGTCATCACAGTTACTGTTGATTCAATGTTGTCAGACATTTCTTTAATTCTTTGAGAAATTGCATTATTTGAGAATGGAATGTTATTAATTTTTTGGATATAGTCATCATCAAACATATATTGAACAGCATCTTTGATAGATGAAAATATCAAATTTTCAGCAATTGTATGACTTGCTGCTTTTAGCAATATAACTTGTTCTGTATGATGATTCAATTGCATTTTCATTGTCCTTGTTTGCAAATAGCACAAAAGAAGTTAGATTCAGGCTTCTTAATAGTCGCTGGAAAAAACTGTCATCTTTTTCTACATATATTGGATGTTTTGCCTGTAAATGGTACATTGTCTCTCAATAAACAATGCATAGTGGCTTTGTATAGTTGGCATCTTCCATGAATGAAAATCCACATTTCAAATATTGTAACAGTCAAACATATAATTTGATAACAAGGCTGATGGTACATTGTCTCTCAATAAACAATGCATAGTGGCTTTGGATAGTTGGCATCTTCCATGAATGAAAATCCACATTTCAAATATTGTAACAGTTAAACATATAATTTGATAACAAGACTGAAAGACCAAGCAGGCACTCTCAACCAGCATGCATAGGAGGATTGCTAACCCCATGATCTTAGTTTAAACCCATACCTAGGCTTCTAGTCCCTACTGCATAATTAACACTCTTGATGTCACACAGCTTTCCCTTTTTATATAGCTTGGCTCAGCTCAGAGTTCTGCATAGACTCTTAACTCTTAATCCTTTGCCTCTATCAATTAGTTATTTATTAGTTATGTGGTTCTGACCCACAATGAATTATTAACATGAAATAATATTTATTAATCACAAATAACATCAATGAACAGGGTGGCTTTCATATTTACATATTGGAATAAAGAATAATTTACTGATTATAACAAATGTAATCAAGGATGTTTGTGATCTCAATAAGCAGAAAGGTAGTATGCCTCATTTAATTCACAACGTATTAACATTGATATCAATCAATAAATTATGGGTTATAAATAACTATTTTGATTCTCTTACTAATATTAGGGATACTACTGTCCACATACTAACTGAGAGGCTATAGGCCCAGGCGAAAGCTTAACATAAGGGAGGACTCTTGAAGCATCATGGGACTGCATCATTTGTATGTAGTTCACTGGCCATTGTGATAAGGTGAATCAACTTGGTGATCTTGACAGCATGATTCACTAGGGAAAGATGTCCCAGGCTTCTAGGCGAAGGCTCTCATAAAATGAGGGTATGTGTATTTTATTTATCAAGATTTACGGCATGGAACTCCAATCTATTGACCCTACCTAGTTCAATGATAAATTATATATTTGGAATTTATTTTAAAGACGACTCATCGGGCACAGACCTAACATAGTAGGCACTGGATGCACTGCATGTATACATATGAGTGAATCATGCAAATGAAGTAATGAAAAATATTTAAGATAACCACTGTCACCTATACAGTAACGTAACCACAGGACTTAGTAAAATAATATTTAAGCAACTTTATGCCCATGCTGAATTAAAATAGCAAACTCTTTATATGATCATAGCACAGATCCTATGTAATAAAATACAAATTTATTTGAAGCTTTCACTCATCTACAATATTAATCATAGCTGTCAAGTCTAGCTACTATATATAACATAACAGAGGGGGAATCTTAACAGTCCATAATAATAGTTGATATTTAGTCCATTCTTTGCTATATTAATTTTAATGAAGGATATTTATGGCTCACTCAAGGCTACATATATGGCATCATGCCACACATATGGTGAGGATACAGAGAACTTCATATATAGAGTCATAAAAATAGAATCAATTTACTTATTTATATAATTGTATAGTTATACAGCAACAGTTAAGTAATTATATTTATCAAAGAGGAGGAAATTAAAAGTAATACCACTCGTCTTTCCTCACTAGTTTTTCTTAATAATTTCTAAGAAGAAAAACATTATTACTTAAGATGATGGAGGGACAGAAATGCAGATTGATTCTAAAGTCAACGTATTATTTCTTTTAACTTTCATTTATATATTTTCACCCTTATCGTCTTCTCGTTCCCTGATGTCCCTTGGGATGCTATGAAAAGAGAAATGCCAAGATGATTCAACATTTTTTTATAATGGTCAGGGTGATAGTAAGTTTGAGTCTTACCGTATCTGGCGTACAGGGCGCCACCAGGCTATTGGAACCTGGAAAATTTATATAGTAGGCAGATACACGCTGTTAAGATCTAATTTTTATGTATATATTTTATTTCGATTGTCAGCCCATGCCACTAGCTCATGGAGACGCAGAGATTTAATATAACTTTTTAAAATATATTTTAATAAAGACATTTCAATAAAATAAATAAATAAGCTACTTCCAGAAATAACACACACAAAGATTTATTGATGCATATATAAATATTTAAAAATTGAGGAATAAAGATGATCTTAAATTTATTATATTTAAATTTTATAAATTCGCACAGATGGACGGACTTTTTTAATAAATTTTACTTTAGAATGTTGAGTATAGATAGGCTACACAGATTACTCAGTTAAAAACTTTTCAAAACAATCATTCAATCTCAGACTAAAAGTTTGTAGCCAAACCAACGCCTGCTTCCAGATATATAGTCGCAACCGATGCAATATGAAGATGCTAGCATAAAACCATGCTGACAGGGATGTGCATCTGACAGTGTGATTATTTGAAGGACATGATCCTCGTCCAGTACAGGAATGTGTGTCTGTCTGGCAAAGGAATCATGTATATAAAATTAAAGAGAAGTGCTAGTATGGGGGAGAGTGGTCTATCTGCTGACTTATAGTCCCTATCCATAAAGCTAAAAAAGGTGTCAATGATGCATGAAATATGTCTGCATCCATTGTAACGCAATGACTACATCTTTGGGTCATGCATTCAGTTGGGCATGTTGCCCTGTATGCTAAAGACGCTTCACATTACATTGATATATAGCACCCATATATCCCTCCACCAGCATCGACCTAACTACAAAACAAATAGTCTGAAATAAAAGTCCTTTAAAATAAACATAAACAATTAAAATATAAAGTTATTGATGGAATTGCAGAGGGAAATTTACAATAAACCCAATGGCATTCATCATAAGATGCCGCATTGACTCCAATAACTTAAAAAATATACAAATAAATACATTTGGACACTTCAGCATAAGGTGTCATATTTACTGATATCTATATATTTTAATCAATATGAAAAAAAAAATAATTAGATGTTAACGAATCTATGCAGCCATCTACACCCAACTTAAATTTAATTCATTTAAATAATTTAGTCAATAAATAAAAAAAGTGGAAATGATTCAATTAAATTAGAAAACTCAAATATATAAAATTAAACATTATTAATTGATTTTGAAATCTTAAAAGTCAGATAAAAGTTCATTTTAAAAATTAGGTTTAGTTTAATAAAGCTTGTCAAATATTGACGAAAGTTCTTAATTACTTTTAAATTTTACAGTTCATAACTTACAATAGAAGAGTCCCGGTTCCTGGTGCCAATTCCCACGAAGTCTTTATTGGAAGACCAGTCTTGTTCTGGAGATGGCCTTAGCTGGTTCAATCCTGGTACTATTTTATTGCAGAACCCATATGATTCGGGGTCTGCAATAGTACCGTTCATAATTCATCAGTCATTTCATTTGAAATAAGAGAGGGTGAAAAGTGCATCTTATCACCCATCTCAAAAAAAATCAAGCTGGAACTGTTTTAATTTGAATATTTTTTTCTTTTATACCAATCGTCTGGATTCACTGAACATGGTTGTTAAGGTCCGAGCATTGGTTGCTGCTTCTATTGGACGTCTAATTTTTTTTGTTCTTTTATCTATATCTTTTATCTGACTTTTTTATATAAGAGCCCCAAGGGCTAGTTTGCTTTTCATTTAATTAATAACACAATCATTTCCATTTACTGAGATTACATAGGAATCTTTTTCATTTGTTATTTTTTACTAAAAATATTTTATATTTAAATCTTTACCTTTTTTTATAAAAAAGTACGTTCATATACTTTTTTTTTTATTTAAAAAAAATACTTTTAAAGTTTTGCATCTGTGCAAATATATATACGTTTAACAACTCTTTAATTTTTTTAGCTTTTAGTTTTTATTTACGAACTTAAATTTTAATTTTAATTTTAAATTAATGTAATGGCATATTGTATACCGTTACATAAGATTATTCCCTCCAAATTTTTATTTTAATTTAAAATTAATGTAACGGCATATTGTATACCGTTACCTAAGATTACTCCCTCCATTGTCTAAGTTTTTACAAATAAACAAGATTAAAATAAAATGAAATTAAATAATTTAAACCAGTAAATTTTGCAAATAATTTTTTAAACTTTTAAAGACAAAACTAGTGCATTTATAAGTATTTTAAGTTACAGTTAGTAAATATATTTTTATATTTCGAATGTTAATAAATTGTGAGGTTTTACTGGCAGTATCTGGAGGATTGTTCACGCATTTGGATTACAGGTAGATTATGTATACGGATGCTGTATGTTGATGCTCCTACAAATGATCTCATTCTATAGTGAAGCAGTCAATCTTAGTTTAAGATTGAGCTTCATTGTTTTCACCTACTAATCTGTATTCAAACCCTATATCCCATCTCACTCCTTTAGTCATGTATATATATTTTATGCACCTAAAATTTATAGTTTAATTTTTCAATATTATTATTATTAATTCTTTTTATATAAAGTACATAGGTGCGGCTCATATATATATATATTATAGGAGCAAAAATACTAATAAAAATATTGAATTTTAAAAATATTTTATTATATGTCATTTATACAACTTTTTATTTTAAAGTATTTTTTTTTCCTATTAAACTCCAAGATGGAAGATGCAACCGTTAATTGTCCAAAAATAATTAAACTGTTGGAAACACTATTGTTTTAAATCAGAAGAGATTAGCTAATATTGAGAGAACGGTATTGTTAACATATTACACATCTCTTGAAACTTAAAATGATGTAGTAGTAAATCCACACCTTTCTTACCCTGGTGGGTCAATTTTCCCGCTAATGTACCATCTAACTGCTGCCTGAAATGAAGGAAAGACTAAAGAACTCTGGAATGCTAAATGGAAACTTGCTGTCACATAAGAACTGCCATGCATGAGCTGGGCTCTTTAATATGGACTCTTAAAATGGTGCAAGGTAAATTATTTCAAACTGCCACCATTGAAACTAAATCTAGCTTGCCTAACTAGTCTCAAACTCTACTATCAATTTCTCCTAATGTATAATTTAATGTTGTAACTTTTCTAATATGTAAATTGTTCTCAAATAATTTCTATAAATTTAATTCTCTCATATGCTCTAACTTTCTTTAATTTTGGTGCGATCAATTATTTATTACTTGATTTTATATGTGTGTTTTTATTATTAATATGCCAATCTCAAACAATCTGACGAGTTGAATTTCTAAAATCTTTTCTTTCTTTTTAAATAAACCTTCATGAATTAACATCCCCATAAAATATAATGTATGATAAATTAATACGTTCGCCAGATTGTTTTTACGAATCAACATTTTAGGTTCATTTTTAGTATAACAATTTGTTATTTGTTTAATTCTGAATTTTACCCGGGGTGAATCCAGAACTCAAGCTAATTAACACTCTGAAATCATTTAAAATATTATTTATTCAATTCTGAAAGAGTGACTTATATAACTGCTAGTTATTTTATTTTTATCTATACTCTTAAAATAGTATATGCTTAAATATTCCCAGTTTTTATAAAATCCACGAAGGTGGGATTGAATTATTTTAAATATCAGAAGGGGGGGGGGGGCAATCTAAATGTATATTTTAGTAAATGAAATTTAAATCTCTATATTTATATTATAACTGCATAACATATTATTTGTCTAAATTATGATATTCAAACAAGGGGCATTTATTTTAAAGCAGTAAATCATATTTCCTGTCATTAGTGACATTCATTCATACTGCATTACTGACATTCAGCTCATCTTCGTGGTTATATATATATATATGTGCTTCTTAATCTGGGGGTTGCGACAAGTTCAAACCCATAGATTTCTTTTCAAGCCTTGTCCTGAGGATAGTTGACCTACCCAGGATCATTTATGTCATATCAAAAGGCCTCTGGTGGTAATTCCCATAAGTCTTGCACACGCTATGCCTATCCACTTTGTTCATATAAAAGGCCTGCATGTCGATGATGTCCACGGCATGCCTTATCCACATTTCTCTTATTGCCCAAGAAGGGGGTCAGACTTCGTCGAAACTTTGTTTTTCATCCAGAAGCACGACTTTCCCTGTTATTTCTTGGCTATTATGTCAGCACCGCAAACTTCTTCCTATTATTATTTCTTTTGCTTCATGACCCAGTTTTAATGCTCTAATATTAAAATTGCACTCTGCTTAAATATATATATAAAATGCCAAGTATCCCTACTACTAGTTTTGTTAATTAAATTTATTTTAATCTTATACAGTCCCACCGTTGTAATGTATTACTGTATTTAAGAGTATTTGCCTAGGGGAAAATAGAGCGTTCTTATTACCAACACTAATTAAGAGAATTTTCATTAAATATTTTGTCATATAATCAAATGTAATTTTCAAATGTGTTTTATTTATTTTCATGACCGTAATGGTGTGAAAATAGTTTTCTTATATATATAATGAATCTCGGAACGCTCCCTGAAATCATATGTTAGTTACCACGTTTCAGAACCATATATAAAACCGTTAATAGCAATTTTATGTAAATTTTTTCTAATAGTTGATTGGCTTCTTAATATTGGACCCACCAAAGATGTGTGTTTATTTATAATATATTATTTAGCTAATAAAGAGCATATGAGAAATATAGCATGAATGACAATATATAATTGTCTATAGTTTGGTAGACCACTTGCTCATTCACACACATCCTAATGTATACAATTAAATCATAATGTATAATAATTTGTCATTATATTAAACTATATTTTTATTGTCTAACTTATTTGAGTAGTTCAAATTCCTTTTTCTCCACTTCCAAACGTACGGCAATATATACATATTTTAGTTAAGTCATAGTTAATAGATGTCTCATTGTCTTCTCCGCTGTGCTAGTGGGCCGGATTTAAAATTAATTCTCATGTACCATCATTGTTATGTTATCCATTAGGTGTTTGATCTGGGTCTTAAGGAGTGAGTTCGAATCCTGCCTGGTCTCTGATCTAAATCTCTGGCTTGACTCGGTTTGAAGTACATTTTGTGAGTTCCAGCTGATATTAGATGGATAAACATGTTTTGACCGTTACAATAGTAGCAATGAGTTCTGGATATCACAGTTAAGTAGGTATTTCTGAATCAGCATTTGGGTTAACTAGAATACTGGACAGCTTGGGTCATCCTATGGGAGATGACATCAGGATGCTGTTCTCCTATGATGGTGGAGAAGCTGACATTAAACTACTTGCTCATTCTAGTGCATAGCAATGAGTTCTGGATATCACAGTTAAGTAGGTATTTCTGGATCAGCATTTGGGTTAACTAGAATACTGGACAACTTTGGTCATCCTGTGGGAGATGACATCATAATGCTGTTTCCTATGACGGTGGAGAAGCTGGCATCAAGTTACTTGCTCATTCTAGTGCATAGCACAAGTATATAACAAAATCTTTTAAATAGAGTAGAACTTTAATTAATAATACTTATCATCAACAATATGCTCTTCTGAGTTTATATATCTTCTAAGTTGCCTTGGGGAGCTTTTAAGTTCTACAAGATGATTTTAATGGATTTTTCTATTTTCCTAATCTTAAGTGCTCTTCTATTAGTGTTTCATTTTATAACTACTTAGACCTTCTACTATGTCTGTCTCCTGACTTTTGTTTTATGTCACTTTCAACACCTTGATAAGCATTAAAAGTGTTGAACTGTAACTATATGAGTGATCTTTACTACTGATACAAAAATAAACCACCAATTCCTTCATTCTTTAATGGCTTATCTCCATTAATAAACTCTTTCTCTATTGTTTGTCTACATTAACTTTATCTGACTGTTTGCTTAGCTTTTAATATTTTACTTTCCCTTCCTATTAGACTTTAATTACTTATGTGTGTGAGTTCTAGGTAAACTAATGTATTTAATGGGAATGAGCAGGAATTAAAGAAAATGAAGCAAGTGTATGTGTATCACTTCAGCATTCATCAGAATATATACTCAATTTAGGTGGAGCACTGATGTTTTGAGCTATTTTAATAATGCTAACTTTATCTTTTACCATAACAGACTCACTAGTTATTACATGCTTATCATCTTGTGCTTATTAATCACCACGATGTTTTGAAGTACTTGCTGGCAACTCAGCAGATTGATTTTCAAAGTTAGTTGTAGCTTTTTTTAAAAGTTCATTTTTTCAGCCATATCCATTTTAGGATATAAAATAACATTTAAAAAAATTACTTGAAAATATATATAAAAAGTTAATTAAGCACTTAAATCATGTGAAATTTAATCAAAAAATAAAAATAATTATCCTGCTTTCAATTGCTTTTTAAGAAAATTTTGTAGAAAGGAAGAGATTACTTGCAGGATTGTGGAATATGATAGTGGGTTAGTGACACTCAATTATTAATAAATTCCTAGGAACATACCTTATTTATTTATTTTATTCACTTCCTGAGCAAACTATTACATTACAGCACAGATTAATATACACATTTCATCTTCATGTAAGAAAACTTGTATAGTTATGAAAGCTCTCATTTGAAAACTCTTTATTAAAATTTTTTGAATTGAAAAAACCCCTCTTAAATCCACTTTACGCTTTCAAATTTTTTCAAATTATTTGATATAATTATTCGAAAGCTTAAAAGCTTACAGTCATTTGGAAAAATTTGAAAGTGTAAATGGCTGCTGTACAGCAATTGAAAGCTCTTAAATTTTTTTTGTGGTTTGACTAGAATGTTGAAAAACTTGCAAATATTTTAATGATAATTTGGAAGTTTAAAAGCTTTTTCAAATAATTTGATAATTTTTTCACCATTTGAAAAAGCTTTTGCAGTGTTCACATCATGGGAAAAAAATTTGGTTGACTTTATCCAACACAATATATTGTCTTTACATAGAATTAATTGAATATATTGGTTTACTTGTTTGTCGACATTAAATCTGATAAATATAAAAATAAAATTACACATGTATGAAAATTTATTGAAGATACAGTATATTTCATATATTATAATTTCTAATCAAAATTATCTCAAATTCACAACTCAACCATTCTAGCCAAGAAAATAAACTCTTAAAACATTACCAAGGGTTTCATTGCTACAAGCAGATTTCTCAAGTGTAAAGAACTATAAAATAACATATTTGAAGTAAACATTACCCACAATTCCACTTATTTTTAATATGATACCCTTAATATGATTTCTCAAGTATAAAGAACTATAAAATAACATATTTGAACTAAACATTACCCACAATTCCACTTTTAATATATCCTTAATATTAAAAGAACTTTTAAATATGTTAATTGCTTCTGATTCATAAATTTTTAGTAATAAAGATTCTTTAATTTTTCTTTTTATTTCATTTCACTCAAAAAAAAAAACAATCTTAGCTTTATCAAAATTAATAGTGTGGCCTGTATCTTTTTTATGGATATACAAAGCAGAATTAAGATATTTATTTCTAACCCTACTTTTTTTTATGCTTTGTATATCCACGAAGAAAATACAGGCTACACTATTAATTTTGATGAAGCTAAAGTTGTCCGAGAGAAATGAAATGAAAAGAATCTTTATAACATTTTTTTATAATATTTATCTTTATTATTAAAAATTTATGATTCTGAAGCAATTAACTTATTTAAAAGTTGTTTAATATTAAGGGTGTATTGGAAGTAAGTGGAATTGTGGATAATGTTTAGTTTAAATATGTTATTTTGTAGTTCTTTACACTTGAGGTCTGCTTGTAGCAATGAAACCATTGGTAGAGTTTTAGAGTTTATTTTTTTGGCTTGTCTGATTGAGTTGTAAATTTGGGGTAATTTTGATTATTTATTGACCAGTTTAGTTGTATGCTTTTAATGCTTATAATTTCTTTATCCAACAGAAAAATTAACACAAAATAATCAACTGAAAATGAAAAAGTCAATAATCATATTAAAAATCAGCATTATGACAATTTTGAAATTAAAATAGAGGTTTTAGACTCGATAAATTATAAATTAATGAATAGTAGTAGCTCATTGGTAATTGTTTGGTAATTTTTTCAAAGTACTAACATTTACTCAAAAGAAATTACTTAATAAAAAAAAACTGAAGAAAAACTAATCGAGGGGAACTTAGGGAAATAAGGTTTCATTCAAAATATATTGTAACGTCCACTATGTTATTAGTGTTTTTTATTACGAGTTAAATACTCGTACTCGGTGACCAAATTACGTCCTATTTATTAAATTTGTTTCGTCATACAATTCAGTAAGATTTAATGAACGCAATTATTTTTCCTAGTCACACAACACTCTTTTAACTAATGTAGCTACTAAAATAATGGGATAAAGTAAGCCAGCTTTTAATTTATTTGAAAGGCGCCAGGATTTTGTATCAGAATAATATCAAAATCCACTGGCTAACCCATTTATTTATTTAGCTACGACGACATTTTGGAATCTCCGGAGGATTGTGTTTCAGTACAGCGCTGGCAATTTATTTGAATTATAATAATGTCTAAGTTATAATGAATTTAGAACTATAAGAATCAATAACAATGTAAGTCATATTTTACTTTATTAATACGAAATAAAACATTAATATGATTGAGAGAATAAAATATAAAAAGACAAATAAAGATTAAAACTACAGCTAATATTTGTTTCTTCTATTTGTATGACTCATGGCGACAGTTCATCACGCTTAAGAGTTCAAGAAAGTGATCACTAATATATGCTTTAATAAGTTACTTACCAGTAAGTTTGAATGTTAACGTGCAGGATTTCTAATGTTGACCATGCATGGATTTCTTTAGAATGGATCTGCAGTCCAGTATTCCGGCGATCTTTTAAGTTTTTGTGGTTAAAATCTAGTAGGCGATGGCTTCTTCACTCAGGTAGTTCACGACACAGGTACAAAGCAACTCCAGGAAATGAACTGCTACTACTCGCACATCTTAATATTTCAGTCTATTAGTAACAGTAGTTTGGCCCACTTTCATAATTTCTTCACGTTTATTTTTATTTTTACTGATCTCTGCAGGAAGGACGATCTAAGAAGAACCCTCTGCACCAACTGTTATTCCTTTTGTCCTGTTTATTTATTTTTTTTTTCTGCGCAACTCCTCTGACACCTGTCAATGTGTACCAAATTTAAAAGAATTCAGCTCACAAAGTCTTCTATTTCTTTTCTTGATCGCCATCTTTAATTACCTAAAGAATGTTATCACTTTGTTTCCATGCTGTTGATGACCTTGCGATAATGGTTTATTTTAAATTTAACAAATACAAAATAAGTTTCTCTTTGATTTTGATTATACTTTCCACATTCATTCTCTCTTTTTACTTTCATTAAACACACATAAAAAAAACATATACACTCACGTTGTTTAAATGAATAGATCAAATATATTTATATAAATATATTTTCCAATAGGAATTTATTAATTTAACTTTTAAATTGCCAACGCTATTTGTACTAGGATAAAATACAGTACAATACCTCCGCGGTCAATGACAAGAATAAAATACGGTGTTTACACTCTTCTTTTATTCTCCAACCTTATTTTGGTACATCCATGGTCTTCGGGGTCCAAATCTATCCAGTTTTCTCCTAATGCTATCTGTCAGGATTCGTTTTATATGGCCTTAAGGCTCTCGCATTGAAAGTCTCCTTTTTCATTTGCGAGAGTAAATGCATTTGGACCATTCTCTCTAACTATTTGATACGGGCCTTCATATAATTCCTGAAACTTTTTGCATATACCTTTCTCTGTTTGGCTAACGGGATTTGTCCGGACCCATACCCTGTCACCTTTTTTGAAATCTTTGGGTCTTATACCTCTCCTGTCTACCCTTGCAACTGCGGCATGTCTCATGTTGGATGCTGCCTTTCTCTGATCTATCTTTCCATCGATATGTTCAGGAATGGTTGGCAACTTGTCTTGTATAGCCTCGGTACGGGTTGACGGAACTGTAGCCGAATAGGCACAAACCTTGTGGAACCATTCTCCGTCCAGTTGATATAATTCACTACTCTGGGCAGCTGTTTCACCCACTCTTTATGGTTTGAAGATGTGTATACTCTAAAAAGTTTTCCCAATTTACTCATCACCCTTTCACAAGGGTTTGACTGAGGGTTACGGATAGATGACAATGTGTGTCGTACTTTCATTTTCACTGTCCATTCCTTCCATTCATTGGCCATGAAAGGAATTCCATGCTCAGATAATATTGTCTTTGGTTTGCCCATTTTGGGAAAGTGTTGTGTTTCTAATATGCATATGGTGTTCCTTGTATTAGCCTGCGGCATAGGGTACGCACATACCCATTTTGAAAAAACATCATACACCACTAATATGTACCTCATCTTCCGGAACCTAGGTAATGGCCCGTAAAAATCAATCGCTATCAGATCATTCGGTCTTTTTATTATTATCGGGTTTACCGTTCCTGCGTATGATTTGTTGACTGGTTTAGTTCTCTGGCACAGTTCACACCCTTTCAGCGTTTTAATTATTTGGTATCTCATGTGCGGCCAGTAAAACCAAGTTTTCAACAATCTCTCGGTCTTGTGGACTCCATAATGGCCATATAAGCAGTGTGTATACATAGTTAGTCTATCTTGGAACATCTTGGGCATTACCAATTACCATTCTCCACATTTCCTCCTTTACGTCTACCAAATACCATAATACTCCCTTGCTCAACCGATAGCTCCATATTTTTCGGAACACCTTCCCTTTCTCCATCTTTATTTTTTTCTAAATTATCTATAATCACCTGATATCTGGGATCTAACTTCTGCTTATCACCTAAGTGGTTCAATTCATCTTTTACAGACATGTCAATTTCTGTGCTTAATGCCGTCAGACTTATATCTCCCATTTGCAAATGCCCTATGGGCTCCAAACCTGGATTTCGACTCAAAGCATCTGCCACTACATTCTCCAAACCTTTACAATATGCTACAGAATAATTGAATTCTTGGAGAAACAGACTCCAACGAATCAATCTACTATTAGACAGATAACTGTGATTAATGAATTCCAGACTCTTATGGTCAGTTCTGACTATCACCTCTGACCCTATCAGAGATTGTCGGAATCTCTGGAACGCCCATACCACAGCCAACACTTCCTTTTCCATTACGGAATAATTGACTTCCGGGCCCCCTTAATGGTCTACTAATGAAGTATATTACTCCTTGACTACCGTCTTCCTGTGTCTGCATCAAAGCCGCACCTAGTCCGTATCCACTGCTATCCACTTGTACTATAATGGTTTTCTTAAAATCAGGGTATATCAGCATGACTTGTCCCAAAAATTTCTCTTTGATGCCTTTGAACACTTCATTATGTTTATCTGTCCATTCCCATGGGACATTTTTTTCGTAATAACTGTAATAAAGGTTCCATATCTGCTGCAAAGTTTCTGTAAAATTTATTATAAAAATTACATACTCCTAATAAGGACTTTACCTGTTTCATTGACTTAGGGGCTGGGAAGTCTCTGATGGCTTGTATTTTATCAGGATGAGGCTTAATCCCTGTTTTACTGATCAAGTGCCCCAAGAAACTGACTTCTGCAGCAGCTATACAACTCTTTTGCAAATTAATGTAGATACCTTTGTTTTGGCATTCTTGTAAAAACATTTCCAAATGTCTTAAGTGCTCTCTTGGATTTTTAGATGCAATTATGACATCATCCATATAAATAGTCACGAAACTCTTGATTTCGGGTGATAATACTCTGTCTAGGCACTTTAGCAATCCTGCTCCGCAATTCTTTAATCCAAATGGCATTCTATTAAATTGGTAAGATATGCCATTATATCTGAAGGCTGTATATTGGCGGTCTGCTGGGTGTAGTTTAATCTGCCAATAACTGGCCGTCAGATCTAATGTCGAAAAGATTTCTTTACCACGGAACATGTTCAATAATTCGTTCATCGGTGGAGGCACGTTTTGGTCAGGCCAGGTAATTCTACTAAGCTGTCTCGTATCTAAGCATAACCTAACTGACCCATCTTTTTTTTACTATCACCAATGGGTTGTTATATGGCGATGATCCCTTCGTTATAATTCCCCACTCTTCCATCTGCAACAATTGGTTTTCCACTTCCATTCGATATTGATAAGGCACCGGATACAATCGTGCCTGATATGGCGTGCCATCTATGATCCTAATTCGATGTTCATACCCTTTAATTATTCCCGGTCTATCTGAAAAATTTTCATTATACTTGTCTAATAATTTCTTCACTGTCTTTTCCCATCTTTCC
Organism: Epiperipatus broadwayi; assembly: GCA_028023455.1. Classification (NCBI taxonomy): domain Eukaryota; kingdom Metazoa; phylum Onychophora; class Udeonychophora; order Euonychophora; family Peripatidae; genus Epiperipatus; species Epiperipatus broadwayi. Next base: position 2,352,515 of record JAQFVV010006242.1, on the reverse strand, counting down.
CCTCGCTCCCTCTCCGTCTCGCTTCGTATACTACATGTTTCTTTTGGCAGTGTCTTTTCTTTTGATTTAAATTCTATTATTTCCCCTTCACATGTAATACTGCCTTTTTTATAGTTAATTAAGCACCCTGTTTTATGCATAAAATCCGACCCTACTATCATATCGTGTATGAGTCCCTTCAATATCAACAAAGTATTTTGTATGACTCTTTCCCACTCTTATTAGTACCCATACTTGTTTTGTCTCTAGTTGGGCCTTTTTATTATTGGTCAAAGTTACTAGGGACTTCCTCACTGGTAGAGTTCGAATGTCATGGGTTTGTTGTATCATCCGTGCATATACGGTATCAGACATGACTGATATTTGACTACCAGTATCAAACAACGCATGTACTTCAATATTATTAACCCATATTGTAATTTTCGGGCATTCTTTGGATGCAAACTTTATGGTCTCCTTATCCCATTCGCAAATCAGATTATTTATTTCTTTCGTTTCACCTATCATCGCTTCAATATCTCTGTACTTCGTATACTTCGCTTGATTTCTATTCTATTGTTGCTTTTATTAATACATTTGCCGAAGCTGCTCCACCCTGCTGTCACTTTACCTTATGAGCTACTTTATTTTCATCATTTTGCCTACTCTTTTTTTTTACCTACATACGCAAAACAAAAACAAAAAAAACCCACAAAACTCTTTTATATTTAACTTTTATTATTTACTCCTATTTTAGGACGTGGCTCTCGTCGAAGCCTCGAATTGGGCGGCATTGTAATGTCCACTACATTATTAGTGTTTTTTATTACGAGTTAAATACTCGTACTCGGTGACCAAATTACGTCCTATCAAATTTGTTTCGTCATACAATTCAGTAAGATTTAATGAACGCAATTATTTTTCCTGGTCACACAACACTCTTTTAACTAATGTAGCTACTAAAATAATGGGATAAAGTAAGCCAGTTTTTAATTTATTTGAAAGGCGCCAGGATTTTGTATCAGAATAATATCAAAATCCACTGGCTAACCCATTTATTTATTTAGCTACGACGACATTTTGGAATCTCCGGAGGATTGTGTTTCTGTACAGCGCTGGCAATTTATTTGAATTATAATAATGTCTAAGTTATAATGAATTTAGAACTATAAGAATCAATAACAACGTAAGTCATATTTTACTTTATTAATATGAAATAAAACATTAATATGATTGAGAGAATAAAATATAAAAAGACAAATAAAGATTAAAACTACAGCTAATATTTATTTCTTCTATTTGTACGACTCGTGGCGACAATTCATCCCGCTTAAGAGTTCAAGAAAGTGATCACTAATATATGCTTTAATAAGTTACTTACCGGTAAGTTTGAATGTTAACATGCAGGATTTCTAATGTTGACCATGCATGGATTTCTTTAGAATGGATCTGCGGTCCAGTATTCCGGCGATCTTTAAGTTTTTGTGGTTAAAATCTAGTAGGCGATGGCTTCTTCACTCAGGTAGTTCGCGACACAGGTACAAAGCAACTCCAGGAAATGAACTGCTACTACTCGCACATCTTAATATTTCACTCTATTAGTAACAGTAGTTTGGCCCACTTTCATAATTTCTTCACGTTTATTTTTATTTTTACTGATCTCTGCAGGAAGGACGATCTAAGAAGAACCCTCTGCACCAACTGTTATTCCTTTTGTCCTGTTTATTTTTTTTCTTTCTGCGCAACTCCTATTGACACCTGCCAATGTGTACCAAATTTACAAGAATTCAGCTCACAAAGTCTTCTTTTTCTTTTCTTGATCGCCATCTTTAATTACCTAAAGAATGTTATCACTTTGTTTCCATGCTGCTGATGACCTTGCGATAATGGTTTATTTTAAATTTAACAAATACAAAGTAAGTTTCTCTTTGATTTTGATTATACTTTCCACATTCATTCTCTCTTTTTACTTTCATTAAACACACATAAAAAAAACATATACACTCACGTTGTTTAAATGAATAGATCAAATATATTTATATAAATATATTTTCCGTTAGGAATTTATTAATTTAACTTTTAAATTGCCAACGCTATTTGTACTAGGATAAAATACAGTACAATATAGTTTATTTAAATTCATTGTTTTGTAATATTTATTTTTATAAAATTTTTACTTATTTTTTTAGTTTGCATTTCATTTTTTTCATATATCACTATCCCAACAAAAATTATTACATCCTTTTAAGTTTTTATTGTATTTCTGTGACATGTTGACACAGTAATAATCCAAAGTATACTAATGTTTGTCAAATAATTTGAAAGTGGAAAAGTGCAGATCTTTTAAGCTTTCAAAAAATTATATCAGTTAATTTGAAAAAATTGAAAGTATAAAAGCTGCTTTAAACTTCACCATGCAAAAATTAATATAAAAGATATCAATACATTCAAGTTTTGTTTTTACAAAGAAAAAATATGAACAAAAGAATTAAACAAAATCGATATTTTAATTGTATATGAATATATACTCCATATTGAAGAGTTTCAATTTAAATTTACATTTAAAATTTTTAATAACGATTTTTCAAATGAGAACTTTCAAAACTGTTTCCATTTTTTTATATGGAGATGAGACATCTAAATATGATCTATCTGTGTTTACAATTATCTTTGTAAACCTAAATTATAATATTGTTTTTGTATTTTAATTTTAACACTTTATTGCTTTTGATTTCCACCATTATGAATAATATTTTGATGTATGCGCCACTAGTCTGCACATATCCCCAGGGATACATATACCACAGTTGTGAACCACTGTTATATACTATTTTTTAAAAATGATGATTAAGAAACCAGATAGTGAAAAGGATTTGACCTTGAACAATTTCCATTGTAACATATTTTTTTCGCTAATATGGATTAATTAAAACAAATGGAAGTTAATGAGGCAATCATTTGTGAAATTTTTGAATGTTTTTTGCTGTTTCTTAATGCACATACTGTTTTCATGAAAGAATTTACTGCCAACAAAGTATGGTTCACCAGATTAGATAGCATTACAAGGCATGGTAAGCTGCTAGTGTGAATAGAATTGCTGCTTAATGCTATCTTTAAGGAAGACAGAAGTTCTGAAGTCAACAATCTTTAAATTTTAATTTATGCTTTTAAAGGGTTAATTTTATTTTATTTTTGGATAAAATATAACTATAATATGTACAGCAATTTAATTTATGTATTTTTATATTTGTGTATTTGATTTTTCCACTTTAAAGATTGTTTGGATAGTAACTTTTGGAATCAATTAATTCACTTTAACAGAGTCCACTATATATTTTAAGACTACTGCAACTATTTTTTTAATTATGTTAAAACTTATATTGAGTTTTATATCCACATTATAGTGACAATTTTATTAAATTTAAAAACTAATTGCATTATGTCTTCATTCAACTGCCTTTAGTAGATGAAAATATTATTTCCAGGTTGTTTTGTTTTTTGTTTGAGATATTATTAAGATTGATAACAACATAATATTAATTAATTAAATTTAATAAAGTCAGTATAAGAGATTTTCATAGCTCCTAAAATTATGTATTAGAATGTTATCATTTAATTATACTATTATATATAATTATATGTAAAAATTTATTTTCATTTTTTATTAAAATAAATATTTATTGTGGTTTATTGGTTTTTATTTTTTGTTTATGTGTTAAGTATTATTTTTCTGATTTCAAGTATAATATATCACTCTTCCTCTTCTTGTTGTTCTTTATAATGAGATATATCTGCCAATTTTTGCACACAATCCATAAAATTTATGCATTTTCATTATGTCTTTAAATCTTTACTACCCCCCCCCCCCCATTTTTTGAAAACTTACTTTTTCTTCAATGGCAAATTTCTTTGTTCATATAAGTTGCTCTCTTTACTAATAATTTGCTGCTTATTCTAAATTTTAATATTTTTAATTACTAAAATACTATTATCATTAAGTTTTACTAACTTTTCTGTTTAGCTTTGTCAACCATCAAGATAAATTATTACTATTGAAATCAAGATAAATTATTACTATTGAAAATTTTTAGTTACCTCAGTATATATTTGATCAATGAACTTAACATATGTAAATCATTATTAGCAGCCATTTGTAAATGAATATGACAATTTTAACTCTGGAAAACATATACTCATTCACATTAAAATGAATGTATATTGGTTATTTAGTGCAATAAATTAAAAATAATGTACTAGGATAGTAATGAATCGTGTTGATAAATGAATATCTAGCTATTGTCTATTAGAGAAAAAACAAGAAGGAAAAATATTAAATTTTTTACATCTTCATTTAACAATTTTGATGAGTAATACTGTTTTCATTATTTCTCTAAGACAATAGATTGTAGGGCAAACCTGGTAAGTTTTTAAAAAGTCTTTATTTTTTATCATATAATTTAATATGAAATCGATATATTTAAAATATTATTTAATTCTAAATTTATTATTATGTTCTCATCACTTTGATTGCTAAACATTTTATGTACATCTTCACCCTGATTAGCGGGGAACCGTTATTTGAGGATTTGACCTAGCAATCATCATCAATTTATCAATTACGCACTTTCAAAAAAATTTCCAAACTTTTTTTAAAAAATAACTATCGGTTTTTTAAAATAATGGCCATTTTGTGAGATTAATGATATCATAGGATAGTAATTTTATTAAATCTTAGTCGAAAATAAAATGTTAACATTGATGGTAAAAATATAGAGTACTGAGAATATTCATTATACTATATATTATTATTGTTTTGATTATAGAATTAGAGTACAATTAATGTATTTTATCTGATTTTCATCCAGTATCCTTTAAGACAATTAATGCTTTCATTTATGACTTGTTGAAAGTAAAGAACAATTTCATTATTAATTACTGCAAATGCAAAAAAGAAAGCCACTTCCATTCAATACATTAAGTAATCAAAAACATATTTTGAATACACACAACAATAAAGTATAATAATATTAAATTTTAAAATGTTTACATTAGGTAAAATATATTCATTTAAACAATGTTATGGATTAAAATATTTACTAACATTATTTTGCTGGCAACAGAAAATATGTTAAATCCTAATTGTAAATTATTTTGAAAATAAAAAAATGATTTTGTGCATCATGCAGATAATAATCAACTATAATGGTCAAGGGTTAACAAATTTAAGTTAAAAATATGATTTATTTGCTCAATTTTAAATCACTAATCTCATAATTTGTATCTGATAATGGCAGCTTTTATTGTAATTATAAAGAATGCATTTTTACTGTACATTGCATTTCTTTAGCAATTTTTTATTTAATTTCACTGCATGTTTGTAAAATAAATAAATTCATAAAGTGCTTTAAAAAAACAATAATAACAAATCAAAATTTTTTTTTTGTTTTATTGACTAAATGTCACAAAAATTAAAACTTCTATAATAGAATATAAAGTACATTAAAAATAATTTTTAAAATGTACATTGTTATTATTTTTTTTTAATTTTAAAATGTACCTGGTACAGTTATTAATTATTATTTTTATTAATACTTTGATTTAATGAATTATGATTCTGGAAATATTCCCTTCCTACATAAGAAGTAAAATGGCAGATGCAAAAAAAATTATCTATATTTTAAAATTATAATTACCAAAATGTTTTTGTACAAATATATTATACCACATTTTATATTTTTATATTGGACTATTTCCATGATCTAATATGTGTATTGAATATCTTTAAAAAAATTTAACTTTATTTAAATATTCCAAATACATTCAACTGTTATTAATAGCACATCAAACAAGTTAGTATATGCACAACATTTTGAGAGGTATTATTCTCCGTTCTTCAGGTGTTGCTGGCCTGACCAGTGACAGTACTAGCATGGGATTCAAACCTGGTCTTTAGATTTTTGAATAATGAATTTTAAGGTAATGCTCTAACCAACTGAGTCATTCTGCCAAATACTACAGTCTATAGTAATTTCATATACTTATGAGGTTTCTTCTGATTTCTCCACTTTTTCTTAAGAGCAAAGTTGATTAGTGGTTTCCATACATTATGTATAGTCACACTAGGTTGGCTTATGGGATTTTTTGCCATTGTCATGTGAGCAGCTTCTTTAAATTTTCTTTTTTGTATCTTTTTTTCTCTATCCAATATTTTTGTATTTTCCCAATTAAACATTTGTTCATTGGCACATACATGTTCTACTACCTTAGACACATCTGTTTTCTCTCTTCTAATCATCAGTTTGTGTTCTTGCAAGCACTTTTCAATGGGATGACTGGTCTCACCAATATATGTTCTTTCACATTTATGTGATATTTTATAGCTGCAGTTTTTTCTTTTCATTTCAAGTGTAAGCTTTGTAGATTGTTAGAATTCCTCTGAGCGTGATATGGTTCTGGAAAGCTGTTCTGATGTCATACTGATTGCAGATTTTTCTTAATTTGTCTGCTATTTTTGGAATGTATGGGTATACTACAGTACCAATAATTGTCTTTCTCTTGATGGTTCTTTTTGTTGTCTATTTAACATTTTCTTAATAACAGCCAATGGATAATCATTTTTCATAAGAGTTTGTTCTATATAGATCTTTTCTTTTTCCAAATCGCTGATTTCTGAACAAACTTCTTTTGCTCTATTCCATAGTGATAATATAACTCCATGTTTTGTGGTTCTGGTGTGATTAGATGTATAGCCTAGGTATTTTCCTGTATATGTAGGTTTTTGGTAAACTGTAGTTTTGATTTTGCCATGAGGGAGTCTTGACACAAGAATATCTAAGAATGCCAATTTTTGTTCTTGTTCTCATTCTGTTGTGAATTTAATTGAAGGGGATATATGATTAGCAATATTTACATGGAAGAACTTGAAACTTAGCCATAAAAACTACTCCATATCCATCTAAAGTTTGGATTCGCTATGTGGATGATACATTTGTTGTATGGCCATATGGTAAAGTACTGCTACAGACTTTCTGGAAACACATCAACAATATATCCCCTTCAATTAAATTCATAATAGAATCAGAACAAGAACAAAAATTGGCATTCTTAGATGTTCTTATGACAAGACTCCCTCATGGCAAAATCAAAACTACAGTTTACCGAAAACCTACACATACAGGAAAATACCTAGCCTATACATCCAATCACACCAGAAACACAAAACATGGTGTTATACTATCACTATGGAACAGAGCAAAAGAAGTTTGTTCAGAAACCATCGATTTGGAAAAAGAAAAGAACTATATAGAACAAACTCTTATGACAAATGTTTATACATCAGCTGTTATTAAGAAAATGTTAAATAGACAACAAAAAGAACCATCAAGAGAAAAGATAATTATTGGTACTGTAAGGTACCCATACATTCTAAAAATAGCAGACAAATTAAGGAAAATATGCAATCAGTATAACATCAGAACAGCTTTCCAGAGCCATACCATGCTACGAGGAATTCTAACATCTACAAAGCCTAAACTTGAAATGATGAAAAGAAAAAACTGCATCTATGAAATACCATGTGAATGTGGAAGAACATATATTGGTGAGACCAGTTGTCCCATTGAAAAGTGCTTGCAAGAACACAAACTGATGATTAGAAGAGAGAAAACAGATGTGTCTAAGGTAGTAGAACATGTATGTGCCAATGAACATATGTTTAATTGGGAAAATACAAAAATATTGGATAGAGAAAAAAAGATACAAAAAAGAAAATTTAAAGAAGCTGCTCACATGACAATGGCAAAAAATCCCATAAGCCAACCTAGTGTGACTATACATAATGTATGGAAATCACTAATCAACTTTGCTCTTAGGAAAAAGTTAAGAAATCAGGAGGAACCTCATAGATAAGTATATGAAATTACTACAGACTGTTGCCTTTGGCATGGTGGCTCTGTTGGTTAGAGTGTTACCTTAAAAATTCATTACTCAAGAGTCTCAGGACCCAGGTTCGAATCCCATGCTAGGACTGTCACTGGTCAGGCCAGCAACACTTGAAGAGGGAAGAATAATACCTTTTGAAATGTTGTGCATATACTAACCTGTTTGATGTGCTATTATTAACAGTTGAATGTATTTGAAATGTTTAAATAAAGTTAAATTTTTCTAAAGACATTCAGTACATATATTAAATGATGGAAATAGTCCAATATAAAAATATAACTAGAACAACTTCATCACAAACCTTCAGGAAAACAATATTATACCACAGTTGTTTTTTTTCATAAGTAATGTGCTTAATAAAATAATTAAGGACTTTTTTAAATTTAAGCTTTATTTTTTTAATCAAATTTTTATATATTTTAAATTTAAAATAATGAATTAATTTTTCTCTTATAGGAACTCATTATAAGTGCTGTTTTTTTTTAGGTGAGATCTTTGATTTATGATGCCTTTTGATGAACCAATTATCCTTGCTAACTGGGATAAAAGTGCTATTTGAAAGCTACGATACAAAACTTTTAATTCTGATTTTTTTCACACTTGATCAAAATTAAAAACATGCAAAGTTGATTGTTTAACTAATATTATATACAAAACTTAATTTTATTTTCTTTGAATTATATTTATGGTCAGACAAAAATCTTTCTGGATTTAAGAATGTTTTATTTCATTTATTTAGTTTTGATTCAATTTATTTTAGTTAAATTGCATTGATTTTTGAGTTAAATATTTTTTTTGCTATTTGTAATTAATTTCATTGATTTATTATATCTCTTAACTTCAGGATTCTTGACCTTGTTATTACAAACAAAATTTTATTGTCTTTGTTATAAATTTAAAATATGGGAAAATTTTAAGCAAAAATTAAAAAAAAAAAAAGTTTTAATGTGTGAAACTGACAATCGAAAATCACCAGTTTTGCATTGGTGGTTGAGAGGTCAGCACGACTGCCTTGCACTTCCAGGCAATTGCCCGGGTTGCGGGTTCGCGTACCGGCCGATGCTATAACACACACACACACAAAGAAAATCACCATTATAATGATTGACAAATTAGTTAAATATATATTTAATTTATTAAGATATAAAGTTTATTTCAACTAATATGACTTGAATAATTAAGGAATATGTAATCAGTAAAAAAAATGATGTGGGATAAGCATTCAACCTAAGTACAAAAGAAAAATAGATTAAAATTAATTTTTTTTACCAATTTTGTATATGTGTGATAAAAAATCTTTTCCATAATTCAAATAGCAATTTAAAGTTTTTTCTATTTCCTTTGTTTTTTTTTATATATATTTAACAAGGGTTAGTATATTTTTGTTAAATGTGTATTATTAGAATAAATAAAAATTTGTAAATATTTTTGTAGAATTTAGAACTTTTGCATTATATTGTCATCTCAAAGTAAATTGAATTGACAATTTTTTTTAAGATTTATAACATAATAAGCATTATTAGTGCATCTTATTTTTACATTAAAATGTTTTACTTATACAGTGTGCATATATATAATGTAACAATATGTAATTATTAGGTCTTTTTGATTTATTTATTTTTTTTTTGAATTTTTTTAAATTCAAATTTAATTGTTATTATAATTTTAAAAATTATATTGTATGTATAATTTAAAATATTTTTATTATTATTTACTGCTGTAAAGTTTAGTAAAATTTATTTATGTATCATTAAGAATAATCATAATATGACAAAAATCTATATGTGGCAGCCAAATTTAAAAATAAAAGAAAACAATTTTATTGACAAAGCAAATTTTGTATTACCAAGATTAAATATATCAATTTAAATATCTGTTGCCATTACATTTCATACATTACTTATTAAGTATAATAGTAAACCACTAAACATCACATGATCACCATTTCTTATGCTTGCTCATAACTGTTTTTAAAACAGGTAAAACTCCATACAGTACTGCCACTCAGTGCAAGCCATAGTAATCAATAGATGCCAGAAGGCTTATGCATAAAATTCCTATCCAGTGCATACTCATCCAATATCCCCAGACTAGTTTCTCGCTTGTGGCTTTCACCAGTGAAGAGCTCTGGATCTGAGAGCACTACACCTAGATCTTAGGATCTAATGCAACCCTCCACCAGCCACCTTTTATCTTTACTTAACTACGAACCTATGAGAATAAAATTGAAAACACAATAATATTTTCAATCCAAGCTAGGTCCGAACTCAGTTCAGTATCCATACATTTTGGTGTCTTAGGCAGGATTGATATTAAACCACTAACCATCACATGATCACCATTTTTTATGTTTGGTCATAACTGTTATTAAAACAGGCAAAACCTTCATAGTGCCATTCAGTGCAGGCCATAACTGTTTTAATAACAGTTATGAGCAAGCATAAGAAATGGAGATCATGTGATGTTTAGTAATTTAATACCAATCCTGCCTAATAGGATAGTGATGGGTATGGTTATTAAAGAACCAAAGTCACCAAAGTGTATGGATATTGATCTGAGTTCAGACCTATATGACTATATAAGTTAATGAGCTTGGATTGAAAATATTATTGTGATTTCAATTTTATTCTCATAGTTTTGTAGTTAAGTAGAAATAAGAAATGGCAGTGCTCTCAGATCCGGGTCTCCCACTGGCGAAAGCCGCAAGGTGAAACTAGTTTGGGGATATTGGATGAGTAGGTACTGGATAGGGATTTTATGCACAAGCCTTCTGGCATCCATTGATTACTCTGGCTTGTACTGAGTGGCAATACTATATGGATAGTTTTACCTGTTTAAATATAATTGTGTTAGGAATCTAGGTTGATATGATCAATCCCAATATAAAAAAAATCCCAGAAATTTAAAAAGTAGTATTAAGATAATGAATAGCACAGAGAAATTAGTTTATCTATTTTTAGAAATGAAATGATTAATTACTATAGGCCTATGAATTGACATAAAAAGATATATTTATAGAGAAGAAAATGATGGTCAAATCATGGAGCAATAATTTGTTTTTTTATCTAAAAGTAACAAAGTATTTTAACTAGAATTGTTTAAGTGATAGCTTCAAATTTTGATGCCAGTTAGATTTCATTATTGCATTTGCCTGACCCTATCAGTAAATGGAATTCAAATCTTGGTAGACCATGAAATTTTTTAAATCCCTAAAGATTTAATAAACAATTTAGAATGTTTTGGGTTGTTAGTTCATAGTCTCTCTAAATAGATCTTCCAGTATTGCTTGATAATTGGTATCTGACTATTCATGAATGAAGTGCACTGTATCAATATTCACTACTTTAATTATATGCTATTTAAAAAAATATGGATTAAAAAAATTTGCAAGTAAACAAAAAATAAAAACATTAAAATTTGTAAATTTTATGATGAGGGGGCAGCCATTTCCATGCTGTATATGATCACATTTATTAGTAATGTTTTTTTTTTTTTTTTTGTTATGCTGAAAATACATTTTATTCTTCAGTTTTTTTTTTTTTTTTTTTTTCAAAAAGATTGATAATGATACATTGTTTCATATAATAAAGTGTTTTCTAGGTATAAAGATAAAAAATTTCCAAAATTTTTAAAAATTCATAAAGTATCTTTCTTAAGCAATAAAATGAAAGTTTATATGAAGAGTTTATCTAAGAATTTTTAACTACATGTAGGTGTTACTAAATAAATTCCAAAATCTATATAGATTTAAGAACATTGAAACTGGAGAGGCTTTGTTTTCCAATAATGAGACTGTTATTTATTATCTTTTTATAGGCAAAAAAAGTTATTGAAAAAAAGAGGATATTGCCCAGTGTGTTTACTTGCTATGAAACTGGGTTCTGAAATATTATTTGTTTGAGAAGGTTAAAGCCTGACATTTTTCGTTCATTTTATTTTAAAAAAATATGCTCTTTCAATTTATTATTAATAACTATATATTTTTATTAATACTATAATCTTAATTTATATGTATTTATTATGTACATGTAAAATCGTCTTAATATATGTGTGCATGTTGAAAACAATATATATTATAAGGAAAACTTTTCAATAAAACATTATCTGTTATCCATAATGTACAATGTGTTTAGTGGAGTTTTGGAACAAAATGTAGGGAATATTGTAGCTCTGTTGTATTACTTTATATCTCAGAATTCATGTATATGTTTTAATTTGTAATGTAGCTTTCTAAAATGAGCAACATAAATATGAGGGAATTATATCCATATAGCTAACTTCAATATATACATATTTCTATTCTAAATCACTTTTAGTTTAATATTTTTTAAGTTAGGTTATCAACATTTATAAATGTTATTAAATTTTAAATAAAGATTTAAACCAGAAAAGGCATACATCACTTTAAAAATATCTTTTATTCATGCTGAGCATGCTTTCATTATCTTAAGCATCATAATCATAGCTTTTTGTTTTTAATCTTGTGCAAGTACATATAATAACAAAATGTATTAAGACTAAAAACAAAAATCTACGACTGCAATACTTAAGATGTTGAAAGCATGTTCAGCATTAATAAATATTTTTAAAGCAATGAATCCCCTATTCTGGTTTAAATGTTTTAAAATTTATTTAAAATTACAAATTGAAACAAGTTTGAATTCAGATGGTTAAATATTTTATATGATTTATTATTAATTACTTATATGTACAAATATTATGGATTATAAACAAGTCACAACATTGTTTTCACGTATTTAGAATGCTTTTGCATACCATTTCAGAAAGAATAAGCATTCACAATGATAATTAATTACAACATGAATAAATTATAAAAAGGAAAGTCTATAGCAAAAATTGCAAACAAAATAAATAAAATATGCAATGTATTGATAAATTCTTTAGTTTTTAAAATGATGATTCTGTAGCACATAATGGCTTTGTTTGCATCATAATTATATAGCTTTTAATAATATATAGTAGCATTATATCAGCTTATGTACTACAATTTTTGGCATAATTTTATGTTTAATGGTCTAAACTAATGTTTACTGATTCTATATTTTAGCATTTATTTTTATGCCTATATAACAGAAGTTATTAGCAGATAAAATCCTAAAATATAGAACTAAGAAGGTCCTTGTGGTAATTATTTACATTATATTAGTAAGCAAAAAGGTTAAATTTAAGGTAATTTTTTTGTTTCAAATATATTTTCTTAAACTGTTTTGCTTTTATAATCATATTTTTTTAAAAATATTTAAACCTGCATAGTGAGAAACAAGAAAATATTATATTGTATAATACTTATAAAACAGAAAGGTACAATTTTTTATTTTTTAAAATAATTGTTTTAATATATTTTTATTATTTTTAATATAAAATAATACTCATACAGAATTTGAATATAAAATTGTTAATAATATTATTGTACCAAGTATACTTTGGACGTTTTTATGTCACATTCATTAAGCAAAAAAATAATTTTATTTTGCTGTAAACTTTCTTCAAAAGATAACGGTACAGTTTAAGTCTGAGATAGGTACATTTAATTATTACTTAAAGTGGTACTTGGGTATTATTCCTGCAACCTAGGAAAGATATGATGACTTTTCACATACGCAATAAAGGCATAATCTTGCGATCGTTAAATAAACCCGGGTTTTTATTCTCATCAAAAAACATGTTTTTGAACATGTTTTAAAACATGTCAGCCAAACCTATTATGTACCTGCGTTTTTGGAGATTGCTGATTCAAAAGTTTTTATTTACATTTTAAAGTTACTTGTTGTTATTGTGAATTTTTTTTTATCCATTTTTAATTTCAACTTCGTTATTTACCTGTGTGTTTTGATTTTTGGGTTTTTTTCAATTCCAACTTTGTTATCGACTTCTGCCTTTTTTGAATCTTTGTCCTAAAACCATCTGATTAGTGTGCTGCAATTTACAGTTATGTTTCTATTTACTAATTGAATTAATACGTTGACTTTGTTATTACTGCTGTTGTTTCTTTTTTATCTGATCAAAGTGCTGCAATTTACAGTTATTTCTCGAGTCTGAAAACCATTTGCTCAAATTATTGCAATTTACAGTTATTTCTCCAGTCTGCTGCAATTTTACAGTTATGTTTCTATTTATGGTACTAATTGAATTAATACGTTGACTTTGTTATTACTGCTATTGTTTCTTTTTTATCTGCTCAAAGTGCTACAATTTACAATTATATTACAATTTATTAATTAAATTAATATGTTGACTTTGTTATTACTGCTGTTATTTCTTTTTTATCTGATCAAAGTATTGCAATTTACAGTTATTTCTCGAATCTAAAAACCATCTGCTCATAGTGTTGCAATTTCCAGTTATTTCTCCAATCTAAAAATCATCTGATCAGAGTGCTGCAATTTACAGTTATGTTTCTATTTACTAATTGAATTAATATGTTGATTTTGATATTACTGCTGTTCTTTCTTTGTTATCTGCTGAATACAGTTATTTCTCCAGTCTAAAAACCATCTGATCAAAGTGCTGCAATTTAGAGTTATTTCTCCAGTCAAACTGATCATAGTATTGCAATTTACAGTTATTCTTCTATTTTTCTAATTCAATTAATACGTGACCTTTCCTGCTCAAAGCACTGCAATTTACAGGTTTTTTTCTTTACTAATTGAATAAATATGTTGATTTTGTTATTACTGCTGTTTCCTTTTTTTTGTATTTCATCCATTTAAAAAAAAGAAATTGCCATTTGTTTATTCCGATTGCTTGGTTAAATTCCATTTACAGCATGTATTGCGCAATCACATGCTCTACAACCATTTCAGACAAGAAGGAAAGGCGGGGAGGGGGCTGACAATCACCATTTTGTATGCAAGAATTCCATTCTTCAACTACTCCAGATGTTCTATTTCAGATATAACAGTAAGTAGTCTCTGTGTGTATGTGTAATATTTTGTGATATGATTTTAAAAACTATTCATACAAATATCAGTATTATTCTTTGTTGAAAATCAATCAATTCAATTTAGTTTGAAAGCGTTGTCTGCGTAAGTGTATATTTCATTGAATAGTTTCTTTTTGACTTTTAGACGGATATATTTGTGTTAGATTAGAAAGGAGTACTTTTCACATTCGTATCAAAGCATTGCTAACTTTTTAATGTTTGATATTGCCAAAATAACACCATTAAAAAGTTAGTAGGGTATTGATACAAATATGAAAAGTTATCCTATCTTTCCTTGTTTGCAGGAATAATACCCAAATATCCTTAAAAAGTATAAATATATTTTACAAACTTCAAATATATTAGCATTAAAATAAAGTTCAATTCCTCTTACTAAATTTTAACATATATAAATTATTCATCAATACTTTTACATCAAGAATGTTGTTTAGAGGAGATAATAATCATATGAGAATCTTATAATATTTACATACCTTTAGAAAATTAATTCTAACATAACTATCATTATAAAATTAAAACATCCTTTTATTAAAAAAATTAATTCTATCATAACTATTACTTACATTCATATTGGCCTTTCAAGCCAATTGTGCAAACGCTTTGCGAGTGTTAAATAATAAATGAATACCCTCTGACCAATACAAGATATAGAATTTATGCAGGAATAAAAAGAATCCCTCTTATTCCTACGACTCAAATATTTATATATGAGCAATTCTGAAGTACTGGCACAGAAGGTGTGACAATATAACAGTCACTTTAAATTACTATATACAATGTCTGAATGAATGATGCCGATGAAAATTTCTAGAATTTACTAAGCGTCATTCCAACTGAAACTTAATCATATATATAAATAAGCATTTATTTTTATAGCGTCTGTATACAATTTGTAATTACATTCATATCGGCCTTTCAAGCCAATTGTGCAAACGCTTTGCGAGTGTTAAATAATAAATGAATACCCTCTGATTATTACAAGATATAGAATTTATGCAGGAATAAAAAGAATCCCTCTTATTCCTACGACTCAAATATTTATATATGAGCAAATCTGAAGTACTGGCACAGAAGGTGTGACAATATAACAGTCACTTTAAATTACTATATACAATGTCTGAATGAATGATGCCGATGAAATTTTCTAGAATTTACTAAGCGTCATTCCAACTGAAACTTAATCATATATATAAATAAGCATTTATTTTTATAGCGTCTGTATATAATTTGTAATTACATTCATATCGGCCTTTCAAGCCAATTGTGCAAATGTTTTGCGAGTGTTAAATAATAAATGAATACCCTCTGACCAATACAAGATATAGAATTTATGCAGGAATAAAAAGAATCCCTCTTATTCCTACGACTCAAATATTTATCATATATAAATATTTGAGTCGTAGGAATAAGAGGGATTCTTTTTATTCCTGCATAAATTCTATATCTTGTATTGGTCAGAGGGTATTCATTTATTATTTAACACTCTCAAAGCGTTTGCACAATTGGCTTGAAAGGCCGATATGAATGTAATTACAAATTGTATACAGACGCTATAAAAATAAATGCTTATTTATATATATGATTAAGTTTCAGTTGGAATGACGCTTAGTAAATTCTAGAAAATTTCATCGGCATCATTCATTCAGACATTGTATATAGTAATTTAAAGTGACTGTTATATTGTCACACCTTCTGTGCCAGTACTTCAGATTTGCTCATATATAAATATTCGAGTCGTAGGAATGAGGGATTCTTTTTATTCCTGCATAAATTCTATATCTTGTATTGGTCAGAGGGTATTCATTTATTATTTAACTCTCGCAAAGCATTTGCACAATTGGCTTGAAAGGCCGATATGAATGTAATTACAAATTGTATACAGACGCTATAAAAATAAATGCTTATTCATAACTATTACTATAAGATTAAAACATCATCCTTTACTTTTAATAAAGGAGATGTATCATATAAATGCTTATTTACATAGCTAAGCAAATTACACATAGAAAACACTTTATTATATGAAATATTGTACTATAGCAATATACTGAAAGAATGAAGAGGATCTTAGACTTAACAAATATAGTGAGGAATGGTAAACATTTATACTATATTATAAAAAAATAATAATCTGGGATTGAATATCATGGCTACAAATATTTAAATTTAAGACAACTTTTCCTTAATACCAGATGTCAGTATGATATTTATATCATTGTAAATATATGTAATTATATGTTTGCCTAAATCCATTAATCTAATTTTAATTGTTAAATGTCTTTAAAAATTAAATCTTCTCAGATATACATTTGAAACATTTAAATTTGGTGAATCCAACATACAATTATAGGTAAAAATCATCATTCCAAATATCCAGTCAGACACATATATAACTTTCATTAAGATAAATATTAACTTCTTTCCATTTAAAAGTGTATTTATAATTACTCAATTTAAACTTATTTTAAATATTAATGTTTTATTTTAATTAAACTAATACAGAAAATAGTAATATTATAATTTCTATTTTTAAATGTGTTTTATGAATTATTATTATTATTGTTTTTATAATCTAAAACTTAACTTTTATGATTAATATATAATAAACTTTTATGATTAATATATAATATCAATATAAATGTTTAAGATAACAGAAAAGATTTCAGTCAGTTTATTTCTAATATTATTTTAATGTGAACATAAAAGAATAAGAATAAATGAGATATTAAATTATATTTGCTAACAAATCATTAACTTTAGCTTAATGATTTTATAATAATAATTATTTTGCTAATTATTCTTTTATATTATTAAATTTCATGCAATATAAATAGTCATAAACAAAACCCAATTGTAATAATTACAAATAAATATATCAAATTTATTAATTACTTTTAATCGTTTATATGTTAAGATCTTTTTAAAGTTTGATTTCCTAATAAATCCTAATTTAGAATTTTTTTATAGTTTTTATGGTGAGCATATTATTTTCAAATCTAGGACATATTATAACATGTGTAAATTAATTTCATACATTCTACATTTTTTTTCATTCTTGTTCTATTTTAAAAAATAAAATATTAAAATTGAAAGTTTAATATTGTAGTTCAGCAGAAAAATATATGCTTTGAAAGTTAATTCAAGTTTAGATATACACCTGGGTCTCGTTTTATGTGGTAGATAGGTTAAAAAAATCGCATAAAAATAGATTTAACTTACCTTGAAAAATGGGGGATAGGTTCTGTAATTTTCAGAAATTGCATAAAAGCAAAGCAACAAGGAAAAATTACTTTAAAATTCGCATTAAAAAAATAAGGAAATAAAGTATGACTAATAAAAAATTACTTTAAAATTCGCATTAAAAAAATAAGGAAATAAAGTATGACTAATAAAAAATTTCAAATATTTGAAAAAAATTAATACAAGTCAAATTTTTTTTATTAACTACAGTATTTAATTTTACATTTTTTCATACATATTTTAATCATTATCACTATTTGACAATATGCGGTTCGTTTGTGAACTGGTAAGAAATCAGATTCGTCACAAGAGGAAGTACAGCTAGTACCACTTCCAGTCTTGTGCTGTGTTAATGATTTTCTGTATATACTGTAATCGGTGATTAAACTTTGAGACAATTTTACTAATTGTTTATAAAGCTCATGATATCCAGACATATAACTAGTTAGCTCTCGTTGGAATTTAAGAGGTTGTTCATTGCAGGAAACTCAAATTTCAGCATTTTCTGACTTTTTTTTTTGTCTCACACATCAACATAAAATCTATGATTAACTGATTTTAACTTATAAGAAAATAATAAATTTGTCTTCATTTGATATATATTTTTATTTACTACTGAAATAAATTTTAAATGTTCACATTTTGTTTCTATATTAAAAAAATGAGATCATAATCAAAACAAAAATATTATACATTATCATTAGAAAGATTATTTTCAGTTTACAAAATCAACAAAATCTTTGTTATTTATTTTAAAAATCTAAAAAAATATTTATTTCTGTTATATCTAACAAAATATGTTTTAAAAGTTTAAAATTTTTGAATATTTATTGTGATATTTTTATACGTAAGCATAAATCTATTTTATTATTTACTCATTAGTATAAGTAGGTTATTTACATAGAAGCTAAGATTCTAAATACAGCTTCAGGCCATATTCACATTAGCTGCTAATATAATGTTATATTTTTGACAAAAAAAAAGTATTTCTAAGTCAAAATAAGTTATTAATAATTTAAATTTCTTGATATCTAATAAATATTGTGAAATATGAACTTCTTTATCACATAAAAGAAAACCTGCCTAAAAAGATATTAAGAAGAAATATGAATCACATAACTTCAAAATCTTCATTAAAAAAATCCACATAAAACGAGATCCAGGTGTACTGCTGATAATACATTTTTTCTCTCTTCATTTCCAATTTTTATTTCTTGTAAACAAAATGACTTTTATTTGAAAAATGATTTAGTACTTTCAAATTTTATTTGAATAAATAGTATAAAAGAATTATTTGTAAAAACTTTTTGAAATAAAACAAAACATTCAAACCAAAAAAAAAAAAAAAATTTTTTTTTCTACAAGAATATATTGACTAAACTTGCATTAATTAGATGAAATACTGAAGATCAAAAAAAGATTACATTAAATAAAATTATGTTATATAATTATTATTAACAAAGTAATTTTATTAATATCATACAGACTTTTCATGAGCAGTTCTTTTTACTTTAGAAATATCTACTACAAACTTGTATAATCAATTGTCACAGATAATATAGTGCTATAATATTCCTATCCCCAGAAGTTTTTGGTTTTGCATTCACCGATGAAGACTAAAATTGAAAGCTGTAACTAAGTGATTTGGTTTGGATTAAAAAAAAAAATCTACAAATTTTAGATAATTATCAGCTTAATAATACAGAGAAACTAAAAACAGCTTCTTTTACATTCAGCTTTGAATCCTAATTATTAAAGATAAAGATACACATCAGAAATTCATCTGAGCTTAGGGATTATTGATGTCCATTAACTACTCAAGTTTTCACTTGTTGGCTTGAGTGTTAGGTGAAGAGATATTTTGATAACACAGTTTTATTAATATTGATTTTAAAATGTTACCATTAGATTTTATAATTATATATACTACTATTTGGAATACTGAAACAAGCTAAAGCTTAATATTTATTTATATAATTAGTATAATAAATTTGAGAAGCTTAACTCAAGATTAGTTTTATTACATATTATATGTGAAGCAATGTGCTTTGAGCAAAGATAGATCTTTGTTGATTAGAGCAGTGTTCTTCAACCCTTGGCCCGCGGAACTTTTCTGCAGGTAAAAAGTTTGTAATAATAAATACTAAGAGTTTAAACTTTTAATTAATATAGCCAATTTTTATTTATTTTTTCATCTCATTTTTACCCAATTAAAAAAAAAAGAAAACAGAATGAAAACAAAATCTAATCAATCATTCATAAATTAATTTGTTTTTCTAGTTATCACAGATGTTTATGGGGGGGGGGGTAGAATTAAATTTTTTATTACTTTTCTAAAAAAATTTTAAAAAAAGTTTTTTATTATATAAACTCCATATATATATATAAAACTTTATCTTATATATTTAACATTGTTGTTTTGATCAGTTATAACAATTATACTTATCTTTAAGAAAATTTATCTATAGACTTCTTATCCTTATTTTTGCTGGTCCGCGGAACCTTTCCTTATTTTACGGTCTGCATGTGTGAAAAGGTTGAAGACCACTGGATTAGAGTAATATTAGGGGACAACGACAAATGAATAACAGTGGTGATACTCATAGAATATTGATTTAATAATAATTATATTTATAAAAATAGTTAATTATTGAAATTAATCTTTATTTTAATTAATATTATGGGGGAATAAAAAATTAAGTTTTATTTATTTTACTCATCTTTTATTTATCGCACACATGTGAACATAATTTTGGGACGAATGTGAAAATATGTATAAAGGTTTATATTTTATTAATGTTATTTAATATTAAATTTAACTTTCACTTTTAAAATAAATTTCCCTACACAAAGTAGAAAAATTTTAAATATAATAATCATGCATTTAAAAATAAATATATTAATTTCATTCAACATTATTAAACAAAATCTTTTTTTTTTTTTCATCATTATAAAAATACTTGTGGTATAAAATTTTCTTACTTAATTTAGTGTTTTACTTTTATTTTACTTTTAATCTTTATAATATGTTTTATTTAGTAGTTTATTTATTTATTTGATATGTAGTCATCATAAGGTCGTAGTAAACTTAAAAAGTATTTTTAAAAAAATCATATTTTATTATTGTATGACTACCATACATATGAATTATTTACATTGACAGGATAGAAAAAGAATATTTATTAAGAAATACTAAAGTTTGAAGATTATTTCAATTATTTTATTGTTAGTGTTCTTGTACATAGAATTTGTATGAAAGGAAACTGCAACAAAAACTATTTTGGTTTTTTAATTTTATTTTGATAAGAAGATTGTGAGAAGTGCATTGCATTTTAGGATGGTAATATTACAAAGATGAATGAACTGTAATTACAGAGATGAGGGTGCTAGGTTCTCAAAATCAAAACAATTACATAATAAAATCATTTAAAGTAAATATTAAGGATATAGGAGATTGCCTTTAATCTGAATTGCTTGAATTTGAATCGTTCAATTTTCCGAGCATAAAATTTTAGAACAGCCAACATAGGGTTACGAAGATATATATCAACTACAGTTTCCATAGTGCTTGCATTAATGAAAAAATTAAATTGTTCAAAAGTCAAATTAAAATATGAATATTATATAAATACATGTAATACATACTGATTCTCACTGTACATGACATGTAAAATATTAAAAAAAATTGCATTTTAATTTTCTGTTTCAAAATTTATTTTTTTCTTAATTTAAGAAATGAAACAAACAAACAAAAAAATATAACAGCATCTTTTAATGTCAGAATTGCTATTATTTTAGTTGGGATTTAAAAAAGAAAACCATATCAGACTTTAATATCTGTAATCCATTTTTATAATGAAGTACTGTGTGAAAATTTCAACTTTCTTTAATAGTCTAAAAGCAAAAAATGTGCAATTCTATGCTAATAATTTATTTTCAATAACAAATGAAACAATATAACAGTTTCTAATGTTAGATCACTATTATTTTAGCCATGGTTGTAGCATAATATTCATAAATTATTCTTATAAAGAAATTAAATCTACTTTTAAACTCTATAAAATTATATCCAAAAACTAAAAATGCTCAATTCTACATTAATAGAAAAAAAATGTATAATTAATGTTCATATAAAGTTATGTCAGCCACTTGATATAACATAATGTAATTAAAAGTTTAACACTTTGTCAATAATACACTTTTTTTGGGTTGGAAGTAAATTTATCAATAAACTACTTTTGTTTCAAACCAATTGAAGACTGTTAAAATGATATAGTCATCATCATTCAAATAGATAAAATTTAAAACAAAAGCAGCCCTCCACTTTATTATTTTCTAATTTTAAGTTAGACATGTAATTTACTTAGTTATTTAAACCTCTATCCTCATATGAGTGTCTGGCCTTTGCTTATATCAATAAAGCCTGGGTTCAAAGTTAGAAGGAATGCTTATATGCATTCAGAAATCAAGTTTAAAACTTGGAAATACAAATTAGCCTACAATTTTGAACCCTAGTCAATTTTCTTGAACAATCCATTTGGCAACTATATATTTTAGTACTTTCAGTTATTTATTAATTGTAGGCACATTATTCCCCTGAACATAATAAAATATCTTCAAAATACCCATATTAATTAAATAAACCCGAGCCGTTCCTCATTTTACTAATGCATCTGATAATCATTCATTAGCTTGAACTGCATGGCAGTTAAATAGAGATTTACTTTAAATTTTACTGGTTAATCTGAGTATTTTAGTAGTATCAATAATCCTTATATATGCAGTGTTTATGAACCTGATTTTTGTACACCAGTATTAAAAAAATATTCAAATGATTTATTGCTCAGGATTTCATAAGAAGTTTGAGCACTAGAAATGACAGCTGGCTATGCTTCTAGTTACATTAAGCTCCAGAATTTACTATTCTACTATTGCATCAAATTACCTAGGGCTACATTTATTCTAAGAGATTTGAACTCTCGTAGTAGCTTTGGTCATAGGTAACATAAGAAAAAATCAAGTTTTCAAATTTTAGAATGGATGATTTTTAAATAACATTCACAATTTATTCCATATTGTAATAAAATCAGGCGTTCTTTTTATAATCAGTATTTATCTACCAAAAATCTACAAATTGCTGAAAAAATTGTAAAATCTCTTAATGGTGCTAGAAAAGAAAGGTGAGAGAGATTGTAGAAAACAAAACTGTATAAGATTGAGTCAAAAGATCTAGTCACTTCTGCAAATGCTTAATGGATGAAGAACTAACTCTAAAAGAATTAGTGGCATTGCCAATAACATGATCAATTTTATATATCAATAGGATTTTTAAACCTAGGATTGACAAAATCATGAATAATATAATTGTTGGCAAAATTAACAGCTTTTTTGTTTCACGGTATTTCACTAATCTCATCCTAATAAAGCTAGTTAATTTTGGTGAATTCAAACTTGTCTTTGATTGTTTTAAACTAGACAAAGTTTCAGAAAGGAGATAAGGTTTTTCAAAGTTTTTAAAAAAATTTCAAAACTAAATTAAAGCTTGGTTTGCATAACTATCAAATTATACAGGATTAAAGTAGAAGTTGAAAAATCTAATAAATATAACCATACAATTAGTGGCCTAATAGCAATAATATTTGTTTCTTGTAAATTTTTTGAAAAATTAATGTTATTAAAAATTATGCTATTAATTGACAAACATCTACTTTTATAAACGGGTGAATTTAAAACTTCAATAAAAGAAAAACCAATCTAATTTATATTTAAAAGCCACAACTTATGTTAAAAATGGCTTTTAAATATAAATTAGATTGGGTTTTCTTTTATTAATTTAGTGCCAGTTTATGACATGAAAGAATGGTCTCCTAAAAGTCTCAAGTTCTTAAATATAGATGAACTATTTCGCTTAACAAAGTGCTCTCCATATAAACATTTAAGAACTTCTAAGTGATAATGACAGCAAGCATTTTTTTTACATTATATCTTTCTACAGCATAAAGTTTATTCATCTGCTTTATTTAGTATGTTCATCAGTGATTTTCCAGAATAGAAGGAAGGAAATTCATCTATGATGATAATATTGCTTCTGACTTACAAAAAAGAGACTACCCAAAAATAGAAAAATCTTTTAACGAGGACATGAAAAGTTTAGAAATCCTTTTAAAGATTAATTTTATCTCATTCCTATAAATATAATATATTTAATTCTTCATTTTATCAACAGGTTAATATTTTATAAAGTGAATATAATCTTAAGCAAGAAATAGACTGAAACACAACCTTTTCACATATTAATTAGGAGAAACCTTTGAACTATAGCCCATTTTATTTATTTGTAAGTTGATTAAACATAAATAACCTTTTATGAATCTTGGAAAATTTAATTGTTATTATTTTATGATATATTTTACTGGTGATTACTATGAGAAATAATACCTTTCATAAACTAGCTTTTGCAATAGCTTTTCATTCTTTCAGATATTCCCTAGCTAGATATTAGAAGACAAGTTGTTTCACAGAAAATATATAAAATGCATTTAACTGCATTAGATTTATAACTAATTCAAGACATGTTTATGCCTAAAATATATCTCAAATTAAGATCTTCATTTGGGGTATTCCACTAAGAAACTTTTCAAACAATCAAAGATTGTTCAATGAGAGAAACACATCTATATCTACTCTTGATATGTAAAATTTTTTTTTTTTTTCAAAAAATAAAAACTGATTTAATAATAAACTTCTTGTAAGATCCCAAGTAGTCTCTCCAACTCTCATCAGTAGATTCTGAATCAATCATAATCTGTTTAACAAATAGAATTTAATAACATCTTACAAAATTGTATACAAACACAAATCATGAACCATTGATTAATGGCTGTTGAAACTATTACATGCGATTGAGAATTCAATATCTTAATAATTCATTAATGAATCTGTCTTTTAATTAGAATCACAACAGATTGTTTTATAAGGTTTGTGAATAGTAAATTAAAAAAAAAAAAAAAATTACACTAAATAAATAAATAGATTTCATTAGTTAAAAGAAATACATCTACCTACATCTAATTTGTAAATTAATGCACTATACAGGCTTACACACACCTGCACATATATAATGTAATATAAGGGATTCAAACTCAAACTTTTACACAACCCTCAACTCTCCATGCCATCTCATATTGCTAACCCACCTGATCTTACACATGTTGAAAAGATAATCACCACTATATGTATTTCATACTAAACCAGCAATCATCAGTTGGTCCAGATTATTATCCTCACACATATATACAATCACTACTCAGCTTTATATTAAGATAGCCAATCTTCATACTTTAAAAGACAGGCTTCAAACTACTCTAACCCACAACTCTTCAACTATTTATTTCATTGAAAATCTGATGATGGAACACTTTGAGCCCACGTTAGTGCCAAGATTGTCATCCTACCCATGTTGATTGTTTAGTTATTCTGACCTCTCATGTTGTACTGGAGAATAATCCATTTACATAATGCACTGTTTTAAATATGTAAATTAATACACTATACAACCTTAATACACACCTGCACATATATAATGTAATATAAGGGATTTGAACTCAGACTCTCACACAAAACCTTTTCAACATGTGTATGATCAGGTGGGTCAACAATATGAGATGGCATGTGTGAAAATCTGAGTTCGAATCCCTTATCTACATCTAATTTGTAAAATTATTTTCGTTGAAAAATAGAATTAATGATATAAAGCCATGCAATTATTTTATAGGCATTTCTGGACTGATGTTAAATATAGATATGAAATAGAAAACAATGAAATTTGAATAGCCTCTGTCAAATATTAAAAGGGAGATTTATAATTATTACTACAATGATTTGTTGAGAAATAAAATTTGGTTTTGTCATTTCGTTTTTATTATAGATAGGTATGCAATTTTATGTACATTATTAACTTATATTTTTAAAGAAAAAAAAAACCAAATAGAATGAAAGATAAATTTTAAAAAAGTCATCTATTTCTTTAATCTTACAGTAATAAAACATCCATTGCGGACTTTTTTTTTTTTTGATTTTGTCAAAGAAAATTATTTTTTTAAACATATATGATGTTTTGATAAAGGAATCTATGTGCATTTTTAGAAAAAAAAATATGTTATAGCAGTTTATAAATATATTTTTAGAAATAATAAAAAAATCATTTAAAAATATTTATTTTAAAAATGTTATATATATAAAAAGGATAACTATTTTTATAATTGTACCACTAAAAAAAAAAAAAATTCAAAGTAATATTATGGTTGCATAAAATTTTAAATTATGTATAAAAATCAATTTAACTATATATATACAATGGAGCTGCAACCCTATTGAGTACATTCTACATCATGAACAACAGATCATATTTTGTTGATAAGCTTTGTTTATTATACTTTTAAGAACATAATATTTTTCAGTATGCACTTATATCTATATAGTAGAGAAGCTTTTTTATATATAAAATATGCATTATAGTGTAAATAAAATAAATTAAAAAAAGATAATGTAATTATAATAAACTGAGTGAGCATTGTTTGCCTGAAGGTTTGTGATGATGGTGTTCTGGGTGTATTTTTATATTGGACTATTTCCACCATCTAATATATGCATTGGATGTCTTTAGAAAAATTAACTTTATTTAAATATTCCAAATACTTTCAACTGTTAGTAATAGCACATCAAACAGATTAGTATATGCACAATGTTTCAAGAGGTATTGGTCTCCCCTCTTCTTCAGATGTTGCTGGCCTGACCAGTGACAGTACTACTAGCATGGGATTCGAACCTGGGTCCTTAGAGTCTTGGATTTTTTAAATTGAATTTTAAAGTAACGCTCTAACCAACTGAGCCATCCTGCCAAAGGCAACAGTTTGTAGTAATTTCATATACTTATCTATGAGTTTTCTCCTGATTTCTCCTCTTTTGCCTGAGAGCAAAGTTGATTAGTGCATATAATAAGCTGTTTGATGTGCTATTACTAACAGTTGAAGGTATTTGGAATATTTAAATAAAGTTAATTTTTCTAAAGACATTCAATACATGTATTAGATGATGGAAATAGTCCAATATAAAAATACAACTGAGTGAGCATATATGTGCTTGTATGTATATTCATTCAAAAAAATAAAAACTTAAGTTCTGTATCTTTATTTAATATGAAGTGTCATAATTAAATATACTCTGGATGATATTTTTTTTCTTCAATATTTTTTTTTCCTATAGAAATATAATAGTAGTCTTATTTTAATCATATTATGAGTCCTGGTTATTTTGATGTTTTAAAGTCTGTATCAGCTTTAGAATATATAATCATCCCTGCTGACCATTCCTTATTTCAGATTTTCATGTAAACTATTCAAACTTTTAAGCTTTCTGATATAATACAATAACCTTTTACAAATCTTTTTTTCTGCCATTATTAAATTACTAACTTTTATTTTAAGAGATATTTTTTTACAAATTATCTTAAATCATGTCAAACTTCAGGAATGATAAAATAAAAAATTAAATATATATTTATTCAATGTAACCCAAAGAAAGATTATTAAGATACATTATATAATAAATATAGCTTTACTTTTCACTATATGTAAAATATATAATTATTAATTAGAGAAGATATAAATTAGTATTAAAGTTTATCGGCTTAACGTTTTCGAGGATCCATGCCTCATATTCATAGCCTTTATAAAATGTATAATAAATAATGACTGGTGCTATATCATAAAATTTATTAAATTTACAATTTTTTTATATTATATATATTTAGATAGTGTATAATTGAAGTTATATATAATTAATACGGAGCATATTGCTACTTATTAAACATAAAAAAATGTTGAATATGTTTTTAGTTTCATGTGCATCTTAAATCTACTAATAACTTGTATTTGAATTTTTTGTCTACTGATGAAATTTTATTAAAAAGTGATAAATTATAATTTATAATGGTTAACATATATATGTAATTAATGATTTTTATATACATACACATGTATTTGTAATTGTTTGCAGATTGCAGGTAAATTTGCATTTAATTTTTGTGATAGTATTTGAAATTTTTTTTATCCATGAATAAATATTATAACAAATTTATAAATATTTTTTTAATTTTAATATATTGCTTACAACTAATATGTATGTACATATGTTTGCCATGTATTTTCGAGAATATTTGCTATATTTACATTTTATTATTATATCACTATGTCAGTATCATTTTCAACTATTATTGATCCATGTAGGATGGTCTTTAAGTTTAATCCAATTTCTCTGATCATTAGCATCTTTTCCATATTACACCAACAAACTTACTTATTTCATCCATCCATCTCACCTGTGGTCTAGATCTTTTACCATCTCTTAGATCCAGTCCAAGACTTCAATTGTCCTTATATTATTATCTCTTCTAGAAATATGGCCAATCCAATTCCATTTCTGTCTTCTAATTTTTTCAATGATATCATACCTGTTTGTTCTCTTACCTATATATTTCATTTTCAGTTCCTTGTTATTGATCCTAAATACATTATAACTAAGAACTAGTAAAACATTTATTAAAAATTCTTTGTATTCAAACATAGGCATATTTCATTTTAATATTAAGTTATTTCTAAAAACATTCTATCCAAGTTGATTGTATGATTAATTCGACATGTCCATTATGTTTTTATCTAAATTAATAATTTGACCAAAGTGTTTGTAGTAATTAACTTCTAATTCATGATTATTAATCTTTATATCCTGAGAAAATTCACTGAAAATTATTTTAGATTTTTTAGCATTTATCTTTAGTTCTACTTTTTTGTTTTCATCTAATAATTCTTGCAATATTTCCCGAAGCTTAAGTATTATTTGCAAAAACAATCACATCATCAAATCTGTGATTTAATTAATCTCCATTTAAAACAGTAGCAAACTCTCCATATAGTAGTACATGTAAGCATAGGGAATAGTGATTATGTAATGATTTAGTGGGTAATCTTCATTTACTTTTACTTTCTCAACTTCACTTCTTAATCCACAAAATATTTTTTTGTAAAACTGCCCAAAAAAAAAATTTGAATATATGGAGTCATCCTGTCATGAAACTCTTCTCTATATTAATCTTCTTCATATTACCATGTAATCTAATTGTTGTTGCATTTTAATAAATTCTGGATCTATAGATTGATGATACAATTGGAATACTTATAGTATCACGTAACTTTTAATCTACAAATCAAAGCGTAATGGCAACTCTTATTCATTATTCCTTTGCAAAACTTTTTCAATCTTTGAATGTGATTCACTGTGCTAAAATCACTTAAATTTAGCTTGTTCTTTTTTTTAAATTAAAATCTAAAGTTGGCTGTTGTCTTGAGAAAATTTTTATATAAAATTGATAAAAGACTGATAGGTCTGTAATTTCTAATATCTTTTTTATTACCTAAAGTGATAAAGATCAGCAAATGTTTATATCCTTTGCAGTTTCCACCAATCATTTTTTTGGCTTCAGATAATGGCATATATTCCTTTTAATTATATCACTAATAATCAGATAATTATCAGAAAACTAGTCATGATTTTCTTTTTTTAGTGAACCCAAAAATATTTAGTTGTATCCATAACATAGTCACTGAGAGAGTTTCATGCCTTAATATGACAATTCTGAAGATCCAAATTAGCAATTTTAGTATTTAATAGCTGTTGAAATTTATCACATTAAATAGGTATAACAATCATCAGTTTTCTTGTGAATAAGAATATTTTTAATGCAACTATTATTTTAATCTTGGAGTGTACTAATCTATATTCATCCAGCAATCTACGTGTTTGTGCTTGCATGCGTAATATGAACTTCTCTTGTAATTTGATTCTTAATCTATAAAGTAATCTATTAAATGACGACATTATTTTGAGCATGTATGCATTCATGTTCCTTTGTACCATTATTTCCAACAACTTTTGGTCAATATTAACATGTGCATTAGTCTTACAAGGGAAAACAAATTTTTAATAGTGCTGCTGTAATAATTATTCAGTAAGAAATAAATGTTTTTTTTCTACGAGTTCTCTAAATCTAATGTTGGATCATATGTGCTAATAAAATGAGCATGGATAACTGTTGTATAAGACCAATTTTAACACCATTAGTCTTTCATTGATATAATGAGGAATTTTAAGAATAGAAGTATTAAATTAAATTTTACAGCAAATCCAACACTTATATACTCTCCTTTCATTGATTGATCAGTCATACCAAAAAAAAAAAAATGATAGTCTTCTACCTGTTTTATTAAGCTGCTTTGAAAGATAAGTTTCACTAAGAGCAGCTACATGGATTTAAAATTTTAATAACTTCTTAGCTATCACTGATGTCCTCTATTCCACTCTTAAATTGCTTATATCAAATAATGTTTATACATTTGATGTATTGTTATTTAGAGAGAGAAAAAAAGATATTTTATCTTTAGTACTACCATTACCTCCTCCTTTACCACTACTATTGATAATATTATTTTTAATGCTTTAATGAGTAATCTGTCATGCATGACAGTCCTAATCTGTGTGGAACAGGCTATTTTTAGCCATGTTTTCTAGGGCCCTTTCACTTCTGTGATAGGCAGGGGATTCATAAATGGGGCTGCCTAAACTTACAATCTTAGGCAGCTGAAATTACTATTCTAAATCTAGATCACTACTAAAGATTGTCAATCAAATAAATTTGTCCCCATCATTGCTCTCTTAATTTTTGAGGGCTTGAGCTAAAAGAAATTAGAGAATTAGAATCAAAAGTGTTATATGTATAGCTAAAGGATGGAGATGTAGTTTCACAAAAACAATGTTATAGTAAATTTAGGGAGCAGAGACTCATGATCACCTGATCCTTCAGCAGGAGAGAGAAACAGAAAAGCCTATTGAAAACAGTATATAGCCTTTGATGAACCAACATCCTATTCTACAAGATAGCAGGAAGTACATTTGATGTTTGTCTGTTATTCATAATTACTCCTCATCTCAAAATTATTCTATTAATTATCACTTGTGGAGTCTGTTAGCCTGTTCACAGTGCCCAACAATTTCTAAAAATAAATTCCTTAGAAAGTAGTCTCACACTACTTGTGGTTATGATGCAAGTACTTTATGGATATTTTTTCAGTACTAGCATATTTTACTGGTAAATACTATCCAACTATTTGGAGAAAAGATACCTATATTAAACCTTGTTGCTTAATTAAATATTGCTATGAGAAATATTATTGGTATACTCATGTCTTCCCTTTTGCAGTAGCTTTCTGTTCTTTCATAAATTCCATTACCAGATATCAGAAAGTTGCCTCATAGAAATTGTAAGTAGATCAGATTTGGCAATAACTCAAAGCTTAGTTTTGCTATGTAAGACTTATGCCAAATAAAGATCCTGTTTCTGGATGTTCAGCCTCATACCTACTAACATGGACTTTTCTAGATTCATCAATAAATTTTCATGATTTGATCTTTTGAGATATTAATTAGTAGAATCTTTGTGCAGATTATTGCCATCTACTTCATAAATATAATTAACAATCACTTCCTTATGTAGATTGAACACAAATTGTGAACCTTATAGTTAATAACTGTTAAATCTATGAATTGAAAGACTTAATAAAGTTGTTATTGATTTTGTTTCTGAATAGAATTTTTTCATGAGATTTTATTAATAGTTAAATTGTCTGGGAAAAAAAACGACCATATGCTAAAAATTTTATGTATAAGTCATTATTCGTATTTTTCAGACGCTTATTTCTAAGGTTACAACCTTAGTAAATTATTACTTTTATATGCTAATAAATTCAGTAGACAATATTCTATTAATAAATGTATATTCAAATTATTCATAGCCAGCTGAATTAGTACTTTTTTCATTTTAAAATGATAACTTATATCAGAAAAATGTTTTTAATTATTTCAATCATAGTTTATTTTATGTGTGTATATATATATTCAATATACTAATTAAGCACTATGAAAAATAACAAAATAAAAAAAAATTACAGGTCAATAATTTTTCATTTCCAAATATTTAAAATTATTTTGCAAATTTTGTAATTTTCTATTGTTTTATATCAAAATCCGAATTCAAGTTTTTAACAAGGTTCACAATTGATGAATGATGAATTGACATTCATATCAGAATTAAGTTTAAGTAATCAATAAAAAGTGCTTAACTAAGAGTACCTTTTGCAACTTTATTGCTCATCAAAGAGCTAGATATTGTTTCTGATCTTTTCTATCTTTATTCTCATTTCATTTCTTTTTTTTTTAATCTTAATAGTTTCAGTTTCTTAGATTAGTATAGATCAAAATCATAGTGAACTTTTTCTTTTGCCATTTTTCTGCATTGTGATAGTGGGATTGTATGCTTTTAGAATAAGGGTTTGATAAACCTGTAGTGTCTTAGCTAGATGCAATATTTTTATATCTACTGGCTGCATCTTATATTTGTATGTTTATTGCATTTCATCTTTTCTTTTAATAATTCTCCATAAGTTGGGTATGCATCTTTTTTTTTAACTTTTTTATTTTTATTACCTTTAAGTTGGTCTTGTTTTTCCAATTTCTATTGTTATTTAATTTTTTTTTATTTTTGTAAAAATCATATTGATTTCTGCTTCTGGTTAGATGTCTATGAAGAGATTGAGAAAGATGTTTAATGGCTATGAAGGCATAGCAGAATTTTTAAATTTAATGACTGAAAATTGATATAGGATTCATATTAGGTAAAAAAAAAAAAAAGCCAAGAGATATATTGATATGTTATAAACCTATCAGTACTAGAATGATGATACTATCCAGATTCAAAGCAAATACATTTGATATAGTAATCCAAGTATATGTTTCTGTAATTAATAATGTAATACTCTTCATATATATATTTCATTATCATTAGAATAAAGTGGAAACCATAATGGAAGATGAAAATATGTGTTTGTATTTATGGGCTTTAAAAGAAATAAAGAAGTATAGTGAAAGACTTAGAATTTGCTTTAGAGGGTGATGATTAGTGACATGATTCCAATAGAAGGATCGCAGAAAATGGACATGGAGCTCAAGTGAGAAAAAGACAAAAAACAATATGGAGATGTTATAGACCGTCAATATTAGTACAATTCTCATATTTTTTAGGAAGCCAAATATAGATTTGGAATCATAATAATTGCAAATGTTGAGTTGACACTTAAAAAAAAAAAAAATTAAATGAAACATTTCCAGAAATGAAAAGATTTGATAAGATAGTATAAAAATATCAATCACTGCTTAAGGAGAAAATAAACTAATGGACTAATCGAATACAAAGTTTTAATAACTTATTGAAATAAGCTATTATTGAAATTATTCAGAGGGAAAAAGATTTAAGGAAGATAGATTATCCAAGAAATATTAAAAATTTATCTATGAAAAGGGGTTGTTGAAAAGATGAACAAAAGCTGGGATGATAAAAAAAAAATATTAAAAAAAGAAATTCATTAGCTTATTTGAAATTTGATTAAAGGACCTTATTGAATTGCATCATTATGTTGTAATTTATTGAAATTGTTATTTATTGGAAGTAAATGAACAATAGAAGCCATAAAAATGATAGAATTGTGGAGGAAATTATCATATGAATTAAAATTGTATATTTCAAGAAATTTATAGGTTGTATAATATTGCATGAAAAAAAAAAATTGCTAAAACATGGATAAATCATTGTTAAATGTCAATCTATAGAAAGTGAAGCAAAAGAAATTATGAAAATTGTGGAATCATTGCATTATTTAGCATTTCAAGACAATGTTTTAATAATAATTTAAATGATGAGCTCAAAAATATAAATACTTAATAGATGAACGAGATAGATATTGAAAAAATAGTAGTATCCTAATGATATTTCTCTGATTCAATGCATAAAGTAAGCCATAACAAATAATCATAATGTGTGTTTTATCAATTTTCAGAAGCATTTTTATAACATTGATTTAGTACTTGATAGATAAAAAATTAATTAATCTTTTAAACAATATTTTTAATTCAAAAGCAGCTATGAAAATGTTTGGAGAATAAGAAATTAAAAAAAAATACAAGTTAAAAGTATCAAGCATTTTCATTAAATATGAAAAAAGTAATGGATACGATGAAAGAAAAATATTTAACAATTCCATTTTTTTGGAATGATTGAAGAAAGTGAAAAAATATTGAACCAACATCAGTAGTAGTAAACAAGGAGTGGGAAAAAGGATTATACATAGGCAAAACCAAAATTGAAACAGTCATATTTGGAAAAGAGAAAGTGAGTAGAAAAATGAAAATTGAGAGAATAAAATTAGAAAATTCTGTGTATTATAGAAGCAGAGTAATCTTGACTGTCCAAAGAAAATAAAATTAAGAATAACCAGTTAGAATGTGTTTATAAGCCATTGATAGAATTGAAAAAGAATAGAAATCAACTTATAAAACATATTTATGTACATTTGTGAACATAACACATTTATTGAGAAGAATTATGCATTTGATAGAACACTGCAAAATGTGATTGAAAATTAGCTCTCTTTTAGAGAATAGTAAAACAGTATTAACACACAGTTCTTTTAACATGTGTACATTATTATTATACATATAATGTTTTTATTTTTAAAATTTTTACCAAGATTAATCATAAAAATATAAAATTGTTAATACTACAGCTTATATGTTGTAACAAATTATGAATATAAATATTTATATGTAATTGCATTTACACAAAATATATATATATATTATTATCCAAAAAACCATATATTCTCATTCATATTAAAAATTTAAAATTATATGCACTTATAGGCATGCATGTTTGTATCCCTAAATATATAAATAATCTTAAATTTGTATGTAGTCATACATATATATGTAAATTTATTATTGTGAAATAGTGTACATACACATTAAGTATGTATACTGTGATCATATGTATGTTTAAAATATGTAAAAATTATAAAGTAAGACATTTTTGGTCTAGTCGAATCCCTGTTAAGTAAGATATATAAAATGAACAAAGATGTGTTCATTTATGGATGAAAAGCATGGCTATTAAATTCAAAGCATTTGCATAAATTTTTTATAAAAAAAACATATTCTTGTTGATTATAAATTTATTAAATGCACATTGATTATGTAGTAATATTTACTGAGGCTATAATCTCGATAATATGCATATAAAATGTGATAGTAGGGACCTCTACAGGTGTTTTAACCACAAGCTTACGCTCTTTTCTTCCATAGCGTAAGCTTGTGGTTAAAACACCTGTAGAGGTCCCTACTATCGCATTTTATATGCATATTATCGAGATTATAGCCTCAGTAAATATTCTTGTTGATTGAAAATGATTTTTATTGATTAAAAAAAAGAGATTAAAATGTAAAGATAAATTTAGAAAATATGTTTTAATTAAATGTAGATGAAATAAGGATGTGATTAAAAATATAATAATGTAATTTAAAAAATGAGATTTGGAGAGGGATTTTTTTGGGGGAAGGGGGATATGTATACAGAAAATTTTCAATAGACTAAAGCTATCAGAAAAAGTTAAACTAGTCACAGTCATAATCATGAAAAGGGGAAAAAGACTGTTTTAAATAAATTAAAGTTATCAGAAAAAAATGAGAAATTTAAAGAGGAAGAAAAAAGGTTCTGATTATACAGATAGCAGCCGTTCAATTTTATATATATCAGAATCACCAAAACGAGTACTGAAAATGCTAATTAATAAATAAATCATAATAAATTTCTCTATATATTAGAATTTGTGATTAAAAAAAAAAGAATTTTCACTATTTATTAAAATTTGCAATTTTAAAAAAAATCAATCAAAAATCATCTATTTTCAAAACAAACTATTTTCAATATGAATTCAAGTTAACAATTTTTGTTTGTAATGAACACCTACAATTAGTTGTTGGATGAGTGGATGTCATTTGCGATTTTAAAAATTCAGTGTAATCAAACAACTATCATTATTTATAGTAATTTTTGAAACAATTTATTTTCAAAATAAATCATCAATTTGAAATGAACACTTACAACAAATATTTGGATGAGTGGATATACTTTTGCAAAATTTTAGTCAAATACTGGTTGTCACTCATCTGGAAAAAGACTGTTTTATTGTTTTCCATTTGTACATACTTGTTGAAGAAATTTTTACTTCTATTTTGCCACATATTCATAATTTATCCTGGCCAAGTAACTGCCAGTGAAAACACTATATTGTTAATTTTTGTGGCAGCATCTTGTGCCAATTTCTCAACACTGTGTTATAGCAATTGATAAAATTCTGGACATCAGGGGTTGTCTCTCCTCTGGAGATTTTATGGTTAGCAGGTTATCTACTTTACTCTCATACGCCCTTTGGTACACAAAATGCAGGACAAAGTTTACGCAACCAGCACCGGACCTTAATGCCATATTTTTCAATAAGCTTAAAGTTCTTCAGAACAAGGACAAGATATCCTCTAGATTCTTATTTACAAATACATGGAACCTGCTAGTATGCCCACAGACTAACATTACATGAATATTGGACCTGATATATTGATATTATAGTGCCTATCATAAATGAAGAAGTCTATAATGCAACATGCCGGACCCTGCTAGAAAAGCAATGATCCCACACTACATGGATACCAGTTCTAATGCATCAGCATTATAGAGCCAACCTCAAAGGGGTGTAGAATACCAACAGAATGGAATGCGACTTATTCATACAATAACCTGTTAGTGTGGTTAATGGCTCTGCCATGCATCTACCAGACCTAGGACACCCACATTACCAATGGAAGAAGCTAATACCAGCAATGGAATTGAGCCAACATTAACAAATGTATTATAATATTCAACTGTACAAATTTTGTTATGTCAATAAAATATTTTTTTTAAATAAATGTAATTTAGTTATATAGAGAAATGCAGAAAGAAACTGAAGGGGAATTTGTTCACATTTGATGTTATTCATGTCAAGTTGTCGATCCAGTTAGTCAGAAGCAGTGTTGGGTTCTTTCACAACTCCAACATGAATGCCAGAATTGAGTCTGTGCAACATTGGAGCTGGCATTATTATTCATGGATCTCTCTGTAATGGCATTTACAAAGTTTATTGATAAAGCTTCTAACACAATAGTGGATTATCTGCAGGGAAGTTTCTTCATATAATATGATAAAGCAATAGGCCAAATAGTGAGTACTGATGAAGATTCATTCAAATAGCAAATTTTCAATAGTATAGTCACAGAAGGAGCCTACAAAGTGATCATCACAGAACAAAAACTGTCCTTGACATTAACTGTAAAATTCAAAGAACTTAAATAGATGAATTTTCAATGTTGACTTGAAGAAAGGGAATCTGATTGCTGCTATTTCTGCATGTAGCACCAAGATTAGAATACTCTGCCCCCTGTTATTAAAAAAAAATCCACTCTAACATATGGCCAGCCTCTGCAAATCTAAATTCCAGGAGATTCCAATATCTGACTGAGAACAATCAATTTCATTACATCAATCCAATAATGGAAGTTCATATGCAGGCTATTGACCAAATGAAAAATTCTGATAAATATGAGAAGCATATCTCCAGAATTGTTACAGTTTTATTTGGATCACATATGATGAAAAATGTCACAGCAGAGCACCAGCAGTCCAGATCTGCTTCTAACATTCCTGAAGGGCATTCATGCAACTCATCATCACTAATAATGTTTGATTTTTTTTTTTTGTCAAATTATGCAAGTTTTTTTTTTTATAGTTTGTATTGTATTATTATCAAAATACACTTAAAATATTACAATAATGTTGATATTGTTTTGTATTATTTATTTTTTTAAAAAAATTATATATTATGCATCATATTCATTTTCTTTAAACTTTGTTTGATTCTTTATTTGCTTTAAAAATGTTAACTATACCAATTAGTAATTTCATTACTTGCTTTAGTAGCTCTACCTGATATGAAAAATTAGAATCTTATGTAGAACATCTTTATAGTTTATACTAAAAAAAAGTATAAATGCTAGAAATTGTAGTAATTTATCTATAACTAAAAGAAGCTGCAATCTAAAGAAAACAATAATGAAAAAATCTCTTGAAGTTATGGTATACATAATCATTTACCTGCCATAACTTGTACCAGGCATGAAATTGTTAACCTGTCTATGATGGAAGAACTGATGGATGTATATAGATTCTAAATTGTTTGTGTGACTGCCTCGTTTCTGAATTGCATGGAATTGAATCAAAAATAGCCTAAATCTCCATAAATTTTAATAATTTTTAACTCCAAAATTTTAATGAGAAAATTCAGAAAGAAGAAAATACATAGAAAAAAAAAAAGCCAGAAACAAAAAATATCTGAAAGAACAAAAAAAAAAAAGAAATAAAGAGAATGGCACAATAAAAAAGAAAACCAGTTAAAAGCTATATCACATATATAACTAGTAAAATTAAAATACAAGTATAATGTATATACTTAATCTAGAAGTAATTAAAGGGGATGTTACTGTAGGGAGCTTGAAATTCTGGGTTCAAATCCCCATTAATTATAACTGGTAAAAGTTTGAGAGTGCATTAAATTAAAATTTACGGTATATTGAAAGTTTAAGAAATTGTAAAATCAAAAAATTATAACATAAGTTTAAATATGTCTTGGGTAAAATTTGTAAATATAGTACTAAGTTTTCAGTGCTAATAATTTTATATTATGTTTTTATCTTAGATAATATTTGTAATGTTAATGGATTTTTTTTTGAAAAAGAAATTAGTTATGTTAATGATTATAAGAAAAATATCTTCTAATATTTTTTCCTATTTTAAAATAATTTTTCTGATAATATGAAATGGCACTATTATGTGATTATAATATCCAATAAATATGTATATATTGATAGAGTTCTTTTTATTTAATACTGGAGAATTGAGATATAATGAATGAAATACTGCAGCTGCAATTCAAATATAATTAATTTATTCTTTTAGTTGGTGATTAAGTATTGGAGAATCTGATACAGGTTTATTAAATGCCAGTCCACTCATAAGTGTATCTGTATATAATAACCATGAAGTGAATGATTTTGTATATAGTTCAGATAAACTTTGATTATTTATAGTTACATTTTTAAATTTTATTAAATTTGTTTTAAAAATCACTATTATAACACCTAATTAGAAAACGAGTGTGTACATAATATATTTATGTGATAGTAAGAACGATGATGATGGCAGAACTGAGAATAAGTAAATATGTATGTGACAACTAAGATGATGATGATAGGACTAAATGACAGTAATAATCATGATATTACAGTCTTTATATTCACAATATATACTTAATGAAGAACTGTGTTCTTTATTAGTAAATGTGTCAAGAATGTAGTTATGGATATAGTCTCATTATCAGCTGAGTTTAAATCCATAGTAATAAATTAAAACTGGTTTCTGTCAAACTTTAGTATGAGCTCTTATGATATCATGATGTATGGACCATTTCAATTATAGAAATTGTTTTAAAGAAATAATACACAAGGGAGATAATCTGTCATTTACAACTTAATAGCCATTGATATCCATATATGTAAAAATAGTGTACATAAATAATAATTACAAATGTGAAAATCTTTTTTCATACATATACATGAATATAGCATATATATGTATATATTACCATTAGAAACCAATCAACACTTAGACCATCCCAATATAGATAATAATCAGCAATCCCAAATTGTTGTCAAGGAAACCTTTTAATAATAAAGGTGGAATAAAGGGATTCCACCTTTATTGGTAAAAGGAGGTTGCCTTGACAACAGTTTGAGATTGTTGATTACTATCTATATTGGTTTCTAATGGTTACTTATAAACCCATTTAGCCTTGAGCATTATTACACTTAATATATATATATATATAACTACATGTATTTCTTTCAAATTGTTTGCATATGTATTTATAATATTGCAAGCATTACAGAAAGTTTTGTTAATATGGTTTTTCTGACTTTTTCTAATTCATCAACTTCTACCTGAGGGCCCTTTAAATTTTCATAATTATACATTTTATTATCTTAGCATATGTTATGATTAATATTTGTTACTTTTTTTTTTTAATTTAATTTTGAATGCATTTTTAGTAAAAATAATAAACACACTGCAGTAAATTAATATATATACATTTTTGGAAATAAATTTTCAACAAAAGAACAGTAAAATAATATTAAAAAAAAAATTGTTTCACTATGTTTTTTTTTTTAATTTAGTCCAACTCTATGTAATTCTTGATATTGATTTTTTTTTTTTATAAAAAAATTTCAAGTAGAATAACTTTAATGCTAACTTTTTAAAAACAAATACCATTTTGTTTAATTTCTGTCCATCTTCATGCTTCATGTATAAAATTTATAATTTCATTGATAATTTTTTTTTTTCGGTACTTAATATTAGACATGCCTTTTTACATTCGTATCAGTTCGCTGATAATTTTTTAATCTTGTGATCTGACCAAATAACATGTATACTGGATCTTTTACAAACTTAAAATGATAAATTTGTCAAAATGGACCATGGGTACATAATATTTTTGCAATATTTACAAAGTTATCAGCAGTCTGAATACGTATGGAAAAAGGCGTACCAGTTCTAATACATAACAGTAATTGCACCAAACTAAAAAATCTTAAAAAGTACATTTTTACCAATACTAAAAATATCAATTTCACACAAAAACAAATCTGAAAAAGTACATTTTTAACAATACTAAAAATATTACTTTCACACACACACAAAATATTAAATATGACATGGCCTTATGCAATTCCCAAAGGTTACATTAAATATGGACAAAACCATCACTAAATTACAAAACTCTTAAAATGAAAACATATGATACTTACTTACCGTGTAATATGTAACAGGAATTGTCACGATGATGAAATAATTTTCTGTTCTACTTTATTTTAATGTGGATAAAATTTGGTTCCATAATGGAGGCTTAAATTTTTTTTCTTCAAAATGGAGACTTCATGATTCACATGAAAACGGTCAGCAACCAGCAATTCATAATTCAGCCTTTTAAAGGCTTTAATGGCCATCTGAATAAATTGTTGATTCCTCTTCTACATTTTGTTTGATGGCTTCCACCAGAGTTGCCACTGTTCTATCATGAATTTCTGCATAATCTACTGTTCCGGAAGAATTCGTCCAGCTTGTTTTTTTTTCCTTTTTGTTCAAAAGGCTCTTGTCAATTTCAACGATTTTGTTATAGCATCTGATTTTACCTTTTTGTCTACTAAACCAAACTCTGTTTTCTCTCATCCCATGGATGTTAATTTGTGAGCTCAGCTGTATAAAATAAATCAGATCACCATCAAAAATGGAATTCTGGGACCCTCCAATCATATTCCCTTATGAAGGTCTATTTTATTATTGCATCCTTGAATGTTACAAACCATTGCTTATCTGAAGTATGGATGTATTCAGCCATATTGATCTCAGTAGTGGGTAAATTCCAAATGTTTATTTATCATTTTGTACTGTTTAAAAAAAATGTAGTATTAATCAGAAAATTGGAAGAAAAAAAAATCAGCACTGAAGTAAAAAATACTTTGAAAAGAATTTGTCCAAATGAAATCTGACAATAAATGAAAGTGTAAATTTATCAAGTTATTGGATGAGATCAAACGAGATTGCAGGGTTTATTTGATGGGATCGCAAGGTTAGACATTTATCACAAATGTGAAAACGTGTACCCTCTCTCCGGCGTTTTCAGGACTAATATGTAAACTTTTTTGAGCTTAATTGGATTTAATAAGTTTTTGTATCAAAAAAAATGTTCAACAGCAGTAAAATAGTGACTTATAATATGATTCATGTTGCTGATGATAATGTTTGATTATAAATTAGTCTTCATTTAGAGGTCATATATAGTTGATGTACCACAGATATTGTATCCAGTACAATGGGTATCATAGTGCTGATGATAATATTTGTTCTGAAATTGGTTTTTTATCTGAAAGGCATGAAGGATTAATATGTCATAGAGATTATATCCAGAGATAAAACAGTAGTATTAGGTTTAAAAGAGCATAATATAGTTTTTTTCAGCTGAAAAAGTCATTTATCTTACAAATTATATTTATGCTTTCAT
This sequence comes from Epiperipatus broadwayi, assembly GCA_028023455.1. NCBI lineage: Eukaryota > Metazoa > Onychophora > Udeonychophora > Euonychophora > Peripatidae > Epiperipatus > Epiperipatus broadwayi. The sequence continues at coordinate 2,310,188 of JAQFVV010006242.1, read as the reverse complement.
TAACAATGAATTATGTGAGTTTCACTTGATAGTTTTTTTTTTTAGATTTTATTTTTATCTATCAATTCTATTTGTTAAATAAAAAGCATGGAACATAACATTAAAACTGTTAAGTGATGGCTATTTCTATAAAGCTTATTTGTGTTGTTTTAAGTTTAGACAGTATATAATAAAATAAATGCTAGCATTACACAAAAAATGTTATATATAAAATCATCATAAAGATTCATTATTTTTTGTGATTTAATATTCTGACTAATAACCAGCATTTAAAAAGTTTGAAACATTTGAACAATATAGAAACTATCACAAAACAGTCTTAAAAATTGATTTGTTTTTTAAGAATGTAATGCAGTTATATCTAATGAAAGCTGGATTGTTTATTTATTTAATCACTTATTTAATACTAGATTTTATAGTTTAATGTATCTGCAAAAAACTTTTATAACATTCACCCAAGGACATGAGGGTACAGGTCCAAACCACTGTATTAAAGCATATCCACCCTCAGTGCTATCACAGGCATCTACCTCTCCCTTTATGGGAAAGTCACCCTCCTCAATCTTTTAGTGTTTCCTAAAAATAGCATATTACCTCCCCATTGTTCTACCTACACATTCCTTTATATCCAAAACCAATTCCTTTGCACCCGTTATCTCTGGGGCAGAAAGGTGGTGGCCATCAGCCTAAAAAGAACTTGTTTTCCTAAAAACCTCAATGGGTTGGGCCTGCACTCCATCGACACTCTTCTGATCCAGAGATCTCACAACATTATCCTCACACTCCTAAGTCACTTTTTTTGCCAACCTTGTACATATCATTGTCACACCCACTGAAACTCCTCCCAGTGGTAGGCCCAACACATGGACCTCACTCATTGCCAACAACCTTCAAAAGGCTGGCTTTGTTATACCATCCATCAGTGGCAAACTAAAGTACTGGGAGGTTTTCAATCAGACTGCAGATTTCTCCATTGTGTCCCCTACATACCTCAAACTTACCAATGCTCAATTAATCTGCAAATGCAAAAGGTGGTCTCTTGAGGCAAAATTCCTCGATTTCCTTCTCAAAATCAATCTTCACTCCCTTCCCACAAATCAATTTTTGGTCAACCGTAAGGGTTTCACCAAGATCTCTCTTGTATGCCAGCTCTGTAAAATTGACAATGAAACCCTCCAGCACTTACTACTTAAATGTCCCTTTCTGCTTGGAGTGAGATATGTCATCAACTCCTGCCTTTTCTTGCACAGGAATACCATCTTCAACCTCCAAGAATCCCTAGAAACAGGGATCTTTGCAACTATTAGATTACCAGTTTTCCTCATCTATGCACTCTGGTTGCTCCTATGTGCCATTATTTTTGACCAGAGTGTCCACTCAGTGAATCAAAAGCTATTGGACCTAATTCACTCTCTCAAAGCCAGAGATACCAAACTAGGTCCACCTCCACTCCTTACAGACACTTGGGCAATCCTCCAACTCCCATCCTCTTAACCTCTGTCATAGGACTCAATCATTCAAATGTTTGTGACCCATGCTTGCCCAATGAAGACATGCATCTCGGACTGGCCTGGACTACACATCATTTCCCCTTTCCACTTCCCATTCCCTTTTCACATGTATCCTTTCCCTTTTACCATGTTGCTTCTGAAATTTCAATTTATCATATAATCACTCCCTTGTTAACCTTTTTCTAACTATTTGCATCTGTTTTTTTTTTTTTTTTTGATGAATAAACTTTCATCACTGAGAAAAAAAAAAACAAAAGCTAAAAATATATCTGCATAAGTTCACTGACTGGTAAATCATACTGCATATATATAATATTCAAATATAAGTATATTATATACTAAACTTAATGTAATTACAAGGGACTTTATAACCTCTTTACAACTATACACTCAATCTTATACAACTGATTCACTTGACCACATACATGTGAAAAAGATAAACAATCTCCAGTATGCATATATATTGCGCTAAACCAGTGTATATGTGTGGGAGATTGTGATCTGGACCAACTGATGAGTTCAGCATGAAATACGTATATTGGAGATCATTTATCTTTTTCACATGTATATTGTCATGTGTATTAGTTGTATAAGATTGAGTGTGTTGTAAAGAGCTTGAAAGTCTGAGTTTAAGTCCCTTATATATATATATATATTTGTGGATGCACTTCTGTTTTGAAAGTTTTTGAGTATAATTTTGGTATACATATATATTTGTAATACTACTTATAAAATAATATCAAAGATCTGGATTTGCTAAGTTATTTGTTAGTTTAACTTTGTATATTTGTATATATATAATTTGTAAATCAGAAGCTAAAATTCCAATTATCTTGAATAATTAAGCTGAACACAATGATGTGTTGTTCTAATTTCACTCTGACTCAATAGGGTGAAATGATAAAATATTTTTGATTTGTTAATGTTTTCTAAACTACTAATACCAGATATAGTAATACCAATTGAATGCTAAAACCAAAGACTCAAGCTGCTGAAAAAGAGTTTCATTTTAATTCACTGTAGTACAACATCACTACCGATATCTGATCATGCTCTGAAATAAATATTCTGCTGATAATAAAAGTATGAAGTTTGCTGTAGAGAAAATGTTAAATGAAAACCAAAATACTGTTTAGAAGGAATTTATGCAAATAAGCTTATATTTCAAATATAATAAATAAGTTACATTAAATTATTATAATTTATTTGAAAATTCTACATATTTTTTTATTTTCCATTGAAATGCCATATAAATAAAATTGAAGAGCTTGTGAAAAATTTTTTTTTGAACTTTACTTACTCTTTTTGCAAATATATTAGATAAATTATTACAAAAATTTTTATATGATGCTTTTTATTCTTTAATATACTTTTAACTCTGTCTATTTTTTGTGTCTATCTTGAATTTTCACCCACACCCCAATTTCCAATCTATTTGAAACTTTGCATACATATGTGTATTCCCAATATCAATACCCTTTTTTTTTTTTTAGAGTTTGCGGGCAATTTTTTAAAAAAAAATTGGCAAAATGTTATTTAATTTTATATGAGATTAAATATTGTTTATGGTGCTGCCATTTTAGTCATACTAAATTATATCTAAACTTTTAGAACTATATAAAATTAAAGAATAGAAAAAAATATATATAAAAAAAATTCAAGGAATACTTTTATTCATATAAATATATTAAATGGTAAAAAAAAATTCATACAAAAAAAGTAAAAAATATATTTTCTTCATCTTTCACAAATAGTGATCATGTTTATAAATTCGCAAGTCAGATTTCTGAAGAACCATTTGAATAAACTTGCAACTAATCCCCAGTTTGAATAGATTAGCATTGATATAAGAAAGTTGGTGTAATTCTTTGGCATTCTGACTTGTGAACATGTTCACTTCATACTTTTATTTGTGAAAACTGAAAAAAATTTTTTTTTTACTTTTTAGTATATTTATGGAAAATAAAAACTTTTTTTTAAACAAAGATTTGAATTTGTTTTTATTATTATTATTATTATTATTATTATTATTATTATTATTATTATTATTATTATTATCATCATCATCATCATCAATATCAAGAGTAAAAACTAATAATCTACAATTAACTTTTTTCTCAATCTTTTAATAGCACTTTTCATTAATATATTAATGCTTTGAGAATATTTTTGAAATTTTTGTCCAGTAATTGAAGGATATTGGTTTAGCAAACTTTACGTTTTGCAATGAGTCGTAAGGCATATCTATGCCATTTCTGTTATCTTTATTATTTTACTTTTGTTTCTCCTATTTATTTTGTTTACATTTTAAAACATCTTATTACTTATAATTTTAATTTCACTTCATTCATTATGTATTTATAATAATTTTACATATGTATGCTAATATATCTGATAAAGAGTATTTCAGTTTTCTATTTGGTTTAATGTATTATATTTATGGTCATCGGCACTGAAAATGCACTACTGCTAAATAGAAGAATGATGAAAGAGTGATAGCAACTGGCAATTGATACAATTGTGTCAATGGCAATAAAATAAAATAAAAAATTAGGAGAAAGTATAAAACTTTTATATACTATGGTGAAAATTTTATGAACAGACAAATGCTCTTTATATGATTGCTAGGAGTTAATGTTGACTTGATAATATAATCACTGAACAATTTTCATGAAGTGTCACAATCCTACATCTTTATAAGCTGATGAAAAAAGTATATACATTTATACTATGTACATTAATTTTTTAGAAAGTGAAATTAATATAAACCTAATTTTAGGGACTTTGTAGATAGTGTTGTTGAATTAAAAACATGTTTTAATTCATGAACAATTAAAAGAAAACTAATTAAAAATATATCAACTAATATAGAAATTTATTTTCAGTTATTAAATGTGTTGTAAGCCAATATTAGTTTTAGAAAAAAATCACAAGATTGATAATGATTAATTTTTTGGGAAAAGAAAGTAATTGGATCGCATAACGTAACTTGAATCACAGTTACGTATTAACTTCAAATGCAGAACTCAGCAGAAATCGATGAAAATATTTTATGATAATCAATTGATATTTATATATATGGAATTTAAAATAAATACTGTATCATTTTAGTACTATAACAGGCATTAAAATGTATGAAGAATTATAAAATATCAATGATAAAATGAATTATATTAAGAGGATGATAAGAAATAGCAAACTGCTATCAATGCAGATGAAGTGTTATCACTTCATTTTAGTACACTTCTGTCAGTTACTCTACCAACTTTTAAATAAAGAACATGTATTCGAATTTGTCATAAATCAGCAATGTTTATATCTCATAATCAGAGTAATCATTTGTAATAATAGACTAAATCACAATCCTATTTTAAGTAGAGAACATGTATTCCAATTTATTGTAAATTAATCAAGCTTTCATTTCATAATCAGAATACAATCATCTACAATATTAGACTAAATCACAATCCTACTGTATGTTATTTATAACTTTTTGGATCATAGACTAACTTATTTATCTCAGATTACATCAAAATTAATTTCTAGGAGTAATCTTGGAAAACTAATTGGTAGTACTTGGAATTGTGATATAAGCTCTTTTTAGTCAGTTTCTTTATCATTAATATATTTTTATGGTGAATATTATGCCTTTGTTTTGGGGAAACCCATACTAAACTTATGGATACTCTAGTAATACCATTAGAAATATTAGTTATACTCAATTCATATATATATATATATTTTGCAAAAGCTTCCTTTTCTTTCATATATTTGCCACCAGATATAAGAAGAGAATCTGCCTTTCAGAAAATGTATAAAAAGCTGCTAAGTAAATTATATTTCCCAATAACTCTGGATATAGTTTTATTAACTAAGATTTGTCTCAAATAGATCCTCTTTTTGGACATTTAACCAAGAGTCAACACTCAACGAATTATAACTTAAAAATAAAATTTTTATGATGTTCTAAACAAATTCTTTTTTTAATTTCAGCAATAAAGCCAACTAGATTTGATCTTCTTAAAAACAACTAGAGCTCTTGTCAGCAGGTTTAGGACAACTCTTAGTCATTGCATTCATTCATAAATGGAATTTAATAGACACTGATTTAGGTAGATGTGGACAAAAGCAAATTCGTAAAGCTACTACTGAATCTATCTCTTGATTGGATTCTCAATAGATTCCTTTCTAAAAAAAATCATGCACTAAGTAAATAAATAATGATTTTTTAAAATGCCTTATTACTAATTAGTAACACTTATAACAAAAACGTATACTTTATTGTTTAAAAAAAATGCTAATCATCGATGCCTCCGATAATATAGATATCCTTTAGTTGGACCAATTGTTGAAACTTTATAATTTGTATGTGTTTATATGTTTGAAAGATATTGATCTTTCTAAATACAACCGTTATATATTTATAGTCTGTGTTACTACTAATAGAAATAATAGTGTTGAGGATCTGGATAATCATATTTTACCTATATTATCAGATTATTTTAGTATTTTACATTTTGAATTTTAGTTTTCTTTTTTAATATTCCTTTTATAAGCCTGAAGCCAAGTTTTGAATTATGCTAAATAATAGTTAATTAGGTTAGTCATAAAAAAATATTTTAATACCATTAAATTCGCTTTTATTTGATTTCTTTTTGGCTTACTTCTTCTTAAAGAAAGGGCTGTTATACACAAGTAGTAGAATAGTTACACCCTGCTGAGTTTTTTTCCCATTTTTGGCTGTAATGACAAGTCATAATCCAAACTGGGCTAGTCTTTGAAGCTGTATGTGTGCTGATAGCTAGCTTAATTATCTGTTGACAGTTATAGTCAGATTTAAGAAAAATTAACTTTTAAACTTGAATATTGTTTTCTTTTGTTTCTACCATAAAATTTTAATCTAACTAAAAAAATTTTTTATTTATAAATAGTTATTTCCAATCTATCTAATATATTTTTATTTTGACACAATAAGCATTGAAAGTTATAAAGCAAGTGTTGATGAGCTGTCTGCTTATGTATGTGTGTGTTCAAAGCTTATAAGAACAGTTTCTATGGTAGCAGAGCAAGAGGGTGGAACTTTGGCTTTTCAAAAAGTTTGGCAAAGTACGTCATCTCTTCATTAGATATGGACAGAAAAACTGGTGGGCTTTCAATAGTATTCTTTGTTGCTGCCGAACACCAATATGAAAAGAGGCAACACCAGAGCCTGCACTGGGAGTGGAAGTTAATTTTGTTTACTAAAGCATGAAGAATTTGGAAGATTTTTTTTCTTTGTAAATTGAAGTATAAAGTGTTTGGTGATTGATGATGGTGCTCAGGTAGATTTATGTCAGGTATGTCCTCAGTGGGAAGTGATCCAAAGTCGCTTGTGATTCACAAGACAGTACTTCTATGTGAAGAACTGTAGTGAGCTAAGATTTTCTGGGTGGCAGGAGGTCTAGCTATGTCCATACCGCACTATGCTCACCTGGGTCAGAGGCAGGCCGGAAGCCTGAAAAGATAACCACCATAATTAAGCAGAATAGTAACAGCCAGACAAGGTGAAAAGCTTACTGTAGGTGTCCTCCTCTGATGTTTGTCTGACAAAAGATACTTGCTTTTTGAATCCCATATGTCATGAAATAGAGGAAACCATATGATCTCTTAATTTACTATTCATTGTGATTTTCTGATAATTTAAAACTAAATGTGATTTAAATATTTATATGTTTATACACACATACTTATTTTTAAAATTATCTTTTAATAAGGTTTATAAGTATGTGTGTTCTGTCTCTCGTTAATATATATCAGTTGTTTGTATAAAGATTATAAATTTTGATCTTTTAATAAAAATGGACATAATTTATAGATTAAAATCATATTTTGTTATGATAGTTTTTATAATATTAATATTTTGTTAAAGATATAATATTGATTTAAAGTCTGAAATTCGATATGGTTTTCTATTTATTTTTTCAGTGAATTTGCATTTCAAGATTTAAATTTTAAAATTTTTGAAATAATGAACATATATGTCGTTGAGATTGTTTTTTTTTTTTTTTAGATTGACTATTTTGTTTAAATATCTCTTTTAATACGTTATTAGCTAATATATATATATTAGCTATTGTTGTTAATAAGTAAGATATTCGTGATTTAGGTCTTTAGTATTGTGCTCGCAAAGTTTACTGATCTTCTGAAGTGAATACAGAATAGTGCTAAGTTATAATCTCTTACTTTTTTTTTTTTAAAAACAAAAAGACAATGATGTGCTTTGCATTTGAAAAATATTTTTTAGTATTTAAAAGTTTCTCAAAATGAAGAAACAATGAGTGAAATAATTTTGATTAATGATAAGTTGGAAAAAAAGCTCTTAATTTTAATGATTTGTTGGGGTAATAAAAATATATTGAAACAGTTGGTTTTTTTTTTAAGTTTGTGGATATTTTTTTATGAAAGTGATTTTTATGAGGGAAATTTCTGTTCTTTTGTTTTTATATTTGTTCATCATTAGTAATCTGGTCTGGGTTTGATCTGCTAGTTATTAACAATTTACTTTTTCCAAAATGTTATTTATATTTTGTTTCTGAAACAAATATTGGTATTTAAATGAGGAGGGAATTAGTTTAGTGAATAGAAGAGTTTACTGTAACAGAATTGTTAATGACATGTATTATATTTATGAGGTTGAATTTTAAAATACCTGTATTAATTTATATAATTTTAGGAGAAAGATTAATTGAAGACAAATGTTTAGTGGAATAAATTAGAACTTTTAAATATATAAGAAATTGAAAAAGGAGGCTGGAATTTGATTTGCAAAAGCTAAGAAGAAGTGATTATAATAATTGTGGATTACAAAAGGTGACAGATTTAGATAATGTTAAGACTCATTGACACAATTTATTAGCAGCACATTATTTATTTATTACATTGATAACAATTTGTAAGATATGTGTATATATATATGTCAATTGAACACAGAGCATTCGAATATAAAGGTCTCCTCAGTAGTTGATTAGTCTAAGCCTTTCCTTGATTTTCTAACAAAGTTATGATTAAGTAGAAAATTGATTTACATTGTTGAAATACTACATAAAAGAAAAAAGTTAAAAAAAGAATAAGGATAGTTTTGTTGTACTTTATTTATTCTACTTGTATTTCAAATCAATATTTTTTATAATTAATTGCTTAGATTTATTTCCAAATTTATTTTCAATGTGTTAATTTGCAAATTCTTGCTTGTAATTAATTATTATTGTACATAAATATTTAAAAATTAAAAATATTTTAGTATAATGAAACTTTTCACTAAAATAATAAACAATTTTGGAAAAATTATAAAACTCAAATATACCACTATCTAAATTAAATCTTAATATATTATCTAATCATAGCTAAAAAAAATAAGTGAATGTAGTTAGTCAATCTTCATTTATGAGGTGTATTACCAATGGATGTGATGGATTAATCTTCGATACAGGAATCTTTATCTCCATATGATTATGCTAAAAATGCTTAGGGAAATCACAGATTATATGTATATTAGTGATTGCTATTTCATAGTCAATGAAGTTTTAACAAAATAATTAATTTTCATTGCATTTTTGAATACCCTGTTACTTGTTTGTAAATAATCTATTGAATACATATTTTAAAATTCCTTCTGTCTTAACTGGATATAATCAATTTTACAATTTTCATATAACTTTAGTGAAAAGATAATGGTAATACAAGTGCTTTATTCTAGTTACTGACATTTGTAATGGAGATAAAGATTTTTTAGAAATTAGATATTTGTTGATTTTAATTGGATTTAATTAAATGTCTATAAATTATTTCAATTTAGTTGAACATCATTTTCATGCTTTGCAGTATCATTGGTGGAAACTAAACCATATTAGTTTTTTAGTTTTTTAATTTCATATTCTGAAAGCTACCAGCACAGTGTGAATGAATATTTTATTGAATTTATTGTACTAATAATTTTATATATATATCTAACAGAAAACTTTCTGGCATAAATTTTTTGCCAAGCATTGTTAGCCGAGAGGTCATCGCAGCCGGCTTGCAAGCAAGTAATTGTTTGCAGATGATTGTGGGTTCGCCTCTCGGCCAATGCTATGACATATGGGGGAAAAAAATGTTTTCTCGAAATATTTCCTACAGTATTATTCTGTTATGTTCTAGAAATACTCAAAAGTTGAATAAAAATGTTCGTGTTTTTATCATGACAAAGTTATATTAACATTATTTGGGGGAATTATTCTATTAATAAAAAAAAACACAAGAACTGTGCAGTTATTTTCTTGTATAAATCACATTATGTAACTAACCATTACACTTATGTGTTTTCAATATATATTGCAATAACAAATTAAACAATCACTTTTTTCTTTAAAATATGTATGTTTTCCAACATTATAAATAACTTCACAAACTTCTAACTTCTTTTCAAAAACTTTATTTCCATATATTAACTATATGAACGTATATTTAAAGTCACATACATTTCAACTGTTTTTTTTTTTCACCATTACAGTCATTTTCAAGGACCTATGACAACAACAAAAAAAATACATATCTCTATATAATACTCTAAATACAAATCTCTTATGTGTTTTCTGTTTAGTTAGAAATTAAACAAAAGTTCTTTTAGATATTATTTAATTTTATCTGTAAAACAATTAGTGAAAGATAAGAACCCACTTCTAAATTTTTTTAGCTTTGGGAAACCTTTTCAGCTATCAAGCTGTCACAAAATTTTATTTCTAGTTAAATAGAGTGCATTAATACTTTTTATTAAATATTTGTAATCAATAATGTGTTTACATAATGGAGAATTTGAGAATTAAAGATTCAATATGTTCAAGTAGGACAAGAATACATACTGTTTGGTTAATATTATGAAAAAATCTTAATTAAAATTTTTTTAATTTGCAAAATATTTGGGTTTTTTTTAATAACTTTTTAAGCGTATTAGAAAAATTAATAAATTATTCAGATTTTTTTAAAAAAATCTCTTAATTATATACACACATATAACATGAATATATCCCAATTTTATATAAGAGTATTGTCATAATAATGGTGAATAGTTATATGAATTATATATAGATGGGAGATTGACTATTATGGTCATATGTAATTCCTATTGATCTTTAAAACAAAAAAATATTAAGGTTTTATGACATTATTGTGAATATTTTTAATAAAAAGAGATCTTTAGAGATTAAATTAATGAAATAGATATAGATATATACTTCTAGTGTTTGGATTTTTGGATGGTGGTTGAGTAAAAATATAGTATTTTTTTTTTTTTTTTCATATTACCTCACCTGATCATATTCATATTTTTTTTAAGTCTAAGAATATGCTCAGTTTGAATTTTTTTTTTTTTAATGTTTGCATTAAATATTCCTTTGATTTCTCCATTCTTCTAAAAACCACATTTCAAAAGCTTTGTCTTTCAATCTTTTTTAAAATCCAAATTTTTGAACAATATAAAATATTTTAATAAATTTCTTTCTTTACATTTACTTTTATAATTTAATTTTCTTATTAAAACATTTTTTTTTTTTATGTTGACATTGCAATTCTCATTGTAATTTTTATTTCATTACTTTGATTTTCTCTTAAGTAACTTTGAATTTTACTTTTAATATTTTTATTTTTATACTTTTCATATTTTCATTTTACTTGGATTTATTTTTATCCCAATTTTGATTTTTCAAATATTATTCTGCTTAATGACTGAAGCAAATAATACTTTGTTTTCTTCGCTGCAAATTCTATTCTTGACATGCCACATTATTTTAAGAATTTTATCTAAATGACTATTACAATTGGAAGTAAGTAGCAGGAGTGCCTTCCATCTCCCATTTTATTTTTATATCTTCTTAAGTAGATTATTTAATATAAAGTTTCTGATAGTTTTCATTCATTCTTTATCTTTTTAAAAATATCCTTAAAGTGACAAATTAAAGACATCTAATGCACTTTCAAAATTAATATTAATCTCTCTTTTTACTTCATTAATTATAAAACTATTAATGCAAGACTCTCATCAAACACTTATAGCTAAATATGATTCCTCAAGTCAAAATTTACTTCTAGTATTGATATAAATATATTTCTTTAGGATGATTTATTATTTTTTTTTGAATTTTTACTTTTATGGTGATGCAGCTTTTTAGTGATTTTTTTTTTTTTAACATTAAAATTTTCTAGCTTTTGGCATTGTTTTTTTTTTTTACTTTATTAATGAATTAGATGACCTCACAAAATGACTAAACTAAAAGACATTCAATTTAATCATTTTGTCAGATGTATAATTTAATCAGGTTTTGATTTTTTTTTTTTTGTTCTCCATATTTTTAAAATCTTCACTATCACCCTAGTTTAAAAGAGTCAATCCCTCCTTCATATGTATTCACTTTAACTTACCAAAAGAATCACAAAAAATATATCCTGAACACTAAAAATATTTTCAAACTTTTTACATGTGAATATTGTTTTCAAGATATTGTCAAATGCCCATTTGTAACTTTTTGACAGCAGGATTTTTTTTTGTTATTGTTAACTAAGTATGTAAAATTATAGAAACTGTTAAGAACAGTATATGCCTTCACTGTAAGATTTTGAAGTTATCTTTATTATCAAGATTTCTTGTTTTTGTTTTGTTTATTTTTATTTTTTCACAGTTATCTGAAGTATAATGTTTTCATTCTGTTTAACTTTCATTATAGAGACTTGAACAGTTATCTAATTTTTAAAAATTTTATTTTAGTCTTATGAGACAGTCTTAATTTATTAAATAATGTATATTGGTGTAAAGATAGAAAGTGGAAGCAGGGAAAATAATTAGCATCAAGATAGATTAATCCTATCATCAGAATAAGAAAACAGTCATTTGGTTTTAGTCATGTAGAAAAATGACATTTTATAATAGATTTGATACTGTCTATAATAATGACAATTATCTTAAACAAATTTGTTAATAATCCATTAACAAAAATTGTAATATTGGCATATTTGATAACTTGGATTTCTGATTTATCACCAGAAGGCAATCTGTGACAATTACAAATGTGGAGTTTGGGAATTACAAAAATTAATATATTCTATGCAATATATAAAAAGATTTACCTTTTTTTTTTTTGCATCAGTTCAACTAAGTTAAATATATTATGCGGGCATGTTGACAGAATGATAGAAGTCACAGACGATTGCATAATAAGATTAACTTCATTTTTCATCAGAATAATCATATTTTCATCATGATTAGGAATGTGTGAACATTCATTTACTATAGTATTACATAAGGTATTAAAAAGATTCACTAGTAACTTTAATCATATTCGCTATTTTTATTATAACTGATATTTAGTGATATCATAAAGACTACTGCATTTATTCTGTCTTTGCTATGTGATATGTCATCATTGGTAATGTCATATTCAGAAAAGTATAAGAGAAGTGAAATTTCATGTTAGTGTAAATTATCTGATATATGATGGTCATATTGAAAATAGGCAATTTTTTTTTTTTTTTGCCTTCTATAATTATATCTATACAAAACTTGGGGGCAACTTAGGCCACTGGATGAAGAGCCTAGCCTCAGGCATGCTAATTAAATATTAATTCAAGGTTAAAAAATAAATGGTCCAGTTAGACTGAGAATAACAAAGGATTGCTCCCAATCAAAATACGAACTGCATAATAACCACTGGCTAAGTCACTAAATGAAGAGCCAGTTGTTCTAATAGAAAACTAGTCAGATAATAGTTACAGACTAAGTTTGAATGATGAGCTTCCCTCTCTGATCATGTAATTAATTTGTCATAATAATTGTAACTAATGCATCAAATGGGTATATTTTCTAATTTGAAAAATTATTTACTAATCATTATTATAATAAGTGTAACAAACCTAAATAAATATATACCAAAAAGATTTATGCTGTAATTGTATGTGTCTTTTCCTTAATAAAAAACAAACAAACAAACAAAAAAAAAACACATACAATGTTGTAAGTTTTAAAATATTATTTAAAACTTTTAAGAAATAAAAGGGGGGTCTTTTTTTTATTGGTGATATATTCTTGTGTAGATAATAGGAAAGATATGGAAATATATTTTGATACTTGTGCAAAGATGGTATGGATTGAATTTAATAAAGAAATCCCTACTATATATATATGTTATTAGAAGAGATGATAACAGATGGACAATTGAAATTTTAAACTGGATTCCAAGAGATTGTAAAAGACCCAGAAAGAGACCACATGTGAGATGGATGGATGAAATAAAAAAGTGTGCAGGGGTGATGTGGAGAAGAGAAGCTAAAGATAGGAAAAGATGGATTGAACTTGGAGAGACCTTCATCCTGCAGTGGATTGATAATGGTTAATGATGGTGATATGCAATAGTTGATTGTTTTTAGAAAAAATATTTATTAGAAATATTTGTTTTAATTATTTAAATAAGTTTTAATAATAATTTACAAATATATAAAAGTGTGATATTTAATTTTGTGTAACCCCCCCCCCCTCAACATTCAACAAAAATATAATGATAACATTAAAAAAATTGCAACATCATGTGAATTTTATTATAAACAACTGCATTTTAAAAGAACTTCATTAAAAATTGTAATTCTAAAACAAATTTTCATATATTCAGTAAATATCTATTTGCATGTATGAAATGTATAATCTTAATTCAAGGATTAAATTTTTAGTAATTCTATGAAACTTTTGTATTATATCAAAATATTTCTTGGGATAGTGCAAAATCTAAAAAAAATTTGATGGAAACAAATTTGTGAACTTATTGAGACAATTTTATCAGATGGCTTTTGTTTTTTAAATATAGCATAGCTGTGCTGATCCAAATGCATTTATCCTTATAGTGCAATAAATCATCAATCTAAAGTTTATTGATGACATAACAAATAACTTTGAGCTTTTTTACTAAGAAATAAAAATGGAAAAACTGAATGAAGTCACATAATTTTTGTCATTTTTATGCAAATATATACATATTTTCATCATATAAACGATATTTTTTATGAAAGACTGTTCCAACAATATTTTATATATATGTTCTTTGCTTGAAAAATCAAGAAATTGCTATGCTGCTTCTATTGTCTGCTAAGGTATTAAAAGTAATTGAAATAACAACAATAAGGCATTTCTTTTTTTTTTAAATATACATATATTTATTCTCAATATATATATAATTTACCAAAAACTATTCCTTTGCAGAAGCAAGTGATATTTCTAACTTTATGTAAAAAAAAAGTATTTTAATAGTTTCATTAAAAGCCTTTGACTAGACATTTGTAAAAGATTTGCTTCTTATTTGCAATAGAATTATATTTTATATTACTTTTATCTTTCTGTGTTATATGAAACCATTCAAAATATACATCATTATAGTAAAAAAAAAAAATTCTAGATTTGTTTACAGATTTTATGATTAATATGTTTGCAATTTATAGACCAAATAGCTGTTCTGATTTGAATAGAAAGTTATGGGCCACTTGTTTTTGATTAATAAAAATCAAAGCACTTTTTAAAATTATCAGTACATTTTTGTTAATAATAGTTCATAAAATGAGTTCATAGCCTATGAGATTTGTGAAACAATGATGACAATTCTTCATTCAATGCTATACCATGATGTAAATTGATTTTATTGATTTTATTGTCTCTTTATAAACAAAAATAATAGTATCTAATTCTCAACATCATATAGACTAAAGATTAAGTATGAACTCAGCACTTGTAGGAATATACTATTTTTCTCTCCAATGATGAAAGCAAAACATACTTTTTTATGTGTCAGTTTCATTATTGTATGAGCCAGAATTAAGTTTTCACTTGAATGATCTTTAGTGCAACTTTTTTTTTTCCACCTCCAATATTCAATACCATATTGATAAAATACTTAACAAAAGTTCAAATTTCAAAGTAGAGCATTGTAGATATTTATTTAACTGTAATTGATCTTTGATGCAAATTGGTTGTACAGAAGGCAGATTTTTAATTGATGAAAGATAAAATAGTAATTAGAGTTAGAAATTTTTAAAGGGGGGCGAAATCCGATCCTGCACCTTCACGCGGTGCCCCCTGTGAGTACCAGTTAGATTCTGGGAAACTGAGTAGGACGGTTCTAATTGATTTAAAGTGTACAATAAAATATCTGTTTTCTGCTTGTCATGATCTTTATTTAGAATTACATTTGAAACACTTGAAACTTCAAAAAAATATTAAAACTTAATTTCTAGTTATGTACTAATAGACACGTTTCACTGAATCTAACTCTTGTTTTCATACTTTCCATTTCAATCATTTATAGCAGTTTTGTTAACATTATTTATCGAATTTGTTGAATCTTCACATTTGCACATTTCTTTTATGTTTCTCATAATTTCTCTATTTATTTATTTTTTGTCTAATCCAATTCTTTTTATATTAATTTCCATACTAAATATTTTCTTCACTGATTCTTTTCAATACTTAATCTATATTACTAACCATATATATTTAATTATCTTTTTTAATTGTTTTCTGAATCCATATTTTTAATGCATTCAATTTTTTCTCCCATTTTCTAATTTCTGAAGTTTTTATTTCATTGTTAAAAAAATAGTTATCAAAAGATTTATAAAATTAGCATTATTATGAGTTCATGGTTAATAATGATGTTGGTCTCATTTTTGAATAAAATGCAGTCAAAAAATATAAATAACCACAGAATGTATCAAAATTTCTAATATCTTTATTGCTAAACCATTAATAATATGTCAAATATTGAAAAATTAGTTATTAAAGTTCTTATTGTTGTAATTGAAAATGTTTTTGCTTGTAGAATTTTTCTTTTCTAAACAGAATTTATGATACCGTTTTGCAGTTTTTATAATAAGCATAATTTGCCAATTTTTGTAAAATAATACCAGAAATAAATTATAATTAACAAAACTTTGGTGTAGGACTTAATCTAAGTCTTCTGCATGAACAGACTATCACTGTCTCAAGAATATTTGGTAGCTATTCATTCTGGCTCATAACAATAATTTTAAATGATTGTAAATTTAAGATTAGATATGTAAATTTTTATATTCAAAGATCTTTTTTTTTCCAAAAGAAATTGTGTTTTCTTCTTTTAAATCCAATTTAATTTATAATATTAGATTTGTTTTTTTTGTTTTTATTGCAATAGAGTATTTACTTTTCTAATTTTTTTATTCTTTCTGTAATGATTAGTTCATCCTTAATTTTTCATTTAAATGAGAAAAAAGATCTGATGGATTTTTAATTATAACCATTTACATAAAAAGCTTAAATCAATCCTTAGTATTCAGAATTAAATGACAAGATAAAGATTGAATTTAAACTCTTTGTTTTAATGATGATAAAAATATTTTACTAAATATAATTTTATTGTTAACAATATTATTAATTAAATTTAAAAACAATCTGTAAATAGGCTTTATGTCTGTTTATTATATTGCTACATCATTGGATACTTTCAGACTCACATTGTCACTCTGCTTTGTGTTTATTTGTGTATGCAATTTATTGTCAGAAACTCTTAGTGCTAAAACTTACCTTAACATTCTAGATAGTTTAGTGCACTTTACATTGTACTAAATTATATAGATAACAAGATAATATACTACTGAATAATTTAAGAAAAATCAATTATATTCAGACTACCTTTTTTAAAACTGATTTGAGTTCAGTAGAACATCTATAGTTTGATTTTGAAAGCCAACATATTTTGATTTATATTTTAAAAAAAGAAAACTAATGCATTAGTGATTATAAAACTATCATATTCTCACTAGAACATGCCTTCTCATGTTTTTACTATAATTTAAAATAATTAGGACATCACCATCTATTTATTTTTTTCTCAATAAATTACAGACATTGTCATAGATGCATGCACATTTATAAACGTGATCATACATTCAACTATCTACACCTAATTGATAACAAAATTTTCACCATAATTATTCAAATAATTAGAATTTATGAATATGATAAACCAGATTGGATAAATGCAAATATGATGTGGAATTCGTGTTAGAAACATTAATGCCCTTCAGTTGTTGAAAATTTAGATAACCATAATTTTCTCATTAGGAAAATAAAAAAATGGAGTGAAAAGATCGATCTACAGGGTAAATGTGAAAACAAAAATTAAGGCAGGGTTAAATGATTTATTATAGATGAGTACTAGGCAGAATTTCAATTTAAAACCTATGAAAGATTTTTAGATGTGTGAATACCTCTTCAAAAATCATGTTCAGAATTTTTTATTTTTTTATTTTTCCGCCATATGAAAATTGAATGTAAAGAAGAATGATTGGAAAAGTTTTCATATTTTTGAAATAGAATGCTTTAATGAAAGAAATTTAGACTTCTCAGTTAAACAGGTAATATGTCTAAATTTGTTGGAATGCACCTTAATGGTGAAGCTAAGGTACGACTTGTTAATATTAAGTAGCCGAGCACTTTCGAGAAGTTTATCTTCTCGTAATCATAGCAAAAAGATCATCTGAAAAAGATGTCATATATAGGTGACAAATATTTAAATATATGCGAAATAGTGGATTAGAAAATCCATTTTTTGGTGAGGGGAAGACATGCTTCCTTTTGTTTTATAGTGTGGATATTATTAGCTGTATCCCATGTCCTCAAACTGGTGCAGTATCCTATACTATGGTGAGCATATCTCTATCCCCATGTGTTTCTCAACATTATTATTTATATAAAAGAGATCTTAATAAATCTGAATATAATTTCATCTTTTTAGAAAACCAATGTACACCGGTCATGTTTGAACCTTGCTTTGCTTCTATCATATGTATAGAATGCCATGACTCCAAATGTAAAATGAAAGAAGCATGGCATATAGCTAATAACATCCATGCTATAAACTGAAAGGAAGCATGATTTCCTCTCTCCAAAAATGGACTTTTTAATTCACTATTTTGCATATGTATTTTTTGCCTACATATTACATCTTTTTAAGATATTCTTTTCACTATGATTATGAGAAGTTAAACTTCTGGAAAGCACTCAGCCACTTAATATTACAAGTTGTACCTTAGCTTCAGCATTAACTGCATACCAGCATATTTAGATATAATAGAATGCTTTGTAGATGAATACCACGAAAATACTTAGATCAATAATGATCAGAATAAAATTGGTCATATTATGGGATGATTTAATTCATTAAAAAAAAGAATAATGGTGGAAAAGATTGCAATTGAAAGAAAACAATGATCATGAATGAAGTAATAGATTTTATCATAAACTTGAAATATCAAACAGATGACAGATTATTCTGGAGAAGTAATATTTTTATAATTACCAAGTATCACTGTGATAGCACTTAATAATAATAATGTTTCTATATCTACATGTTGTTTGAACTATCATAAAATTAAGTGACTATGCAAGCAAACATAAAAACTTACACAAAATACTGAATATATATGTTTTATTAAAATATTCAGATTATTTTTATTATATCTAAAAATTAATTATGCTTGTTTTAAATTAGAAATCATATTTTATTTTTTTAATACAATCTTGTCATAGGAAAATATTAAAATATAAATTTTTATTTATGTCATAACATCGTTGGAAATAAATGTCTAGCTAAATAGTTATAAAAAGTCTTCTGGATAGGGGTGGCTAGTACTTTTATAAACTTAAAATAATCTAGGATAATTTGTATTAATATATTGACTATACATTTGAGTAATCTGAATTAAAAGCATTTTATTATATCAAAATTTTGTCTGTAACATATATTCATATATATATAATTTGGTGTTGAAAAAGAAACTTTTTAGCAGAGGCCAATAACAAGGATACTTAACAATTTTGGTCAGCTATAAATACATGGCTAATTTTCACTGTGTTTGAACTTTGAATTATCACTTTTGTTTTATCTAATAATGTTCTATATATTTTTTTTTTCTAAAAACAAATTACAATTTTGGTATCTGGAAAAGAAAATATTTATTAGAAGCCAATGATAAAATTACTTAATAATCTTCATATAAATTCAGTTATAAAAAACTTATTAAATGTTCAAACTTACAATATCATCTTTTATTTTATTGAATAATATATGCATTTTTTCTACAATACAGGCTTTTTCATACCTGCACTCCAATTGTAATATATAGGGAGTTTGAACTCAGACTTTCACACGACCCTCAACTATCCACGCTATCTCATACTGCTGACACACTTGATCACACACATGTCGAAAAGATAAATAATTACCAATATGTTTTATATGTTTAGATCCCCCCAAAAAAATTTTTTTTCTGGAAAAAAAAAATCTGTCTAAATACTTTAATGCTTTACTGTAATGTGAGTGATTCAACCCAAATCTACTTCTGAAGTACCCAGAAGTGTATTATAAAGAAAAATCCTTGAAATAAATAATCTGGTTTTTATAATAGAAAATAAACTGTATAGAAAATTGTATAGATATTTTAAATTAATCATTTATTTCTATCAAAACTATTACAATATGCTTTACTTAAATAAGTATTTTAGTATATCTTAATAAATAAAGAAAATTAATTCTCAAGATTTCTTTAAACAAATGTATTTACATCATGTAGCGGGTGATCAGTCACCTGCATTTTTTTTTACCTTAATAAAAAAATTATCTAACTGGTATAATGTTTATAATTGCAATAAATTATCAAACAACCAAATGAGATACTATGGGAGGGAGCATTTTCACTTCTACACTTGATTGGGGGGGGTTTGTTAAAAAAACTTATAGTAATTCCAAGTTAAAATGATAGAAAGAATTATTATTAGATTATTTTTGAAATTTAATTCAAATTTTAGAGTATATCAAACTACTATTTAATTGTATTTTTTTTTCCTCTAGTTTTTTTTTTACTTTAGAAGAACTTAACTCTTAAACCAAATAATTTGGTATTCTTTGCTACTACTATTTATAGACGTGAAAGTTGAACAAGTTTTGGGAATGATTATATGAGTGAAAGCATTATTATTAATGGGGGAAAATGTGAAATATTTGAAATGAAAATTGTTTTTAAATAAGAACATATACAACTAATATTTTTATAGTGTAATTTTCACTACACCACTCTCATGCGAGGTAGGGAATCATTTCTATTCACTTTTAACCTTGTGGAAGCATATAATCATAAACATATGACATGTGAAAAAGATCTATGATCTCCAAGATGCACATTTCATGCTGAACCAACACTTATCATTGTTCAGTATATATATTATGGATAGCAAATTATTACAGTTTAATTGATGTGTAAAATGTGTTGCTCTGACAACTTTGATACAAATCATTTAATGAAAGTATACTAATATATTTTACTAATAATCATTCATTAGTCTAAAGATTATCCAATGATGAATAATATTTCTGTAGTGTAATTTTCACTACACCAAATTGATAGAAATCATTCCTTATGTTACATGAGAGTAGTATAGTGCAAATTACATTACAGAAATATTATTTATTATTGGATAATCTCTAGACTAATGAATGACTAATAAAATATATTGTTATATACTGACTAGCTTCAAGTTTGTTTTCTGTTTTTATGATTATCTTAGGATTGGATTATAGACAACTTCACAAAGAAGACATCAAGATGCAATAAAAATTCCATCATAAGACCTTTCAATCAATTCAAATTAGAAATCCCACTATCAAACATAATTCAAACTTATTAAAAATGAAAACAAGAATCTCTTGGCTTCTTTTACAATATGCTGATAATTAAAGAAATTTAAAAAACTCAATCATAGAAATGTAATATATTAAAAGCAATCAATATTAGTGCTGTATATTCAGAGAAAACTGAAAAATACTAAATATAATCATAATGCATTTTTGGTGATGAGAATCCTCTTGCCAATTCCAAAAAAACAATTTCTAGAATGTTTTTAATATTTTGAATTCAACTTATAAATTATTCAGTTTAGTAATTAATGTTTTTTTTAAAAAAAAACAACAACTCAGTAGTTTGTCATTAGTGATGGAAGAAAAATCTTGAGCAATGTTTTGATCTTGTGGATGTGTATCAGTTTAAATATCTTGGTAGCTTTTTAGATAGAATTTCTGACAGATTTGTATGATAGACTACAACACAGATTTAGATGTACTACTGCCACATTTAAAAGTTAAAAGATAGTATTTCATTATAATGATACAACTATTTCTCAGTTAATTGTATGGAGAATTATTATTCTGTCAAATTTATTGCATAGATCCCCTCCCATCAACATAATATAAAAACAACAGAAAAAAAATTATTTAAAGATAATCATAAGACAATCAAAGTAATTTTCAGCTTGCTGAATATAACGATGTTTGAGTCTACTATATTGTAAGGTTACATTTCATTGGACATGTGAATGTACTGAAAAGCAACAGATTTTATATATAAAAACCTTTTATAGTGAATTTGAGTATGAGTTTTTGGAAAGGCAGTCTTATTTACATTATGAAGATTATATCAAAACCACTTTAAAGATTTGCAATCTCTTATTTTATATATATGGTTTAGACTACTAAAATTGGTCATACTTGGATTAATGTATAGTGTATGTATTGATTTAACTCATTTTTAACCTTTTGTTTTTATTTTTGTCTGAAGTTATAATGACAAAACTAGTCAAGTGGCTATTATTTATTATACTTATGATTGTAAATTAAAAATAAAATATGATTAAATAACACATTTCAGGCAAATATTTCTTTAACAGTTTTATCAAAGAGAAATTGTGGATGAAACTGATTCAGTAGGCTTGTCAACTGAGAAGTGATGATATTTTGTTTTTTTAATTCTTCTATGAGGAATAATTGTTTAAGTTAATTATGTTGGTTATATGCTGGCCACTTGAATGAAAAATCATATGTGCGAGTAGTCTTAAAAAAAAAAAAACGCTTCACTTAAATTCAACCTGAAGTTAAGGGAGGAGGGATATGATAAGATATTGGGCAGCTTTTCATACATATAATAAATTAAAAAAATTTCAATTTAATGATTGGTTTAATTAAATTTAGAAGCATTATTTTCCCAAATGTTAAGAAGGACAAAAAGAAAGTATTTTATTTAAAAATATTTGATAGAATGGCTTGGGTTACTTTGTTGAATATTTTGAATGTGAAAGATATAATTTGATAGGAGAAATGATTATGAGTTGAAGAGTATTTGTAATAATAAATAATCTTATTACATAAATTGTTTAAAATCTTTATTTATATAAATTGCAAATGAATATTGTTTTGATAAGCATAAGATTAACATTGTAGCTTTAAAATTCAATGCATCATATTTATTGTCATGTCCAGTTTTTGCAGATAATGAGAATAATAAGCTAAAAATATTCATTACAAACTATTACAGTTTATAAAGAAAATAATAATCAAGTTGGGAATGATTAAAGATTAAGAGTGGAACAAAACAGATTTAGTGTCATTAAGTTTTAAAAGTTAGTTAAGTAATGATGAACACAGTAGCAAGCCTTGTATTTTTATATTGGACTATTTCCATCATCTAATATGCTATTGAATGTCTTTAGAAAAAATTGACTTTATTTAAATATTTCAAATACATTCAACCCTTAGTAATAGCCCGTCAAATAGGTTAGTATGTGCACAATGTTTGAGAGATATTATTCTCCTCTCTTTTAGATGTTGCTGGCCTGACCAGTGACAGTACTAGCATGGGATTCGAACCTGGACCCTTAGATTCTTGAATATTGCATTTTAAGGTAATGTCTAACCAACTGTTACTTTTGGCAGGATGGCTCAGTTGGTTAGAGTGTTACCTTAAAGTTCAATACTCATGAATCTAAGGGTCCAGGTTCAAATCCCATGCTAGTACTGTCACTAGTCCCTGAAAAGGGAGAATAATAACTCGAAACATTGTACATATATTACCCTATTTGATGTGCTATTACTAACAGTTGAATGCATTTGAAATATTTAAATAAAGTTAAATTTTTCTAAAAACAGTCAATATGCATATTAGATGATGGAAATAGTCCAATATAAAAATACAACTAGAACACTATCATCACAAACCTTCAGGAAAACAATAGTAGCAAGTCTATTTGGTTCAATAGTTTAGCTGGCTTTGATAAACATTAGAATCTATTTTATGTCTCATTATATTTAAGAAGAAGAATTGTAAATATATATATATTTGAGTTGATTCAATCATTTAAAAAAAGAAAGAGAAAAAAATATTTTAGAAATGGAATTTAGAGAAAATGAAATATATTGATTGGAAAAGAAAGATTAGCAATGCAAATGTATGGAAAAGAGTATATGAAAAAAGTGAATTGTTGAAATTATTAAGCAAAAAAGAATCAGTTTGGGGAAATTAGTAAAGCTGCGTTGGATTTGTGGAGATTAAGAGAGTAGAAAAGATTGATCGTTGATGTTCAACAACAAAGTAACTTTGATTGTTTGAACGGACATTGATAAGTTAATTATAATGGTAATTGTTTCTCAAGATAAACAGAAATGTATTTTCTAGCTGAAGATGTTAAATTTGAAACAAGCTTGATTTTGTGTAAAATAAGTCAAATAATGAAAACCTATATGATTGCAAATATATTTGGCATTCTAAGAAAAAAAAAAACTAATGCATTAAGAATGTTTTATTTAAACCAAAAATTTATTATTTTTATATCCTTTTATAATTGATTTTTAATCTTTGATAATATAATTTTAATCAGTAAATCTAAATAAATGCTCCTTTAGAAAACTAAAGTGATTAGGGTAAAATTGAAGTGAATACACACTAATTTTCACTTATAATTTATTAGTGTTTGAATTTATCATTATTATTAGATAATGATCATTCTAATTCAAGAAAAAAATGGAAACACACACAAAAAAGATATGTTGATTATATAAATCAATCCGAAAAACAAAATACATCTGTATATGTAATTGACTTTAGTTATTTACATCTTACTAGCTGTCTTTTAACTCCTACAGATTTTTTTTTTTAAAGACTCATTGTATTCTATCCATGTCTTTCAACTGACTCATTGTATTCTATGCATGGCCACATCCTTCAAACAGACACAGCTAGTATTTGCATCTCTTTAGAATCATCTTTGAGGTAATCCTTGTGATGGAAACAGAATCAGTCTTTCCCATGAAAGTCTTATTCAAATTCACTATAAAGTACTATTTTAAGGAAATAGAAATATATTACTATTTATTCATTTTACAATTAATATATGTCTTAGCATAATAGATGCGATTTCAAATTTAGTAAGATGAGAAAGATACTGATTGGTCTTTTAATTTTGCCATCATATTTAGATTGTGGAGGAAGAAATGTTGGAGATACAATAATAAAATGTATAAGATGTGCAGGTGATATAGTTCTTATAGCTAAGGTTAAAAAAATGTTTTCAGAATTTGGAGGAAGGATGTATGGAATATGAAATGAATATTAATGTTGAGAAGACCAAGTGTTTAATGATAGGGTGGAATACAAAAAGACTGCAAGTTGAAATCCATAATAATATAATTCAAGTAAAAGGATTTAGATATTTGGGTAGATGATTGAGTGAGGATGAAGTTAAAAGAAGAATATGCATTAGCAAAAGAGGCATTTACTAAGAGAAATAAAATATTTTGTGGACATTTGAAGAGAGAATTAAGGAACGGATGAATTAAATGCTATGTGTGGAGTGTAATTGTATGGCTGTAAACATAGATGCTGAATAAAAAAATTAGGAGCAGATTGGAAGCCTTTGAGATGTGGTCATGGAGATGGATGGAAAAAATTAGTTGGATGAATAAAATGACAAATGAAGTTTTGAAAAGAATAAATGAAAAAAAAAGAAGATTGTTGGAGGAAATTAGAGATAGAAAGAAACTGGATTGGACATATATTATGAAGAAAGAATAGTTTAATGAAAAATGTTTTGAAGGGAATAGGGAATGGAAACAAGAAGAAATGATGAAAAAGATTAAGTTTGCTCAATGGTATAAGAGATGAAATTGAGTTGGACAATGAAGAGAATGGAATGGAGAACTGGATGAATTTGTGATGTGAATCTCTGAACCTGTTCATAGGACAATGCTAGTGATTGATTGATTTTCAAAGTATTACTGAGTATCAATAAATTACATTTTCCCATTGTTTTACATAATGATGATGGAGGGTCCCATTTTTATATGTTAAATTTGGCATAATTTAACATTATTTTGCAAAATATCACCTCAATATTCAAATTCATCTTTTTAGACAAAAAGCTATCAAAATATTCAAATTTATGAACATTTTTATGCTAATAATTTTCCAAGCCAATACTGGCTGAAGATTTTGCTCCTATTATTGGTAGATAACTGAATTCATCAAAATATAAAACATGGTTTATAGTAAAATTATTATTCTTTTGCATGTTTGTAATATTTATTATTTCAGGTGTAATATATGAAGCTCAGTATTAAGAAAGTATGCAAATTAGATGCATTATAATTATATCATATTCAAGTCATAATTATTTTAAAAACTGCATTGAGCATTATTACCTTATCAAATATTAATTTAATACTTTGTACTTTTTAATTTTGTAAAATATGGTCATGCTAACTTCAGAAGAAAAAAAAGGAGAGTAGATCTACTTACTCTAAGAAGACCAATAAAGTTCACTACATGCTTTTTTTAAAGATCTACTTTACATGTTCAATCTATCAAAGATGTATCTTTGTAATTATGAATTAAATATTATATCCAGCAAGCTAAAGAACATCTTGATGGATTTTATAGTATCACACTTTTTCAGTGTTTATATTACATTAATAGTGATATATATCTGACTAACATTCATACAATGAATTTAAAATTAATAGTCCTTTATGAAGCTAAATTCAAATAATTTTATTGCAGTGATGACAAGCCCTACCTTTCAATTTGATTAATGCTGCTGCAGCAATAACATTCAAGATTGTGCTTCATCTAAGCCTATTTTTCTATCCAAAAGAACTAACAGGATATTTAAACTGATGATTGACAGTTATACTTAAATATTCTTTATCAGATATTATTTTGTATTATAAATGCTGTTGTTGTTTTTTTTTTTACAAGATATATTAATCATTGTAAAAAAGAATCTTCCAATTAATTATTTTATATATGCAAATATATTGTCATGCATTTATAATATAAATCTAAGATTCCAAATGTAATTTGATGCTAATCACAGTAGATCTAGACAGAAAAGATTTTGCTTAGTACTTTTCCTTTAGTTGAACAAGACCAGTTTGTTACTTATTTTTTATAAGGATGGCTATTGATTAATATTGATGATCATGATATAAAATTTAATGACTCCTGTCAATTATATGGACTGCATTTTTCAAATATTATTGTAATCATAAAGTCTATCTGGGTATCTTGCAATACCAAATTTTCCAAACATCCCTTTTTTTAATGAATTGCATCATCTGGTGTTAAGACTGAAATATACAATTTCAATCTAGTTATTTGAACTTCAGGTTTGAACTGATCAAGTTTCCCCTTCCATGTGTTTTTTTTATCCTGTTTATAAGTTTTAGTGAACACCACAAGTCAAAATCATCAATTTTTTTTATGTCTAGCTTTTCCATGTATAAAGAGTCATGGGAAACATCATTGCTTGGCATATAGTGATCTTTGTTTATAAAAATATACCCTAAATTTAATTTTTTTTCTAAGTTTGTCATTGCAGTTCTGACTTGTGTTAGTTTGCAATGAATTCTTTGTTTTTAATGAATAATTCAAGGAAGTAAAAACTGTCAATCACATCTATGCTTTCATTATTAATTTTTTATTCCACTGTTAAACAAGTTACATATATTCATTCAAAATTGATAAAGAGTATATACATATATGTACACATAATGAATAACATTTCTACAGTGTAATTTTCAGTATATTACTCTCATGCAAGGTAAGGACTATTTGCTTTTAACACTGATCAAAGACTTGGAAAAGATGTATGATCCCCAGGGTGCACATTTCATGCTGAACCAGAGTTGGCCGTGATCACAATCTCTTACACATATCTTTATCATTGTTCAGTGTATATATATAGATAGCCAATTACTACAGTTTAATTGATATATCAAACTTACTGCCCTCATAACTTTGACCTAAACTATTTAATAGAAGTATATTAATAAATTTTTATTAATTATTCATTAGATTAGAGATTCACTATATCAAGCTCATCCAAGGTAGGAACTGGTTTTGGGGAGGGGTCTTCCTACCTTGCATAAGAGTGGTATAGTGAAAATTACACTACAGAAAGATAATCTAATCTAGTGAATGACTAATAAAAATTATTAATATACTTCCATCAAGTAGTTTGTGTCAAAGTTACCAAGGCAGTAAGTTTGACACTTATAAAGATATGTGTAAGAGATTGTGATCTGGATGTGAGTGCAGGTTCAGCATGGAATGTGCATCTTGAAAATCATATATTTTTTTCACTTCTCTGGTCATATGTTTATGATTACATTCTTCCACAAGATGTTAAAAGCAGATAGAAATCAGTCCCTACTTTTCATGAGAGTGGTGTAGTGAAAATTACATTACAGAAATATTCATCATCAAGTGGCTAATCTCTAGTCTAATGAATGACTAATAAAAATTATTAATATATATTACACTTGTTTAAAAAGTATCACTAGTGATTAATTGAGTATTTATAATTAGAAATATGAATTTACATGAGTTTTGTGTTGTAGGAATGTTAAGATGCTTTGAATATTATGACATGGAGAAGTGTTATTTTATTTCAACTAAAGTAAAAATATAAATCGAAAGGCGGGGTATGATTGTTGTATTTTTCCCAGAATTTGTCCCTAGTTTATACAATATATAATTTATATACCCATGCATTTATATGTCTTAATTGATTGAAACATTTGTACTTTTTCTTTTCTATATTAATAAACTTTTGATTTAAACACAAATGTTTCACTCAGTAATATTTCTGATTTTTTTTTTTAATAATTTATTTTTAAGTATGAAATTAAAAGATTTTAAACTGGATATGGAAAGCGATATGATATTTAACTGAACAGTTTTTTTTGTTTTTTTTTTTTTCAAAATAAAATTAAATAAATCGTAATTTTTTTTCTTTAATTAAATATTAGATCTAAAGAAACAATTAGTGTTAGCAATCAATTTATTTACATGTAAAATTAAGTTGTAGCATTTATTTTTTTTAAACTGGATTTGTGTAGTATTTTAAAGCACCTTATTTATACATATATATGTTCCTCCTTATTGCGTATTTCATTAAATTATCATTTTCTAGACTAGAATAATATAATGAATTAATTCTTTGTACTAAGTTAAAAAATAATATGTCAACTTTTAGAAAATTTTCTATTTAATATAAACAATTTTTTGGTATTTTTATCAGAGTGATTATGTTTCAAAAAAAAAAATCTATCTGTGGTACACAGATTTAAAAGCAAATAATATTTTCAATGATTTAAAGACCTCAAGTTGTATTTTTCAAAAAGAAAGCAATGACAAAATTATATACTTGCTTACCTATTTTTATTAATCTGCATTCAATCAGAAAACTTATCTATATACATTATGTAAGTAGTAGGATAAATTGCTAAGTATTACTATAAATTTGAGAATGCTGGGTAAAATAAATGGAAAACTACTCAGAATTTTTTTCATATGTCATAGCATCGGCCGGGACGCGAACCCATCAGGATTGAGTTCATTAATCCAAACTCGTTAGAAAATATTTATATATGATTATAATGATTGGGAATAAAAACAAAACATTGAGAATTTGTTTACATTTTTACCATTGTTTTGGATTATAAGATTAAACTGTGGTAGAGTAACAAACGAAATATAAGAATTTATTTTTAAAATTAATGATTTTAAAAAAGGATTTTTGATCAAAATATGTAATATCTTTTCCCATCCTACTGAGATTTAAGGAATTGATAATCCTCTTCTAATATAATTTGCAGCTTGAAATTGATTAATACAGTATATATATATGCATTTTTACAAGAGCATAATAATTTTGAAGTATATAGTAGTTAGAATGAAAACATGAGATGTAATGACTATTTAAATATATACCAACTTATATGAACACGTTGATAAAAAGAAATCATAAATGAAATTAGAAAAAGATTTTTATAAATAATTGTGGATGACTAAAATATTATAGCAGATGGGCGATGTCTCTATGTTCTAAAATTGATTTTTCACTATATGTAATAGCACGTATGTTATTCATTATAAACATTATCTAATGCAAAGCAATATGGAAACACTATTGGCACACTGGTGTAACTGCTGACATCACTATTTAAAGTGATTTATTATGATGATGATGTCTAAAATCAATGCTGACAAATAACATATCCATAATACTAATATACTTATAAATGCCATGTACAATATATTCATATGAACACAAATAAAAATATGTATCTCGTATTGTATCCATTAATAAGATGGATAATTTGAAAGCATGTGATAAATATAAAAAATATTTCATTATTAAATCGAACATGTATAACATTATTAAGAACTATGATGGCTCTTCCTTTTATTTCTACACAATACAGAAGTTTTGAAAATTTAATCAATTTTTATTTAGCAAGAAACTTATCAATAATGCCAATATGAAAATTGACATCAAATGCTATATGATAATACTTTTAAAAGGGTTGCTGAAGTTGAAAAGATAATGCAAAGTAAAATTTGAATGGAGAAATTTAAAATGTTAATCAAACTGCCAGTATAATATCCAAGATTTTTTAAAAAAAGATTAATTTATTCAAGAAATAATTAAAATTTATAAGCTGTTACCAGTAATACTACTTACAATAATAATATTTTTAAGTGTTCAAATTTTGAAATTTGATTTTAACTGGAAAGAAAAAACCTTACTTACATATTAGATCTGCTATTGCATTTCAATATGTAATTTCCTAGTAGAGTTATACATACATTTTTTACTTTTAAATAAAATTTGGGAATTTCTACATATGTTTGTGATGGCAGAATGCCATCCCTTTCTCCATTGGGAGGGATGGTATTTGCGACAGCAGAATACCATATTAAAAACTGATAGCAGGTCTCATGCGTAAGTACCAAAAAAACATATTAGAAATCTCAAGACTAAATGTGGTAATGCTTAGAAATATAAATATTTTCTATTTCACTAAATTCCTCAAACTCTGATAGAGATTATATAAATGAATTGGATGTCTAGTGTAACAATATTTTTACATGGTTTCCAAACTTTATAAGTTCTTATTAACATTTAAAATGACTGGCTTAAAGATAATACATTTCTTAAGCTGGATCCAACACAATAATTATTAAAGGACAGCTTCTTATAATAGTAAGCATGAATAACAAAGAAGTTCTAAATTTTGCTGTGCAGATTGACTTAACTAATAAAAAACTAACCTCAATAACATTTCTGTAATAAAATGACTTTTGAAGAAAATTTTTCAAAATATATAAGGATTTGGTTCCAACTTTCAGGCTTATTCAAGAAATTAATATTAAATAGCCAACCCATACTTTGATTTTTTTTCTTTAGGCTGCTTGATATTTTGAAGAATATGTATACATTAAACCTTGAGAACAAAAATAATGGGTAAAAAAAAAAGCACTTGGAGAAAATATTTCAAGAAATTTAATTTTAAAAAATTCTTTATTATTTGCATATGAAAAAAAAAGTTCATATATCAATTGAATAAATTATTTTTAGCTTTACACAAATAATCGAGTATGAAAAGGAATTCTGAATATTTTTTATGAATGCTTGAAATCTAATGTTAAAACAATGGCTAAGACAATAACATTGAAGAGTTATCATGTAGGATTATTTATTGGAAGGTTTAAATTCAGTGATATTACTAAGCAGATATAAATGTACAGAAAACAGGATGAAGGGAATTCCTGAAATGGGATGTCAAAAAAGTTATATTTTCAAATTTAAAATTTTGACACGTCATTTTTGATTAAAATTAAAAATTTATTCAACTAACAAGGTACAGTTATTAAATGGGAATTGTATAAATGACGATTTTATTTTTTTTACTGATATTGTTAAATTTTAATCCAAACTATTATAGAATTTATTGATCTTACAATGAGTTTATCTCAGCTAGGTAGGTATACCAGTATTATTGTACTGAAATTAACTATGAAATATTATTAAATATGTGGACTAAATTTACGTTTTGTTTTTGTTTTTTTTGGGGGGGGGGTCAAAAATAAAATATTTTACAGGGCACATGAAAAGTTAATTACAGCACTAAGTATTTTTTTATAATTTTAAAAAACCGAGAACCTTTATATATTCCATAAACAAGAGTTGGTCACATTGCTGTGAATAATCATGCCAGTTACTGAGATAAATACTCTATATTTAATAGATTATTTTTGTATTAGTGACATTACATCAAAATCATGGTTCAACGAATAGAAGCTTGCTTTCTTTAGTAAGTCTGATTTTTTTTAAAAAAAAATCCCGAATGTGTATAGATTTTTCTGCTGTAATTGATTTGAATGCTAGCTAATATCTTTCTTTTTTTTTAATGCTAGCTAATATGTCCCAGCAATATGCAGTATTTCCAGAAATTTAACTACTATTGATCAAATGATTTCCCCCCTCATTATCTACTAGTCAAAAGAAAGAAATACCAGTTCTTAATCTTTTAAACTTTAGTGTCAATAAATGACTACTGATTCCCCGAAAAATTTATTAATCAATATAAAATGTCTTTGTTATATCCGTGAAATCAAGCCAAGAAAACCATATGCATTTGGCCATTTTAATTACATTGTATAATTTATTTTTTGAATCTTAAAACATTTTATAATCATAATTTAACTCCTAATCAAGGTATTGTATTTTTGAGAATGAAGATTGCCATAAAAACCATTCAATTAATATATCTTCAGGTCAGCAGCATATTCTACTATTTAAAATGAAAGAATTGGCATATTGATGATTTCTATTCATTCTGGCAGGAGTGGAGCAAAAAATCAAAATAAAAAAGATATTTATATTCTATTATTTTTCATCTTGGAAGGTAACTATTTTACTGCGTTTCAAGCCATCCTTTTCATTTTATTCTGTTGATGATACTCCTTTATCAATACAGATTTGAGTGATAATAGTGGCAAGAAATAAAATAAGAATTGCAGTGGCTTAACAATTTTTTATTATGGGGGGTAAAGATTATTCTGTTATCTATTGAAATCAACCATAAGAGAAAGATCTGATAAATATTTTGCTTGGATTTTTAGATTTACGAATTAAAAAGAAGTGAGATAGTTTGGAAAGAATAGATTTTAATAAAAGAGGGTCTGATTTTTGTGTAATGACTGATGATAATAACTTTAATTTATATTACCCATAACTATAATGTGCTCTTTGTTAGATAGTATAAGAAAAATCACATAAAAATAGAGAAATTTAACTGACAATTAATTAGACAAAAAATTTGATGAGCATCTTCGTATTAAAATAGTAATATATCACATCATACTTTTTGGAGTTAGTCAATTTTCTAGTTTTACTATCATTAACATGCACATTCAAAGATTTATGTTTACTAGATTTTTGTTTTAAAGTAAATATAAACCATAAGTCAATATTTGTATGAGTATAAAACTTAGACAAATGATGACAGCCACATTTGTTTTCACTCATTAAATTAATACTCCTGAGATAGGAAGGGCATATATAAATAATTGATTTTAATCAATTAAAGTATTGCCAGTTCTCATAATTCATCATTTTCAATTATTGATTCACTGCAGGATGAAGGTCTCCAAGTTTATTCCAGTTACTCTGATCCCTAGCTTCAATTTTCCAAATACATCAAATTATCTTATTTCATCCAACAATTTGATCTCTTTAGATCTTTTACAATCCCTTCAGATCCAATTTAAAACTTCAACTGTTCACTTATTACCATCTCTCATTTCAATGATACCTGTTTATTTTTTTCTCCCATGTATTTTGTTTGATTCCTTTTTGATATGAAATCTGTATTGCTCTCCTGTTAAATGTCCCAAATTTCAGATCCATAAGTAAAAACCGTTAAAACACCTCTATTACAAACTTTTTTTTTTTTCTTAAAATATACAGGCATATTTTTTTTTTTAAATAGTAAGTTATTTCACCAAAACTCCATCCAAATTTTAATTCTATGATTAATTTTGTGTTTCCATCTCTGTTAATATTCTAACCAATGTATTTGCAGTTATTAATTTCTTTTAAGTCATGATTTATCCTTCTGATAAAATCTATTGAACATTACTTTAGTCTTTTTAGTATTTATCTTTAGTCCTACTTTCATCTGATAACTCTTACAACATTTCCTGAAGCTGGGAAGTATTATTTGCAAAAGCAGCCACATCATCTGCAAAAATCTAGATGATTTAAATAAATATTTTTATTCCCTTATCTTTCCATTTTAATTCACAAAATACTTTTTGTAAAATTGCTATAAAACGTTTTGGAACTATGGAGTCACCTTGGCATGCAACTTTCTCAGTGTTAATCTTCTTAATAGCATATAATCTAATCATTACTGTTTCATTTTGATAAATACTCTTCAAAGTATGACTATCCTGAATTTATATCTTGGTGATTCAATACTTTAATCATTGTAGAAATTCTTATAGAATCAGATGGTTTTTTTTATAATCATGAATGAAAAGTATAATAGCAACTCATATTCATTGGTTCTTTTTATAACTTATTCCAATACTTGGATATGATCCATTGTATTAAAATCATTTTTAACTTTAGCTTGTTTTCTTGGTTGATTAGAATCCTAAGTTTCCTTAAGTAGCGTTGTAATTATCTTGGTAAAGATTTTATATAAAACTGATGACTGATAGCTCTATAGTTTATAATATCTCCTTTATCACCTATTTTAAATATCAATAGTGCTATTGCATTTCTCCCAATTCTTTACATCTTTATCATTTAGACATTTGATATATAACTTTGCCAACAATTTTTCTATTCTGATTCTTTTAAATATCAAATATAATTCCATTATCTCCAGGAGCTTTTCTACAGATTTAATTGCATATGTCATTTCATTTAAAATGCTAGCAATTTAGATGCAGTAATTGTAGGAGATAGTTTGTTTTCTTGTTCTTTATTATTATACAAGTCTTCATAAACTATTCCACACATTTCATGCTTTGGTATTATCTGAAATAACCTTCTTCACAAGATCATCATTTTTTATGCTTGCTCATAACTTATTAAAACAGGCAAAATTCTCCATATAGTAGTGCCACTTAGTGTAAAACCAGAGTAATCAATGGATGCCAGAAGGCTTGTGCATAAAATTCCTATCTAGTACTCATCCAATATCCTCGGACTAGTTTCTAGCTTGTGGCTTTAGTCATTGAGGATCCCTTGGATCTGAGAGACTCCTCACTGACAAAAGCCACAGGCTAGAAACTAGTCTGAAGATATTGGATGATTAGGCACTAAATAGGGATTTTATGCACAAGCCTCCTGGCATCCATTGATTACTCTGGCTTGCACTGACTGGCACTACTGTATGGAGAGTTTTGCCTGTTTAAATAATTTTCTTTCCAACAATATATTGTTTTACAGATTTTGACAAGTATATTTATATCTATAGCTTTTCTTTTTCACAATTATATATATTTTTATATCTTTGTTAACTTATTTTGTATCATTTTTTTTTAGATATTCAATTTTTTTTAATGCATCATTTTAAAAAACATTTCATATTCATTTTTTTCTTCACATATTCTCATCTCCGTAGAAAATTTTTTAGTTAATTGCTGTTTTTTTTTGTACCAATTATCTTTTTTGCACTTTTTAATAGCATGCTAGTTATCTTCTCGATTGCCATCAAATCTGAACCATTTTCAAAGTCTTAATATTTTAAAATAATTTGCAAGTTCTAATTTACATTCAGCAAAGTTTTTCTGAAGATTAGAATTATCAACTGTTAATACTGACTTTCTTTCATTTTTTGTCTTTATAGTTTTGCATTAACACAAAGTTTTTCATTTTATTAATTAATGATCATTTCTTGTGCCAAATCTATTAGGAACATTACAATCTTTAATACATATTTTCTGTTAGTCCTCATTTAAATGCTTTCATATCTATTTCTGTTTAGCATTTTTCTAAAAAAAAATTATAGGATACAATAACTCCATAAGTTTGTAGTCCTTTTCATTTTGCTATCATTTACAATTTTAACATTAAAATCCCTGATGGTAATTTTGAAATATTTGGTCTGATATAAAAGCATTTTGTACATCCATATAAAAATCCTCTACTTCATCACAATGAAAACTTGTTGGGGCATAAACATGAATTATCTGAATTTCGTATCTTCCATTAAGTTGAATAACTAATCTTGTTATTCTGTCAGATATACCATCAATGTTCACAAATGTTCATACATTTTTTATTTGTAATGAACTCCACTTGTGCTTCCAATGTTTATACCTTTGTAGTAAAGTATGTATCCACCTTTTAATTACATTTTTACCTTTTTTTTTCTAACTTTACAAATCTAAGAATGTTCTATTTAATATTAAACAATTCTTCTAATTCATGCAACCTTTTTTTTTACTTGAAAATGATTTGCACTTGTACATATAAATAAAGAATCATCATCAAATAACAGCCTAGTCTTTTTTCAGGAAATTCTTAGTATTCTCCTCTTTTGACCACCTACTATTGCTTGTCTGGCTACATTATAGCCTCCTTGGATTTGGGACCATAAAATTTTGTTTTGACTATCATTATTGTAAATATCTCTTTAAAAAAAAGATTATTTACACACATACAATCATGCTGCCTTCAAGAAAACTAATATTTGAGTAAAAACTATCACTTAATTGATAAGAAAAACCAAGGTAGTTTTTGATATTAAACTCAAATATAAAAAGTTAATAATTTAACTACACTAAAGACAAAACATATGATATGGACATAAAGAATTATATAACTATAATAAACAAATTTATAAAGTATCTTAAATTTTTTCCATTGAGATGCTTATGAATAATTTTTTATTTTAAAATATGGAACACAATGATAATCCACATTATAAGTTAGGATTATTGTCATTCTATATTTTTTTTAAAAAAAAAAACACCTGTTAATCTATCAATTTATTAACTATATCATCACATCACTGCACCATCCATTATCTTCAAATGTTTTATTACACATTTTCTCAACAAACCACTCACGAGTGTTTACGATTGTAATTCTTCTCTTGTGGACATTTTCTTTACTTCTTGAACGATATTTTTCAGCTAAACCTTCATTAACACCTATTTCATTCTCTGATCATAATGCAGTCAAGTTTTTACTTTCATTAAATTTTTATTCCAACCAATTTTTTATCTATAAAAGGATGAATATAATTTTTAAACTATAATTCCCCGAGGTTTTTTTTTTTTATTATCAACATCATTTTCTCCAAGTGAAATCATTACAAAAAGTCACAAGTTTTAAGAGAGTTAGATGAAATACAACTCAAACAACAATTATTGCTTTAAAACAAACATATAGATGGAACAAGAAATATAAATATTTTTCATTTAATCTCGCAATTGGTTAAGAATATATTCACTGGCCACTAAGCTATTTGCTTAATGTGTTCATATCTTTGTCACACAATAGATTCCATACTTTATACAAATAAAAATATCTGAAATTTGTATTACTTTAAATCTAAATTACAAATCCATAAACTCCTATATTTTCCTATCTATTTATCCTGTCCCTGTATACAACTACTGGAAATCACTAAAGATATTGCACCAAAATTTAATGCCTACTCTTAGTCCACCCATCCAAACACCAGATATTTTAGTCCTCATAATTCTTTCAATCAAATGACTATCATTTCTACAGAAAGTAAATTAATCAACTAATTATATCTTATACCAATAAATGTATTCCTTAAAATCTCAGAAATGCTTCCCTCCACTCACTTAACCCAAAGCTGTCATGAATATTTGCATATTCTTTCTGTTCAAGATATATAAAAAAAAACCCAACCTATTGTTTCTTCAATTTTCAAGTTCCAATTTGCAAAAAAGAGTTCCTCTTTGCTGCAATGATCTTTTTTAGATTTTTCACTTAATCATATCAGGATGCACATCAAAACTAAGATCTTCATCCAGTTAGATCTGTCTTTTGCTCACTCATATTCCCAAATTTACTAAACATTTATAATATATTATTTCATTTGATTTATATAAACACTTTTAACAAGAATTAAGCATGACCTGCCTGGAATTCATCCCATCAGCAAAACTACATTAAATCATTTTACAAACATGGATGATTATTATTATTATTTCAAAAAATTATTACCGAGACATTTTACTTAAAGATAATTATTACAAAGAATACAATCTTTAATATTAAACAATCCTCAATTTGTACAACTATACCTAGTGAAGATTTTCCAATATAATTTCTCGGCTACTCATTCACCTAGCAGAACTCTTAACCAAACCTGCTACTAACATTATTCTAAAAAATGATTCTTTATCAAGAATATATCTGTCCATCTCATTTATCAATATAGTATTATTTCCTATATCATGCTTGTAATCAAATACATTAAATTCTTTATTAATAAGATTTAATCATTTTGCATTTATGTATTTTGTAATAAAAAATCTGTTGTAATTTCAATAAATAAAATGCAGAAACATGAACTCCATTTTGTGTCTTTGCAATCTATTCTTATTCTTTACTTACAATGTTCTTATTATCCATCTTCCAAAATTTATTTCCAGTTGTATATGAGATAGCAGAAATAATTTCTAAAACCTAAAATATTTATATTTAACAGAACTAACAATATACATAAATTCATTAATATCTTCCCATTGTTATGTGCAAACAAAATCAAATATTGGGATGCTTATAAACTTCTATACCAAACAATCTCCAAAAATATTTCTAAAACTACAATTCAACAATCACCAAAGTATTAAAAAGTTCGAACACACTTTTTAATATTTAAATATTTGGATTTTGTAATTAAAATCAATCTGAATGCCCTTTTCATCAATTCCTTCATTTCTGCTAGGATAAGACTAACATTGATGCAATGTGTTTACTATATGGCAGAGATAAAGAAACCATGGATCATTTTTTATTTCTGAATTGCAAATATGTAGAAACATCACAACTAATAATTTTTTCACATATACCACCTTTAAATGAGTTTATTAATAGTCTAGAAAATTTCCAAATATTAGAAACACAATATTTATTTTTTCTTCTTATAGTTTCTAAGATGTTACTTTTTTTCAACAAATTATGAATTATTATTTATTAAACCAAATTATTAAAATGATATCAGCTCTGACTATACCTAATATTTATTCAGCAATATTTTAAACAAGGACTTTAGAATTTTCTAACTATGTATAATATAATTATAAAAAAAATTTGAAAATATGTATAAACATATTTTTGACATGTTTTGCATGAATGAAACAATGATATTATGTAATTCCATTATTCTTTTGTTATAAAAAAAAATAGAATTCTTACGATATAACAAATTTCTTCTTCCAGATTTTCCTAAATGCTACTGGAATTTCATCAACAGATTCAGGATACCCCATGGCAAATGTTAACTATGTATAATATAATTATAAAAAAAATTTGAAAATATGTATAAACATATTTTTGACATGTTTTGCATGAATGAAACAATGATATTATGTAATTCCATTATTCTTTTGTTATAAAAAAAAATAGAATTCTTACAAACAAATTTCTTCTTCCAGATTTTCCTAAATGCTACTGGAATTTCATCAACAGATTCAGGATACCCCATGGCAAATGTAAGCAAATACAAATTATGAGCCACACAATTAATGATTGTTGAATTTATGACTACAGTGGCAGAATTGAAGGACTTCATAAATCACTAGTGTATCTATCTCGCAGTTGGAATCTTTGCAATTTCCTTCATGATATCTTGTTAATAGTTGAACTGCATTTACAATTTCTTCCTTTTTTTTTTCTTCAAAATTTAATCCAAATTGTAAATTAATCAACCTAGTACTTTTTTATATAGTTTCCAGTTAAATTTGAAGAATTCAGTATAAATGAAATAATTGTTGATGTTAACATCCAATTATGGAACCATCATCTTCATTGCTAAGTTTTCTTTTTTTTTTTGTCTGATAGATCAATATATTATTCATAGTATTGCCTTTAACTTCAATTAGCTGAATCTGAATTTCAAGATTTTAGCTTGATAGATCAAATGGAGTTTAAGATGGTTATTGAATGCATACATTACTTTTAGCTTTGAATCCCAAACCTCATTGACAATAGCAAAAGCCAGAAATCAGTCTGTGTATAGAAATTTAAATGCAATTGATAATCACTGATTACTCAAGTTTATGGTAGATGATATTACGGTAAATACCTACTATTGTTTGATAGCCATTGGTAGTTCCACTATACGCATACCAAATTACACTCTGATATCTTCCACAAGATAAATTAAAGTTTTATATTTTAATATCATCTGGAAAATTTTCTGTTCCTGGAAGAACATTTGTTTAGTGAATGGATGAGAAAAAAGAGTTGGAGTGCATAGAGATAAATTTAATTAGATTTGGAAAGATCAAGAAAAATATTGCTGACATTTGGAAAGAGATTCGATATTCTATTTTAAATATAAATGGGAAAAATATTTTTTTTGTGCATATGTTTACTGCAAGGAGACTTTAAAAGTAAGTCATATGTAAGATTAATTGGATTTTAGGATGTTTGCTATTAAAAAATTTTTCATTTTAAGTAAGAGAATGATTTATTTGAGAAAGAGGATACCATTTGAGCTGTAAAGTTAGGGAGCAAGTGTTTATTGATCACCATTTTAAAAAAAAATTTTTTTACTTTTATATAAAGAGGTTTGAAAAGTAGTAGAAAAATCAAATGTAAATATAGAGTAGGGGAATTGAAAAATATGAATTGCATTTGTATCCCACAATGTATGTATGATGGTCAGAAGGAAATTAGACGTGCTTTGGTAGTGTACCATATTGGATAAGGTTTTCCATTTGAAATGCTTAAATAAGACTAGGAAGGATGTAAAAAAGGTATGATTGTGTAGATCATGTATAAATGTGATAAAAGAAGTGAAAAAATGGTTTCTAAGTGTAGATAGTTTAAAGAAAAAGGAGAATGGGAGGAAAATGTAGATAGAATAGAGAGTTATATTTAGTGAAGTGACAAGAGATATGGATGACAAAATATGTAATGCAATGGAAATAGTTAGACAAATAATAAGTAAGATAGTGGAAGAGGTAAAGGATCTAGAAGTAAAATTAAAAGCATTTGATATGAAGGGTGAGCAAATCAAGGAATTAATGAATAGAAATGATAAGGAATTTTAAGTTCAGAAGATGGAAGAGAATGTTATGGATGAGTCTTGATAGGAAACTCACTTGTCAAAAGATGTAATTGCAAGGGAAAATAGGAATTTAAGAGTATGTTTGCTGGAGTTAGAATTATGGATGTTACAGATAAAATGAGCAAACAAGGGAGTAAAGATGTTTATATTATGGTAGGGACAAATAATTTGTCAGAGCCATCGGAAAGAGTAATGGATGAGTGCAAAGAAATAGTTAATAATTTGAATAAGGTTAAAGGAAATATAGGAGTAGTTGGATTACTATCAAGATTCAACCATATAGGTATATGTTAAATAGGGCATGTTTTATAAATGAGATTTAAAAAATTATGCAAGAGAAATAATGTTATGTTTGTGGATGTGTGGGATTTTTTTATTAGTAAGAGGAAGTTATATAGTAAAGATAGATTGGGATTTTTTTTATCAGTTAGAGGGAGCTATAAAGTAAAGATGGATTGCACTTAGCAAAATAAGAAAGTGAAACATTAAGGGGTTTGATTTATGAAAAATATTATAGTTGGAGAAACTTGTATTATCAAAAAGAAGGTTTGGAATGGACAAGATATAAGAAGTAAACAACGGGTAGCAGGTTTAGATATAAATATAGATGTGGAGAGGAAATGGGTCTGTAAAACTAATGATAAATTAATTTACAAGTGTAGTAGAGAAGAAAGAATTTATAAAAGAGTAGTAAGAAAGGAAGAAATTTTTTAAAAATTGGTTATTTGAATATGCAATGTGGTAGGAAACCAGAAAAGTGGCTGAAATTAAACAAAGCAGTTAAAAATGAAGAGCTTGAGGTATTAGCTGTAGTGGAAAGACATATAAGAGAAGAATCTACACTGGAAGATTTGGATGGCAGAATATAAATAGAAAAGAAAAAAGTGGTGTTGGTATAGGACTTAAGTCAAAAAAAAATTTAAATACGGTCAAGAACATTTGTAGTTCGAGATAAGATTAGGAAGACCAGAGAGGATGGTGGCTCTAGTGTGCATGGCCACTGGAGATAGTCAAATTATAATGGAGTGGAACAGTAATACATATAAATGCCTAGTTAATGATATACAGAGTTTCAAAAAAGGGAGGAGAAAACAATGGTTATAGGGGATATGGATGGGCATCTTGAAGAAATTGATGACATGAATAACAAGAATGGACAGTTATTGAAATTTTTTTGTTAGAGAGTGAATTTGAACATTGGAAATTTTATAAAATATTTATGAGGAGCAATACACATAGTCTAGAAATAATATATTTCACACAATAGATTATGTATTAGTAAAGAAAATGGGAATGAATATTTTTAAATTGACATGAATGACTTTAATGCAAGAATTGGTAAATGATTGAAAGATGAAAATACTGTGGGTAAATTTGGGTATGCTGATAGAAATGAGAGAGGACATAAATTTGTGCAAGATTATATAATGAAAATGCTATAGATAAATTTGCGTATGGTGAACAAAATGAGATAGGGTGCAGATTTGTGGGGTTTGCAGAAAAAGAAAAACTTTAGAAATTCTCTTTTGAATAAAATGGAAATGGAGGATAGAAACATTCAAATAAAAGTACAACAGAATTAGATTATAAATTTGACTACTACAATGTATGTATTTCAAGATTGTAAATGTCCTTGAATCAAGCAACACAGGAGCTGCCATTTAATAAGATGTAAGATAATTGTTAATGCAAAACTCAGAAGATAAAATTAAGAAAAAACAGTATTCACAAATGATATTCCTAACGTTCAGAAACATTCTAATGAATTAAAATTATATTGCAAATTATTTTGGAAATATTAACAGATT
The DNA here is from genome assembly GCA_028023455.1 of Epiperipatus broadwayi. Classification (NCBI taxonomy): domain Eukaryota; kingdom Metazoa; phylum Onychophora; class Udeonychophora; order Euonychophora; family Peripatidae; genus Epiperipatus; species Epiperipatus broadwayi. Next base: position 2,267,321 of record JAQFVV010006242.1, on the reverse strand, counting down.
TTGAAGATGTTTCAGATTTGAAATAAGAATAGAACTAGGTAACTATTAACAATTGCAACAAAGACAACTAGTATGAAAAAGTATCAATTGACAAATAAAATTTCTACTGAGAATAAGACAATTTTTGAAGAAAAGGAGTATGAAAATATATAAAAGTGATTCCTTAACAAGGTTAAATGGTAAAATTTTTCAAGAAAAACAAAAAATTTCTTGAATTCTGGATTTACAGCATTTCAAAAGGTGATCTGCAGAATTTATTTAATGTTTTGAATGCAATTCCTTATAAAAATTTTGATTTAATAATTAATGTTCAAAATCTCTTAATTTTTTATCAGTCAGTGATAGAAAAAAAATCCTCAGCAACTTTTAGTATAAATGATTATCAACTTGATAATGTAAACCAATTGTATTAATGGGAAAGTGGAATTAGATGTTGAAGTACAGCACAGACTTCAATGTGCTGCTGCTATTTTTAACAAAATGAAAGATTGAATATTTCATCACAGAAAAATAACTATTGCAACTAAGTTGTATGTGGAGCTGTTAATTTATTTTATGGAAGTGCCTTACAGATATATAAAGGCATTAAAAAAAAGTTTCATTTAAGTATGCTATTTTAAAAATAATGGCAAGATTATAAAAACAATCACTTTGTTTCCTGATTTATTGGATGTGATACTTTAGGGTTTACTATTATAAAATTAACTTTTGTTGGATTACACATGTAAAACAAATAATACAGGATTTTCTACTGCTATTTTTAACAAAATGAAAGATTGAATATTTCATCACAGAAAAATAACTATTGCAACTAAGTTGTATGTGGAGCTGTTAATTTATTTTATGGAAGTGCCTTACAGATATATAAAGGCATTAAAAAAAAGTTTCATTTAAGTATGCTATTTTAAAAATAATGGCAAGATTATAAAAACAATCACTTTGTTTCCTGATTTATTGGATGTGATACTTTAGAGTTTACTATTATAAAATTAACTTTTGTTGGATTACACATGTAAAACAAATTATACAGGATTTTCTAGAAAGGTGTTTTATGGTGAACTTGATTCTAGTTTTTTAGGATAGGGAGACTACTACATTATAAAGATTATATTAGATATATTCTAATGAAGTGCAATGTTATTTGTTTCCATCTCAGAAACGTTTTCTTCTCAAAGATTAAAAAAAAAAAAACAGCACCGTAAAATATAAAATCAACAGAAAAAATGGAATAGCATATATATATGTATAGACACCCATGGTTGAAGCCATTTGGATGTTTCAAATTTTCAATATCTTTTGGAAAGAAGGGCCGAAACACCAGTACTCGCTAATATCGCGACTTTCACCATTACTCTTAATAAAGGGATGAGTCCAACATTCATCCCTACTATGCACTCTGCTGATACTGCTCCTTTAATCATACCCTTTTGAGATGTTCTGCCGTATTGCTTCTACTGTAAACTGCAGACACATCTCGTAAAAGATAGTCCTTCCAGGATATGTTATGTTTGTACTTGAAAACAAAACAGATTGCACAATTGCAGACTACTTAATACCCCAGGTAGCACAGACTTCCCCCCAAGAATGATACTGCAGTACATGATCTTATCAGTGCTGTACATCTTGAAGCTATGGTTTCCACTAATAATGATAAACTTTCTGTGATTGCTTCCAGTAGCACACCTCCTAGGTCAGATTCTACAATCACCAAACTTCTCTCCAACATAACTAAAAAAAAGTAAAAGTAAATCCAAGAGGACTAATCAAGGCATCAGTGAATCTTGGATTAATGGTGATAAGCAAAGGGTTGATGGGTCTAGCAAAAGCTCATGTGACTGAATCTCCCAGGGTGATTATGAAAGGGAAAAAACTGAAATCAGACTCTACTGATGATAAAGTCACAGATCTTGATACACCACCTAAAGATCTCTGTGCGCATCTTTACTCAGGCATCAATGTGAAAGAAATTGTCTCACCAAAACAGTATAAATAAAAAAAAAGAACGCTGGAAAGCCTCAGACCCATGGTGGTCACAAGGTTGATAGCAAGGAATCCAAAATTCCTATTAACCTAGTCAGGAAGAAATGAGTTACCCATTTTCTTGACCTTCAGATTCCGAATTGCTTTCATACTTCTTGATTCCGGTGGAGATTGGTTTTTGGTTCCAACTTTGACCTGATGAAAGTAAGATAGCTGGTTTTAATGTATGAGGCCTTAACTCAACTAAAGGATCTATGCAATTTCAAATGGTATTTCTCAATATTCACTTCATATAACATGTTTTGCTGAAACAAAATTGCTTCCCTTTTTAAATCCAGAATTTCCAATTAGATTCAGCAAAATTGGTTCTCTATATCATTCCATTTTGGCCCACCCCTCTGCAGGGGTCACTATTCTTATTCCCAATAATTCCCCTTTTAAACCTTAAATGATATTAATCAATTTCTCCTAATTATCACCCTATTTCATCAGTCCTTTAGAATAAATATGATCTTTGTTTATTTTAAGAGACATATCGCTAATTCACTCATTGATACAACAAATTAACTTGATACTTAGCTCTAACTCTTACCCTACGATAATGCTGGGGATTTTAACCCTTCATACCAGCACTTTAAATCTAAGTATATTCATCTTATAAATACCCATCTCATGTGTGCAGAGGGCTTCTTCACTATGGATGCTTTCTCTTTTTATACTAAACAATATTTATCTCTCATTGATTTGGTCTACTATTCCCCTGACCATATTATTGATCCCTACCTTCAACCCATTCCTTTTTCTGATCCCCTTACACTTGTAAGTAATTTATCAGTAGACTTGTTCCCCCCATTTCTGTGAATCTTGAAGTTCACCACTTGAATTCTTCTTAAAGCCCTCCAGAGACAATCCTTTTAGAGACCATTTATTTTGGAAAAATTGACATCCTGGCCTTACCTCCAACAGAAGCATGTTTTACCTTCATCAATATACTAAACTCCATTTCATATATCTAGGAATAAAGTCCAACATCACTTTATTGGAGTCCATCAATTACACCCTGAAACATGCCTCCAGTCCCTACTTCAAAAGAATTGATTAGAAGTCTCAAACAACAGTAATCCACCAAGAAGTCAAGGATCTTCCTCAGCCAGCTTCACAATTGGTCTAGGAGCTATATTAGATGGGCCCTGGGCCACAGAGACAAATTATTAAGTTGAGAATAAACTCTATCAGGGAACAATATGTTAATGAAATCTCCCATTTTCTTCAAGGCCAAACTGAACAAATTACCCTTGACCAGTTTTTAATGAATCCAAAATATAAAATCATGACATCTGCAGAAAAAGCCATTTAAAACCAAATTGTTTTCAATGCCTGAGAAAGTACATGCAAGTCTCCATGCTATTGCTCGATTCATTTCATCCTGGTGCACCTTGAAAGATTTATGGTTCCGATCATTCATTGGTTGGTTAACATCATTTCATCTAAATCTCTTCATTGATGGCCTATACCCCATAAGGATGGTGCCTTTTCTCAAAAAGAAAACATTACCATCACCTGTTGAGAACCTCAGGCCCATTGCCATGACTCCATTGATGATCATCAAATCAGTTATAAAGGAAATATTCAGAATAAAGTCCTCCCATTTATTCTCAGCATCAATTTTTCCAAAAAGGGTACATCTATGGTTGAAACCATCTGTTTAAAATGATTGTAGACTACAATAGAACCTTTAGAAAATCTAAACAAGTGGTCATCCAGCTGAACACAGCTGGAGCCTTTGACTCGCTTCAGACCCATAGTGTTCTCAACCTACTTGGCAAGTTTGACATCCCATCTGAATTTATCAATATAATAGGTAATCTTAATAATAGAGACATTTCCATCTCCCTAAATGGGAGGAATTCTTCCTCTGTCTCTCCCACAAATTTTTATTCTGCAAGGCTCCCTGCTGAGTGCCCTGCTTTTTACAATTTATATTAATCCATTATTTAATTATACATCCCAGTACTCATGAAGTCACTCCCCCCATTATCTCTTTCATGGATGACCTGGCTGTTTTTCTCTCCAAAAGCTAATACCAAAACTTTTCCTCCAAGTCTAGGTTGACTTTCAACATGGGAAAATCCTCAGCATGGAAGTTATCCTCCGGGAACACTCACCTCTATTTTCTGCCAAACTCAAAAATTTTGGGGTTTTACGATCTTTTAACTCCTCCTCCTCAGCAATGAAAAAAACCATCCAAGAATCCCTTCTCCTCTCTATTCACAAGATCACATCCTCATTTGTATCAAAAGTCTATATGTCGCTTTTGCAAAGACCTCACTTCTGAACATCCTTGTGCTTCCAAGGATTTCTTATTTCATGCTGATCATAAATTTATCATGAGAATTTATTAGGAAAATAAACACTTTATGCTCCAAACTTTTCTGAAAGGCCAGGACTGTAGGATTGGCCTCAGAAATCTTCAAAAGCATAAAACTCAATGGACTTTCTCTTCACTCACCTTGCAACATTCCAATTCCAATGTGCCTATATTACAATGCTAAAAAATTGTCCATGGTTCCCTGATGCATTATGTTTCACTGCTATTTCCCCTCATCCTTCTGAGAAGAGCTGGTTATTGTCCCTATTAGAGCACATCTCAAAAGTTACCATTATACTTATTAAAATTTCTCCAAAAAAAAATTAACTTTTGGGAGGCATATCATTTTATTTAAAAAGTTACCATTATACTTATTAAAACAAATTTCTCAAAAAAAAATTAACTTTTGGGAGGCATATCATCTTATTTAATAATGATACTCTTCCTTGTCCAAACCTAAATATTTAGACTTTCTAAACAAGATAAACCTAAATGTGCTTCCTACAAACCATTTTCTGGTCACCCATAGGGGTTTCTCATACATAGACCAGGTCTGCTTTTTATGTCATAGGGAGGATAAGACCATGTTGCATATTTTCTGTCATTGTATCTCACTTCAATGTTATAGAGACATTATAACCTCAATCTATCTAACCCAGAAGCCCATCCTCACTACCCTGATTAGTAGTATCGGCAACGGTGCATTTCTATTAGAATTTCCACTTTCTTACTCTTTGCATATTGGTCCATTAGATGTATGCTTATCTTTAATCCTACTATTGATAATCCCTGTCAATTTATTCATATCAAAGCTTCAGACTATCCATGATAGAGACAAAAAAATTAGCTCATTTACTTTTTTTTAAGACTACATGGGACCTTTCCCTAGCAGAATTTCATTTATGATGTTTGGGACTTACACTTAGTTATTCCTGACTGCAAGACTGGTAGTGTGAACCTCATCCTGGGTTTGTCATTAACTGTATTGCTTTCACCATTGTACTAATGTAAACATATTATATAAATAAATTGTTATATGGAATAGTTTCACTTTCAATGCATTAACATATTATTAATTATATAATTAATAAGGTTCTTATGAGGAAAAAAATGACCCTACTTATTTATCAGTAGCTGTTTTTTTTATTATTGTTGTTATTATTATGTATGCTACTATACGTAACTTTTATTATGAACTCTCTCACCCCACACTCCTCCCAATGACCAAAAATGGTCTAGTCTTCGCTACATTGCAAAGATCGTCAATAAGTTAAAAATATATGCTTCAATAAAACAATATTTTTTTTTGATCACCTCCTTCATTTAACAAATTGTTAAACAATTTTGAACAAAATCCTCAAAGAAGTTTCTCATCAAATTATTTATGATATTAATTGCTCTATCCTCACCTGCTTGAAGGTATATTGTGGGGAAATCTATGCCAACTTGGTTACGAAACTTGCTCAACATAGTTATATGTATAAATGTGCTAAGAGAAGCATTGACTTTTCTCTTCCTAGGCCACGAGATGATCTCTGGTCATTACTTTGATTTGTCCACAACCACTGCTATCTTTTCAGAGTGTGATGATAGAAAGAGAATGATTAAGGAGGCTTTATCAATCACCAAGGATTTCAAAAGGAATCCCATTAAGAAATGGTATCTATAGCCTCATTAACATGCAGATTTTCTCAGTGTTTATTTATTTTGATCCCCTTGATATTCATATTCGACATTATCTATCAATCACGATACCTCATTTTCTTTATTCTTCTATCATTATGATACATGATTCAAAAGCACCTAGCTTCTTTATTCTTCTATCATTATGATACATGATTGTATTAAAAGCATCTAGCATCAATAAATCTTTCTTTTTATAGTTGTAACCAATTTTGTTGTTGGATGTTTAACATTTACTTTTCATTATTTTATATAGTAAATTGTTGCAAATATTACAACATAGCCATTCTAAATATATTCTAAATCAAGTATACGATAAAAGAACATAATTGTAAAAGTTAAGTAATGTAAAAATTAACAATAATTTGTAAAATAACATAGTATCTAAATATATTCTAAATCAAGTATACGATAAAAGAACATAATTGTATAAGTTAAGTAATGTAAAAATTAACAATAATTTGTAAAATAACATAGTAAAAAATAAACATCCATGCAGTTAAAATAGTTAGAGGACCACAGCAGATAATAATTATTGTTATTCTTGTTTTATTACTATTAACTACTACTAGTATTGTTGTTGTTGCTGCTATTGCTTCCACTTTTGATTCAGTAATTTAAGTTTTATTGATATTACCCTATCTTTTGGTACAGCTTCACGGTTTTCTTGAACAGATGATTAATAAGGATTTGCCTTTATTAGTAACTGATATATGCTAAATAGTCTAATAGTAAATCATAATAAAATGATATTCTTTTTTGTTATAAATACTCTTCATATTTACTAAATACGTCCATTTGTTGAGATATTGTATAGATGATAACAATCAACCCTTAAGCTTTCAACAATCTCAATCTTGTAGTCAAGGCAACAATAACTACAGGTTGAGATTGTTGATAGGTAAGGTTTGATTGTTATCATTACATTTGTAAACCTATTAAAGCCTTGAGTAATTTGTTTTATTGTCTTAGGTATTATGTACTTGTGGCAACATTGTGTTGTTGATAACTAGTCTTATTTAGGTGTTTTTACTGATTCTTAGATGCCTTGGTCAAGCCATATTGCTTATCTATGTTCTTGGTTCTGCCAGATTAATTATTTGTTTTGCTATTTAATGAAATTTTGACTAGTTCAGTTTGTTGACTATTTATATTGCTTGTAATTCTCTTATCTTTCTTGGGATGGTTGTATTATTCATGCACTATCTTCATTATCTACATTGCAAAATTATATTGTTCATATTATTTTTGATAAACTTGGATGGATTTCTATGCATGATATTTATAGTAATTCTTATAATCTGTTTTTAAGCTTTATAAATATAGAAGATTATAGATATATATCATCATCATTTTTAAATACCATTAAATTGGTTCATTGTTAAAACTTATTTAGCCAGACAATCATCATTTTTAAATACCATTAAATTGGTTCATTGTTAAAACTTATTTAGCCAGACAATGGGCATTGCAAACTCTAATTTGGAAAATAGTCATAGAAACTTATTCACAGTGATATAATTCACAATGGTATTAGAGTGTTTCATGCTGTTTATTCACTAGATTTAGTATATTTAAAAAACATTTTTGAAACTTTGATTATAGTATTGCATATAACTGTTATTACTGTTGTTGTTGTTATTATTATGATGCTGATGATGAGATATCATGTAAATTACTGAAACCAGTGAGGAAAGGTAATTTGAATGAATTAATTTATGATTTTGAAAGAAAGAAAAATTAACATACATTAACTGACTCATTTTCTCTAATGCAATAAATTATAAGAAATTTATAACACAATTTCAGATAGAGGTAAAATGTTATTTTGACAAATGAATAACAAATTTCAATGAATGTGGACTGGAAATATTGCTATAAGAGATGATAAATTCCAAGAGATTGCAAAAGACCTAGAAAGAGACCAGATGTAGGATGGATGGATGAAATAAGAAAGTTTGCTAGTGCATTGTGGATAAGGTTTAGGAATCAGAGAAACTGGATTAATGAATGATCTTCCTTCTGCAGTGGATTGATAATGGTTTGAAAATGTTATATATATAACATTTTCTTTTTGAAAATATGAAGAATAAAAGTATAATTAAAAAATGCACATTTTCTCAGCAAAAATATTTAACAAATGTAAAAATACTGAATAACTATATATCACATGATCACTATTTCTTATGCTTGCTCTTAACTGTTATTAAAACAGGCAAAACTCTATATATATTGTCATTCAGTGCAAGCCAGAATAATCAATGAATGTCAGAAGGCTTGTGCATAAAATCCCCATCTAGTGCCTACTCATCCAAAATCCCCAGACTAGTTTCTGGCTTGTGGCCTTCGTCAGTGAGGAGCCTTGGATCTGAAAGCACTGCACCCTAGATCTTAGGATCTAATACAACACTCCAGCAGTCACTTTTTATTTTTACTTAACTACAAAACTATGAGACAAATTTAAAACACTAATATTTTCAATCCAAGCTCATCAGCTTATATAGTCATATAGGTCTGAACTCAGTTCAGTACTCATACATTTTGTTGTTTTTGGTTTTTTAATAACCATAGTCACCATTATCCTATTAGGCAGTATTGGTTTTAAGCCAATAAACATCACATGATCACTTTTTTATGCTTGCTCTTAACTGTTATTGAACAGGCAAAACTCTCTATACATATTGCCACTCAGTGCAAGCCAGAGTAATCAATGGATGTTAGAAGGCTTGTGTTTTCAATTTAAGTCTCGTAGTTTTGTAATTAAATAGAGATAAAAGGTGGCTGCTGGAGGATTGCATTAGATCCTAAGATCTAGATGCAGTGCTCTCATATCCAAGGCTCCTCACTGACGAAGGTCAAAAACTAGTCTGGGGATATTGGATGAGTAGGCCCTAGATGGGGATTTTATGCACAAGCCTTCTGGCATCCATTGATTACTCTGAGTTGCACTGAGTGGCAATATGTATAGAGAGTTTTGCCTGTTTTTATAACTATATATATATAAATATTATATAAAACCTTAAATTAATTAATTATAATCACCAATTTCTTATGTTATTGAACATAATTTAACAAATCTATATTACCATTAGCATCTATTGAAGCAGTCAATCTTAGCTTAAGATTGTGCTTCATCTTTCTACCTACTAACCCATATTCAAACCCCTATATCCCATCCTGCTCCTTTTGTCATATATATATTTTATATATATATATTTGGAATGTGCGCCTAAATTTATAGTTTAACTTTCAATATTTATGATTATTAATTCTATTATTAATTATTAGTTCTTTTTTTATTAAAGTATCATAGGTGCAATTCAAATATATATATAGGAGCAAAATACAAAATATTGATTTTTTTGTAAATATTTTATTATATGTCATTTTTTAAATTTTTTCTTTTTAAAGTACTTTTTCTATTAAACTGTATATTTTTATAAAATCCAATATGGAAGATGTTACAGTAATTGTCTAAAAATAATTAAAGGGGTTGGAAGCACTATTGTTTTAATCTGGGGTAGGTATTTTAATTAAAGTTTTACTTAAAAGGGGATTAAGATTAAAGATACTTGTATTAAAAACATGTTAAATCTATTTCTAATCTGGAAATAGATTTGAATTTATTTTTGGATGTTATCTTACTGTTGCATCTTCAAAAACAACTGATAAAAGAAAAAGTATAAAATGACTGAATTTTGAATCAAAGGGAGATTAGTTACTATTACACGTCACCTGAAACTTAGAATGATGTAGTAGTAAATCCATCATTTCCTGACCCTTGTGGGTCATTTTCCACTGCCATAATATTCTGCTACCCTCAAGTGAAGAAAAGGCCCAATGGAGAACTTTAAAAATGCTAATAGAAACTTGCTGTCACTAAAAAGAATTCATTTGAATCCTCAATTTGCCATGCATGAGCCGTACTTTGAAAATAGACTTATTAAATTTGCGCAAGGTAACTTTTATGCTACTATTTGAAAATGAATCTAGCCTCACTAATCTCAAATCCTGCTAAAGATTCTAACATATTGTTCAATTTTCTATCTTTTAAATTAATATGTTTTTTTATATATTAATAACATGTAATTTGCTCTTAAATAACTTATATAAATTTAATTCTCTCTCGTATGTTCTAACTTTCTTTAACTTTGGTGCGGTCAATTCTTTATAGTTATTTGTTACTTGATTTTATATATATGCTTTTATTATTATTATTATTATTATGCCAGTCTCTAACAATCTGACGAGTTGAATTTTGTAAAATCTTTTCTTTCTTTTAAGTAAACCTTCATGATGTCCCCTTAAAATATAACTCATTATTAATTAACACACTCGCCAGATTGTTTTACATCAATTTTGTTTATGCTTTAATATAATATATATATATATGTTTAACTCTGGATTTTCTATCTGGGGAGAATCCAGAACTTTGGTTAATGAACACTTTGAAATTTTAAAATATTATTTATTCATTTCTGAAAAGGTGACTGATTATTTATTTTTTATATAACTGCTAGTTATTTTTTCCTATACTCTTAAAATAGTCTATGCTTAAAATATCAAATAAAGTACTTATATATTTCATTTATTGTAAAATCAACGAAGGTGGGATTGATTTATTTTTAAATAGCAGAAAAGGGATGGGGGTAAATCTTAATGTTTCTTTTACTAAATAAAATCTTCATGTATATTTTATTAAATGAAATCTTCTCTCTATATATATTATAGCGGCATAGCATATTATTTATATAAATTATAGTATTCAAACAAGGGTCATTATTTTAAAACAGTAATCTTATTCAATGTCGTTAGGGACATTCATTCATTCAGCGTTACTAACATTTAGCCTATCTTCGTATATATATACTACGTGCTTCTAGTCTTCTAATCTGGGGGTTGTGACAAGTTTGAACCCATAGATTCTTCTCATATCTCATTCCATAGATAGTTGAGCTATCCAGAATCACATTTATTTCGTATAAAATGCTGGCAGTGATCCCGTAAGTTTGGCACACGCTATGCATATTCACTTCGTATAGATAAAAGGCCTCTCGTGTCGGTTATACCACCAAACGTCTGGGCCACGCCATGCCTATCCACTTTTCTCTAAGCACTACCCAAGAAGGGGGTGTGAGATTTCATTTTTCATCCAGAAGCACGACCATTTCCTCTTAGTTAATTTTAGGCTATTATGTCAGCACCGCAAACTTCTTCGTATTATTATTTCTTTTGCTTCATGATTCAGTTTTAATGCTCTAATATTAAAATTACATTTTGCTTAAAATATATATATATAAATGCCAATTACTTATATTTTACTAATTAAGTTTATTTCAATCATATACACTCCCACCATCGTAATTTATATATCTATATTTAAGAGTATCTATATGCCTTGGGAAAAATAAAGCGTTCGTCTTACTATTGTTAAAATAAATTTTCATTAAATATTTTGTCATAGTCTCAAATATAATCTTTCAACTGTCTTTTGTTTATTTTCACGACCTCAGTGGCAAGAAAATAGTTTATATCATATGTATAATGAATCCCAGAACGCTCCCCTAAATAATGTTAGTCACCATGTTTCAGAACCGTAATCCAAAGTGTTGATAGTAAATTTTATGTAACTTCTTTCTAATAATAGATTGGCATTTTAATATTGGACTTACCAAAGATGTGTGCTTATTTATAATATATATATTTTAGCAAATAAAGAGCATATGAGAAATAATAGCGTGAATGACACTATGTAATCGCTTGCTCATTCATGCACACACTAATGTATATAATTAATTTATAAATGTATAATAATTTGTCAATATATTAAACTATATTTTATTGTCTAACTTATTTGAATAGTTCGAATTCCTTTTCCTCTACTTCCACATATTACAGCCATGTTTATGTATATTTTAATAGTCATATTTAATAGATGTCTCATTATTTTGCTCAGCTTTGCTAGTCGGCCGGATTAAGATTAATTCTCATGTGCCATCACTATTATGTTATTCATTAGGTGTTAGATCTGGGGCTTAGAGAGTGGGTTCGAATTCAGGCTGGTCCCTGATCTAAATCTTGGGCTTGACTGGGTTTGAAGTACATTTTGTGAGTTCCAGCTCATGTTAGATGGATAAACATGTTTTGACCGGCACACTATATGTAAATGAGTATGGACATGCTAACTCCCAAAGAAAAAAAAAGATAATTATAAAAATAAGTTTTGTGATGATTGTAGCAACATTTTGTGAAATATAAATCTCTACTATCAATACATATCCCATGCTGGTTATCTGCTTTATTTAATATCTGTGATGCTGTTTTTATTTTTTTGGCAACAGCAAACTTTTAAAAATATTTCAATAGTTTGCCTAATTGTTATTATTTATTGTATTTTATCTTCAATTCTAGCTTCCCAATAAAAGATATCCTTCATTAAAGGTGTCTAGAAATAATTTTAAAATCTGCCTTTCCTACTAAAATTATTCATAAGTTTATCATAAATAATAGTTAGGGAAGTTTATCATCCAATGAAAATGTGATTTTACATCTGTAAAATCTTATGATATTGTCATCTCATTTTTAGAATCTAGTGGAGCATTTTTTTTACTATTTTTAGTATCTTTATATTACATTACTAAAAGGTCCAGGTCTTATTTCCACTGAGAAATTGAACAAAAATAATGCTATATTTATCAAATTTGAGTACAATAATTGTATTATTATAATGAAATGCCCCCCTTTTTTTTTAACTTATTAAATGCAATCTATAACATTGATGTTTGTATTGTGTTTCAACATGACTACAAAAACCACATCTATAATGCTTTTACAATTTCAAAAATTATATTGAATCACTAGTACATTCATCTACAACAGAAAGCAACCTACTTAACAAAATCTCCAAAAACACTTCTTTCTAAAATGAATAACAATAATAATCCATGATAAATAACTGCAATATTTTCTATTTATCTTAATTTTTACTACAGTCTTTTCCATTTGCTAAATTTGAATAATAAAAGCTTATTCTTAAATTGGTTAACACAACTTTATAAGTCTATCATACATTTCTAAAAAATTTCTAATATTAAGCTAAAATATTGTCACCACAGAACCTGCAACCTTTTCATTTTTAACATTACAAAATCTTTGATCAAATCTAAATAAACAGGTTGGATGGATATATTATTGAAAGCCTAACTCAATTCTTAGATCATTAACCCAAGATGATGAAACTACTTTCTCCATCTGCTCAAAATATTCTGATTATAACAAAAAGTACAATCCATAAATGTGATAAAATCATGATATTGTTTTATATATTTTTGAAGCATCATGTGATCATGATCAGCAAATATTTCCTTTGGAGTTTTAATCCATTACTCATTTGTCAGATGTTGAATTTCTGCCTATATTGCTTACAAATCTGCCAGATTAAATTTATTATTTACCAAATAAAAAATGCATATTTTTTCATCACATTATTAATATGTTCATTGTTAGAGAAACAATAAGGATTCTTTTTTTTTTTTTTTTTTGGTGACTTCAAAAATAGATTTACTTGTACTCATAATACAAAATAATTCTTTATTCTTAATAACATGGACAATTTTGAAAAACTAAATTAGCACTTTTAATGTTTAATAGTTAAATAACTGCTAAAATTTGCATGCATGGGAAATGGTTCTAAAGAATCTAACATCAAATTTTTATATCAATATGATCTATTTTTTAATGCAGCTCCTCGTTTTATTCTTAGAGAATATTAGTTTGTAATCTATATAGCAATCTGAATTTGTGTTTGTGTAATATGAACTTTTTGATATTCTGACTTGATTATTTGCACTTGTAAATGCTCATATAAAATAAACTTTTTTACTGATTCTTACTACAATATAATCCATATGCCATTGTTTTGAGTATGGATGTATTCAAAATTCTTTATAACTATTTATGAAGATCAAAGAAAGTGATAATATCAGACCACCATTTAAATTTACAGCATCAACACTATTATTTCTAAAAAATTTAATTATAATTTAACTGTCTCCAAAATTTATAAATAAATCAGTTTTTTTAAAATCATCAAGAAATAACTTTTATTTTTATTCTGAATTTAATGTTAAAGAATAAACAATGATAAAATGGGCACAGATACCATACAGAAAACTGACTATTAATACCATTAACCTTTCACCAGGAAATTTCAAAAATAAAAGAAACTAAAAATTAGATGTTATAGCAAATTAGTCTTTTTTTCCTTAATGATCTATCCTTCCAAAAAAATAAATAAATAGATATTTACCTATTCAGCATATTACGTTTCACGAAGAACAGCTATCGATTTTGTAATTATTTCAATCACTTAGGTGAAGTGATCTGACAGATGCAGTGTCTTAAGCAGATATTGTAAGACAAGCCATTTTTAGTTTTTCCTTTCCCATACATACTAAACAGAAGATTCCAAAACTGAAGTTCTTTGCTAAGTAGCTTATGAAGATAGTGTGAGGTAAACCATTTTTAGTTTTTCTTCCCTTTACATACTAGCCAGAAGATTCCTAAACTAGAATTCTTTGCTAAATTGAAACTTCATTTCCAAATTTAATTCCAAATTGACTCATTGATTGTAATATTCCATACAAAGGTCACAACTAAGCATCTCATTCTAAATTTGTCGCCATCATTGCTTTCAATATCCTGATGGACTCTGAATAATGAGAGAGAAAAAGACTGGATACAGAATTGTTGTGCATGTAATTAAAAATGGAAATATACTTGTGCAAACATGCACTGTCTTTATCACAGTTAGTGTGAGTGATGACCTAAGGCATGAGTTCCTGAAGAAAATAAAGTAAAAATGCACAGATAAAAGCCAGAAATGTTATTTGCATCAGAAAACAACATATTATCCTACAAAGTAACAGCAGAATTCTTGATTATTTGCAATTAACCATCATTTGAAAGTGATTCACCATCTGCCTCTATGGTAGTGGAGAACAGCACATAGAAGTAAACTATTTTATTTAGACCTTTTTTTACAAATAATTAATCACTTGCTTCTTTTTAATATAAAATTTGATACAGATTATGAACTCAGCACTTATAAAAATATGATATTCCTTTAACTTAATCTAAAAATTATAGCAAATATATTTCACATGTTTTTATTTATTTATGACCATTTGAAATTAATATCTAAACTAATAAATGATTAGTAATAATCATTAATGTATTTTATTGAAGTAGAGATGGTATCAAAGTTGTTATTGTAAAAAATTTGATATTGATAAATATTTTAAATGTTTCAGGAATGTGATGGAATAGACATTTTAAATATGTTAAAAAAAAGAATATTATTGACAAAATGAAGTTTATCTTCCACTATTAGGGAATAAAAAATCCAATTTCATTATAAATTTAAAACTTTTTCAATACAGAACTATTGTGTATGTATATTTAAATAAAGCAATATTGGGGATAGTATAATTTATGGATATTTTCCTCTATTAAAATAATTTTTGATTAAAACGTTTTCTTTCACTGTACAAACAATGTAAAATCAGAAAAAAAGTCATATTACAATAAAACAAATCTTGTTAATAATGAGTCTGTAAATATACCTAGCATAATAAACATTATAAAACTAAACTAGTCAATAAATAATCAAAATTATCTCAAATGCAAAACTCAACCAGACAAAATTCTGCTTGTAGCAGTGAAACCAATCATTGGTTGTGTTTTAGATTTTAATTTTTAGGCTATTCTGGTGAATTTTGGATTCAGGGTAATTTTGACTAGTATGGCATATAAAATGGTTTTATCAAAGATTAAAAATATCCAGAATGTTGTAATATACCATGTTACATCTTGTTGCTAATTAGATAACAACTAAAATCTACTTGCGGAATGATTATTTGTGCTAAAATTACTCAGATTTTAAAACTTTCTGATTGATATGTTATTTGACTTCTAATAAATTCTTTAAATAATAATAATAAATCTAAAATCAATGGAAATGTTTGGAGAAAAGAATACTTACAATTTTTAAAATGTTTCATAATAAAATTAATGCATATTTTAAACTAAATAATAATAAAAAAAAGTATAAGATCATGCCAAAAAAGTAAATAAATGAATGCACAGACTGCATGTAGATTGGAATAATTTTATATACGGTAATCACAGTTTAAAAATCCTCATAGCAACATGTGCATTTAGAAACGTAACTGTTACAGAAGTATTAATAATTGTACATTTTTGAAAAATGAATTTTTTTTCTTCTAATTTTAAAATAAACATTCAGTAGTTGTGAGCATCTATATAATGTAATAATACTTATGCTATAAATTTTATATAAATAAACTTTCTTTAACTTCCATGAAATTGATCAAAATTGGATTGGATTAGATTAGGAAAACTTACATTAGTTAATATATATATATGTATTTTCATTATATCAAATTAATTATTAACTTTAAATTGTATATACAGACAATATTAAGCTACCACCATTAACTTAAAAAAAAATCAATTATTTGTATTAGTAATTAAATACTGGCCTTTTTTTTTATTTTTGAGTTTTTGCTATTAATAACCACTCTTTTAAGAAAAATACACTTCAAACATTATCAGTATACAGATCTTTGTAACAGGTGACACTAATTTTACGTCTTAACATTATCGGATTACCAACTAAAAACAGTACCTATTAGCATGGTTCATGTGAACCTTGTGTCATTAAAATATAAAATGTACAATAATAAAATTAAATCCACAATTATCAAAATAAATAAAACTATGTTTAAATTATATGTAAGTATAGTTTAAATTTGACGTTAAATGTAAAGAAAAAAATAGTAAATTGCTTGTTTGCAGAATGCATAGGAAGAGAAAGTGTATGTGTTCACGCCCACACACATATATGCAGTATTGTAATTAGTCAATTATTTACATTCAATATTATTAGTAATAAAGTATTATCTTTAAAAAATTAAATAAATATATATTTATTAAAATATGGTGCAAAGTATTTTTTTAATATTATTCAATATAAAATATATTAAGTATTTTTCACATCTATCAAATATTATATGTCAAAGTACAGCGTTATGGAAATCCACCTGGGTTTTTTGGGAGAGATGATACAAATATCTTAAAATTAGCTTTTTTAGGAAGTGAATATTCGTCTACTGAATACTATATCTTCTTTGGGAAAAAACACACTACAAACTTCTGAATAGACAATTAAATATGAAAAATATTATTGGATACTCAAGTTCATTCTCTTTCCCATGGTTATCATCCTTTCACATATTATTCTACCAGATATCAGAAAACAAATAGCTTCAAAAAAGGAAAAAGTTATTAAGCAGATCAGATTCAACATTAACATAGATGTAGATAATTATTATCTAACATAAAATAGATTTCAACCAGTAAATTCTTCAAACAATAAAAAAATAATAATGTAAAAATGAACTTCATACAAAGTCCCAAACAATTCTTTTCCAGATTCAAAAATAAGACAACTAGATATTTTCTTTCTAGATACTCTGGAGAATCATCAATAGATTCAGGATCATTTGTAGTTGATATGTTTATTATTTTTAAAAATGGAATTTAATAGACAATGACTTTTATAATTGAGTAAAACATAAAATCGATAATTAATGAATATCATACCAGATAAAATTACGAGATTTTTTCACTTATATATCTGGTTACATATTGATGCATCAATATTGATGTTTATATTATTAATCATTTTGGATAATGACAGAATAACTATTTATGAATAGTTTATTGGATAAAAGCAGCTTTTATTTTAGAGTGAATCAAAACTTATTCCACGGTTTGCCACTTAATAGTTTCTCTGTCAGGGTTGGTCCTTTAGAACACCATAGAATATTAAAAGTACCCATATATATTTGTAACCATAAATAAATTTACTAGCACATTGAGATTGAATAAATGGTGATCGTACAAACAGTTCCATAATAATACATGAATTAATATGTTAGAGATAACATATACTGATACAAGTAAAGAATGAGATAAGATATATTGATACAAATAAAAAGTACTATGAAGTGTATATAACGCAAAAAAAAAAATATTAACAAGTCATTGATAAAATAGAAAAATATATATTTGTATCATGATATAAAGAATAATTATTAAATTACATATATACCTTTAAATCTGCTTAGTGAGGACAATTGTTTCTCCAAAACTTATCATAAAACAAGATCATATAAAAAGCAAGAAATTATAATGGTTTTCTATGGAAAAAAAATTACCTCGTTCCTGTGAATAAAAATTATACCATAAATTGTGAATATTGTATTAACAAACAACCTAATCTAGTATATATAGTAAAAAAAAATTTAAAAAAAAAAAAAACCTAATGTGTGTAGTATATATATGTGTGTGTGTAACCTATGTTGTATGTGTATTATGGAGATACACATTTTAAATACGTATATATGTAAGATAATGCAACAAATCTATGTAAAAATAATAAAAAACACTTAGCTTAAAGTTGTTCTTTCTTATAATCCATCCATTCAGCACTCATCGTCATCCAGTTTTCAGAGTCATCAGTTGTTAATTTTAAGGGTCTGTTGTCTTTTAATTCCTTTTGATGATTTGTTTTTGCTGTTTTTGTTTTTTTTTTTGGAGAAAGTACACCAGAAGTTAATGACTGAGAATCCTTAAAGAAAAAGTTTAAAACGAGTGTTTCATTTGCTTCTTTGATTTTTTTTTATACAGCATATTATAAATCAGGATTAAATTCTTCAAAAATACTGTTTTCATTGCCTCATGACATGAAATCAGTTCCTTCAGTTTTTTTTATGTCCAGTTTTTTTCATATACGCGTGTTGAATTTCTTTTCTTCAACCATTTGCGTTAATTGCTCATTAGTTAATTCTTCCATGTGATTGCAAAATCTCTTCAATATTATCATCAATCTCTTGTTGGTGTCTTTATCCAAAGTGTCAGCAAAATGCTGTTTTAATTGTTGAAGTTAGTCCATTTTGAAAATTATGATGATTTTTTGATTTATAGTTGAAGAAGTAATGTAATGTTTGGTGATATTAGTTGATGCTATGATTCCATTTAAAAAATGTATGAAGGTGGAAACTTTTTTAAAAAAATTCAATATCACTAACAAAAAAATGTGGTTTCTACTTTGCAAAAATACATAAAAATGGACTCAGAAAGGGTATAAGCTTGCAGTTGACATTTCTTTATATTCTTTTACAAAATTGTTAATCATTGTGCTGAAAAAAATCATTCTGAAGTTTCATTTTTTAAAATTCATAGTCTTATATTATTTAAATGTAAAATTATTTAGAATTAAAAAACAATGTTTAATAATATCTCACTTACTTAACTGCATGGCTGTGACTATAAAGATCTGTTATTTATCAAAAAATGTAAGGTTAGCCAAATTAAAGAACAATATTAAAATCTAATGCACTGTTAACTTTGAAAAAAAAAAGTTCTATATTAAAAAGTAAAAAAAAATGGTCTAATACATTCTGTTTTTGCATATTGTAATCAATATTTAAAATTTTGTTTTACAGTATGTACTATGCTGAGTTAAATAAACAGCACTTTATATACAAATACACTGGCTGTGATCTTTTTTTGTGCCATGAGATGACACAATTTATTATGCATGGTAACCATTTTTTTTTAAATGACCTAGCAATTTTTCAAATAATACAGTAGATTGTAATGGTAGAAATATAGGTCATTTAAATAAAAATTAAAAGCATGAAATTTTTTCAATTTAATTTGTATTGCATTTTCCTCATACAAATTATTTTCCTCCTTCCTTTTTTATTTTAAACCAATAAAACAGTGCTATGATTCTGGCAGTGTTCTAGCGAAAGCTGCTGAAAGCATGATTAATGCAGTATACATTTTAAATTTAAATTATTTTACTTTTTCATAATATTTATTTATAATGAGTTTATAAATATAATGAATTTATAAATACACCTGGGTCTCTTTATGCGGTACATAGGTTCCACAGAAAACCCGCATTAAAAAAATCGCACAAAAATAGACTTACCTTGAAAAATGTGAGATACGTTCCATAATTTTCAAAAATTGCATAAAACCAAAGCAACAAGATCAATTTACTTTAAAATTCACATTTAAAAAAATGGAATAAAGTATGACTAATAAAAAATTTCAAATATTTGAAAAAAATTGATACAAGACAAACTTTTTTTTTACTTTTTTTTATTAACTATTTAATTTTATTCAAAACAATATTTTTTTATGTGTAATTTATTTTACATTTTTTCATACAGATTTTAATCATTATCGCTATTTGACAATATACGGGTTCATTTGTGAACTGATAAGAAATGAGATTCGTCACAAGAGGAAATACAATTAGTGCCGACTTCAGTCTTGTGCTGTGTTTTCTGTTGCCAATGTAATTGGTATTTAAACTTTGAGATGATGATTTTATTAATTGTTTATGAAACTCATGATATCCAGACTGCCATTTCTAGCTGTTAGAGAATGCACCTCCATGACTGCAATTATATATATATAACACTTCCACGAGTGTGTTAATAATGACTAATGGTTAAATTTTCTTTTATACATATATATACATGGAGAAACTTTTAGACAGAAAAAAGTACAAGTAAAAATATTTAAAAACTTTTAAAGATACATTCTTTTTATGTAAAAATTAAAAGTTCTTAAATATTTTTACTTGTAACTTTTTTCTGTCTAAAAATTTCTCCATGTATATATGTGTATAAAAGAAAATATAAACATACATAACACAGACATACAAGTATTTAGCTCTCATTGGAATTTAAGAGCCTGTTCATAATTCGTGTCATTAACAAGAAAATGATTATCCAATTGATTAGAAAGTTGAAGACTTTCTTGAATCGTTTTTGCTGTGAAACGAACAGGTTCCACTTCTGTTTCATTATCTTTTTCTAAATCTACGGTATCTAAATTTATTGCCAAACCTTTTTCCAATAGGCATTTAAAGCAGTGGTATTCAACCTTTTCACACCTGCGGACCGGTAAAAATAATGATAAGGTTTCGCAGACCGGCAAAAATAAGGATAAGGTTTCATGGACCAGCAGAAGTCTATAGATAATATTTCTTAAAAATGTAAACAGCTTAGCCTTAGATGAAGTTACATATATATGGAGTTTGTATAATAAAAAACTTTTTTTTTTAATTTTGAATTTTTTTAGAAAAGTAATAAAAAATTTAATTCTATCCCCCCCCCTCCTCCATAAACATCTGTGATAACTAGAAAAACAAATTAATTTATGTATGACTGATTAGATTTTGTTCTGTTTCTTTTTTTTTAATCAGGTAAAAGTGCGATGAAAAAAATAAATAAAAATTGTTTATATTAATTAAAATTTTAAAATCTTATTATTTTGTTATTAAAAACTTTTTTGTGCAGACCGGTGGTTGAAGATCACTGATTTAAAGTATGTAAAATTTAATGTGTGTATATAAAATGGGGAAATCCTGATTTTAAGTGAAATATGAACTTCTTTATCACATAAAAGAAAACTGCATAAAAAGATATTAAGAAGAAACATGAATCGCATAACTTCAAAATTGCATTAAAAAAATCTGAACAAAAAGTGACTCATGTGTATTACAAAAATACATAAATTAGCATTCATAAAGATTTTAAATTGCTCAACTGAATAATTTAGCTAATACATACATAGTACACAATTTAAAATTAATTATTAATAATGTATGATCAAAATTTATTTTTAGTTTGATGCTGAATGAAAAAAAATTTTTTTCAGTACTATTTGTTAGGCTTGCTTTTCTCTAAAACCAATATTTCTGTACTGATATCAATACTCAAACTGGAAATACCAGTATTTTCAGTGTTCAAAAGAAGTCTTATTTTATTCAATTTAACAAAGTTTCAAGTCATAAACGAAGTAAGAAAAACGTAAGTAAAAAATAAAACATTCTTTAATTCATTTTTCATAAAATTGACAAAACATAAACTAAATGAAATTAACAAAATAAAATAAATGGAATAATAAAAATTATTTAAATATCATTTTTGTTTTAAAAAATAGGCTTTTAAAAAGATAAATTATTCATGCTGTCATCCGAAAGCATTGACCAGATTTTTGTTAATATTCAATTGCAAAAATGCCAATAGCAGATATTTTTAAAAAAGTATCTGACTACATTTTGAGGAATGACTGAATAAAGATAAAATCAGACAGTATTGATGTTCCTGAGCAAGAAAACTAAGGATTTTTTTGTAAAATAATGTTTGTGTTCACCCCCAAGCTCTATTTAGCGAAGATATAGATGTTCTGCACTGCCCTGGTTTATGTGATTTGGAATACCAAAACATTTTTCAGCTTAAATTTTTTGTTATATTTTGAAACAAAAATAATGAAATTACTCTGGTTGGAGCTTTTTAAAATATTTTGAATCTGGTGGGAAATTCCAAGAAATTTTATAAATAATTTATAAAATTCTTGAAATTTTACACTTGATTCAAAATATAATGAATACCAAAATACCAGTTTTTTTGATTTGATATTTTTGGTATTTTGATATTGAATTTTCTTCGGTAATACCAGTATCAGTAATACCAATATTGGAAATTCTAGTTGCCATTGTCTTCGATATCTTTGAAACAAATTATGATTTAAAATCCAGTAAGTAAATATTATTTTTAACTAATAGTAACTTTTGATCATATAAGATTGATTATTAGTTTCACAATTCATGAAATCATCCCCCCCCCCCCACTATTTTTTTTATATTGAAAATAGTTTAGTCTTATGATGGTAGCAGTTTTAATTTGACTGAAAAATTTGAATTCAAAATTACTTGTCTGAATATTTCAATATTATATACAATTTAAAATTAATTATTAATAGTATAGTATATGACTCAAAATTTTTTTAGTTTTATTGAAATTTGTATATTTTTTTGGGCACTACATCCTTTTTACATTTGTAAAACATATTATGATATGATTTAAAATTAAGCAAATACTGTGCAATAAAGGATATTTTACATTTATATTTAGTAACTTTGATCATTTAAAGTTGGTTATTAATTACATAATGCAAGAAGTATTTTTTTTAAAAAAAAAAAGAATTTGCAATTACACTAAATTTTACAACTATAATGATTGTAACACAAGTAAAATGACATTCATAAGAATTTTAATCCATAAAAAGAAGTGAATATATCTTTTTAAGCTAATGTACACATATTAAAATAAAATCTTAATACATTTGGTTATTGTACATGATCTAATAGGTTTTTGACTATTTATTGTATTGAATCTTGTAGTTATTCAACTTTATTTTGTATAAATCACCAATAAATGTATTGACTGTCTTACAAGGTCACTGGAATTAAGTAAAGTACTGTACATTAATTGTATTTCATTTTATAATCAAAATATTGTTTACTGTGATATTGTATAGTGTACCGTGTATAATAAATAAACTCTGTATTGTATATTTTTATCATGGTTTTAAAAAAGTAGTCTTTTTTTTTTACAATAATTATAGCAAATAATTGGTTGTAAATCGAAATAGCGGGCACATATTGATGATAATTGATATTGTAATCATCTCATAAAGATCTGAAGATAAGTAGGGTATAAGTATATATAATATGAGAGTGATAAATATATATATCCATACATATTTTATTTATAATTACTACTTAATACTAAATAGCTGGTGATATATGCATAAATATATTCTATTCAACTTATCAAGAATTAGTACAATAAATACCACACGTTTCAATATTATGACATTGATTATGTAATTATAAAAATAATAAATACATGAATATGTAGAGCTAGTTGAAACTCAGATATAGTAAATCAATACAACCAATATTAGAATATTTTAATAGTGCTGTCAGTATTTAGAAACACAAAATCTGAATTAAGTAACATAAGTAAAAGGAGTCCTCTTACCTATTAAATTGCAAGTTCTAAACATAAACATGAATTTAAATTAGTTTAGATCTTAAAATGAATAGACAAATATATTTCATATTCTGTATACAAATTACAATTAATAAATTTATGAATTGAAATAAAACTCCAAACATAGTTATATAAGAATAAATCAATGAAGTCATAATACTAATTGAAACTCAAATGCAGTAAATGATTACAAATCAATGCTAAAATATTTCAAAGCACTATCTATAATGAGAAACATAAAGACAACACTATTGAAATATTTTAGCATTGGTTAATATTCATTTATTATATTTTGAGTTTTAACTAGCATCTTGCTTTATATATGTTTGGAATTTTTTCAAAGCATAAATTGATTATTTGTTAATTGTGCTTTATATACAGAACTTAAAATATGTTTGTTTACCAGTTTTAAGATATAAGTTAATTTAAATTCATGCTTATGTTTAGAATAGTCTTGAAATCAGTATACTTATCAATTTTCAATTTAATAGGTAAGAGGGTTTATTTTACCTATATTGCTTGATTCTGACTTTGTGTTTCCAAATACTGATAGCACTGTTGAAATATTCTGGTATTAGTTTGTATTCATTTAATTATAAAGATAAAAATATATGACTTCAAGAAAAAAAAAACCTTCAGATTTAATAAACATGAAAAGAATATTAATAAATAGAAAGAAAAAAATATTTTTTCAAATTTTAATAAGATTTCTGCTATAAAATATTTAAACTCTCAAGATTCACTCTTTAGGCTTGTATAGTAAAAAATGTATATAAAGTTTATTTTGAAATATTTTATGTGCATCCATATTACATGCTATTGGTACTAGAAAGGAAGTTTATTAAGTTCTCTACCTTGCATTTTATTGAATTTATTATTTTCATCAAGAAAAGTTTGCAGTTAATTTATGCAGCTGTTTCTAAGGCTTTCTGTATTCTCAGTAGTGCTGGAATTTTAGAGTTTAACACTTTTTTTATGAGTTCGGACAAAAAAGACAAAAGTTTATCAGTAGTTTTTCATTTCATAGAACATTCTATAGTTACACTTAATAATTTATAATATATACATTAAAGCTGGTGTATATTTGTCCCATAGTTGTCTTAAAGAAGTGTCTTAATAACTTTCCCCCCTTATTTTAAGAGTTGTAAGTTCTAGCCACTGATTCTTAATAACTTAGCACTCTTATGTTCCAACTGGGTATTATGAAAGATTACTCATTGATTTGCAATAAATAAAATCCTTTGAAGGTCCTTAAAAAAACAGATAAATTAATGAAAACTGTGATATTTGTAAAATGCCTTTACTTTTTTTATTACTTCAATAATGGTTGATAATTTAGTACATCATGACTCAAAATCGATTTTAATCTGTTTACATTGATCAGGGATATTACCATGTTTCTATTTATTCATTAGTTTTTTTACTAATGTCAAAAGATAGAAACACAAGGGACAAATAAATAAATTAAAAAAAAACATTTTTATAAGTTAAGCTTTACAATATTATTGATTTAATGGCACTAAAATGAATATTCTTAATATTAACATTGAAATTTATTGTCTATCAAACATATATATTTTATATATAATTATTTATAAAAAATATATATCACTTCTTTTCAAATTAATTTTTTTCAGAATCATTCATTTACCTAACAAAATTTTTCCCCTTATGTTTTTAAGTGTGACTTTTTTCCATTTAAAACATTTAAAATTCATTTATAAATTTGTATTTTGACTAACTTGATAGTTTTAAAAACACATCTACTCAAGATTTGCGTATGTGTAGAAATACTTTTATATGATACAACATATTGCCTAAATATTTTGAAGCTAAGGCTTTCATTGTTAATTATGAACAGACATTATCTCTACCAGGACTCAAAATCCACACTCCTCTCTGTTAAAATACATTTAATGATTTTAAAAAAAATCTTCAAATTTAACTCTTAGATACTCAAGTTGCCATCTTTAATTTTTTTTAAAAATTATAACAAATATAATTTATAAAATATCTTCTTTTTGAATGCAATAAATATAAAATTATGTACATTGTTAGAAAGAGCAAATATGAAAGAATATAATAAAGCTAATAAAATAGTCATTACTTAAAAAAAAAAATTAAGAAAAAAAGATTTTTAATACTTTTAAAAATGTTTATTTTTACATTGGTTCACAAATTTTAAATTTTGAAAGTTAAATGTCATAAACAGCTTTGTCACATTTGTCATAAAATGCTGGAAAAAAAGATATATAACATGATTTACCTGAAATAATTTTTCATAGCAGAAATGGTTGAAAGTGGATCAATTTGTGATTCATTTTTACTTGCAGACTCAGGTTTTATCCTTCTCTTCAGAGTATCTGTTAGAAATACATTTGGTTTTAGTAGGGGCAAAAAAAAAATAACAGTAAGACTAGTGCATGAGATATGCAAAGAGAATTAGTAAATTGTAATATATGAAGAAATATAATTTATTATATTATTGAACAATGGGGGTAACCTAATATATCTATCCTTTTCAAGTAAAAAGTGTATTCAAAAAAACAAATATCAAATAAAAATTTCTGTAAAATAAAATGAATAAAAACAAAGCAAATCAATAAACATTAAAATAAACAAATTTATTATGAGCACTGAATATACATATGTGTGAGAGATGATCTCAACCAAATGAGTGCTGGTTCTGCATGAAATATGTGTATTAGAGATCATTTATTATTTTCACATGTGTGTGGTCACTATCAGTTGTATGAGATAGAATGGATGGATTGAGGGAGTTTGAAAATTTGGGTTCAAATATCCTTTATTATAGTGATCTATAATTGGCCTGATTTTATAAATTTTATCATGCTCTTTGTTAATAATTGGTGGCATGTTTTTATTATCATTAAAATGTAAATTTCCATAAATCGATTTCGGGTCATAATTTTAGCAAGTCCCTGTTGATGCAGTAATTTATTTTTATACCAAATGCATTTGAATCTAGTCACACATGATATACTGCAAACATGAATTATCATGCTTAAAAATGCATTCTATTGCTTTAAACATATATATATAATCACATTTTTTTATCAAAAATAAAAAAAGGCAGTACTCACTGGTGAAGGGAAATTTTAGCCCTTGAGTTTTTGTAAATGTTACCAGGAATCAAACAAATGTCAGGTTGTGATCAAGGCCCTGGCATAGACACAGAATCAGAACTGCAATAAGCAGCAAGTGAATCCATTTCTGTGGACTAAATTTTTTCCAGTGACTAAATCTAAAAAAATGAGAGAGAAAAAAATTAAGAATTGCATTTTACAAAAAAAATCAAAAAAATTGAAATTTTATTGTAGAAAAAAAAAAGTACATCCTTTTGAAGGCAGCAAGATGGCAGACAGAAAGAAGTGAGGCTCGTAAGTGTGAGATTGACAGATTCTGCGCAAACTCAGTAGTTACGATAAACTTATGCTGGGGGCGCAAGGATGTTTTGGAATCTGATTGAAAAGTCACGGTAGTCTTACATGCAATTAAAATATATGATCCAAATACAAATCCTTTCCAACTAATATTGCTTTATACATATATGAAAAAACCTTGAAAACATACACACTTTCATAACAATTATCAAAGATAACCATTATAATGGGGGGGGGACAAATAGAACTTATACATTAAGTATGCAAGTTTCAAATTGCGCTCAATTAATATTAAAACTATTAATGAGCAATGCTTCTTTAATTGTATGTTTCATGTCATTATTTTCAGTGCAAAACTTTTTGTACATCTTTAGAGTTTAAAATGTCATTTTTTAAAAATACTTATGATACTATAGGATTTATTTTAGCTTTATTACACATAATTATTGCTTTAATCTTACATTAATGTTTGTTCTTGATTAATTATAGTAAACATAAAGGTAATTTGGTTTCCCATATTTAATTGCATAAATAATGAATGAAGGTTTCCTGGAATCAGTTTTATCTTAGCTATTATTATCAATTACTTTATTTTTCTATTCCGTTTTAATTTACCATAAAATAGTATTTCAAGCTTAAGCATAGTATTTGTTGTAATTCTTATCTACTAAATCAGCAATATATTTATCAATATTACCTTTTTTAATTAGTTTTAAATTTGGCCAAATTGTGGTTCCCATGTGAAATTCTGCATATTTATATCTTGCATAAATAAATGATTTAGAATAGATATAATCTCTAATATTACTAGTTTAATTTGCTAAGTATATTCTAATGTTATATTATTACACTTTGTTAACAAATCAAGATATGTAGTGCATTTTCTATTTTTATGTTCAATAAATCAATTTAACTGTGGATCATTATTCAGTTTTTCAAAAATTCATGAAATTATTTGCGCTTGAACCACAAATAAAAACATCAGCATATCATATATAACTATTATCATCATTCAACACAAGTTGTGTAATTTTTTTCCTTAATATTGTTTACTATTAAAATGTAGAGTACACCACTTAATAAAATTCTGATCTGCCATAATTATTCTAGTCTGTAATGTTGCTTGTTGAATGAATGAAGCAATAATATTTTGATTAATTCAAATAAGAATATCAGTAATATTTTTTTTTCTTTTCTTTTTTCTTACCTAAATTATTTATTTATCCAATATATAAATATGCAAAATTTAAAGCTTTTTTGTACTATTACTATAATTTATGCAAGGCTGAAACTGATATTGAAAAATAAATTACTCATTTAATAGATCAGTGTTATACCAGGTAGACATTTTTTAAACATGAAAAGTTATTTCATAATAAATTTAAATTAAATAAAGATATTGATTTAAACTACTTAATTAATAACAGTAAAGATAAAAATGATCCCAGAGAATGTCCACACATTGTTATATAATTAAATCTCAAAAAAAAATTGCTTTTATGTCTACAATGGTGAATTGAGAGCTAACATGAATGTGCAGTTAAAGCAGCAAATATTTATATTTATAATAAAGCTAAAATAGATTCTATGATATTATCAATATTTTTTAGAATCTGAAAAAATATTTGGACATACTTTTAACCCTAAAGAAATACAAATGACAGGAAATATAAAATTCAAAATTTGTGTTTCATTAATACAGTAGACTCAGTAATGAAAAGAAAATCTAATAGCATTTTTTTTTATTAAAAGAAAAAATGTATTCATGACATTATTTGTAATTACATTGAATCACTGATAACACACACTAATGGGAAACAGTCAAATATCAATTGCAGTAGAACTGGTGTGAAGAAGCAGAAAATCTTGAGGGGGTTACTAGTCATCTGGAAATGAGCATTGAGACCAGTTTTCCCCGATGTAACCATTCCAGAGTCAAAAGTTTGTCTCTGTTTTTTATTTTAGTAATAATTTTGTATATTCTCTCAGGACACCGTGACTTATTTGATTGAACAGAAAATTGCACCTCATAAGCCAAAGCGCAAATAGTATGAAGATAGCCAATCTGATAGTAGAGAAAAAGCCATTTTCGAAAGCTCTCTTGTTGGATAGCACATCTTTGTTGTGAGCTGATACACTATCTACGATCAGGGATCTGACCAGCCCAAGAAAGGGACAGTTGTAAAATAAATGTTGGAGTATCTCATCATTGGTTTTACATAAATTGCTCTGGGAATTGAGTCCACTAAAACCTCCATACCAAGAAATAGCTTGTAGGCAAGAAGGTGAGATTAAACTTAAGCAGAAAGTCAATATATTTAGGCTCAAAACCCCAGTTGTTTGACTTTTTAATAATTTGTTTGTTATTTATGCCCAATTCAGATTGCAACAGGCTTAGTTTTGAATATATGAGTTTGTAAACTTCCCAATAGGACTTTCTGCTCTCCAATGTCTGCTCAGAGATAGGACAAAGACTGATTATGTAATTCATCATATCACTAATACATTTGCTTGCAAATTGAGGAGGAATGTCAGTAGGTTCAAATGGGAAGTTTAAATTAGCCTCAGACAATTTTGAAATAAATTGATCTTGAAAGGTCAATAGCTTTTTGGGTGTAAAAAATATGCATGGTATGTAACCCAAGCCCATTTAATTTTCTAGGTCTCTGCATTTTGACCAAGCTGATGGCCACCCATTTGCTTTTCCAAAAGAGCTTGGAGCAGATAGAGTTGATGCTGCTCTGAAAGGTTTTGGTAGGTTAATTATCGGGAGGAAATAGTTCATCCTTGGGAACACTAAACATATTAAGTAACGTTGCTTTACCAAGAAGTGATAGAGAGATCTTTGATAATGATGCAACTGCCTTCCTAGTCTTGTCCAGAATGGAGAGTTGAATTTGTTTTCTCATTGAGATCCTGGATAATGCAATAGGGAAGCCTAGAAACTTTTGAGATGTACTTAGAGGGGATCATGCCCCCCTGTGCTGATCTTCCAAATGGATGATTTAGCATAGTTTAAACGGAGATTGAAATTCCAACGCATACCTATCAAGGATCTGTTGAAGACGAGGTGTTTCTTGAAGGAAGGAAGACAGTAACATCATCCATGTAGGAGATGTGATGAACCACCTTCCTCAAAGCAGAAACATGCTCAGCATCAAAAATACATTAATGTTATAATTATTCTTTTCAATATTTTCTCCATGTATGAAGTATTGTCTTTAATTTATTACATTTTAGTGATGAAGTTATACATTTTTACATTTTTTTATTATTTTTTGTTTAATAAATGATATAAGAATTAGTAAAAAAAATATTGCTACTTTTAGATATAAAAAAGCAGAACATCCTCACAATATCTTTAGAATATTCATGCTTAGTCATCACTATTTGTAAATTGATAAAACAACAATAAATGTTTGAGATTATACAATCAAATGATGGAGCCTTTAAAATCATAGTTATGTAGTTAATTTTTAAATTGTTTTACAACTATATTCTCATTAAAGAGGAAGATGCCACAAACCATGAGAGACCTCTAAATCATAAAACAACAAAGTGGATCCTTCCTCTTGATGTTTAAACAAAAAAAGCCAGTTTAGAATATTAGTAATAAATTTGTTTCTATGTAACCAAGTGTTAAATAGACTATCTACCCTTCTCAAAAAAATCAACAAACTGTCACTGGATAATTGTATTTTTATATTGGACTATTTCCATCATCTAATATGCGTATCGAATGTCTTTTAAAAAAATTTAACTCTAAATAATATTCCAAATGCATTCAATTGTTAGTAATAGCATATCAAACAGGTTAGTGTATGCACAACATTTTGAGAGGTATTATTCTCCTCTCTTCTTCAGGTGTTGCTGGCCTGACCAATGACAGTACTAGCATGGGATTCAAACCTGGACCCTTAGATTCTTGAGTGTTGAATTTTAAGGTCATTCTGTAACCAACTGAGCCATCCTGCCAAAGGCAATGGTCAGTAGAAATTTTATATACTTATCTATGAAGTTCCTTCTATTTTCTCCACTTTTTCCTAAGAGCAATGTTGATTAATGGTTTTCATATATTATGTATAGTCACACTAGGTTGACTTATGGGATTTTTTGCCATTGTCATGTGAGCAGCTTCTTTAAATTTTTTTTTTTGTACCATTCTTTTCTATCCAGTATTTTCCCAATTGAACATATGTTCATTGGCACTACATGGTCTGCTACCTTAGACACATTGCTTTCTCTCTTCTGATTATCAGTTTGTGTTCTTATAAGCACTTTTCAATGGAATGACTGGTCTTATCAATATATGTTCTTCCACATTCATATGATATTTCATAGATGCAATTTTTTCTATTCAGCATATTAGAATTCCTCATAGTGTGGTATGGCTCTAGAAAGCTGTTTTGATGTTATACTGATTGCAGATTTTCCTTAATTTGTCTGCTATTTTGGAATGTATGGGTACACTACAGTACCAATAATTGTCTTTTTTCTTGATGGTTCTTTTGGTGTCTATTTAATGTTTTCTTAATAACAGCTGATGGATAACCATTTTTCATAAGAGTTTGTTCTATATAGATTTTTCCAAATTTTTCTAAAGCCATTCAATACATGTGTTAATTGAAATAGTCCAATATAAAAATAAAACTAGAACACCATCATCACAAACCCTCAGGATATCAGTGGATAATGTTTAAGTGAATATACAGAAATCATAGAAAACTGTTTGGTCTCAATAAATCTGGTTTCTAATGTTCAAATCATAAAAAAGTTCAGTATTAAATTTAATTAGTAGCTAATTTAAGTAAATTAGATATGCAGGAACTATAATTTATTCAGTGTGTTAATTACATCTCAAATAGTTATGTTTAAAACACGATGATAATCTTTTGGTGAAAAAGATGTAGAGAATATCAATAGATCATTTTTGTGATAAAGTAAGAATAATCCATAAATATGGATTGTCATGAAAATATGAGGCTGATAATATTACATGTTAAATTAAAAAGCAAAATAGACAAGATATATAGCTAAATGCTGGAAAGAAGAGGCAATATATTTTGAAAACAATGATTCCTGAAAATGAGTATTATATTTTAATTATGAATTAAGGAAATAGAGAAAAAAAAAAAATTAGAAATTTTTGGTAGCGTTGTTAGCCGAGAGGTCGGCACAGCCGCCTTGCAAGCAAGCAGTTGGTTGCAGACGGTTGTTGCGGGTTCGCCTCCCGGCCGATGCTATGACATATGGAAAAAAAAATCAAAGGAAGAAAAAAAATTAGAAAGAACT
Source organism: Epiperipatus broadwayi (assembly GCA_028023455.1). NCBI lineage: Eukaryota > Metazoa > Onychophora > Udeonychophora > Euonychophora > Peripatidae > Epiperipatus > Epiperipatus broadwayi. The sequence continues at coordinate 2,234,583 of JAQFVV010006242.1, read as the reverse complement.
ATGACAATGACAAAATACTTAGATGTGGTAAATATACAATATATTTAGTGTTGACTGTAACAAAAAAAAATCAAATGAAAAACTATTATAACAGACCTGCAGATTCATTTCTGCTAGTTGAATTAAATATATATTATAAATATAATTTCATTGAATGATATGTCTATAAAAAGCCAGAATATAAATTTATGTGTTTTGGAGATAGAAGTAGATATAATGAGGTAAGTATGTATTGTTTAGAATTTTAGATTAAAAAACAAAATAATTTTATAAGTTCATTGGGATGAATTGTTGGTGGTTAACCCTAAAATCATATCTAAATAAAAAGGTTTTGTAATTATTCAAATATACATATATGTCAATAAATAAGTATGATGATGATGAAATAAAAAATGGGTTCAATTATTAAAAAAAAATATTTGATAAGAAATATTATGTAATAGAATAGTGAAGAGCTAAGGAAATTATAAATTATGGGAAGTCAGTGAGAGAGGGGTAAAAATTTGATGTGATTATAATGAACATTTAAATAAAACATTTATATGATAAAAATAATTTTCTATTAGAGGGAGAGTTCTTTCTGGAGCTGATATAGATACAGATCACAATTCAATAAGTGAAAGAAGACAAATAGAAATTGATATTTAAAGTGAGCTATTAGAAAAAAAATTTCCTACTTATTTAGATCAAATTAAATTCAAACAAAGATTTAAAAGATGTTGCAGTAAAGATGGTATATATTTAAAAGCCTTGGAATAAAAATGAATTGATGAATAAACTGATGCAATGAAAAAGATGAAAAATGAATTTTATATTCTCAGAAGGCTTAACAATGAAATGAGTTGTGAAAGAGATAAAAATAGAAGTGGCTAGAAAAAAATTATAGCAAAATGAAGATAAAATGTTTGATTTAATATCATCATTGTCAACCACCATCAATCTACTGCAGTAGAAGGTCTATTCAAATTCGATCCATCCTCTCCAATCTCTAGCCTCATATGCAAAGACATGAGGGTAAGAAAATACATAGATGTATACCATATATATTCAGTGTTACTTTTCATAACCATTGTGATTTGAGCATTGATCTTAATTTCCATGGTTGATAAGATTTAATATATAATTAGAAAAATTAGATTTGAATGGAAAAGGAGCCACAGTAATGATACAGTGATTAAAGACAAAGATGATAATTGTTACTAAAGAAGTATAATGAATATATAATATTTGTATACTAAAAATAATAGGTCTAAATTTATATTAATTAAAAAGAGAAAACCTGGTAAGGTATGGATAAAATAGTTTGTGGTATAAAGAAAAATGAAGTTGTGAAAGCTTTTACTGAGATGAAAATGGTTTAAAATATCTGAAATTAACAAAATCCCAGTTGAAGAGTTCGAGAGAATTAATGTCTAAAATATGATCCAGGAGAGTTGCTAATAGAAGCGTAGGTCAAAAATGTGAAAGTTTTTGGTTTGAATAAAGCTTAGTCTCAAAACTAAAATCCTCTTGTATTTTTTTTTAATGTTTTTAAATTATGGTAAATTGCTAAATAAATGTTTGATAAAAGATGATTTAAGCATTTGACATTAAAAGAGTTATTGCATCACTTACTGTATATTGATAACATAACAATGCTTGTGACTAATAAGGAAATGTTCAGTAGGATCATAGTCATTCCAACATTAGAATTGACAGAGTTGAGCTGTGGTGACAGACTTGAGCTATACTTGAGTAAAGAAGATGAGATTAAAAAATAAAATATACAAATTTTGCATACATTTTGAGCTGAAAAAAATTGAAGCAATGAATATAAGTAGTGAGAAGAAACATTTAAAAATAAAAATTGGACCAGGAATTTACTGACAATGGAAGTAGTGACTAAAAAAAAAAAAAGAATTATAACAGCTAGTATGATTTTAATAAGAATGTGTATTTTACAACTTACGAATATTTATGAAAAATTAGATTGTTAAATACTTTGTTTGGTCTGTTGCTTTACATATACCTTAAACATGCATAATTTAGGAAAAATAAACAATTAGAAGCTTTAGAAATGAGATTAACTAAAAAAAAAAGAAGAAATAAATTATATTGGGAATGTGCTTAAAAGTAGAGAAATTATGAAGGATATGCTGGAAAAGACTAAATGAAAATGACAAAAAAAAAAGTAGAAGAAAGAAGTTGGTTGATGATTTTACAAAAGAAATAGCTATGAATATTTGAGGAATCCAGTCAGATACAGCAAGTCTTAGAGAAAATGTTCTAGTTTGTTGTATGGGATTTGTACTTTTGCAAATAATTAATGATGATGTAAATTTACTTGATAACACTCTATTCATGAGCTATTAAAGAGATCATGAATAATCAGTGCATACTAAATGTAAATGGTAAATTGATTTCCATTTAGTTTTTGATTACTGCTTTTTATCATTGGGAAACTAGTTTTGCATTATGGGTATCAATCAGCGAAATGTTACCTTTATTATACTACTTGAACTAAAGACATTTTCATACACTTTTGCCATTTAATTAAAGGATAGGTTATAGAAAAACAAAGATACACAATGATTAGCTAGTTTATATTTAATCTAAATTAGATAGAAATCTATTTAAAATTACTCTACTTAGAAACACAAATACCCAGAATTCATTTCTATATTCAAAGTTTTAGTCCATTAACTAATAAAGAAGCAAGTGTTAATTTAAAAAGGTAATAGTAATAACCATGAGCTTATACATTGAAAAGATAATAAAATGTGACATAGTCCCTATTCTTTAAAATAAAATAAAAATATGTAATTAAAAAATCTTAAATACAAGCAAAATTTAAACTCTATGCTAATATGTATTTTTTAAAAATAAAAGTTAAATATTTCAGTTTATGCTATACTAAGGTCCCATATCACATGGAGAAGTCATAAATTTGAGTTTGAACAATATTGTAGACATAACACCAAAATAGATATATTCATTGATTAATTCTTCAAGAAAATAGTAGTGCATTTTCAATGATAGTAAGATAGATTTTCCTTGCTTTTAACGATAATTATTTTAATACAACTACAGAAGAAAAGTTTGTTATGTACTACTGTATCTTTGTTAGTTCTATAGATAAAAGCAAAATTTGATGAATATAAAATTAATTAGTACATGAATTACAATTTTTTTATGCTATTGTATATACCTTGAATCATGATATTTATTCAAGAGATAAAGAAAATATTTATGTATCTCATTTTATGTATTTTAAAGATATAATTTATTAAACTTTATGATGCAACTCATGCTGAAAAAAAAATATTAAGAGAATACCAAGCAGTGGCAATCTACCAACAATGAAGATCAATTTGTTACTACTATTTAGTTATAGTCATTCTTTTGCCTTCTTTAACGGAACTTGCTTTCTGTAGAGAATTATGATTTTAAAATAAAATAAAAAATATGTAAAAAAATTTTTTTTAAAAAATAATGCTTTTATGTAAGTAAATAACTGACTAAAAAATAGAAAAATACCAAATTAATTTGTTTCTGGATTAATTTTCCATTCTTGGAAAATATTAGAGATCTTAAAAGTTTAGACTTATTATAAAACAATTAGAAATTGCAGGATTATTTTCATTTTATAAAAGCATTTGAGGTCTTTTGATTTTTATGATTTATTCGAGCCTTTAATGCTTTTGTGAAACAAATATTCCTGAAATTTCCTAATGTTTCATAGCAAATGTAGATTATTAAAATCTCTGATATTTTCCAAGAATGGCAAATTAATTGGGAATTGGATTACTTCGTTAATTTTCTATTTTTTAGTTATATTTACATATTTTTAAAAAAATGTTAAAACTACAAAAAAAATCTGACAAAAATTATAATTTAATAAGACATGAAAATAAAAAATATGCCTCTAATAAACAAATTCTAAATTTAAATATCACGGTGATCATTTATATAAAGATATTTATATACTGGCTTTTTAATTAGTTTAATTAATTAAGTATGAGTAAAATCAATATTAACAACATTTTATTTTACAAATGTAATGTTTTCATCAGATATATATATATTAATTAATTAATTAAGTATAAGTTAAATCAATACTAACAAAATTTTATTCTACAAACAATATTTTCATTAACTCAGTTGCTAAGGAGTTTTCTTGGGAAGTGTAAGAATGTGAATTCGAATTCTAAACAGAATGGATTTTTTTTTCATTGTTAATTAAAAAATGTAGACATACCAACAGAAACACAAACAGGCAAGTTAATATAAAAGCATTTAATATAAAATATTTTATATAATTAAACTTTTTATCAAATGTGTACTGATAGAAAAATATTAACTTCACAAATAAACAATTTTAATATACACTTATAAAGATGATGTGTTTGCCTGTGGGGGGGGGAGGATATATGCTCAATTTTAAATTGACTATTTACAGCTCAAGTCTATATAATTCATGAATATTCTATAATATGTATTTAAATATATATATATTATCTTTTACAAGTATTTAGAATATTTTTATTACATATACACATTTACTATATATTTACAAACTAATGAAAACTACTTGGGTTATCAAAAGCATCATATAGTTAAACACATCATGTTTCAATTGTCAAACAGTAACACTTTAGATAGTGGAAATTATTTAAATTTTACCCTTTGTAAAAAAAAATCAGGTTAATGATTTATAATAATTATCACCATTGTGATCAATCATACATTTTTTATAAATATGGCAGTTAAATTCCAATTAAAACGTGGTGATTAGACAAGAATAAAAAGTTTTGCCATAGTTATAGAAAGCATATAATTTATGATAAATATATCCACACATATAAACATGGTTTTTTTAAGGTGCTTATTTTAAATCTTATGATAGTGTCTTTTAAACTCTGTTGTTGCAAAGTTTTTTCTGAAAGATTTCAAAATCTTGATTTGTTGATGTTCTTTGTGTATTTTAATCATAGCTATTTCTTCCAATAGGAGAAATCAATGTTGCATTTGCATAGAGTGTCAAGATAGTTCACCAGGCATGGAAAGATATCAAAATGATTTATTTTGCCAGATAACAAAAACATTGCTCAATATAAAATTATTTAAAATTAGCTTTAATACAAAAAATGATCACATGTATAGGATTCGTGTGAAGTTGAATGAAAAGGCAAAAGCTATTGAAAAAGAAATTACGTATATAATTGATAAACTTCAATAAATAATTAGTGACCGTTCATGTGAAACTCAGAAATAGATTTGTATTTTTCAAAATTTTATTTAATTATAAGAGTTCAAATAATTAGAGTAGTAAATTTTAGTCACCACATTAAAACAACTGTAAGTTTAGTTGTTGAATGAAAGTTTTTAATTAAGCTCAAATATTTTGTATAGCATCAAAATCGTCTTGTTAAACAAGAAGGTAAAAATTTAATTATACAAAGTGGATTTTTTTTTTTAAGTATCAGCAATTCATAATAAGATGAAACCATTATTGAAACAATCATGATTCTTAATTATTATAATCCATTGCAGGATAAAGAATCTCTCCAAATTTTAGCCAGTTTTTCTGATGCCTAATCTTTTTTTTTTGCAACACACCAATGAACTTTTTTATTTCATTCTTCTATGTGACATGTAGTTTTTTTAGAAATACTGTTTGAGACAACTTCCTATGTATCATCTCATCTAGCAATATGTTCAACCCCATTTCAGTCTTTTAATTCTCTCAATGATGACATCTGTTTGTTCTCTCACTCAAGCAAGCATTTTGCTTTTGATCTCTTCTTGTTATCTCAACATATATCTCTCCATACTTTATTAAATGTGCTAATAATTTTGGTATTTCTCTTTTATTAAGTGTTCAAATATCAGATTCATAAACTGATAACACACATCTATTAAAACCTTTCTTTTTCACCACATACTAACTTATTTCTACCAAAAGGCACTCCATCCAAGTTTAATTTTAAAATAAATTTCATACATTATAGCACCATTACTATTAATAATGTGACCAAAGTATTTGTAATTGTTAACTTTTCTTAATTCATAATTATCAAATCTTTATTTTTTTCTTTTGTGTTAAAGCTGTTAAACATTATTCTAATCTTTTTACTATTATCTTTAGCTTTGCATTCCTACTTATATCTGATAACTCTTGCAACTTTTCATGAAGCTTTGAAGTAATCTTTGCTAAAGCAGCTACATCATCTACAAAAACTAGATGACTTAAATTTTTATTTCTTAGTTTCCCATTTTAATACATAAAATAATTATTGTAAAATAGCTTTATCAATGTTAATCTTAGTGTTGCTATGTAATCTAATCTCTGTCGTTGCATTCTGATGAATTTTATCCTAGGTCTATATTTTAATAATCTATAGCTATAGCTTTATTTACTATGGAAATGCTTTTCATAATTTACAAATAAAAAGCAATGGCAATATATATTCATTGATTTTTTTTCTTCTATAAATTCTGCTGTATTAAAATTGCTTTTAAATCCAGAATGGTCTTTGTGTTGGTTTGAGTTCAAAATGCACTATAGATAAGTTTTATTTATTTTATATAAAACTGAGTAAGATTAATAAGTCCACAATTTCTTACATCTTTTCATCTTTCCGAACAATCAATATAATTACTATATTCTTCCAAACATCTGAAGTATCTTCATCATTTAGAGAATTTGGTATATAGTTTTTCCAACAATTTTTATTCTTCTTCACCTATTTCTTTTAAGATATCAATAATTTCATCACTTTCTAGAACTTTTCCATTCTTCATTAATGTATTATTATATGTCTCATTAAAATGGTTGGAAATTCAGAAGATTGTGTAATTGTATTACAATGTTATTTTTTGTTGTTGTTTATTATCATATAATTATTTGTAGAACTTTTCCACATGTGATGACATCATTGTTCTTTTTAATAAAAGTTCCATCTTTTTTTTATTGCTGAAATAACTTTTCTAATTTATATTTTGACAATTAATCTCTTTTATAGTTTTCCTTGCCAATTCACACTTATATTTTTTTATATCATTAGTAACTCTTTTTCACTCATTTTACAGAATTATAGATATTGAATTCTTTTTAATGGATATTTTTTAATTATATTCATATTCCTTTTTTTCTTCATACATTGCATTGTCTCAGTTGAAATCTACTAGTAAATTTATTCTTTTTGTATTGGCTAACTTTGTCACAGTTCTTAATATAGTATCAGTTATAAGTCACATCTGAATTATCTCCACAATCTGCTAATATTTTAAAGTGATTTGCAAATTATAATTGAAATTCATTAATTTTTGAAAGGTAGGATATCAACTGTTAATGTTGTCCTTCTTAATAATTATTCTCTCTCTAATTTTCATTAACATTTATCTTATATCTCATTAATTGATAATCAGTGATCTTGAAATATATATTTCATATTAGACAAAATATAATCCAATTCTGCTGTATCTTCATTTGGATGCTTCCATGTTAATCTCCATTAGCATTTTTACTATTCATAATATCCGGGTGGGGGGGGGGGTAGTGTAAATTCTACAAATTCATGTTCTCTCTCATTTTTGTTTCTGTAACCAAATTTACCATTACCATTTATCTTTCAATAGTTTTTAATTTCTAGCATTAAAGTTTCCTGTGACACTTTTAAAATATTGTTTGAGATGATCAAAACATTTTGTACATTTATATAAAAATCCTCTACTTCTTCATCACAATGATAATTTGTTGGGACATAAAGTTAATAACTAATATTGGTATTCTATATAATACACCATTAATCTCTACAATGTTGAGCTTTTCAATTTTTTTTATATCTATAGTGAATCTCACTTCATTTGTTTTTCCAATATTTGTGCCTTTCTAGTAAATTATACATCCACTTTTCATATGAAATTATCTCTTCACCTTTTTTTCTATGTTCACTAAGTCCATTATTTTCTTTCCAATTCATGTGATGTTCCTTCACTTGAAAAAATCTCCATTATAACTAGCTAAATAGATCATTATTAAATGCCAACCTAGGTCATAGTCAAAGGATTCTTAGTACTAGTTTTTGGTTGTCAACTGCTGACTTGGCTGACAACTTTATAGGCTTTTGGAAATAAGGGCAGTAATTTAGTTTTATCTGTCATGATATTTTTTTAAAAAAAAACATGCATCCTGCCTTCAAGAAAACTCAACAACTATTTCAGACAAGAACTATCTGGTAACTGTCCATAAATGACTCTTTGTTTTAAACATAAAGTCAAAAAGCCAGTAAATTTATTATGTTGGCTGATATGTGATGATTAATGGCCTATCCATGATAGTTTAGCATAGAACAATAACAGTTTTATTGATAAAAATGAAATTTAAAAGCCCAAATTGTGTGTGTGTGTGTGTTTTAAGTGAAGCTAAACACAGATGTAAACTAGATGTTGCACGTAAAAGCTTAATAAATGGAAAACAAAAGAAAAAATATATTATTTTGTTTGTGCTTGGCAATACTGAAGAATGAATAAAACAGATACAAGTAAATTTTACATTGTGTAAAATTTTATATGAATCTAAATAATGCATTATAGATTACTCAATATATAAAAATATATTTATAAAACAAAATCTATATTTTACCACATTTTACTAGTCAACAAATCGGTTCATATTTTTTTGTAGTGTTATATTTTAATAAATTTAATATCTTAATATGCATCTATAAAATAGTGTTAATTATATAAAAAAAATTGCATTGTATAACTGCTATTACCCAATTAATAAATTTAAGAAAATAATTATACAATTTACTTATTTTTTTAAAAAAAGAAAAAGTATGAATGCAATTTACTTTTGAATTTTAATCATTATCTTTTAACTTGATATTAATAGAACATAAACACACCCCTCAATTATATCAGACTTCATTTTATCAAACAGATTACTTCATATACTTTAACAACAACAGTCACATGTTCAAAATTCAAAGAGTTGCCAAATTACAGGTTAGGGTTCCAGATTTTAGCAGCCGCCCTTCTTTCTCAATTGCCTGTCAAGTAGTGACAGGGAGGTGTATGATGATGTCCAGGCTCACTAAAATTTTAGAATCATAAAGTTATAGTAAAAAAAAAAAGAAATTTGGCAAAAGGGAAATGACAGAACCAATGATTTATATTCTTGGAATTCATGAAAAAATATAACTTATTTCAAATATAATTTTATTAAACACACACATGTATATGTAATGTTCTGTTCATACAACAACAAAAGAAAAACACATTTCAAAATATAGTGCAATCATATAGATTTAAAAAAAGAAAACCAATAAATAAAAAATATAATTTAGGTAATTAGTATATTTGACTAAGTGAAAATAAATTACATTTTAATTTAGAAATCATTATTACCATGTTGGATCTGCCCTGAAGTAGTTTAACTGAGATGTGAGAGTGAAAGATTCCATAAAGATAATGGTTATCAGCTTTTTTATTGAGGAAAGTAGGTAAAAAATAATTTTAGTTTAGTTAATTAATAATTAAGTATTAGCGGCCTATTATCATCTAACAAATAAATAGTAGTGATATTAATTTTAAAAGAATCCTGCCCGTGTAGGTTTATTAATAGGTTTTCACTTTTGATTTTCAAAAGCTCTGTATTTGCAACCTTTGTACAAGCTTTTTGAATTGATAAAAAAAAAAAGTAAAGAAATATATTTATAAGTGATATTTATAGGTAATTATTGTATAAATTCAGATATCAAATTTTAGACTACTGACAGAGTCTGGATTGACTGATATATTGGAATGATCATCTGGTGAGTTATTTGTTAATAATAGATAAGATGTGCTCGGCTAAGATTGTCTCATGTTGCTAGGTTCACAAATGACTATATATATTGTTACTGATAAAAGCAGTCCTATCATTTTTGTGCCATTTTTGTCTCACTTTCATGAGTTTTTTATCCTATTGCCCACTTCCTGCAGTATAACAACAAAATTGTATATATTTGTGCAATACTCAGCAATTCTGATTCCAATCTTCCCTTTTTTATTGTATGTGGAAATCTTTAATTATGATCTTGTATGAAGTGGTACAATCAATAATAAACAAGTTAAAATGGGTTTTGGATTAGAAAACTCACTCAACAAATAATCAAATGCTTAGTCAGTTCTATTTACAGATCTTTATGATACAATGGTATTTTAAAGCTGGTGAATTGCTCATTTAAATGTAGAAATAGTAACTATCATAACAACAAAATAGTAGGTAGTGATGTTTCAGGTTTTTTTGTTTTTTTTATAAATATAAGAATCTTCAAAACTTGAACATAGTACAGCATTTGCAGTTCAAGAGTTGTCAAACTTTAAGAGTGATTAAAACTGCCCTTTCTAGAATATGTTTCAAAAAGTTTAAGCATTTTTGGAAAGACAGATTGAATGAAAGGATAATGCATGATGTTGGATCCATTGTGAGATCTAATTTAATATCTTCTATTTTTAGAGATTTTTAGTATATTAATAAAAACTAATAATATTAAAAATTAATTTACATAAGGGTACTTTAACATTAAATTTAGAAAGTTTAAAGAAAAAAGTCTTTATTCATTATTTGATAATGTTGTTATCAATGTCATTAAATGATCTAAATTTTATATAGTAACTAAAATGTTCCTGTTGATAAGTATAATAAATTCTAACTCAAATTAATCATAAATAATGGTGTTGGCTCTAAAAACGGAAATTTTTGTACAGCATATCCACGAAATAATAATGCAAACATTTTGTTTAGGAAAAAAAAACCCATTATAAAGAAACATATCTACTCTTATCTCAAAAGAATGGCATCTTATATATTCTGTCATTATCAAGTCATAATGTAAAAGAAAATTACACAATTGTTTATAGGCATAGTTATAGAATTGATTATAGATTAATATACTTCATAGTTAAACTGATAGCAACATTAAATCGATCTTATCCCAAACACATTGTTAAATTTTTTTTATGTTAATTCTTGAAAAGAAACTACATCTCTTGTTAAATTTTAATATTGTTAAACATTAAAATCACCAATTTGGATTTTTAAGATTGTCATATTAGCCATAGATTTATTTTAAGGAATATGTTATGAAATGCTTTCAGATTCATTAAAATGATTATTCCTGGACAATAAAATTTGAACAAGATTTTAAAATGTTTTATGGATACCAGTGCAAAGGAGGTAATTATTTGCTTATTGAGGTCATTTTTTATCTCTTTTTGACATACTGAAAGTAATATGGAATCTAAGAAATGATATTGTTAAATCAATGAATAGCACTCTTTTATAAGAAAATAGCAATATTTTCATTAGTTGGAGAAAGTATTTTGATCATTTTTTGGATAACTTATATCTAACTACATGTTAGAATCAATATTTTCTATCTAAAACTGAAAAGCTTGAGAGTATGACATCCCTGAAAAAGTTTTCCTCAATATAATTTTAAATAATCCATAAGGTCTGTAGATATATTTTTTGTTATCAGGTAATTACAGAAAAAATGTCATGAACCAAGTTCTGATTTATATATTACTTTTATCAATTTGATCAAAACATTCAACTCAGTTAATCAAAATGTTTTGTGTTAAGTAGTTTGAAAATAGCCTATATTTCATTGAACTTTATTCATATTATACAATTACTACACTGATGGTTAGACAATCATATACAATTTTATTTTCAAATTCAATGGCAGTAATCTTTGGAACATTTTACATGCAGCTTCGTAAAACAAACATTAAAATGTGATGCAAGTTTGATGTTTTTTTTGTTTTTTTTAAACTGACTAAAAACACAAACAAACTAACTTCTTAGCTCCAAAATTTCTTATATACTGTTAACTATACTACTCTTACCAATTCAAATGATGATTTACAAAATATTATTATTGTTTTGAATATAATCCTATAAGAAACTGCTTTAAGAATTAGTATTCGAAATCTGATGTTTTAGTAGCCAGTGATGGCCAAAAAAAAAAGATCTTCAGTAATATTTAATTGAATAGTTATCAGTTTGAGAATGTAAATCAATTTAAATATATCTCAGTAACTTTTTAGATAGAAAAATTATCTTAGTTGATATATATCACATACTCCAATGTGATGTTGTTACTACACTTAAAAAGTTACAAGTGTTTGTATATAGGGATATTGTTTTACTAAATTAATATATAACTATCTTGTGTTTAGGGGTTACAGTCTGCCAAATTTATTGTATGAATAGGATGCATAAACTCTTTCATGAATGCAATATAATGGCAGTACAATTTTTTTTATTTAAAAATCTCTATAATATTTCACAAATATAATGGAAAAATCATATGACAAAATAATATGCCTTTCAAGTTGATGGATGTGATATAGTGAACCTATAATTGTAAAGACTCATCATTATTAAAATGTGCTTATCAAATAAAGAATAAGTGATTTCCTAAAAAGATTATTTCTTTTTCTTTCTTTCTGGAATTATAATAAACTCATTTAAGAATGGATGCTGATAAATGAATATTATAGATTTATAATTAATATATTTAAAGATCATTAAAATTGTAATTCAATTATATATTTAATTGATTGGATAATATATTTTTTAATATGAAAAAAAAAAAAAAATTGTAAATTTGAATGAGCAAATTGTTATTTTGATTGAAGTAAATTTAAAGACAATAAAAGTATGGTTTTCTTGAGATAGATAGGCTCTTTTTACATTATAAAGTTTATTTTAAAGACACTAAAGAGATGTAATGTCATTTGCTTGCATTGGGGGGATACAATTGGGAATAAAATTCTTGAAGAATTGTAATTAGGAAAAATGTTTTCCAGAAAAAAATATTTGTTACAGAAGTTAGAAGACAGAATCATAAAATATTAGGTAAACAGTCTGGATGCCAATGTATAATACATTTAGATATATTTATGGTATATATATTATCTCATTTTTTTTAAAGCTTAAGAATGGCTGCTAAAATTATAGATTACAATTATGTAAATCTATTCAGTATTTAATAGATTTAAGATCATTAAAATTTTAATTCACACAATTATATATTTAGTTGATGGAATAATGTATATTTTTTAGATATACTTTTATAAATTATAAAAGAATCTGTCATTTTGCAAAAGCAATTTGTTATTTTAGTATAAGTGGCAACAACAATAAAGTGATTTTTTTTTATCTAGCTAATAATAACAATTTTATTAAATTAGTAAAAAATGTTTTTACTAATCTTCATTCATTTTTTGTTGATCATTTTCTGGCAGTCACTTGTAATATCAAATTTTAAATGTTTAGCAATTTCAATTGGTTCCTTGCCAAAGAAATTGGCTACAATTTTTGGCTTTAGTTATTTTCTTCCTCTTGCCAAAGATGATCATATTTTTGCAACTTATTATTATATTATTTAAAGCTGATCTTAAAAGGCCATTTGTCTGCCTATTTTCTCTCATGTTCATACTGCTAGCAATGAATGACCTTCCATTTTTTTTATATTCAACATGTGATTTGCAATTAAATGATAGAAAAAGTATTGATTGAATTAAATTCAACTATTGATTTAAAAATTTCTAACTTCAGATTTACAGTTGCACTCATTTGTCTCTGTGAACTTTCTAATATATTTGTTGTTGTTTTTTTTTGGACATCTGAAAAGGTGCTCATATTTAATCCATTCTCAAAATAAATAAATATTAGACTCTTTAAACAATCATATTATTGCCCCTACCTTTTTTATTCAGAAAAAAAGCAATCAACATCAACTTCTTTCACATATTAAAAATTAGAAATCATGGATTTGAAGCAATCACTGTTCTGATAATATTTTAATTTATATATCTTCCTTAAAAAGCTCAACAACTAAAAAGTTTGGCTAAATTTGAAAGAAGACTTTCTAAAAGATTTTGACTGAGTTTACTACAAATCATTTCTTAGAAACTCCTTTCATATCAGTTACTTTTGAATATTTAGTTTTGTATATCCAGCTCTCATTCTATTTACATTAGGATGGACAAGTTTTATTCAAGTATATTGTGTGATATGTATCAAAGTTTTGTTATTTCTCTAATATGTAAATCATATTTCTGCTATGTCCAAATTTTTATCAGTCTTCTATTTTGATCACTGAAAGAACTTCTTTAACTGCTTATTTAAATGCTGACTTTCAAGATATTATTCAATAGGAAAAATGTAAGTTTATTAAATTTATTCTTCCAAAGCATCTTTATAAATCTTTGAATCTCGGATGCTCTAAAAACAATCCAATTTACTTAACATGAATATTACTTTTCAGTGTTCAATTGGTAAAATAATTGCCAAAGTTGCTTCTGAGAAACTTTTATTTAGGATGGAAAGTGCTGGTTTCCCACACTAACATAAAACCCAAATTCAACTTTTATTTATTGTTCTCACATTTATGAAACTCCTCAATCTATTCTTCATCAAAATTACGCATTTCAGTTAATTAATAATTCATCTCTTCATATTCTTTCACACTATGATTCTAATAACACCACTAGAACAGTGTAGTGGAGCTTTCACTCACTACTTTTTTAAATGGTATTTGTCCCTCCTTTCTTCTTCTCCTAAAAGTAAAAATCCTGATTTATAATGGCTCAAACTATCATCTCAACATAATTCTGTTTCTTAATTCTACTCAACTTTATTTTCTCTATGCCACACAAATGTGGAATTCATTATCTATTAATTTCTTTTATATAATATTCAACCCTTTAAAATCAGTTTCAACAAATATTTTCTTCATTAAAATAGAATTATTTTACAAGTATTTTTTTCTCTTCCTTTTTTAGCATTTAATATTTCTTGAGTAGAAAATATGGGTATTGTGAGTTGCTTACAATAAAAAAACAAGACTTTCCAATTGAGCACGTGATCATTTGAAGAATCAAGCACATTTTCAGAAATTCTTTCAGTTTTTATTTATGTAAATTTACTTCAAGTATTTTAGTAATCTACTCAAAAAATAACATGTCAGAAGAAGCACTTTCAAAAATTTTGACTATCAAAAACTTTATTTATGAAGGCAAAGTTGACAGAAAAAAGAGGGATATGTTTTTTCACTTTAAAAAAAATGTCCATTTCTCAGTATATATATTTGAATCAAACGCTACAAATTATAATAACAGAGCATAAAAATTTTTTAGCATGAAGTAATAACTCCTTTTTTTTTTGTTTATTATTGCATTGAAAAAATTTTTTAAAACAGAAATAAAAAAAGTTATGTTACAAAACAAATTCTTTTTTATTCAGTGATTAAAAAATAATCTCAAAATAATATTAAGGTTTGCAATATGCATTAATTAATGTTGGCTGAAGCATTAAAAACACCAAGTTACAAATTATTAAAAATATATATCTTGCTTGGAAAATCATACGGTGACCTTTGAACTAAAATTAATACATTGATTGTGTGAACTTGACATTAATATGCATTCATTTTGACATCATTATCATTAATAGAAAAATTATCTTGGGATAGGAATAAAATTATTTTTAATGTTGTATTGTTTTAATGTTGAGATGTGATTATATATTCTGAAGTTTCTAAGATTTTTTTTCATAACTTAATATATCCATAGTACTTTCAACTACTGATAAACATTATTAAAATTTCTGATTAAAAATTGGAGACATCAAGACTAAAATATATATGAAAAAAAAGGGGGAGAAAGACTAAAGATTGGTGGTAAAAATAACAAAAAATTAGCAATAAATATTCTAGTCAAATTATTTATATAGATGGAAACATAATAGATAAAATTAAATTATGATGTAATATTTATAGCAAAAAATAACTTAATATTAAAATATATATGTGTGTGTGCTTGAGAAGAAAGGTTTTTAAATAAATATATTATACCAATGATTATCTTATATCTTTAAAAATGTATATCAGAATTATTCAAGCTATAGTATTTTTTAGACTTTAGATGGATGTGAAAATTAGTCAGTGAAAAATAACAGAAAAATATATTGTTGCTTTTTAATTATGGTTCTGATAAAGATTTCATAGACAACAAAGAAAACAAACAAATGGATAGTTGATTAGATTGGACCAAATTTTTATTTGAAGCACAAATAACTAGATTGAAATTGTTTATTTTTGATCATATCATGACATAATCTAATTCATTGGAAAAGTGTATAATTCATGGAAGGGATTGAGAGCTAAGTAAATGGAACTCAATTATTGGAATAATGAATATGTCTTTGAGATGTCTGAAAAATGGAACAGATGATGTGTATTTTAGAGAAATTCTATTTTTATGATTTGCCAAGAAATGAAGTCAATGTGATGATATATAATAATAACAATAAATAATTATAATAACCAGTGTTTGTTTATGAGCTAAAACTTGGTAAGTTAATAGAAAAAGAATTTAAGATGGTAAACTATACCATAAAGAATGGAGGGATCTATGTTGAAATTAACAAAAATAAAGAAAAGTGGGAGACATAGATGGAAAAACAAATGTGTATAACTGATATCATTGAAAAAATTAAAAGATTGAAATGGAACTCTTTTTAATATTATTAGGAGAAATATAATAAAAGCTCAACTGAAATCCTAAATTGATTCCTAAGAAATTGTGAGAGATATCTAAGGATTCTATATGTGAGATAAATGGATAAGAAAACTGACTGGCTTAATGTGAAGAAGTGATGCTACAGATAGAAAATATTGAACTAAATTCAAGCAGATTATCATTCTGATTTGGTTGATTATAGTTGAAAATGATAATGCATTACAAATAACTTTATCATTTAAATTAGTTGGGAAATGTATAAACATTGATTGTTTATAATGCATATATATATACATGAATTCATAGTATTTCAGGGAGCTTCCATGTAATAAAAATATAATAGTTAATAGTTGACGTTTCAGTACCATAACAAATTCTTCTCTCTGAGCTTTTTTCTCAAATCATAAGAATGTATGTGGTGAGATTTAAAATCATTATTTTTTTTCTTAATTCACACTTTTTATCTATGCTCTTAGATCTTTTAAAAATATCTACAGCTTCCCTTAGCAGTCTCTGGTCATATTGTTCAATTTTTTCCAGATTATGTGTTTTATTAAAATTGATGTCATGGTTAGTTAATTTAATGTGTGAATAAACAGCTGATGAATTAGATTTTTTTCTAACTGCTATAATGTGTTCTTTTTTTCTTATATTTATGCTACAATTGGTCTGTCCAATACATGAATGTAAACAAATTCCACATTGAATTTCATATATATTCCAAAGGAATTATATCAGTAGGGTGTGGAAATACTGCATCAATTTGTAATATAAATTGTGTGGATATTATTTTTTTTTAAAAAAATTACCAATTTTATTAGTTTTTGCCTTGATATGTGGCAGAACAGTCTTAATTTTTGAAGTATCAAAATCTTTTTTTTATTATTATATAAAAAAGCCCTATTAATAATTCTGTGATCAAAACCATTATGAAGACATTTTTAGTAGCATAGATATTTTGGTGAAAATGGCTGACATCAGAAAGTCTCTTAATTCTATCTAACAATGTCTTTGCCACTGAAAATAATTGTACTGGATAGTGATGAGAAGAAAAATATAGATATCTCCCACTGAATTTGCTTTCTATATATATTATGGGATTAAGAACCATCCTTCTTGCTTTCAATTAAAACATCTAAGAATGGAAGTTAGTTATTTTCTACTTCCATATATATGTAATATGAAAAACACTATAATATTAAGTTTATTTTAAAATATAAAAAATAAATTAAATCAATAACAAACAAATCCAGTCTTTTATCTTAAAAGTAGGCCATTAATTTTAATATATATACAAAACAAGCCACATGCAAACTTCTTTATAAATCTTGATTTATTATATGAACTATTGTAATTATAAATTTTATTAAACGCTCACTATTATTTCAGTAATAGTTTTAACAAGGCTGTAAACCTTAGCAATGAGCGTCTGAAAAAATCGTCACTAGGGACCTCTGTAGGTCCTACAGAGGTCCCTAGTGACGATTTTTTCAGACGCTCATTGCTAAGGTTTACAGCCTTGTTAAAACTATATGAACTATTATAAAGTATAAAAAAATACTCCAATGTTTTTACTATATTCTTTTATAGTCTTTATCAAGGAACAACTAAAAAATACATAATGATTAATATAAATAAATTTTAAGTTAAAACTCTTCTAATAAACAATCTTAAATTTCCATTACATTCATTTCTTAAATACTCTTCGTAAAATAATCCCCTATAATTATTTAATTAAGTCAACCTATTATCCTCTTTTTTTTTTCAATTAACAATCTATTCATTTCAGCTTTCTTTTCAATAATATAACTTCTGTCTTTTATAATTCTTTTATAATACTATCTAATACATTTCAAAGGTTCTATTTTAAAATCTTTATGTTTTTAAATTTACTCATATGACCATAAATTGCAGAATTTTTATCATTTAAATGCTGTTATAATCTTGTTGCCAATTTATTTTTTGTAGTTCCAATATATGATATTTCTTTATTATACAAAAAAACTAATTAAAGAGGAAATTCAAAACTATAATTGGAATTTTTAAATTTAAAAAAGAAGGGAAATAACATTTTTTTTTTGTAAAAATAGATCTTATTGATCAATGTTTTCATGAAGGAGTGGGTTAAATCAGTAGAGCTATGTCTTGTAAAGAAAAGTTATCTTCATTCAGCTGCTGAAGAAGACATTAGAAGAGTCTTGGTCCAGCTTTTAGGAGAGCAATTAGCAGTGATTATTGGCTCTGCTATTGAGGAGAGCAGTAGCAGTGATTCTTAATTCAGCTATTAAACAAATGCAGAAGGTTAGCTGTTTAAAAATGTTTTCTCTAATGAAGAAAAATATGTGGTAAGTTTAGGCCAAAGCTAAACATCAATACCTCAATGTAACCTGCTTCACTGGAAAAAATGTAAAGGAGACTTGGAAAATTATTAAGAAAAATGGATAAAATCAGTATGGGTTAGTCTGACTTGGAAATAAATAGAGGGAAAAATTGGAGAAATTCATTTTGTTTGAAATCTGAAAAATGTTGTATGGCAGAATAAATTAACTATGTACATTAGCTTGTAAAGGAGAAAACTTCAAGGAGAAAACTCCAAGAAGAAAACCTATATGGAAACTGGAAATTATAAGTATTAAAGAAACACTCAAAAAAAAAGTAAAACCATGGCAAAATGTATTTTTAATGTGCACATTATTTCTGTAATTATAGATAATTTTTTATAGAAATAATACTTGGTCATAATGAGTAATTTTTATTAAATTTAATAATTTTCTTTAGAAACATGTTTTTTTCATTTGATTTTTCTTTCTAAAATTATTCAAAGAATTGATAGCTAATTTAAAATTTCCTTATCTTTATTAAAAAGTTTTTTAATTTTAGCTATTGAAAGAGAAACAAATACTATTTAACATTAATGCGGGTTAATTTAATGAGTCAAGAGTTAATAACACGTTAATATTATTTGCTATATAAAATTATATTTTTTGATAAAAATGTATGTTTGAATTATGATATTAACATGTCATTTTTAATTTTCTTAACTATTAATCCATTAATTTATTAAATAATTGTTTTAAAAATAAGTTTTAAAGTCTTTATTCCTCTAACTATCTGCTGTATGAATTGGCAATATGTGATTTAATTTCATTGCAGCTTAGTGTTTTAGGAATTTTAAAATTAGGCCAGTAAAATTATTTAAAATATTTTAAGCTGTTATATTAATATTTCTTTTGTTCACGGTTGAAGTTCCTACTCTCATGATCTTGAGGTAGTTCTAGAGAGCATAATGGTTAGTTATATGGATATAAGGATTTATGATAGTGTTTGGACATTTAGATGAAGACTCTGGATGGTGTCCATTCACTGCATTTTGTTTTATTTTATTATAAAAAATTTAATTTATAGTTGGTCTTTATACTAATGGTAGCATATGGCCAGAGCATTGATCAGCATGTATCAGTATCCAGCATTATTTTTTATTGTTTGATGTATTTTGCCCTAGGTTTAGCAGTAGTTACATAAGTACCCTGTTTTATAATGTATCTTTTTTAGTTCCTGTCATATGGATGATGGTTAAGTGTTGATTGTTGATGATTTGATTACTTTAGTTGAATGCTGGATAATTTGTAATTTATAACTTATTATTTCTATAACTACTTATAGCTATATATTGTTCAATCCATGGTAATTCACATACTTCATGCTTGCTCATTTTGTATTTATCCAGTCTTGTAGATATCCATTTAATATTTAATTCTATGTATTTAAAGGGGATGATGATGTTTTTTCACCTCTCATGTTCAACCCTTTCATATACATATATATATATATATGATAAACAAAAATGCAAGTTAAAAAACTTGCTAACGCTTGTATTTATGTCCACAGATGGCGTTCTACCAAAAACGCCCATCAAGCGTATGTTTTGTTTACATAAACGTCAGAGTAGTTAGTATTCACTATCTCTAACTATAATTCCACTTTCAGATCATGATTTCAAGCTATTTGCTATCGTCAGTGAAAGACAGGAATATATATATGCAATTTGTATATAAAAATAAATAATGCTAAATAAGACTCAGTATTACACCATGCAAATAAAGATCTTTTATTTGGACAAAGATGTTATGTATTTATATTTATTAAAAACAAAAAAAGCAACATGCTATTAGACACTTGTATTCCAATCTTATTCTGTAGAAAAATTATGAAGAAGGCAATGGTCATCAGGTTATATAAATATTGCGTGTGGTAGTGATTTATGATTTATCTTTCAAATAATAGTAGTCCAATACCCATTTCTTAATCAATAATTGGATGATTCCAAATTTACTACATGGAAAAAAATCCTAAATATTCTTGAAAATTAAATAAAATTCCAAATTTTAACTAAATTTGAATCATTGGTCATGGATATGATAAGTAAGTAGGCTATCTATGCTAGGAGGTTTAATTTTATATTGGTCATAAAGTATAATGGATAATTTTTTTGCTTATATACAGTGTATTGTGATTATTTTTTAATTCATTAAATAGCTTCTACCCAAATTGCATAATAGAAATGTTCATTAAAATGACTACATTTATGAAATACATTTTATTGCAAATTCTAAATCTTTAATTAAATACCAAATTCATCATAATAGATACATTTATTATATATATATTCTTTAGTGGTTTTAACTTATTATATATACATAAAAATTTCAAAATAACTAATGCAATTATTTTTTTAAGAATTTTTATATTGTAAATTATAGAAAAATTAGTAATTCTCAATATTATTCTAAACTAATTTCTGCTCTTTTTTTTTTTTTAAATAGAAAAAAGAGGAAAAAGAAGTAAATGGAGAAAAAGTTATTCCACTAACACATAGAGAAAAACGTTTCATTCGGTTTGCTTCTATTGAATGTGATGACCAGCTTTATATGACTCCTCAAGATTTTTTAGATTCTGTCACCAAAGAAGATCCTAGACGTAAGAATTAATTATCTTATATATATCTAGATAGCTGCAAGTCAGATTTTGCATATGATCATAACTATATTCTATAAGTGTTTTAATATATTTTTCAAATAATCATACAAGATTTTAAGATTTTCTGTCTTTTTTTTTCCTTCAGAATTTTATCTCATTATTTCTTAATTTCTATCGTGTCTTCTATCTACACTTTCCATTTATTTTTTATTAACCAATCTTTTGGGGTTTTTTTTTTTTAATTCGTCAAAATTTATAATCTATTTGCAGTCATCTTTTTTTCTTCCAAAAACCAATGGTTCACAATTACATCAATATACAACATTTAAAAATTCTTGTTTTTAAATTTTCATTTTCAATACTCTACAGAATAATTATAACATCCTTTTTTTGCTCCTGCTTTTATTTTTAGAATAAATTATATTAATTTAATTTTAAAATCAGTTGTAGTGAATTATATTATTTTCAGAACATGCATATAATTTGAAATATATCTAAATCTTTTCCTTGTAATTTGTAAATCATTTTCTCAATGTCACATTATTATTTTTATAAAAATTTGTCTGTTATTTAGTTTTTAATTTTATAATTAAAGTTCTCAGTTAACACATTCTAATTTTTTATCACTATAAAACAATTTACATCTTTATCCTAGTTAGCAATGGCTCTTAATGCAAGAATTAATCATGGTGATTATCATTCATTTATACCCACTACTTTTGATATAAATCAATTATCTGCTATAGCAATCTTTAAAAAAAATTAGAAACTTTTTTTTTTTAATTTTTCAAAATTGTAGCCATTTTGTAAGATTGATGATATCATAGGATAAAATGGCAACATTGACCTTAATAATACAATACAATACAGAGTTTATTCTTTATATAGTATACAATATTATGTTTTGATTATAAAATTAAAATATGATTAATGTATTTTATATCACTTTTATTCAGAGTCCTTGCAAGACTGTCCATGCTGTTATTTATGGCATATTTAAATAAAAAAATTTTTTGTTAATGACTACAAAAACAAAAAATGCTACATTCATTTACTACAGTAAATAATCAAAAATATACACTGATGATGTATGATAGCAAAGTATATTAACATTAAATTTTAAAATGTACACATTAGGTAAAATATATTCATTCAATCACTTTTATTAGGTAAAATATATTCATTCAATCACTTTTATGGTTTAAATTTCTTATGAACATTATTTTGCTTGTGGCAGAAAATGCATTAATTGTAATTATAAAATATAATTGTCTTAATTTCAAATTATTTTGAGGGGAAGAAAATGATTTTGTACATTATGCACTTAATCAATTTTGTATGGTCAAAAGTTACTAATATATTTATTTGCTCAATTTTAAATCAATAATCTTATGATTTGTTTTCAATAATCAAGGTAATGTGATTTTTATTATACAATAAAAAACAAATTACCTTGAATATTCAAAACAAATTACAAGATTGTTGATTTAAAATCGAGCAAATAAGTATTATTTTAAACTTATATTTAATAATTTTTGGATTTAGAATGCATTTTGGGGCACCAGTTGTTTTTGCTAACCAGGATAAAAGTTTATTTGTAATTTTTCATTCTTTCATTCTCTTTATTTATAAACTCTGCCTCATCTTCATCATAACAATAGAATGGCATTAAGTAATTGTAAGATCATTTGAAAAGTATTCTTCAACAATTTTTTTTTATTTTTTTATTTCCTGAATAAAAACATTTCTATATTTTCAATTTTTTTTTTTTTTCATCTGGTTTTATTCTTTTCATAATGACAAATTTTCATATATTTTATATATTGGTAATTGCAATATAAAAACAATATATTTCTCTAATTTTATTTAAATCATCTATTATATTGGATTGCTTTGTTTAGTCTTGTGATAAATACCATCATTTTTCTTTTTCTATTCATAAATAATTTATTAATATAGATATTCTATTAAATGTTCATTCTTTTGCATTGTTTTTATGTAGAATAAAACATTATATATATATTGGCATTTTTAGTTGTATATTGTCTTTTGTTATTATGCCCTGAGCAGTTTGGCGCAAGACCATTCGACTTGGGATCGAGAGTTGCAGAATTGATTCTGGCCCTTACAGATCTGACATTTAAACTTCTTACGTTCTCCCAAGCAATAAAATTATATGCCTTTTTTTTTGTTATTATTATTGAAGAAGAGTTCTCAAACAAATAAAAAATGCAAAAAGGAAATATAATATTTTATTATAGATATCTGTAAATATATTTCTATTAGATATATAATGTGCCATCACTAGTTGAATGTAAAGAACTATATGCACATGGAAAACCTCCATCATCATTATACTTTTGATACAAAAGTTTATACATATATTTGATAAGTTTTCAAAGTTACAAATTTTTTTCTATAATTTTGGGTTTTTATTTTTTGTAAATATATTCAATTCAATAAAATTTCAAAGAGGAGAAAAAAATGAGTGGACAGGAAAGGAGATAAAACTATCAAATCATTCTTATTGAAATTAAAGTCTCTAAAAAAAAAAAAAGACATTAAAAAAAATATATATTTTAATGCTGCACATTCCAAAATCCATCTAAAGACGATCTAAAGACTATTGCTTTCTTTCTTTTTTGTTTACTGATCTATCATTATATTTAATTTGCAATTTTGTTGAATCCTCCCACCCCCCTCCATTGTAGCTTTGTTAGAATTTTAGCCATTATTCCATGATGTTTTTATTTTTATTTTTTTTTGCAATCATAAATTTGTGCATGTGTATCTATATGTGATTTATCAATGTGAATTTTTGATTTTGTGTTCAATTTTGATAGTGTTATAGATACTTAACTTATTTAGTTACATGAATAGTTTATCTAGTTATTTATCTTTTGTACATTAAATGATTTATTACCTAAAGTTTATTATGGTGAGAAATAATTAAAATATTTTAACTAAATTCTGATTCAAATCTGGATTTTTTAATTATGTTTTTGATTTTATTAAAAGTTATTCATGCTTCTCTTTCTCTTCCCTGTTCCCTTTTCTCTCCCCTTCCCTCTTTCCCTTTATTGTCTTTAGAGTAAACATAATCATTCATTTGTATTGTCTGGCAAAACTAAGTACTGTATAGCTATTATTTGCCCTATGTATAGTCTCATTATTCAGCCATTTTCCATGATTCTTGTAATAATCGTTTTTCATTTATTCAGCTTTACCATATATATATTGTCTTTGGATCATTTTGGGAAAAAAATGATAAAGATACTACAATCAAACTATAATATTTGATCATAATCAGTGATAGTTTGCCATCGCTTGCCACTGTCTTAACATAATTTATTCTAGTATCGCACTTTTGAAGTAATATAAACTTTAATGAGTTCCATATCATGCATTATGTAGGTTAATTATGAGTCATTTTATTGCTAGATTTATTTATTGTAGCTAGTCATATTTTTTTCTGTCACTTATTTCCTAGGTTTTGTATAGAATTGAATGATAATGAATTCATTTACAAGAAAATGTCATTTGCTTTATGACTTTTATTAATCTAATTTTGATTAATCATTTGTCTAACTTAATTTGGGGATGGTAAATGATTTAGTACTGTGCCAATAATTTATTATCAATATAACAAATTATAAATAAAAATATGCATACTAGTAAATTGAAAATTAATAAACTTGGATATTACCTTAGATATAAGAAATGGATAAAACTATTTTTATAGTTTATCACATATAAATTAATAAATGCTTCAGGTAAAAACTAATTTATTTATATTAAAAAGATAATTACATAAAGTAAATAACATAAATAAGATAAGATATATATATTTCAACACATTTAATGCTTATGAAATGTAAATAAAAAGTCCATATCTGGCATTCCTCAACAGAGAAACAATGAGGGAGAAGATGAAAATACTTGGTCATTATGCTAATCAAATGTTGGATAATGATATTTGTCTAGATAAAAAAAAAAAAAAAGCTAGACACAAATTTTCTGAACAATTATGGATAATGCAAAGCTTTTTAAACATTAAACATTTTAAAACAACTTTATATCAGCAGCCATTATATCCTTAGCATTTGTGAAGTCAAGAGCAAAAATTATTTTTTTTGTTTAAAGTATAGAAAGATAATTTGTATGTAAAAATTTTTAAAAAATGTTGTTAGAAAAATCTGATAATTAAAAATGTCCATCTGACAAGAATACATTCATACTTTCACTCTAAAATTTTAATATATTGAGATGACTTTTGATAAAAACATATAACTAACAAATTGTTATTTTTGTTTAAATTTATTTTAAGTCCTTTATTGCTGCAAAAATATTATATAAGTTTTCAAAATCTAGATTTTTATGTAATTTAAGTCAATCAATAATTGGTCAATTTTTATTTATGCAATAATATTAAAAGGTATTATTAACATAAACTAGAAAACTCAGAGTTCTAACCTTTGCTAAAATATATATATATATTTTATGAGTTTACTGGCATCTAAATTAAAGGCAAAGATATAAAATATTTTTGCCAAAATATATATATATATGATTATTAACAGAATTAAACCTTTAAACATCACATGATCACTATCTCCCATGTTTCCTCATAACTGTTGTTAAAATAGGCAAAACTCTCTCCATACAGTAGTGCCACTCAAAGCAAGACAGAGTAATCAATCGATACCAGAAGGCTTGTGCATAAAATCTCTATCTATTGCCTACTCATCCAATATCCCCAAACTAGTTTCTGGTTTGTGACCTTTGTCAATGAGGAGCCTTGGATCTGAGAGCACTGCACCTAGATCTTAAGATTTAATGCAACCCTCCAGCATCTACATTTTATCTTTGCATAACTACAAAACTATGAGAATAAAATTTGAAAACACACAAATATTTTCAATCTAAGCTCAATAGCTTATATAGTCATATGGGTCTGAACTCAGTTCAGCACCCATACATTTTGGTGTCTTTGGTTCTTTTATAACCATAGCCCAAAGACACCAAAATGTATGGGTGCTGAACTGAATTCAAACCCATATGACTATATAAGCTATTGAGCTTAGATTGAAAATATTTGTGTTTTTAATTTTATTTTCATAGTTTTGTAGTTATGTAGAGATAAAAGGTGGCTTCTGGAGGGTTGCATTAGATCCTAAGATCTAGGTGCAGGGCTCTCAGATCCAAGGCTCCTCACTGACAAAGGCCACAAGCCAGAAACTAGTTTGAGGATATTGGATGAGTTGGCAATAGATAGAGATTTTATGCACAAACCTTCTGCCATCCATTGATTATTCTGTTTTGCTTTGATTGGCACTATTGTATGGAGAGAGTTTTGCCTATTTTAACAACAGTTATGAGCAAGCATGGGAGATAGTGATCATATAATGTTTAAAGGTTTAATACCAATGCTACCTAATAGAAAGGTGGTGGCTATGGTTGTAAAAGAACCCAAGACACCAAAATATATGGGTGCTGAACTGAGTTTAGACCCATATGACTATATAAGCTATTGAGCTTAGAAAATATTTGTGTGTTTTCAATTTTATTTTCATAGTTTTGTAGTTATGTAGAGATAAAAGGTGGCTGCTGGAGGGTTGCATTAGATCCTAAGATCTAGGTGCAGTGCTCTCAGATCCAAGGCTCCTCGCTGATGAAGACCACAAGCCAGAAACTAGTTTGGGGATATTGGATGAGTAGGCACTAGATGGGGATTTTATGCACAAGTCTTCTGACATCCATTGATTACTCTGTCTTGCTTTGAGTGGCACTACTGTATGGAGAGAGTTAACAGAATTAATGGTGATACTTTAAAACATATGGCATATAATGAATATTTTTAAATGGTCGTAAATTTTGTATTAGTTGCATTGTTTAAACAGTCTTATTATACATATAAATTTGTGTATATTATTATCCTTACATTATATATATAAAAAAAATTAGTTAATTCATTTAATATCACCCATGGTAGATATTTCTAGATTAAAATATAATTGATTTTTAGACAATTCTTTTTATTTCAAGAAAATATTTATATATGTATTTTTTTAAATGAAGATTTCAATTAAAGTTTCATTTTCAATTATTTGATTACATCAGCTGTCAAATGTATTACAAAATTAAATGAGACAAATTATCAACATATTGGTGCTCTTAAACTGAACTTTATAAGTAAATATGAAGGTTAAAGTTATCATATCTGTGAAATCTATTGTCTCACTATACATAAATAATGAATATAGTTTAATTTTCAAAGTCCAATTACATATCTTTTGTTTTCAACACTTGAGAGAGAGAGAGACAGTTTTTTTTTTTAGTATTTTTTCCTTCTATTCAGTTAATAATTTATTTTAATTTTTTATGTATACTAAGAATTTGTGTGCAATTATGTATTATGAATTTAAAACACTTATATATATAATTTGAATTACTAAATTTTATTTAATCCAAAAATGTAATCATTGTTCAATTTGTATATCTTTTTTTTTTAATTTTAATTTAAATCTTTGGGCATCCATACTGTTCTCATGTGGTACATTCTTTAATTTATTGTGTCTATATATAAATTTAAGTAAACAGTTTCACTAAATATTCTTTAATATTTAAACAGCATTAAACTGTTGCACATGAGCTTTGGATTTTAACTATAAAATGAATGAATACTAACACTTCAAACACATGATAAAGTCTTTGGAAAAGATAGAATGGCCATTCTATCTTTATCATGTGTTTGAAGTGTTAGTATTCATTCATTTTATAGTTAAAATCCAAAGCGCATGTGCAACAGTTTAATGCTGTTTAAATATTACAGTTTGTAAAAAACATCAGCTATATAAAATATTTGACTTATTTTCTAAATATTCTTGTGAATATAAAAATTCATCTAATAATGGACTCATTCAAAATTATGAGATCAGCTGAATTTAAAATAATTAAAAATTAATAATTAATCTTTAAAAAAATAACTCAAAATAAAATATTCTACTTATGACTGTTATGCATTGTTATAATATTCATTCAAATATATTAAATTCTAAATCAATAACTAGTTGATTATCCTTGGCACCATATTGACGTTTTAAAAAACTGATTTGAGACACAATTTTCACAATAACTAGCAAAAGCTTTACTTTTATAGAAACTAGAAAACTAAGGAAAATAATAAGGCTAAGATGAATAGTGATTATCATTAAAAAAATAAGGGGAAAAAATGAAATTTCAACATCTAAAATAATTATTACTCTAGTGTTTGTTTATAATTTTTAATTTATCAGTAATTAAGTTTAAATTAGTTGATAATTTCTTTGTATTCCTCACACAATTCTCTTTCAAATCATATATAATACTTCTTACCTGAGACAATCCATAGCTTCGGAATCCCCAAAACTAGTCACATAAGAATTCTTTATTTTTATCTTGTACGCAAAAGTTAACAAATCTCAAGGCATCTATAGGAAAAAGATTCATCCTAATAAAAGATAAAAAAAACAAATCACTTTCAGAAAGTGGATATGCATTTGTCAACATAGCAATTGGCTTCTTGTCTATCTAAAACTAGAAATTATAGACTATTATCTATATCAATTATAAAATGAATTTCATCTCTTCATTTTATATTTTTTATGAATACCAGTGATGTTTATATTCTTTATCCACACTAGTCATGCTATTTTGTTATATTTATTGTCCCACAGAGATATAATTTATTTGCATATAATTTATTTTCCAACCATAGACTTGAAAATAATGTGATGCAAGATGTGACAAAACTACTGACTCCACAGCATGATTACCAAGGCATAGGCAAGAATCAGAATTTGATTCTTTGCCTGCATACAATTCTATGTGGTATATACATAATTTATTGTGGCTATCTCCATACACATACCATTTGAAATCTCTCTTTATTGGTTTTAAATATTTATATTTTCAAATGGTACTATGCCCAGTAAATTTTGTGATTGCTTTATCAACTGCAATCTGCAACCTTTCTGTACATTTGATAATCAGTCTTAAAATTTACATTGCACTGCTCTATATATGTAAATCATTACTTGTTTGTTATACAAACATGCAAGTGCAAACATAAATAAAAATATAAACACATTAATAAATTATTAAACCTTTTGAGAATCATTATGTCTATAAAATAAGTTTGCCTCAAACTTGGATCAGAGACCTAAAATTACACTGTACAAAAACCACTTTTGTTATATTTGAATACAAATTTATATACTATACAATAAAGAGCATGAATGATTTAATATTATATAATTTATATACTGCACAGACACACCAATTATACCATTTATCAAATAAAAAAAATTAAAATTAAAAAAAATTAAAAATATTATTCAAATAATTAAAAAATTAAAATTGAATATTTATGACCGATATCCACGATTATGTTTATATCATGTTGAAAGCCTTGAAATGCAAATTATCATCGCATTTTAATCCATTTTAATCACTAGTTTGGCTGATTAAAATTCTGCTTTTGTTTTCTTCATGAAAACTAGTAAACTAAGCAGAAAAGAAAAAAAAATTAAATGAACCTATTAATAAAAATATTAATAAAAAATTCAAATTTTATCAGATTTCAACTTGAGATACACCATTTAAAAAGAAGAATTCAAACAGCATCGATTGCTGAAATTTCTGTTGATGTTTTCATGTAATTTTAAAAAGAAAACAAAATTTCAACAAATCAGCTGCTGCCATGCTGCATTCACACTACAACTTGTCAACCCGATAACATGTTTTTAAAATAATAATTCTGTAAATTTATAAATATACTTAGTTACATGTAAAGCTTTTAACTTTCTCAAAGATTGGGTATGAGAATTTTCGCAAGTTTTATTTTTAAATATGCATATTTTATCATTTATATTTCAATGTAAGATTTTAGTTCAGAAATATTTCCTTAGATGACTAGGAAATCAAAAATTTGGTAAAATAAGATGGTCCCCTTTATGACTGTCTCTTGTATTTCTGATATCTTCTGATATCACAAATTTTTATGACATTATTTAGAGAAAATAGTTTGAGTAACCAAAATCTCATTCGTTTGCAAAATTATTACAATTCAAAATTATCTTTGCATAATAATTGTGCATTAATTAATTACTGCAAGTCAAGAATATAAATTAGTAATAATTTATTTTGAATGGAAATATTTTATTTTTAAAAATAGAATGTTATATTTTTGGGCAATGCAAATATAACTTAAAGCTATTTACAAGTTTAGTTTTCTGTGTAATCAATGAAATTATAACAGTGAGCATAAAATGCAATATTGCAAAAAATATTTTAAAAATTTAAACTTTTAACCCATAATTTGTTAGATTTAAGATAATTCAGTATATATTCATTCAGGTTTTAAAAAGAAATAATAAATAATAAATTTCATTGATGTTGGAAAAAAAAAAATTTTTTTTTCTAGAAATGATGATATATGAAGTTTTTTGTTTTCATTGCAAATTCATTTTTTTAAATATTTTTAGAAAAAAAAATGTAAATATTTAGAATTTATTTCAGTAGTAAGAAAAATATTGAGCATTTATTTTTTTTCTTAACAGAGCCTCACTTGCTCTCTGAGTAATTTTGTCAGCTCTCTGGGAGTGAATTGGAAGTTTTAGGAGGAGGAGTTTGAGTTTGTTCAATATAATAGAAAAAATATATCAATTAAAAAAAATGGCATGTATTAGGCATATTCGAAATAAAAATATATAATGGTTCAACAACTAACCCAGCCCAGTACACAAATAATATAGACTTTATAACATTTTCCACAGACATTTTTTCACCATCGGCAGGCACAGAAATAATAATAAATAAAAATATCCCTTTTTCAAATTTCAAAATGCTGTTTATGGATACACATATAATAATGATAAACTTCCTACATCTATCAAATGTAATAAATATATATTCCATCTAGCATAAAAATGATTAACATAATTATACAAATTATTTATTAAGTTATCTACCCCACCTTATCCATTTCTACTACCGGGTGAATTAAATATGACATAGAATAAATTTATAAAAAAAAAAATGGCTTCACATTATATCTTTCTCTTTAGTCAGTGGGGAGGGTTTCCTTCTTGATGGAGCCATCTCATTCAACAATGGCAGATTTGCATCATTGATTGATTTAATGTTATACTCACCTTCACATCATCACATGATAAATCTCTCATTAAATAATACACCCATATCAGATCATGCAGCATTAATGATTGATTTAAACCTTGAATTCATTGTGCAAAAGTATTTTAGCACAGGCAAAACTATGAGAATCCTTTTTCCATCACAAACAAAACAATTCCTATACTCTGAAATATAAATACATTTTAATAAAATTAAAAAGCTAAAAAGGGACCCTGCACAAGTTTGCTTAACATTTATAAACATTATTTTCCCACACAATACATTATGCTACAAAAACATCACCCACATCCACAGTACTATTTGCATTAGTTGAAAAATTGCACAAAACAATCATTAATACAATAGACAATGCAAAAATAAAGACAAAACTATAGCTCTTAAAAAAATCATAATTTAGCAAAAAATAAATTAAACGAATATATAGCATTAAAAAAAACGTAAATTATATCTCAAACAAATGCATATATGGACATAGCAGTATATTAGTTGGTGCCTCAGTCAGCCACCTAAACATAGAGTTTCAACTAATTAACAAAATAATGTAGTGAATTCATGCTGAATATAATATACAATTATTTTTTTAAAAAATTGCAGACATGTGAATGTTTTGATCCAGCTCTTTTCTTTTTAGGAGAAGCAAAAGAAAATATAAAATTTGAAAAAATAAAATTCAAACAGAAATTAGAATCCCTGATTCCTGCCATCAGTATGCATGGGATCCCAAAGATGGTTTTTTTTACATTTGGAATCACACACCACACCATATTTAGTAGGTATAGAAAATTTGCTTACAAAACAAGTATACAGAATACAAAACCTCAAATCCATCTTAATAATCCCCTTCTTAAAAAAAGCAAGAAAGCTCCCCACACACACACACTTAAAAATCTAAGTCCAATTTCAATTAGCTCACTAGGCATAAAAATATTTGAATCAGTCATCAAAGACAGAATAAAGCCATACATCATTCCAACTGTATCCAAACTTAAATTTGCCAAAAAATCAGGCAGCATTCATTTATAAAACAGTTATAGATACAGTAAGAAGTAACAAAAAAACATGCATCAATAAGTAGTACAATTAGATATAAAGTCATCTTTTGATAATGTATTAGTAAACAAGTTAATAGATCTGTTAATAAACTCTTCAACCCCCAAAACCTATATTTACAAAATCACCAATTTGTTACTCAGCAGGGAGATTATATATTACTTTAAATGGTAAAACAGCTACATCAATATTACCAAACTGCTCCATACCACAAGGATCTCTACTAAACTGTCTTCTATTTACAATATACATTAACCCACTAATTAAAGAAATTGAGGACAAAATAAATGGAATATATATACCACAATTGGGCTCCTACATTCCACGCATTGCTTATATGGATCACATATCTGTTTTTGAAAAGAGCAAGAAACAGATATCCAAACTTTTAAATGTAATAGCAGATTATTCCAACACTTATAATCTTAATGTTAACATTGAAAAAACATGTGATAGAAAAATTTATACACTAGTACTATTTTCAAGGCAAAACCTAGCACTTTCTTAAGTTTCCCTTTTCATCTTAGTACCATGGTAATGAAAATACAAATTAAAGGAAACAAATTCATAAATTGAATGGAAAGAGCATATCTATGATTATATGCAAAAGTATCCCTGTTTAACATGTTAGTAATAACTAGAATGACATATTTTTTTTCTATTATAATTTTTTCCAAAGGTTTCATTATGAAAGAAGTTATTGTGTTGTGAGTGGGGGGGGGGGACCACATCTCTTTCCATTAAAAAATTATAATTGCCATTGTCTTTGGTCTATACAATATTCATATTTTCCATATACAGAAAACTATAAATATCATATCACCTTGTATAAAATATATCCAAAGACATCACATGCATCGAAAATTATATCAACAGATACACCATCGCCATTCAAAGGTTACTGGAAAGATCTGCTGAATTCATTAATAAATATAAATCTACCAACTATTTAAACAAATAGTACTAAATATAAATACTGGGAAACATTTAAACTTATCTATCCAAACATACAAACTATAACAGTAACAGGAGGGTCTTAACAATAAGCAATTAAGTAAAAGACATAAATATTGGATGTTGGAACCAAAATATTTTGATTTCCGATAAAGATAAATCTTAAAGTATTTCCAACATTAATATTTTTAAAATATAAAAGATATTGCCATAATGTAGATGACATATGTTCTCTATATCATCAAGAATCAAAAACAATACATCATTTCTTATTCACTTGATAAGAACTTGAAAACATTTACATAGCTATCTACAATATCGTAACACAAAAAATATAATGATCAGACATTTATTATTTGTATATAAAAAGGTATATTTTTAAATATCAGGTCTGCCTTCTGATGCACCAGATGTAGTTTTAGTATAAAAAGAAATACCAGAAAGCATAGAAACATAATAAAAGATAAATTAATAAATATTCAACAAACAGATAAGCAAATAACAGAAACACAAACATACATTGACATAGGGTTTCTAATGTGACTTCAAATATGTGACATGGTATATTGCCAAACATGAAATTATGAAATAGAAGCATACAGTGTATTTTCCATATATACCTGGGTCTCGTTTTATGCAGTAGATAGGTTCTGCAGAAAACCCACATTAAAAAAAAATCGCACAAAAATAGACTTAATTTACCTTGAAAACTGGGGGATACATTCTGTAATTTTCTGAAATTGCATAAAAGCAAAACAACAAGGAAAAATTACTTTAAAATTTGCTTAAAAGAAATAAGAAAATAAAGTATGACTAATAAAAAAATTCAAATATTTGAAAAAAATTGATACAAGACAAACTTTTTTATTAACTAAGTATTTAATTTTATATTTTCTCATACATATTTTAATCATTATCACTATTTGACAATATGTGGTTCATTTATGAACTGGTAAGAAATCAGATTCTCCACAAGAGGAAGTACAATTATTGCCACCATCAGTCTTGTGCTGTGTTAATGGTTTTCTGTTGACAATGTAATTGATACTAATTGTTTATAAATGTCACAATATTCAGACATAAACTATTTAGCTCTCATTGGAATCTAAGAGGTTGTTCATTGCAGCAAACTCTCAGATTTCAGCATTTTCTGATGTTTTTCTTTGTCTCACACATCAATGTAAAATCTATGATTAAATGATTATTACTTATTAGAAATAATAAATTTGTCTTCATTTGATAGATATTTTTGTTTACTACTGAAATAAATTTTAAATGTTCACATTTTATTTCTATTATTAAAAAAAATGAGATTGCAATCAAAACAAAAAGATTATACATTATCATTAGAAAGAGCTTCTATATAAATAGCCTACTTATACTTATGAGTAAATAATAATAATAGATTTATATTTAAGAGTATAAAAATATAGCAATAAATATTCAAAAATTTTAATCTTTTAAATCTTCGTTATTTCTGATTATTTTTAAAAATCTAAAAGAATATTTATTTCTGTTATATGTTTTAAAATATTAAAATTTTTGAATATTTATTGCGATATTTTTATACTCATAAATATAAATCTATTATTATTATTTATTCATAAGTAGGTTATTTATATAGAAGCTAAGATTCTGAATAGCTTCAGGTCATATTCATGTTAGCTGCTAATATAATGTTATATTTTTGGAAAAAAAAGTATTTCAAGTCAAAATAAGTTATTAATCATTTAAATTTCTTGTTATCTAATAAATATAGTGAAAATATGAACTTCTTTATCATGTAAAAGAAAACCCACATAAAAAGATATTAAGAAAACAAACATGAATCGCATAACTTCAAAATCGCATTAAAAAATCCGTATAAAACAAGGCCCAAGTGTATATGTATTCTTTTTAATTTATTTAAATGTTCTCTGATAATCAATTTTTTTTTCATCTTTGTATATAATTCTACAGTATATTTTTTTTCTATTGTAACCTTTTTTCTTCAGTTTATTCGTTTCATTTTTTTTGTACATTTTCATATTTATTTATTTTTTTAATTATTAATTTTATCAGTGTAATGCTTAACTTTTGTCTTTGTAAACAAATATGTTTTAGACATTTAATCTATAACCTATTGTGAATTTTTCAATAAAGTTCTTTTGAAACATAATAATCATAATAATAATAGTAGTAGCAGTAGCAGCAGCATTTGCTGTTGTTAGTAGAAAGCAGTTCACCTGCATAGAACACAGTTTTCTAATCCTATTTTATATAATATCAAAGTACTTTAAATACAAAGCTAGTAAGGTAAAATTCTTACCTATATACAGTTCTTATAATTTTTGATCACTTTAATTACTTTTTTTTGCACTTCTGCCAATTTTTTTTAATTATAAATTTGATAACGAGGTCAAATATCACATGACCAGAAACTCTCAAGATCACTGTCCATATTTTAAGCAAACATATCAGAACTTTTATTAGCAACAATGTGGAAATTCTTCATAGCAATAAAGATATAATTTCTAATAAAATCAACAGCTTCAGGAAAGAAAATCTAAATCCTAACCAAACATACAGAAATGTCATCAGCAGTGATGAACAAATGCTTCATGGCAATCAAAGTATAGATTCAAATAATATTAATTTCTCCAAGTCAAACAACAAATTTTTAAAATCCTTATAGCAACAAGGATATAAGCTCTCATAATATCAACAGCTCGAGAAACCAAGGTCCAAATCCTACACAATCAGGTAGATACATCAGCAGTGATGCACAAATTTTTCAGGTTAACCAGAATATAGGTTCAAATGGTACTACTGGTTCCAAAGATCAGGGTACAAGTTCTAAAAAAACATATGCAAATGTAATAATGTACAAATATCAATACCAAACAATCCAGAAATCTATTTGACATTTTTGCAAAACTACTATCTATGACATCACAGATTTAGATTTAAATATACAACAGCTCCATCTCCCTCCAATCATTGATTGCACATCAGAAACACTAGAAAATATTAGTGACAAATTTCTCAATATTATCCCCTAGAGTCTTTACACAATATTTAAGAGATATTTTTACACCAGTCTCTGGTGTTATTAGTCACTGCTATGAATGAATGTCTCTACAAGTCCCCTTGGCAACTTCTCTATGATGCCATTACAATGCATGAGATGTGGGAGTCAATCAGTTGGATAGATGATCATTCAAATCCTAGGTATCTAGCAATTAAATTTTTTCAGGTTATTCAAAGATTGAATCTAAAAACTCATGTTTTCCCTTCAACTTATGTAACACTTAACATTGAACATTAAGACAGCCATGAAAACTATAATTCTTGCCACCAAATAGGCCCAATTTATATACAATCACATATTAATCTAACACCAACTCTAACCCCACACTCCATATATGTTTTCCCTCAAACTATCATGTGCTTCCATGTATGTTTCTCAAGATCTCATTTAAAAATTCTATATAAACCTAATTTGATACGTGTATCTTGTTATATAATGATCATTCTTTCAATTACTGTAAATCATGTGTTTTCCCTATCACAAGCAAGATTGTAAACTCTTATTGTATATGTAATATCATGTATCAATTTATATCCAAGACCTCATGTTTTCATCTGTAACTTGTTTCATCTATAACTTATGTAACACTTTTTGAGTCTCAATAAAGTTTTCCTTTGAAATAATACCATTATCGTCATCATTATAATAATAGTAAAGCAAGTGGCATGGGTAATACTAAAGATAATTATTATAATTTTTTTTTAGTTAATATAATTGCATGGGACGTGTGAACTTTGCATGATATAATTCTAATACCAGAACAGAGGATTGCAGTAATGGCTAATGAACTGTCAAAATAGTCAAATTCATTTCCCAAAGGAAGGAAGTTTAATAAAATAGATGAATGGATTCAGGTTTTTGAAAAGGCATATCAATCACTGAAAGGAGAATGCTTGTGTTGGATTCTAATTTAGTATCTTTTATTCTTGAATTTCCTTATTGTGTGCCTTGCACAATAGTATTAGTGCTTATTTTATTACTGTCTATTCTCCAACTTTAAATGCAAGACTTTAGAGAAAGAGACTTTTTATTCCTTGTTGGATAGCATTATTACAGCATTACTATTAAAACATCATTTTTTCTTAGGAGACTTTATGCACATGTTGGTATAAATAATAGACTTTGGCAAAACCTTAATGGAAAGAATGTGTATTGGTTGCTGTAAATTCAAATGATTGAATTGTTGTACAACATTAGGATTGACTACCATAATACTTTGTTTAGGCAGAAAAACTATAGGGATATGAATGTATCCATGCTCAATACAATGATATTTTATAGATTACTTATAATTAGGAGTCAGAATACAAAAGATATTACAGTTTGTGAAAACTTGTATGTGCAGATTGATGGCTATATCATAGATTATTGTGCTCCAAGATTAAAATGATGGTTGCATTAAAAATAGATATTATCCCAACACTAAAATTGCTAATTTGAATCTTCAGAACAGTCATTTTACTGCAGCATGGAATTTTCTTAAGGAATATATTATGGATACAAGTAAATGTATTCTTTACTTCACTAAAAATGAGAATCATGACAGCTTTCTGACAACAATATTAATGATTTTATTAAAAAGAAACATGTAGCATTTTGTGTTTGGCAGAATTATTGATTAAATGTGGAGCCACATAAGAAATATAAAGATCTGAAGGTAGAAATTCAATGATTTAAAAATGATTGATGAATTAAGACTGCAAAGACGATATAGACATTCACTGATTGTGGTCATTCTAGAGCATTTTTTGATGCATTGAAAGTTCTGTATCACTCTGAGAAATGATATCTCTATCCTATTGAATCCAGAAACAAGTGAAAGAAGTATTCTGATCATTATTTAAATAATGATATAAGTATTGAAATGATTGCTTTTAATTTTATATTTATTTTGTATTTGAGAAAGATATCCAGTTTAGTGAATCAAAGCAGCTCTTTGTAGTCTTAAAAATAGAAAGGTTGCATATCCTGATGAAGTGCCTGGAGAAATTTTAAAATGTGGTGGTGGTAATATGTTAATATCAAAAATATTGGATTTTTTTTAATATATGGATCCAAGAAGTTGTACTTAATCTTAAGGATGCTTTTATTGTTCCAATCTTTTAAAGCAAGAGGAATAGATAAGATTGTGGTAATTATCACAAAATATCATTATTATCCACTTTAGCAAAAATACTTCCAAGAATTTAATTGAATAAGTTTCTTCCAATCATAGATTTGATGTGGTTTTAGAGAGTCAAAAAACACTGCAGACATTACTTTTGTTGCCAAGCGAATGCAACTAAGGGATCATTTTCTTCCAATCATAGATTTGATGTGGTTTTAGAGAGTCAAAAAACACTGCAGACATTACTTTTGTTGCCAAGCGAATGCAACTAAGGGATCATTTACTTATTGCTTTTATTGATTTAGTGTGGCATTGTTTGAAATTGTTTTGTTGTCCACCAACATTTATTCATAATATATCGCTTCTACATATTAGAATGAGAGAAATGTTATTTTTACAGGTGAAAAAGTTGAAGCATTTGGAATTAAAAGCTGATGTTAAACAAAAATGCATAGTTGCTCCAACATTGTTTTCAATTTTTATAATATTAGTCTATGGAATTGTTTATAGGCACTTAATCAAAAAGGGATCAAGATATGATAGAGATTTGATGTTGGAATTTTTAATTTGTATCATTTAAAAGTAAAAACAAGAATTCCTTCTTGGATTCTGATTTTACAGAATGTATTTAATGTTCCAAATGCAACATTGTTTTGAGAGGTCATATGAATCTTTAAATACTTAAATAGCAGATTGGTTATAACAATTCTATTTACTTCATCAAACTATTTTTTTTTTTTTACTTAGCTGTGTCATATTTTTAAATGCATGCAAAATCATCATATAAGCAATTATTATAAATTTCTTCAAATTTGTTCTACATTTTTCAAATATTAATCATCATTAAGTAACTTCTTTTGCAGGTATAGATTATAATTATGATCATTATTTGCTTGGGAAATTATGTGATATTTAACCACTAAAGCTGCAGATTGAATATAAGAATTCCATATATTTGATTAATCTGATATTTTTTAATACTTTACTTAGCTTAAAATTTGATTCAGGAATCTTAAACTCTAGAACCTATTATTCTGTCATTTTTCTAAAAGATCAAGACATTATCACAGAAAAAAGCCTCACAGAATAGTACTTAGCATTTATGTGTACCATGTCCAAGTAAATGACAATAGTCTGCATAAGCAGAGATCCAGTATTGGTCACTAAATGGATATCAAGTTATTTTTAAGATAGGAGTCCCAGATTAATCTATGTTAGTTAGGTGAATGTTGATGCATTGTTTACAAAAATAAAAAAATATATATAATGTGATGTTGTTCTTCACTATTGATGAGAGAGATGTTTTACTTCTATGGTGCTAAGCCATGGTTACTTTTAGCTTTACATTATCTCATGATAATTTTGTATTATAGATTTTAAATATTGATCAATATGTAATTATTATAAATTAAAAGTATATTTTTTGAGAAAGGAATGAAAATCACTATATAAATATGTAATGCTTATAGTTATAAATTTGGCTGACTTCTAACTCATAAAAATTGAGAGGATTTAATTTCTCATTATGAAAAAAAAAAATTTGATTAAACTATCTGATCAATTGAAATTTATCTAGTCATGATCAGAATTTGTAAAATTATTGAAGAATTATGTTTCAAATTACAATGTTTGGTCTATTAAATTACAATAGAATAGATTTTTAAATTAATTATTGCAAACAATTTTGCTTATAGTTTTTGTAGTTCTTGTATGAAGTTTTTCAGACATTTGCTTCCACTGTGAAGAGGAATATATGCACTAACAAACTAGCCATACATATGATATTATGAATGTTAAGAAATTTATATCCAAAAAAATCTAATTAGAACATGAAGATTTATGATTTTTACTGCATAGGATATGGCACCCAAAATGCAAAATTTTTCTTTTAATTTCACAGTTGCACATCTCATGCTGTAATTGATAAATTCATGAAATATATTATCTATAAAATTATTATTAATATTAAGTCTAAAAGCATTGACAAAATTATCACAGTGTCTTAAGTTATTCTTATTGTCAGCAATAGAAAATAGATTAAATTTAAAAAATAAATTATGGCTATTGTATTTTTCACTCTTTATTTTTTATAAAAAATCATGTAGATCATGTAACTTAGATTGAAGCTGTTAAAAAATAGTATGTGAATTATCTGTAAATTCTGTATTGTTAATGGTCTGTATCAGTATAGTAAAATGCAAAATCCAAAAATATTTAATGGCCTAGGTTTACATTCAATTAATACATTATTAATTAAAAATATAGTTAATTTATTCTACTACATCAAGATTGAATTTAATTACCAAAACATTATTGACACAATCATTCCCACAGATACGCCTCCCCCCGAATATTAAAAAAAATTGGCTACAACTACTCATCTCACTTATTGATAAACAAATGGATTTAAATGAAATTCTTTTTAATAATAAGCACACATATCGGAACACGTTTAAAATGATAAATCCTCAGCTGATATGCCCTCCTAGTTATCTTGAAGTGACTAATATCAATCTTTTTAATAAAATGAGAAAATGGTATTTAATGCCTAATATATTGATTTTATTATTAAAATAAATCCACTTCCTACCAACGATTTCCTTGTTTCAAATAGAGGATTTAAAAGGATTGATTCCTTATGTATTTTGTGTAAAAAAGATAGTGAAACATTTGATCATATTCTTGTTTCTTGCTCGGGACTAAGAGAAGCAAAATATATAATTCAAAATTATTTCAATGATCACAATCCAGAACTCTTTGATATCATTCATAATATTAAAATGGGTAATTTCTGCAATATCAGAAGATGCATAATTATTAACCACGTAATATGGTTACTTAGATGTCATATAGTTATAACCAATTCTCCATTGGACTCACAACTTTTTATTAGAGATACATTTAATTCTATTCGGAAAAAAAGATAAGCTTCTTGCTCCCAAAGAAATCTACCTATCCACATGGACTGGTTCTTAGTACAAGAAATTCAGGAAGTTTTTAGTAAAAATGTAAATTTATACTAGATTTTTTTTGTTGTCTAGAGAAATTCATTTGTAACACTTTATATAAAATAAAGTCTATATTCTTTTTTAAAAAAAAAAAGAAATTTGATTTAATAATTATCTTTTAAGTCTCTTTATTAAATTCCTAAATACCATTATCAAAAAAAATTGTTCCAAATTTTAATATATAATATTCTATCAAAATAAATTTGATTAAATAATTATCTTTTTTTTTTTATAGCCTCCTCTCTTCTTTCCCAAATACTATTGTCAAAAAAATTCCAATTTTTACTTAAAATTAAAATATTATACAATATTCTATCACATGTTATTAAATGACCCTAATATTATGATTTCATCTTTAAATAGTTTTTTCATTATTTTAACAAATGTATATTAACAAAGTACCATTTTTTAAGGAATTCAAACAAATCTTTATTTTTATTCAAATATTTCAAATGAAAACTCAATCTCACAGATTCATTAAGGGAAACTTTTTAAATCTTTATCAACCAAAATATTGATTATTGTTTAAAGTGGTGCAAATAATTTTACTGATGTTAGGGAGTTAGAAAAGAACTTTATAATTCAGATTAGGCAAAAAGTTTATTGTATTTCGAAATATAACAAGGTTGGCAATACTGCATTGGATTTAGTCATCATTGATTAAAAACTTATCAAAATTTAGCAATCTTTTATATCAAGATCCTGTTTTCATGTATTTTAATACATTAACTTTTTTTTTCTGAGATATTTCTTTAATATTAATATTGTTTCAGTTTTCTTTCTATTTAAAATATAATTTTCCAAATATTTCAAATGTATGTAGCCTTGATGGTTATTCTTTTTTTTTTGTCTCACTTCTCCAAGTTCTTTCAAATGATTATCATAACTACATCTTGCCAATGCTATCAGTTGTCATCACTATCATGACTTTTAATCTTAATTTCTGCTTATTGTATATCTAGATATCTTATCTTTATTCAATGACCCTTTCTTTTAATTGATGTTTGCTTGTTTCTTTCATCAAGGATTTACATATTCTCAATTGAAACATAAATTTTACCCTCTCATGTCTCTTCTATTTAAAATCATAGGAGGAAAAAATAGAAAAAAAGAGACTATAATTAGAGATGTTACTAAAGTATTTATTATAATCATACTTTAATAAGTAAATTTAAAACTAGAATATCACAGCATGCTAATTTATATAATAATGCTGCAATTTCCATTTCAATTTTTTTATCATGAGAAAAAAAAACAATTATTTGGTTGAACCTTTTGATACCAAACTATTTATCTTTAGAAAAATAATATAAAATAAAATAACATTTGGCAGATAATTTATGCAAAATATGCCATTAATGTAAGAGCCAATAGCATTACCCTTAACAATGATATTTTAATTTATAATAAAGTATATGTATTAAGATTTGTTTTAATAAATTGTGGTATAGCTTTAATAAAGATGCACTGCATTGAAAACCTGGCTTCGCAATTTTAATGCCATATTTATCATTAATTATTCACACATTCTTGTGAAATATAGATGAAATAGGATTAATTACCACTTTAGCACTATATTTTTATATTTTGTATTACAAAATTGGAAATTCATTTCAATGTAATATATATATATATGAGCTAGAATATAAAACAAAGATGGTAAGGACTATTTGATTAGAAATTGATATCAGTTTGATAATTTTGTGATGGAATAGAGATTAATAGGAGTTAAATTATCAGTGTCTGATTGGCTAGAAAATTATTCCTCTAAACTTAAGGGTGATGATAGCATTCATTAAAAATAATATAAATTAAATTTGATAGAATCGTTTGTGAATGAAAATCATTTACTGAAAATATATTTATCAGATATAAGAAAGGAGTCTAATCAAAAATACAAACATATCTAAATTCTCCATAGTCTACCAGACTCAAATTATTAGTATCTAATTATCTAGGACTGTAGTTCACAACCTTTTTTATTTTTGCTTGTTTACAAAGTAAAAGCTCAATAAATTGCACCCTTCATAATAGCAAAATGTTTGTAATCAATATAATTGTTATTTCATATTTATATATTGTAATTATAAATAAAAGCCAAATAATGGAATTAAAAAGCAATGGTGATGATAAGACAGTACATTAAAAAATCTGAAAATACAATGAATTCAAATAAATATATTGATGATTACATAAAAAAAACTATATTATATTAATTAATAAATATTATTTTAAAAACTTATTTTACTCTTTCTAATTTTAATAGTATTATATTCATTAAATAATGCACATGCTTTTTATTATCTCTGTTCAAATTTTTTACACATCCTGTTTCTATTCTTCGAAGTTATAAGCAGAACATTTATAACTGAGCTGCCATTTTAATGCCACTTGTTCTAATGTAAAAACTATAATGGGAAAGTTGTTAATGTTATGTGAAACTTCTTTGAAAAACAAGTCATTTCTAAATACCTCTCTAACACTTCTGGATTAATATACTCACGTTATGTGGATGATGTGTTCATTGCAGCTTCAAAAGATGTAATCACGAATATTAAAAATGAATTACAGCTGCAAACTAAATTAATCATAAACACTACCTGGGAGAACAAATGGCAGAAACTAAAATATTTGGATTTGCTTGTCCATAG
This sequence comes from Epiperipatus broadwayi, assembly GCA_028023455.1. NCBI lineage: Eukaryota > Metazoa > Onychophora > Udeonychophora > Euonychophora > Peripatidae > Epiperipatus > Epiperipatus broadwayi. The sequence goes on along the minus strand of JAQFVV010006242.1, from coordinate 2,190,009 downwards.
AGAAGGCAGAGCTCTGCATTATTGCATGATTGTTAAGCCTCTTGAGATCAGAGGTTTCACCCACCCAAACTCCAATTCACCTACATTACATAAATTCGCAGGTTTAAATGCGTTTTTATTTAGGAATTAAAATTTGTGTAAATTCGAGGCTGATAGGAAGACTAATATTGAATGCTATACAAAGGATTTATTAAGCATTGGCTTCAGCCACAGATTAATTACTAAGAAAATTGATCAATTTTATAAAAAATCAATAACCAACTACATAATTAAAGATAAACCTCATATCACCCTCCCTTACATCCCCAAAGTCTCTCAACAGTTTATAAAGACTTTAGCTAATGAATTTAAAGTTGGCTTCTGCAGTCCCCCTAATACTAACAGACTTATTAATAATGCAAAGGATAGAATGGATCTATCTTAGGCACCCCAGGTTGTATACTTATTTGATGCCCTCAGGCTGGATGCAGCATCACATACGGGGAAACCAAGGCCATTGGCCATAATAGAGCTGTTCGGCACATATGTACATACAGAAGAGCAAAAAAGAATAATGATAACTTCTCAATATTTTTTGAACATGAGAAGCAGGCTGATCATGTGTTCGAACCCTGCAACCCCAAAATAGTGTGCTCTGAAGCCAACGATTGTAAGAGAAAGATCAAGGAGGTATATTTTATTATCAATGATAACATCACAATCAATAGACTTGACACGTGTTTTTCTATTTCAAGAAAATGGACAAATTAATTTACATATGCATTTGCATACATTATTATTTAGTAATATTACAGCAATAGTTTATAATTTATTTTGGCCATGAATATGAGGAAAAAATCTCGAAAGTACTAGGCCTAGATTAATTTAATTTAATTGTTTTTTTTTTACTACTGACAGCTTCTTCTTCGACGCGTTAAAGTGCTTATATATACTAGTATGTCATATGATTGAGTGAATCATCTGATGACCAGACATTAATATTTTCAAACCCCAGAAATATTTATTCTGGCCTTTGCCCAATAAGACTTGATCGGATAACTTATATTAACTGTGAATTATGGTGATGGATTTTTATCAAACCATATCATAGTATTTTCTTGTTTCAATCATTACTCTGCATGGATGTATTTCAGTTACAAAATTTTCAACTCGTGCATTCAAATATTGGTTGGAGAAATATGTTTCATGGTCTCCAAAATGAATTCAGTTAAATATTAATGAATCTCTGTAGTCTATGAGCAGGTGAGAGATTCATATTCTTCATTAATATTTATTTAATAAGTTAAAGTTGTTTTTTTTAATGAAAAGTAGTTTCATATATGTTAATGTACATGTCAGATGTTATGTAATTTCATTTTATACATTATATCAATAAAGCATATAAGAGGTTTTTGTTATTTTACCTAATCCTTGTACAACAGGTCATATCCTTGGAATATAGGGGTTTGTATATCAAAAAAATGGGAGATGGATCCAAATGAAAATAAAAGTTATGCACATATATGTATTCAATTCATATTTATACAAACATTTTATGATAACAAATGAATAAATAATTGACTAAAATTAATAATAATTCCCTTTGCTTTCTTAACTTATAACTCAGATTTACTAACTGTTGCTATTAGTAAATATAAGTGCCTTTAAGATGAGTATGTATGTATATAGGAGAGAGAAATATGTCTTATTTTACAATTTTTTAAATATATTAAAATCTGCGAAATAAGATAGTAAAATTTCTATTTTATAATAATGAGAAAATATTTGTTAATTTTAATAGAAAAAATAAGGTGTTGTAAAGAATGTTTTGTGTGTGTGTTGTATTAATTTTTTTTATCGTATTAAAATATAACAAGAAATCAATTTTCCATTTTTCCATATCTAATTTGGTAAAAAATAATGAATTGTGATTGGTCAGGTTTTTTTTTTTTTTTATTTCTAGAGGGAATGGAAATAAAGATTTTTTAAAAATTCATTTCTCTTGGGGGAAAACATATCTAAGAATTATCTTGAAAAATATAAAATTTGTGAAGTAATATTTTTACTTTAAAGCTGGGGTTGAGCCCCTTTATTTAAATAACTCATTCAGAAAATATTAAATATGAAAAATAAATTGATGAAAATTATGGATTTCTGAATATTTGTGGTTATATTTGAACATTTTTAGTAACAGAATATAAGTGAATTAATGTAAACAAAAAGTTACTTTGTTATTCACAAATTTCTAGTATTGAACCATTCATCATGTACAGTAATAATTCTATAATAAGGCTGAATGCAATTGGCAATTAAAAAATCATGAAGATATTTACAAATAATTTGTAAATATCAAAAATGTGTTTATATTTATTATAAATAAAAGAGCCATAAGCTTGGGGTGAAAAAACTCTGTGCAGCTTGTGAATTTTATTTGTCAACTATTGTTTAAAGCTTTATTTTTCAAACTTGCTAAAAATTGTAGCATTTGTTAGTGGTTATATAGAACAATTAGCATGCTGTGCTAAATAAATAGAGCTCTAAGAAATCAACTCTCTTACAGGAAGAAAATTCTATTATCATTCTTTAAAAAGGAAGTAATGGAGTTATACTTAGAGGAAAATGATGTAATAATATATAAAAGTTCAGAGGAAAATGATGTAATAATATATAAAAGTTCATAATTGACTAATGAATTCCATTATAATTTTTTAAAGAAAAGGGATGCCAATAAAATATGCATTATTTTTTTAAAAAAAGTATATCATTATCTCCTATTCCAAATACCAGTTGTATACCCATTTGCAATGAAAAAAAAATATATATATGCCAAAAAACTTTACAGTGGATTTAGAAGAAACAATAAATAATAAAGATTAGAAAGTGAGATCCCAATTAAATATTCAAATATTGCTTTGATATTAATTACAGAAATGAAGATATAAAAATGACCTTATTGGAATAAGTAAATATTTTTATGATAGTTGCCTACATTAGAACTTTTGGAATTCAATGAACATTTGAAGAAAACTGTCTGATTAAGGAAGAATGCAGTGTTGCAACTTAATATTAAGGATTTTTTTTTTTGTTTTTTACTATTTTTTTGTGTATAAAATAATTCATAATTTATTTTACAATTAGCACTTCATTTATTCAATAATAATGATGATGATGATGAAACGTGCATGACAGAATAGTATTGTTAATATAGTGCTTTTATATTTTTTTTTATGAAAGGGAAAAATTGTATATGCAAGAATTAGAATCTTAACTTAAATATTATTTCCTTAAACTATTATGTCAATGAGATAATTAATATTATTGATACTCTATTCCTAGAAATTATAGTTATAGAACTATTTTTACCATTTTGTTTTATTTGAAAAATTTAATTCATTTTTTAGTTTATAAAATGTATGTTTATCAATCATTTTAATGAGTGCTTGTACTACAAGAATGCTTTCCAAATTCCATGAAGTTCAAATAGCAAAATAGTATTTAATTTTTAGATTCAAATTGATTTTACTCACACCATTAGCTTATATTACTTACTAATTGATTGAAAGATTAATTTATTAATTGGGGGAAGTTTACATAGCCATTTATGGTATTTCTACTTGGTGGCGCCTCAGCAAAAATGATATAATGATTATTATTTATAGCATAATAATATTAAATATATTGCCAATGGCAAATAATGGCATCAGACCTAGAAGACATTAGTTTAAATTTTCATATCATTAAATATAATCTATAATTACATGTGGCATGATGGAGGAGGAGGAAAATTTTATTTAAGGAAAATGTATGCCATTAAATCTTGGTGGAATCTCAATTAATTCTTATGGGCAGCCTTCTAAGTGGGCTTTTTTTTTTCTTCTCTTAATTGCATTATTAGTTTCAAGACAGTTATAAAATTAATTTGTCAGGATAACTTGGTTATTTATTTGATTACAAATGTAGATTGACCTTATTGATGTGGTTATTTGTACGGATACCTGTATCAGAAATGTCAGTTATGAAGGTTTTCTCATCTAATATTGTACTAATAGGATATAATAAATTAGGATCCAGAGCCTGTATACCCAGATGTGTCTCAATGCCTTTTCCATGATGTTTATCTAATGATGAGGTATTAAAAAATACTGCTTTTGTAAATGATCTATGATTTTATCCATATACCATTATAATATAGATTTGTGTGTGTATTTTGATTTTGTCCATGTATACATTTGCTTATTAATATTAACATTATATATATATATATGTCTGTTGGAAAAAACCCTTTAAAAAAACTAATTGACAGATGCCCCTGAATTTAAGACATGGTAGGATTTTAAGTTTGGAAAATTAGAAGAAAAAAAAAATTAAATAATTTTATTGAAAAATTTAAAAAAAAATTATACTTAAATAGGAACTAATACAAATACAATAAATTCACCTAATTTATTGGAATCTTCTTCCAGATATACTTTTATTTTTTATATCTTCACCTTCAGAACTTGAATTCCCATTTTCACTGTTCCGCCGTACATCATCTTCAAGCCATTTAAACTGTTAGCAATGCAATATTTAAAGATTTTTTTTTTTATAATTTCTTCAAATATATCTTTCCAAGACTGCAAAATCTACTCAAAATTATACATAGATTGTTTACATTACAAAATCTTTTTTTATAGTGTAAATACTGTAACATTTTGTTTTTTTTTTTCAAAGTTAAAAAAAAGATTTTAAAATACAATATTGACATTTAATGTTACTACTAAATCGTTTTTCTTTTGATTAAAAACCTTTTCTAAAATGCAAATTAATAATCTGTCAGACTATTAAAGTAAATGAAAATGTTTAAAAATAAATTTATCTTTATAATTGTCAAAAATAATTTATAGCAGTCAACATAACATGTACTTTTGTCATCCAGTTACAAATTACAGCCATACATCATTGATTTTTTCAGTTTGCTTTCATGTAAAAGTAAATTTTTTTTATTAAAATCTGGATTATTCTTCTAAAATAATTTATATTTTTACAAATATTTTCTGGAAAAAAATTATAAATGTGTAAAAAAAAAAAGATTCTAAAACATATGTTTTCACTTTAAAATCAAAACAAAGATATCAGAACTATCAAAATTATTGATAGGCACTCTCTTGTGTGGAGAATAAGAAACAACCAATCAGAGCAAAGGCAGGTTCTTATCTCATTGTTATATTGATTTATTAGTTGTAAAAGTTTTTAAAGGATATTTAATACAGTTTTCTCAATAAAATAACAGTAAAATCGGCAAAATAATGTTAACAGTAGTGGTTTGATAGAGAATTAAAGTCATTTATGAAATTAATCCAAAAAATATTGACATTTAATGTTAAATCTTTTTTCTTTTGATTAAAAAAGATTTAACATGCTATTCTATACAGGTGAACAATTGTAATACTAAGTGCATGTATAGTGTAAAGAGAAGATCTGCAGAAATAAGATATTAAAAATTTTTGGCTCCAATTTTAAGATGCACCCCTCTTTTACGGATACAAAATTTTGAAAAAAAAAAAAGTGTCTTATATTCCAAGTAATACCGGTATTTTAAATTTAACAGTAAACTAGGTTTGACTGATAAAAATCTTAGTTTATTAAGAATAATAGGTTTGCAATGAATAAGAAGTATGGTTGATGTTTTAAAAATAAATCAGTGAAGTGCACTAATATTACCTGTGAAAAAGCAAGTGGCTATTTACCTTTGGTTTGGTATTAAATTAATTTTTAATAAGATGAAAATTCATTAGCTATGTAGTTCTTTAAAATTATATTTTTAATTTTATAAAATGAATAATTATAGACATTATTTAGAAAATTATTTAACTTATTTTACAATTACCATTTTTTAACTGTAACTTATTAGCACAGTTGCCTTACAAGCAGTTGTCCCGGGGTTCGCTTCCCGGCTGACGCTTTGACACATTAAAAAAAAAAAAACCTGTAACTTATTCGTGTAACAATTCTTCAATAAATATTTTAGTTTTATCAATCATTTTTATTTAGTTAGAAATCATTCCTTTTTTTTTAAATTTTGGATATAGTCATAAAATTTTATTAAAGAGCAAATATATCTATTACTTTTTATAATGAGACTTGAGTTTTTCATCTGTTCATGTTTTTCTATTCATGTATGTAATCATACTTTTTTAAAAATACTCATTTTTTTATATTTCGAAAAAATAGCTGTTTTTATTTTATGACCAAATAGGTTTTTTTTCATTTAAGCTAAACCTATCATTTTCCCAATAGTTATGTATTCTCTTTTGTATTTATATATATGAATTATATATTTTATAAGGGCCACACTATTAATCAGTATTTATTTATAACAACATTTTTTAAATAAACAAATAAAGGTTTATTATACAACAAAACATCACATGAATTCTAAATAACTGAAATAGGACGAAGAGAGTTGCTACTGAAAAAATAAGTGATTATTTAATCATTTTTTTATTTGCTTAGAAATTGTTGCATTTCTTTTTAGTTGTTAGATATAAAATTTAAATTTTATTAAAGATCAAATTTATAGATATATTATTATTTATAAACAGGGATGCATGAATGGAAAGGTTTTTTTTTTTTTTCTGACATTTTTTTCTACCTAAACCCCCAATTTTCTAAAATGTTAGGCCTAGAAAAAATATATTAATCATTTCTAATATATATATAATTAAAAAGGATTATAGTAATTCCCAGTCTAATAACTAATAATAATATATTTATATTTATTAAAAAATTGTAAAAAATAAGCGTTTATTAAAATTATACCTTGTAAAATGTTTGCATAACAGTGATATGTAACTATAGAAGAAATGGTGGTTTTAGTTAAGTGAAGAAATTTGATTGCGTGAAATGTTTATTTAGAAATCATTAATATAATTATCTAACATCTACAAAACATTGTGATTTTAAATGTAAAAATGGTAATTGTTGTTATAAGAAATGTAAGATTATTTAGAAACTAATCTAGCACAAGTGCTCATAGCAGAATTATGTAATTTATTTTAATAATCAATTATAAAAACTTTCAAAATAAATTTTGTAATTCTAAACAAACTTTTTAATTGTGAAGGCATTTATCACACTCATGAGTAGTTATTACTATCCTTACAAGTAAAAGCATCTCAATGTTTTTTTTTTTTTGTTATTGTTCTTGAACATTGAATATCATCTTGATTCATAAAATTTTATTTTAATTATTATTGAAGGAGCAAACTTTTTAATTTTATGTCTGCAGTATATTTCTAAATTTACTTGGCAGTATAGATGTTTTATTATTAAATACTTTCTAATGCTGTATTAGTAATATTAAATAAAATAGAAACTCATATATTACAATACTAACTAAAAAACAAAATTTAACTAAAGATTTTTTGCAGTTGTCATAACATTTATATACGTCAGAGTAAATTAAGTCAATGAAAGAATTAAAGTTTATAAGGGTAAAGTTAAAAATAGATATTATAACTCAGCTTTGTATATTCATGAACTAAATACAGGTATTAAAATATTATTTGACAATGCAGAGGTTAACCTTTTATGAAAAAAATGAATTGAAAAGAAGAGTAAAAGAAACTTTGATGATAAAATTTTTTTAATCTGAGGCCATCAATCTCATAAAGACAAAATCCTTTGATGTTAAAGAAATTTAGTTTGTGAAGTGAATGATGGGAAAGCTATTTTGTTTTGTGTATACTGTATATATGTTGTATGTTTAGTTGAATTTTACTTGAAAAGGTATATTTGTTAATAGATGAAACCCTGGTATGTGGAAGAATTTTAGTAAAATTTTGTGTTTTTTTTTGGCTATTATTGTATATAATGTTATATTAATTTCTATTTTATGTTTTAGTATATATATATATTTTTAATTTAGTACTGAATTACTTGAATATGATTTTTAAAATACAATGTACTGCCAATTTAGTAATACTTTTTTTCAATTCTGTTTTATTATTCATTTCTTGTGTTTCATTGGTTTATTATTTTTTAAGGCCTCTTTTTTTCCTTCTTTAGTTTGACAATTGTTTTACAATAAAGAAAAGAAGAAAGGAGACCTTGAATAAGACAGTGCATAAGAAAAGTATTGATAAAAAGATTAAATTGATATACAGGAGTTACATTTTATTATTAAAAGGCATATATATATTCTGAAGATTTAAAATCATCAATCTTTTTACATTTAAAATGATTTTTTTTTTAAATTTTAAATATTTTTTAATTGTCAGTATCAGATCTGAACTCTTACTTGAAGCATGGATGAGCAAATTGCAATTAGTCTATTTTGATTATCTTAAAATGTTATTCATTAGAAAAAATATATCTTGCTTTGAAAGATCAGTGATGAAAGATAAAAGAATATAACCAGCAATGAGCTGATTGAATACCATCATGTATTTTAATAGCCTGGAAAACAAGTGATAAATTAATTACTCTGGTGAAATAATGTAATAATAAAAGAATAAATGTTTTAGATATTCATATTGAAAATTATTGCAATATATCTCAATTTTTGTATACCAAAAAAAAAAAAAATGATGGTTCAACAGGCTTAACAATTTTAATAAAAATAAAAAAAAATTATGTCAATATTCAAAAACCTGTAACATAAGTAAATTACTTTACTAGAATTGGAGAATTTGATTTCTGTCACTGTTAAATATTACATTATTTGTCATTTTTTGAATATATTTTTTTTCTTTACACTCTCACATATATATATATATCATAACTGATAATTTAAAAAATATATTTTTTCATTAAGTTACAAAACTGATTAAATAATTTTAATTGGTATATAAATATTGATAATTTGAAAAAATATATAGTAAATGGTATATAAACAAAGGCAAAACTTTTTTTACAACAATTATGTGCTAGTATGAGATGGTGATCATGTGATGTTTAGTGATTTAAATGGTATATAAATATCTAAAGTTTGTAACTTTGACAAAATACTTTGTTAAATTAATTTTTAATTTTTTAATTGTATAAAACAATAATAATATATGTTTTAACATTAATAGAAAATACTAAACCAATCACTTTCATTTGTATATATAAAGTATATCATATTAGAAAAGAAAAATAACTATATAACTTCTTTTTTTTTTTTTTTAATGTAATAGGTGCATCCATAGAAGTATGACCACATTTCTCTATATGAGCAACTTTTCTTAAATTAAACTTATGAAAAGATTTCAATAGTTATTAGTTAAGGCATGACTTTATTTAGTCTTGAAGTAAATGTGAAATATGACTTTCATAAATATATTTTTTTTTTTTCTGTGATATCAAAGAATTTGAATAAATGTTTAAAAAGAAAGCAAATGAGTGAAGGAAATGAGAATGAATGATTCATAATCAAAGAAATTAATTTAGTTTTATTTTATTTTTTTGTTTACTGAATATATTTAAATTTAATTTTTTAATTGTAATTAAATTTTTTATACTTTTAGCTCGTCTTCATCGTAGCCAATCTTCTAAACCAGAAATTGTGGAACTTGTAAAATATACTCCACCTCGTTCAGCTGGATCTAACAATTTATTTCGATCACTTCGCGATCAGGGTAAAATATATATATTTAATTTAAAATATGAAAAAAAAAATGGATATTTTTATTTTATAATAGATACATATTATTATTTTATATTGATTATATGTTATTAATTCTATAAAAAATTCTCTATTTAAAACGCTATTGATATTTCATAAATTGATTCATATGGAAGAAATACTAGATGCTGTTTTTTTTTAAAATATTTAATAATGAAGCTTTATAAATGAAAATAGATCTATATAAAAATAAATATAGTAATGTTAATGCACTATTTGAATGTAAATAAAAAATAGAAAAGAAAAAATAAAACTTTACTACATGTTTGGAGTATGTATCTCTTTAGATATGCTTTCATTCACCATGAAAAAATACTGACTAAAAAATAGTTGCAATTCATCAAAAATTTATTTTCAAGAGCATTGTTGTTATTACTGTGATTATTTCTGAATTGTTCTATACCGCATTCTTTAATCCTTGTATATCTTTTTCTCTATTCTTCAGATACTTTTAAACTCCTTAAAATATGTGGGGGTTTTTTATTTGTTTTACTATTAGTATCATTTTGTGCTGAAATGTAACTTAGAGAAGTTAATAAAGATTGTGTTTTTTTACATAGATGGTCTATTAATAATTTTACATATACCAGAAGAAAATTAAAGCACTGAACTTTATATGCAGAAAATTTATTATTGTTTTAAAGACATTTAATTGAAAATCATCAAAATAGAAAAATTAAAGGGAAATCTAATTTGTTAAAATAAAATGATAATAAATTATTTATTAATGACTAATTTATGATAATTTTATTTGTTGTTAATATAATTTCAAAATTTCTCATGATTTGAGCTAAAATTGGCAAGTCATTGAAAAAAATTAATTTGAGTAATATTGGATGAATCAATAACCAATTTATAATTTTGCTCATTTTATTTATTCCTGGAAAAAAATGCTAATTTTATTATCACAGTTCCCTAATTGTAAAATAATTTAAATTTTTAATGTAGGGTTTGATTAGAAAAATATCAAATGTATGGTTAATTAACAGAAAAAAAAAACTCACTTGGAATTAAAATTGAGTAATCAAAAAAATTTTCACATTGCTATTTGGACAAAATTCAAAAATCAAAATATTTTGCTTTGTACTATTCTTTAGCAGTTTTTTTTATGATAGATGAGATGATTATCTTAATTTGGGGAATTCATGAATTTTATATGATTGGCCTCTTTTAGGCATTATTATTTTAAATAAAGTTCTAAGTGAAAATAAGAATCAGTATTTACATCAAGAATACCCAAACTTTTTTCGGTCGCAGACCTCTTTAACAAAAACTTTTAAAACCATCGACCCCCTAGTCATTTACTTTACTCACTCAAATTAATAAATTTGTACAGTACTCGATATTAAATATTTCACTAGATATCAAACTTTTCATTTTAATCATGTAGAATTAATGATTGAAAAAGATAAAAGGAATAGGGAATATGGCATTATCTTGTGCAATATATGATATCGAAACCTGCACTAACTAAAATTAAAGCAAAAAAATACAAGCAGAGTTTTTTTAATTTTTGACATTTATGAAATAAATATATAAATTCAAAATAAGTACAAATATTAAAATCACTTAATTAAACATAAAAATGAAATGAAAAAGTCAATAGATTTTTATCAGAATTACAAAATTAAGAATACCAAATAAATTATCTTGGAAAACTGAATTTAATGACATGGGTACACCTAATGATCTGTCAACAATTTATCTATATCCAGTTTTAAATTAGTGAGTTGCATTCTCAAATCTCCACGTTCAGTAATAATGTAACACTGTCAGTTCTGAAGCAGCTTTAAAACTACATTGAAGCTTCTCTCTACCAGATACGATAATGGAAATGCCAGCAAATACTTTTGTAAAACAGTCCATACAAAAATGGAATATCTTGTTGCAGCCAAAACTTTTGATAATCCTGTTTGAATTGTACCTTGATATCTTTATTCATGCTGATAGTTATCAGCTTATCTTGCAAAATTATATTTGGTTCTGCACTAGTAATGTATGAATTTATTATTGACTCTGGTATTTCCAATGATAGAATATCTTCGAACCTAATTTTTAAATCTAAGTGCTTGATACACAGCAAGATGTTTTCTACTTGAATTGTGCCTATCTTAAATAAGTTGGGGAACTGGAAAAGCTCAGATCTTGCAATATTTTGCTTAAAAACAATCTGGTAACAAAAGTCGATATGACTGTTTTTGTTTGATGAGATTCAAATGTCTCCTTGCAGTTGTAAATTAACATCATTAAATTTTCAAAATAAGTCAGTTAAATAAGCAATATCTGTTTTCTATTAACTAAATTTTCTTTCAAACTGGAATTTCCATTGTCCAAAAATTGTAAAACAGATTGAAAAAATGAAAAAAATATCACCAAATGTAAACCTTTTGAAAGCCAGCAGACTTCGGTATTGTAACGGTCAAATTTATACATTCACATAACAAAACATAGAGTCCAGATAAAATTTACTAAACATGATCGAAATGGGATATGAAGATCTCAGGTCCAACCAAGCCTCAACCTATTTACCAGTGCTCCATGATTAACACCCTATGGACATTCTCTGAGATTACACACTGGTTTTGTTTTTAATTTGTGACCTGTCTCCGAACAGGAGAGAAATGAGACTCATAAACAAGCAATACAAAATGGGTCAACAGGCTAATAATAAACTATAGTTAAGTAATACAGGCAATATTAACATTCTAATTACGATACATATTAAAGATATCTAAGCAATAATTTAACTGTATTGGAATATGTTAAAAATGATTATGGAGATGAGGTAAATTTAAATAAGTTTATTATAGTTAATAATAATGAAAATATAACAAAATAAGTTGCACTCAATTAAAAATCAAAATACAACTAATTTAACACGTGCAGGCATTATATAAAGAAATGAGATTAACTGAAAGTAATACAGTGTATGATCCCATTTAAGTGTATCAAATAACTTCCATGCCAAGTGAATCATTTATGCCTATGACAAATTACTATGCCAAATAATATTTATTTCTATGTCATGTTTGCCAACTTGATAAAATAATAATGCTAGCCAGAGATCATATTAGCTATTGCAGCATTAATATTGTGGGGGTTTACTTTAGACTATGTGAGGTTTGAGCACAATCATTAAGCTCAAGAAAGATGCAAATTACAATCAATCAAACCAGAGATTCACATGGTTTCAGATAAGTCTCGAACATATATTGCACTAAGGGAGTATGGGCTAAATTAGCATTACCTATGGTTCACTATAGGCACATATTATACTTCACTAAAGAGGTGATGGTGTGGATGAGCAATTATTTCCACATATAAGATGTGCGAGACTTTTAAACTGAGAGGCTTGTTAATGAATTAATTAATTAAAATACAAGAGGTTTGGAAATACTAAACAGTCCTGTGCCCTTATATGAGTAACATGTTTGGTGCTCTTACCTGAACAATACACCTCTGTGTGTGACTTATGTCCACCATTATGCGAGTAGTCAGTAAATGGGTCAGCCTCCATTGTTGGCTCATGTGGATTAGCAAGAGGGGAATATATCTGTATATGTGTCCTAAATTCACATCCATAATGCACAAAAGCAATAAAACAAATATGTTAAAACTAATTAATTGTGCCTTAAAATAGTTAGCTAATATCTGGGCTGCTAACAAAAGCCAATTCATAAATTAAGCATTTAAACTTAATGCTATGATAAAAAGTGCTAAATTTATAAATTAATAATCCTGTTTAATAAATAGTTGATCTACATCGTCAACCAGATTCTAATAGTGGGGAGTTTATTTTAAGGGGTTAGAATTAATTACGAACTACAAAATATACCTGTATAATATATCTATGGTCAGAATTTCCTTATCAGGTAAAGTTACTTTTAAAATCATATTTTACAATTATAATATTGGCAAACCAAAATAATTATTCATTAAAGACAAATTAAAAATCAATTTGGATTATTATAATGATTATTATAATGATGGCAAGATGATTAAATATTATTATTAATTAATATAGTATTGAAAAGTCAAGTTAGAATAACTAAGCGTTGTTGCAGATTTATTAGATCAAAGATAGAAATAATATGCCCAGCATGAACTTATTGTAATTAATATGCTCACTGTTTGAAATGACATTTGGCATATTATCACATGTATAAGAAAATGAAATCTTAATAACTAAAATTTATAAAATAGTATAGGCATCACTGCCAGCACAAAAACAAAAGATAGGTGACAATAATTATAATAATATGATCATTAATTTTATCCTATGCAAGATCAAAGATTTACAAATATTAAAATTTACACAAAGAATAAGACTCTACCTTTTATTTAGACAAAGATTTTAAAAATTAAACTTTGCTTTAAGCGTTTATTTAAATTTATATGATAGCTATAGTTTTAAAGTTAAAAGTTAAGATTCATTTTTAGAGCTCTTTGTGCTGGTCTTAGGAATTTTATCTTCAACATGCTGGTGGAAGCATGTATGTTAGTAGCACCATTCTTGGTGGTGGATATGGCAGCAGCAATTGTTCTTAGGATAGGCAGCATCTCTCCAGTTGAAACATAAGCACAGCAGATCTGTTACAGGAATGTCTTCCATTGCTATATTGGTTGAGTTCCCTCAGCACATCAGATAGAGACAGAGATCACCATTCTCTGGGCCTGGAGAACACCGACTCTCGACTGTCCTACTCATCCATATTAAAATTTAAACCAGCATGGATTCAGTTAGCAAATACTTTCAAGATTTAACAGAGTGTATTTCATATAGAAAAAATTGGCCCATTTATACTCTCCATTAAATTACATTTTTAATAACAAAATTTTCTTCCAGCAAAATAAGCCATTAGCACCTTTAAAGTTTATATTTTTAAATACCAAAATAACTTTTATCTTTTGTATTATTCTTTGAACAGTTTACTTTCCCACAAGTTTTCACTAATTGACACAGTTGGTTAAGTTTTATTTATGATCTAAAATATATTTTAGACAAACATTATTGTTTTAATAACTTTTAGATTTAGTCATCATGCCATCCCAAAACATTTGAATCACATGACATTTTTTTAATAAGTGATTTTAGAAATAAGAATTGGTTTTAAAATATAAGAATTAACAAAAAACAAAATATGTCTACTATATATGTATTATGGTGATAGGTATAATATACATACACATATACGTGCGATTTAAGCAAATTGAGATATAAATTGAATTAACTTATATATTAAATTATACATTATTTTTAATAAATGCATTACTGTAATCTATATATAACAATTAGGTTACAGACATTGACACTCGCATATATATATATGTGATCATACCCAGATACCCATATAGACGTCTTTTGAGATACTTTTAAGGTTTAAACCTGGCAGAGAGGGATGATAGGATGTAACTAGGTGAAATGGATATGACAGGGTAAGTATTCCATTTCAGTATGGAGAAGCAACCAATAGAAATCTTCGCGCTTTCCTCGGGTAATCGATCAAACAGTCTAATATTCAAAGAGTTACTTCAAATTTTGTTCACAGCTATTATAACAAACTGAAGCGATTGGTGAAATTTGTCACTAAGGTTCTTGGTTACTAAATGTTGCCTATGGATTATGCAGTAAACTGCAGGCACTTCAGATAGGTGTTATTTCAGGTAACTTATGAAATTGCGATAACGACCAACCTTAGCTGGCACTACATCTGTTGCAACAGATATTATATTTGTCAATGGAATCACTTTTTCCCTGAAAAATAGCTCCATTAAATTAAAAATCGATTCACCTTTGGTAACATATTCTAAAGTTTGAACAAAAAGCAGCTCTTCATGCACTTCCTGATCTTGAAAAAGCAAATGTATGTCGACAACAAAGCTTCATTACCAGGTAATGTTGACTCGCTCAATTAGAGGGGGAAAAACATTTTTTTGCAAATGATTACACAAGCAGTTTTCCATATAATGACTCATTTTGTCAAAAATCTTCGAACTATGTTATTATTCAAAAGAAACCTTTTTATAATATCTTTGTGCAGTTTTGCAAAGAACATTGTTCAATACCTCCATAGTGGCTGCTAGAATCAGTTTCTGGCTTATGGTATGTAGCTCACCAGACTATGTTGTACAATGCCCTTAATCTATCATATTTTTGCTTTGATGATGAAGCAAACATATTATCTATTATAGTTCTTTTCAGAATTTTATCTTTAGGTGATTGAAAATATGATAAACCTTTTTCTTTTTTTGTCAGGGTGAATTCTGTTCAAATGATCTGCTAGTTTTGATGGTTTCATGGTGTCATTGCTAAATACTTTTTCACATATGAGACACATGTTTGTTTGATAATGACAGGACAAATCCTAGCTTCAAATAGTCCAAGCTATACTGTTTGCATTTTTTTTTTTCTTCAATCATATTACTATCATAAGTAATAAAATCTTTTATTAACAAACAATTTTGGTAGCCCCTGTGATAAAAAAAAAAAAACAATAAAGTATGTACAGTATTTACTTGAAACAGAAGATTTTTTGTTCAAACTCAAATAAATGAACTATTCTCTGGTTTTCTTTTTCATAGTACTGCTCCTCAATAAATAATTATATTCAAAAAACAAATCACAAATAAGTACATGTTATATCAAATGAACCAATTTATAGTGTTTTATGAAAGCATGACTGATAGATTCTGCTAATATCAAATATTGTCTCATCCCACTGCCAGCAAGTTCGGACATGCAGCAGTCTTTTTGTGTCTGCACTTGCTTTGATACATTTGATAAGACATGCACAGACATGTTTGTGTCACATGTATTCTTAAGTGTGACTTTTTTAATGACACATTTTACCTTTTCATTCGCAAGTTTGGTATGTAATGTGTTTTTATCAAAAAAGTGTTTATTTGATTTATTATACTTTTTAATTAGATATTTATTGGAATCATAGTTATCTTAAAGTAATAAATAAATAGCAGTAGTAAGGGAGTCTATTTTTTTTTTTTGCACTGACCCCAAATTTTTTTTATTGAAACTATCTATTCCTAGAAAGTTCAAATCAACCCCAGAACTTTTGATTTGGATATTTCATATTCTTCTAAGATTCACTGGATCAATGGGAAGCTAAGATAGTGAAAATGTTTAGAATCTGAAAAAAGAAGATATTTTTCTGATTAAAAAGCAACAAGCAGTATTCCTTTCTCTCTGATAATATTTAAACACCCCCTTCCTCTTTATGGATTTGATCATACACGTAAATGCTGTGCATCTTTATATAGTTATATTATTTCATATATTTCAAACTTAAAATTTTTCAGACTAAAATAATTATGTTTTTGAAAATTTGACATAGCTAATAGTTTTAATTAAGTTTTAGCTTATGGAAAGTTTTAAAACATATTGAAATTTAATTGTCTTTGAACTATATTATCTTTAAGAATCTATAGAATATTTTTCTTTTCATTTTATTTATATATATATTTTTATAAATAAAATGTGGAAAATCTAAATATTGAAATCATCCTCTAATAAGCATCTTGGAACATTTCAATTCTAAGATTCCTTTTATATCAATAATAAATGTTAAATTATTTTATTAATATATAAGCATTTCCAAAGATATATATTATTATTTTTCAGAATTTCATTGTTTTTCATAATACCTATTGATTGTATGAGAAGAAAATATTATAAAGCAATAATAACCAGGATATCATATTTGATAATGTAAATAATGTGATGCTTGATGTAGATATTTCATTTAAACTTTTGAACTACTATATAAGTGAATCAGATTATAATGACTTCAAAGAACAATCTTAACTTTTAGCAATAATTCTGCAAAATGAAATAAAAAATAAATTATTTGGTATTGAATATAGTAAGGGAAACTACAATTTAATGGTGTAGCAAAAAGAACGTCTAACTATTTATAATAGTCAGGAAAATACAAACTTCTATTGTTAAAAAAAAAGATTATTCATTTAAGGATGACTCATAATGTTATACACTATCCAACTACTATCTAGAAGTTTATCCTTCTTCAACCAAAAAGGTCTCATAAAACTGGCAAGTAAATCAATTAAACCTATTGTGGTGTATGTGAATTATCACCTGAAGTTTAGTATTAGAATAATAGAAAATGAGTTGAAGATTTATAACATGGAATAGTAATTATTCAAACACAAAGAAAATTTCTGTTTTAAATGCCCAATCTAATGAAGATATGATCTTACAAATGGTAGATTGCAAATTGCATCCAATAAAAGAAGAATCTGCTTTTTTTTACTATTGGAATATTATAAAGAATATGTGTGGAATCAATGTCTCATCTATGTAATAAATCTGGTAGAATATTTGTCTTATATAGTTGAAATAACTATATTGCTATGAGAAAATATTCTATCTTATTAATTTGTTAATATTGTAGCATCCTGGACTATACTGCATCTCAATATTAAATTACATTTTTGTTTTAACCAAGAATAATATAACCAACAGCATATTATAAATCTAGGAGCCAAAATCATATATGTAAATAATCAAATGATTTATTGTTTGGCAGTTCATAAAGAATTTGAGCATCACAAATAACAGAGTTAGACTACAATTTATAGATTTTGAGCTCCAGAATTTGCCATCACTGCACTAAAATCATGCAAGCTGGAAACAAGATGATGAAGCTCTTGCTTTTGCTTTAGATCTGGCTAAAACTGGAAATCCTAACTTATGAAATCATCTATAAAGACAATTATCATAAAATTAAAACAGGGTTGAAGTTGGTACATCTCTCCATTTAAAATCAGTTTTCATTTTAAACATGATAGATTTTGTAGCACCTGTAATAATACTTTCTTTCACATCATCATGTTAACTTTGAATACATTTTAGCTTATTCATACTTCATGCTTGAAAATAGCTGACTATTTTCAAACATAACTATAAACTTTTTCAATATACTGAGTAAAATGCTTTGGTCATATTAATAAAAGGCAGTATATTTTTTTTCACAAATTTTTTGTGTGTGTGTGTGTGTGGGTGTAAGTACATTTTTTCTTACAAAAAAAAAAATTATATCTAAAATCATTTTGAGTTTTTGATAAACCTATTCAATAAAATCCTTGAACGTATTTTTCTTTAATGGATGTCCTTCACAATTTTCAGTTCCCCTTTTTATGTAAATTAAAACAGTTTGAGCAGCCTTTTAATGATTTGATTCAATTTTATGGACCCATGAATCTTATCATAATTCTATCTTTTTTTAAAGGTTATAATGGATTGTCTTAATCCCATCAAACTAGATATTTGTATCCAAATCTAAATGAACTGATAGGATCAATTTATTATTAAGTGCATTCATTTCCATTTTTTTTCAAAAGAAAACCAATTATTTTTTTTTTTCTTTTTGTTCAAAAATCATAATTATAATATAAAAGAGTGCTGGCTATGGTTTTAATAGAGTATGCTATCATTGTTCAAATCCATGTGATATTTTCAACAGTCAAAAATATACTAAAATAACCACAGTTAGAAAGTAACTATATTTTTTTTGTTGTTTTAATCTTGTGATAACTTTTGTCATTGATCTTTCCTATTTAAATCTTTAGATTGCTTTTGAAGCTGTTATATTTATTTTATTATTATGTTTTAAGCAAAGAGTATGAGATAGTGTAGGATTAATAATACAATTAGTGAACCAGGTATGATATTGTTTTTTTTAAGGGAATCCAGAATCTATAATATCACATATCTAAATAACTTGATCAGCTTGAAAATTTGAATTGATAGTTTTAGTGTTTAATGAGTAGCAATTGCTTTAAAAAATGAGTATCAAATTCCCTAACAACATGGTTGGGATAAGACATATTTTTTAATGCTTACATCATTTTAACATTGGAATTTACTAATAAATTTAATCTATATGTTGTTTTTTTTGAGCATGAGAGAATTTTAATTAATCTCTAGAAATTTTTATATCTTAACAAAATATTTATGATAGTCAAATATTATCTAGAGCAGTATTGGTGAATCTATGACCCGTGGGTCAAAAACTGACCCACGCAGGCTTTTTAAATGACCCACGCATTAATTTTTATAAACTTATTTTTTATATCATAAAAGAGAGAACAGACAATCAAAAATATTAAAAAAATAAAGTATATATATCTAATGTCGAATTTATAAAAAAAATTTCCAAGTGGACATTAGCTAGCTGATTTTCTATAATATCACTGCACCTGTGTATGACGTACATGGTCGTAAAACATTGTGTTTTGTCCTTTTGTTGCAAAGCGTGTATGACTCATGACAGTTAGTCATAAACCTGATGCACATACATATTTGTTGCATCATAGAACAGGAAGATGTATCAGCTGGAGGATGTAATAGTGCTGAACAAAATGGCAGCCTTGTCATACACATCTAGAAGTATTTAATAATTCAACATTATTATTATTTTCTTATTATTAAAGTTTTTCATCTGCATATGTATGTATATCAAGTATGTTTATAAGAAATTTCTTCTCATTCTAAATATAAATATTTTTAGTTATAGCCCTGTACTGTATTGGCTGTTAAAAAAATAAAAACAAACGATACAAGTTCCAGACTATATCAGACAGAATGCTTTGATAAATGTGGTGTGATTGAAAAGAATAAAATGACTGTGTGTTTAATTTGTAACAAAAAAGTTACTTCACATACATACAATGTAAAAAGACATTTTGAAAAGTTGCATTCTCATCTCGGCCTTTCAACAGATGAAGGACGAAGAACATATTTTTAACAAAAGAAAAAGGTAATCATTCACAAACCAATGTTTTAAAAACTTTTTTGATTCCAAAAAATAACATTACAGCTGTTAGTTTTCAAGTTGCTCATTGCATTGCTCACCACGGGAAACCTGTTTCAGAAGGAGAGTTTGTAAAACAAGCATTTTTAGAAGGTAGTGCTACTTTGTTTGCAGATTTTAAAGAAAAAGACTTGATTATAAAGCGTATAAATGAGTTACCAATAAGTCGCAATACAATTAAACATTGAGTAATGGAATTAGAAAGAAATATTTGTTCGCAAATACATAATGATTTAAATTATGCAGAAATATATTCAATTGCTTTAGATGAGAATAATGATATAAGTGGTTATGCGTAATTAGTAGTTTTTGCTTGATATAAATCAGGCAATATAATGAAAGAAGGGCTAATGAAACTAATAACGTTGAAGGGGAAGTGTACCGGTCTTGATATTTTTAAAGAATTTGATATTGCATTTAGAGAAATGGATATTGACCTACCGAAAATTGTTTCTGTAACAACAGATGGTGAACCCAATATGGTGGGGGAAAACCTTGGTTTTATCTAGTATCTTAAGCAAAATATTACACATTCTCTGATTGAATTTCATTGTATAATACACCAGCAAGTTCTATGTGCGAAGCAAGGTTTAAAAATATTTTTCGATGTAATACCAGTTGTAATAAAAGTCATCAACTTTATAAATGCAATAGGTCTTAATAAATGACAATTTGCAGAATTATTAGAGGAAATTGAGTGCCAGTATTCAGGGACTTGGAGATACAACAATGTTCAATAGCTCGATTGAGGTCAAGTTCTTAATCGGTTTGTCATTTTATTAGAAGAAATTAAGCTTTTTTTGAATGAATAAAAACAATAGTTTTGATGAATTTTCAAATATAGATTGGTTAAATGATTTAATGTTTTTATGTGACATCACTCAGTATTTTAATGACTGAATAAAAAACTTCAAGGAAATGGACAAATTGTTTTAATGATGTTTGAAAATATTAAAATATTTATGATGAAATTTGACATCTTTACTAAGGATTTGGAAATTAAAATCATGAAATATTTTCCTCAATTACAAAAACATTTTCAAAACACAATAATTTTTGAAAATATGCTTGATGTTCAAGAAAATGCAATTAAAAATATTTAATGATTATACAAGAAATAAAACAATCTTTTGAGGAGAGATCTAATCAATTTAAAAGTTTGTAAAATACATTTCACTTTATTTTATATCCATAGAAAACGGAATTTGAAACAATGGAGTTAACCAAATTTATGTGGCTAGGTATCCATGATTTGGAAATGGAATTAGTTGAATTTCAAAGCAGCACAGTGTGAAAAAATAAATTTGAAAATTTGATTTCTGAAGTAGAAGGAAAAATATCTGAAAGTAGTACAGATAATAATGATCCCACACTAAAAATTGAAAATATTATATTAAACTATGGGATTCTTTATCAAATAATTTTATATCAATGAAAAAACTTGCTAATGCTCTTTTAACGATGTTTGGGTCCACATATTCATGTGCAAAATTGTTTTCTTCAATGAATTTTGTAAAATCTACCAATAGAAATAAACTTGGAAATGAATTGACTGTGAAATGTGTTAAATTAATGAATACAGAATATGAACCTAATATTAAGAAACTATCTGAAAATAAACAGCAACAGATTTCTCATTAAATATACTTCAACTTTATTAGCAACTTTATTATACACATACCTGTAACTATATCTGTTAATAAATAATATTTCATAATATATATCTGATTTTCTTTATTCCTTGTTCATTCAAATATTTAGTGCAGGGGAGACTGCTGACTGGCTATGGTGACACCTGATGCAGTAATTCATGGTATTATCCCATTTATATCAATTTTTTGACATCAACCTTTGTGTGTGGTCATGTGTATCAGTTGTATGAGATAGTGTGGGTAGATGAAGGGTGCTTGAAAATCTGAATTCAAATCCCTTATACTTAAAAGTAAAAGTTGTAAAACAAAAAGAAAAAGTAAACTTTTTAGAGAATTTTAAAAGTGAGAACCAAAAAAAAGTAATTTCTAACTACCCCCCTCCCCCTTTCCAAATGATGCTACTGACTTAATAACCCATGAGCTAATACTAAAAAAAATAATGAACAAAATTTGACCCACTTTTCAAAAAGGTTCACCATCACTGATATTTCCAATAACTTTGGCATAATTTCTTCTAATATATGCATTGAAGTTTCCAAAAAGAAAAACAATCAGTTTTCATTAATGTTGATCCTATAAGGTTGTCCAACAAGGAATAAAAATCTTTTTTTTTTTTTTTCCTAAGTGATTACAGGCACATTGTGCAAAATGATTTTAAAATTTATTAGCCTTTAATTGATACTTGATACATTTAGGAGTTCCAAGAATAGAAAATTCCAACTTAGATGTCACAGTAATTCTATATACCATTTATCTAACTCAGTTAAACTTCCTTTGCTGTGAAATAAATCAATTATATAAATTTTAAACCTTGTTAACTCCTATAGCAACTTCTCCCAAATAAGTTCCAAAGCACTTTCAACCTATTAATTCTGTTTTTATCATTATTCTTTCAGAAATGTTGAGGATTTTGCATAATCATGTACTCATATATTTTTTTAAAAAGAGAAAGAGAGAGAAATTTGAATTAAAATTGTAGTATTTGTAGTTTAAATATGGAGTGTTGTTGGAAAACACATTATTACAATTAATATAGAAAGATAATCGATGGCACAATGTAAGAAAAGAGAAATTAAAGAAATTTCAACAGAAAATAACTTATAACTGAAATCACACTAGATGCATATTCTTTACGATAGCAATAGATATTCCATTCAAGTACTACTTATTGATTATTTGCAGTCAATCATATCAGAGAAGACTATTTGATTATCATTTATCCTTAGTCTCTTTCATTAGACTTTGTTCAACACCCAACATTCAGTCTGTTTGTTAAAAATTAAGTCAAAAGTCATCAATGTGATAATTGCAATGATTAAACAGAATGAATTTTGACCCATCAAAATTAAATTTAAGAAACTATCGTGAAATTGTTTTAAAATATATATTTTAGTAGTTTTCTTTTAATTTTTTTTTTTTTAAATAATGTTCTATATTTATTATTATTGTCTAAAGTTTGTATCTTAATTTCTTTGTATAAAAAGATGCAAACATGTTTAGCCTAAAAATTATTTGTCATTTATATGAATTCACATTAACTTACTCCTAATTGGAGGATTCAGCTCTGATATATTGTATTAATATATATATAATTATTTTTTCTAGAGAGCAGTTATGGTGCTTAAAGCATATAGAAATATAGTTCAGCATCATTATTAAAATAGCCAATCGTACAGTTAATTGATACAATTTATATTTAGCGCTAACATATTTCTCCTTCTTTATCCCAACTGACTGAATTTCTACTCTTGTATGATTGCAAGTTTATAATCATCTGGGATCTGGTGGAATTGAATAATTTTAATTACTTAAAAAAAAAAAATTAGAATATTTTTAATAAAAAGTATTAAAATATGTTTTAGTAAGAATAAATCAGAGTAATTGTTTCACTGTTTATTTAAAAAGAAATTCACTTTAAATTAAGTCTGCTTATATTCATTTATGCTGCTGATGAAATAAAAGAAAATAGTAGAAAGAAAAAAAAAACCTTTAAAATAATTGTTTGAAAACTCAAACTAGTATTGCTCCTTTGCAAATAATTAGCTGTGTGGCAATTGTTCCAGTTGGTTGCAGACAGTGACTTGAAGAGTAAAAGCCATTGTGACTTGTCTAGTGAATAGAAAGTTTCCTTTGATGAAAGATCTACTGTTTGGATACTTGTTATAGAGAAACATTTTTCTTATCTATGCCAAAATGTGTCTCTGAAAACAAAGACAGATCAATATTGAAGCAGACTTTTATATTCTTCTTTGGATAAACATTTGTGAAAATGTTAAAAACACACACACTCATACACAATGTGTATATTTTTCTTATGATACTAAAAAGTCGGATACCAAATGGTCTTAGCTTTACTCTCATGGATTGGTGATACTATAAAGATTGACCCCCTCCCTTTTATAACCTGGAGAGTCAGTATTTATTTGCTTTAACTAAGAAGAGGTGAGATAATTGGTCAGTATAGGTAGTTTCTGACAGTTCTAGCAAAAGCTAAGGCTTTTGAATGTGTTTATGTCTGAACCTGTTTGCTGCAGGAATTATTGAAAAAAAAAATTAAATAATAGCTTTAAAAAAAAATGTAAAGACCTCCCAATAAGTACATTGTTTATAAAACAAGTACTTAGAAAGTTCTAAGTCTTAATTATATTTAGAAAGTTGCTAAGTCTTAATTATATTTTTAAAATCATTACTTAAGGAGAGATATTAATGTTTTAGTATATATAATAAAAAAGAATATACAGTATTCTAATTTTAATAGCGAATAACAAAATATGATTTATTCTTTGTTATTTATGATTTATTACAGTTTTTTGTCTTTAAAAATTCAATACTTTTTTTAATATACGAATTATGTTGAAAATTCAATTTTTATTGATTAATTCTTCCATACCCAAATTTATATACGTATTTTCTTTCCTCAAGGACTGTAGCAAATCAGTCAAAATATTAAATTCTTAGAAATATAAGTTTAAAGTCGTGCATATAGCTAAGTTTTTTCTGTTCATTTGTTGTTAAAGAGTTACTTATTGGATTAAATAATTCGTGTTGTGAGCCTGAAAATATATTTTTCTTTTTAAGATCAAGATATATAAAACGAACTGTTTTAATATTATTATCCTTAATACTTATGAATAATATATATACTGAAAATGTTAAGGTCACTGCCTTCTGGTGATTTGAATAACCAGCATTAAAGTCATTGGTTGCCATCAATGATAGTGTATACAATATTATATATTTATATTTAAGCATTTTAAGACAATATTTTAATTATATATATTAAATAACTCATTTTTTAGAATTATTACTAACTAAAAAAATGTCTACATAGCCAACAAATTATGACAAATTTTTAATGTAAGCTTTTCTCACAACTTCTTTTTCTTTAAAGTCTCTCTTTTTTTTTTCTCTAGAATTTTAATTTGTGATATTTCATGTAGAATTACCACAGTGTATCAATTATATTTTCTTTTTGTTTTACACCAATTTAATTACTCATAATAGTTTGGTTTTTAATTTTATATAATGATCCTATAAGTTATCTATCAGTATCATAAATTAATTGGACTTTAAATCTATTTGTTTTTACCTTTTTCTTGTGGAATTTTTATGGTTATCACCATCTGTATAATAGTTTTTAATTCTTATATTTATACAATCATATTTTAACAATTTATTGTGTGAGAGATGCAAGCTTTCTACATACTAATCTTTGTAAGACACATTTTATCTGATTTTTCTGCCGAAATTTACCCATCTTGGAGTCAGTTTTAGTTTTTGAAGCATATTTAAGTTATCTTACCCACACTAACAATATTTCAGTAATAAAGTATTCATTTTTTAAAATTATTTTTAACATATTCCTTTTTTTCTATTATTCATAAATCATCTCTGGTTAATTGTTTAGATATATCACATGCTGATCTTTTAGTCTGATTATTTTATATCTTTCTACTATTTTTTAATATTATATTTTGAAAGACTTTATAACCCCCTACCTAATTCTAATTCTTCATTCTATTTGCAGCCATATCTTGTCAATGAAAACAACTAATATTGCAATTCTTTAGAATGTTTTTCATATAACCTTTATAAATGAAATGGAGTCTACCTCTTATATAAAAACCATTATCAAGTTCAAAAATAAAATAAAGTAATAATACCATTTATTTATTTCACATGTTAATTCCAACAAAGATGTGACTTACAATAAATAGTAGATTCACTAGTTTCATATCCAGCAAGCTGAAGAATATACCAATTAATTTTATGATCTTGCCACCATATTTTTTACAATTTTTCATAGCATTCTTAAATGTTTTTGTAGTATTTTGTATGATATATTAATGAAATCTAAGTTTATTTCCATGCAGTAAATTGGGCAATATAATAGATTTACAACTAATTTTGTTGAAATAGTTTTATTATTATGATGATCTATTCTATTTTTTATATTGTTAAATGCAGTAGTAGCACATTGGATTGTGTCTTGTACCTAATTATTTAAATCTGCCTTTCTACATAAAAACTGTTAAGATTTTTGTGTGATTTATATTTTTAAGTTAATAACCATCAAGGATAACTCTATATTAAAGTTATTTATATGTTCTATCATGTTTGTTTTTTAAATACAGAAGTAAATTGCTTTTGTATTACTAATTTAATTACATATATATTTATTACAATATTTTAGAAAATATCAGTATTGGTTTTATTTTTAAATCTATGATTGTGAATTGTCATCTGTAGTCAATATCATTTCCATATCAAGATTTAAAATATTATTTTTTTAAAAAGAAAACATTTTTTGCTTAATTAGCAACAGATTTCAAGTTTATTATAGATCAACAAAACCAATAAAAACTAATTATATTATGTTTTAGCTTAGATAGTGTTTTAATCCATTGTTTTAAAAGACATTTGTTTTTGCAAAAGCAGGGCATTACGACTTCTTATATTTTGATAGCAATATTCATCCTGTGTCACTCATATGTAAGATGAATAATTAAAATACCCTGTTATGATAGTATCAAGCAGTCCTCAGATTAATTTTTAGTTGTTGACTTTCATGAGGTGTACTCAATTGCAAATATCAGTTCAGCAGTCATCTTTATTATTCTGGGCAGATTGGATTAATATTAGATCATCATCTTTATATTTTTACTAGCTATTGTTATATGGTAATTATTAATTTTTGAGTTTTTGGTGAAGAGATAATATGCCCAAAATGATAATCATAATTGTTGTATTTCATATGGAAGTGTCAAACAGATAGTTTTTCACTCTTGGTAGCTAACAGTGAGAAGGACAAGATTCAAATATTTATCTGGAAAGTATCTTTGCTTATATTTAGCCAGAAACTAACCTGATATCTTGTTGACACCACTGATAGTCTAGAGTAAAATCATATTGATCAATTATTCCAATAAGTGCTGATGTAAAAGTGATGCTTTGTTTTAATATATACCATTATTTTTCCGAAAGTTTAGCACTATCTATAGTCAGTAATCAAGTTTATTAAAATATATTTGTTTTTATAAATCTTAGCCAGCTCTTGTAAAAAAAATGTTAACTCATTAAAGATATCCAAAATATTATTACTGAATGGTAATATGATTTGACTTAATGGCAGTCATTGTTCATTGAGAGAACTCTAATTAATGAATTTATTAAATTATTCAAGTTTTTATTCCATTAAAGCCTTTCATGTTGTAGCAAATAAACCCAGGCTGCCAAACTATCAGCAGAAGGTAAGGCAAACATTTTTTTTTTTTTTTGGCAGATTTATATAACAAAAAAGTCCAAATCTCTTGTTTTATTATAGGAATCTAAGAATATCTACTTTTTTTTTTTTTTTTTTACACTACCAGTTCAAAAAGTATTCACTTTGAAAGTAATTGAAGGGCAAAAGAAAATGCATTCTGGCTTCCATATAATATAATTGAGTACATGAAAGTTTAATTACAAAAAAAAAAAAAATGTCATTGAGCCTCTATGAAGATATTTAAAAGTCTATGTCAAATGTCTATAATAATCAAAGATACCACTCAAGATGATTTTAATTCTCCCACTAAATCAACAATAGATTTCCTTGCTTGCCAGACTAAAACATTTAAAATTTTTAATTTTGCATAAGGATTTTGATATAAGTAATCTAATACCTTACTGGCATTTTTATTTATTTAGTAAAGTTGGTTTAGCCAAATTTTCCAATTAGTAAATCCAATTTCTTTATTTTCTAAATATGATAATTTTTTTCTTATTTTTGGAATCAAACTTATACTTTTGTAGCTTCCTGATTATGTATCCGAATTAGTATAATGTGAGTCCTTTCAGTTATCATATTATTTTTGCTTTTAAAAGTTTGTTTTTGTCTTAAATCTCATATTTAGAAACATTTCCCCCTCTAATTTTATTTACCATATCTTTATCATTACCTTTCATTTTTTTTAAGTTTTGATATTTTGTTG
This sequence comes from Epiperipatus broadwayi, assembly GCA_028023455.1. Taxonomy (NCBI): domain Eukaryota; kingdom Metazoa; phylum Onychophora; class Udeonychophora; order Euonychophora; family Peripatidae; genus Epiperipatus; species Epiperipatus broadwayi. The sequence continues at coordinate 2,161,412 of JAQFVV010006242.1, read as the reverse complement.
ATATTTTTTTAATAATCTTTTTTGTAATACCATGCAAAGATATAGGAATGTAATCCTTGCTGAGCAACATGGAAATCGTAGACAATAAGTTTAACATTGATTTGCATTTAAAATATGTCAGACTTTGAGCTGTAATAATGCACCCTCTTATATAATAATTGCAATATTTTTATAAATTGATCAAACTTCTCACAAAGCCTCCAACCTTATTACTGATAAAAATAAATGGAAAACTATACCCTTGCCTTTTTTGTATTTGACTGACAATTAAAATCATATCTTTAATGTTTTTTGATTCTCTCAAACCATATTGAGTTTTTGATTGCTTTTCATTCTATGCCAGAAAACAACTAATTCAGAAAAATGATTGAAAGTATGTTTTCTGAAGAGCATAACAATAATATTTCATGATAATTATTGAAGTCATTTATATTACCATCATTTTTCAAACATATTCAGAATTTCTGTCAGTAATTGCAGCCTTTCTATTTTGAAAAATACAAATAATTGCAAAGTATATTTGAGTCCAACTATATTATTTAATAAAAACATCTCATTTCATATATCATTATTGAAAAAATTATTAAATATTTGCCCATATAAAATATCATCTAAACTTTAAATAAAATTCTAATATTTTTAGTTTAATTTGTTTCTTTGGACACCTCAAAAACGATTTAATGACTATGATGAGCAAATGACTACACCTTCTTTGTAGTTCTAATCTAACTATAATTTACATTTCTTTTTTATTATCAGACTATATTCAAAACAAAATTAAAAAAAGGAAAGAAATTTTATAGACATAAAAGAATTAAATTTATTCCACCAATAGCTATTTTAATCACCATGTGTAGTATCATTTTAACTGAATAAGTTTTAATCTTAAGAATAGTGTTACTATTCAAATAAATAAATCTAGTTATTTTTATATTAAGCTTGTCTTTATCATTCTAGAAATTATAATGAGATTGAATTAATATAGCCATTTTCATTTATAACTAATATGTAACAGCAGCAATAAAAATCAACTTTTTAATGTTTACTAATGTGATTCAGTACTAAAGTATATTTAAAAGAATAAAATTGAAAATAGAAGAAAATAATATTTATCAGTGATTATTATAATCTTTGGTTAATTGACACTATGCCTTACAAAATCTAAAAGAAAAATTTAATTAATTAGCCAGATATTATAAATGGATTTAATGAAAAATAAATTAAAAATAATAATACACAAAAATAATACAAAAAAAATTACAGAAAATGAAATGGCCCAAGAATTTTTTCAAAACTAAATCACAATATACAAGGAAAACAAAAGTGCATTTCACAGTATAAAAACTTTATTAAATTAAATGTAATATATAAGGGATTCGAACTCAGACTTTCACACAACTCTACAAGCCATCTCATATTGCTGACCCACCTGATCACACACATGATGAAAAGATAAATAATCACCAATATACATAATTAGTGTTAAACCAGCACTCGTCAGTTGGACCAGATTACCATATCCACACATATATACAATCAGTGCTCAGCTTTATATTAAGATAGCAAATCTTTATACTTTAATGGACAGGTTTCAACTCACAATTCTTCAGCCTTCCATTTCATTGAAAATCTGATGATGGAAGGTTCAAAGCCTTCGTTAGTGCCAAGGTTGTCATCCTACCCATGTTGACATTAGTCATTCTGACCTCTCATGTACAGGAGAATAATCCATTTTACATATGCAAGGGATGGGCAGACCTTTAATGCACTTTGTATCAATATGTAAATTATTACACTGTACAGTCTTACACCTGCACATACAGTGTGTTAAAGGTCTGCCCATCCCTCGCTTATGTATGTAAAATGGACTATTCTCCTGTACATGAGGGGTCAGAATGACTATTGTCAACATGGGTAGGATGACAACCTTAGCACTAACGAGGGCTTTGAACATTCCATCATCAAATTTTCAATGAAATGGAAGGCTGAAGAGTTGTGAGTTGAAGTAGTTTGAAGCCTGTCCATTAAAGTATAAAGATTTGCTACCTTAATGTAAAGCTGAGCACTGATTATATATATGTGTGGAGATGGTAATCTGGACCAACTGACGAGTGCTGGTTTAGCACGAAATACATATATTGGTGATTATTTATTTTTTCAACATGTGTGTGATCAGGTGGGTCAGCAATATGAGATGGCTTGGAGAGTTGAGGGTTGTGTGAAAGTCTGAGTTCAAATTCCTTACATATATATCTGTATGTGCAAGTGTAAGCTTTATAGTGTATTAATTTAAATGATTATTGGGGGGAGTTCTGTCTTAGGATGTCACTCACTTTCTCTGCTTTCAGTTTAATAAAACAAATTAGCAAACCATATTTATCAATTAACTTCTGAAAGCTTAACATTTATAATGTAATAAATGTGATTAAAACATTGCAATTTCCCTATACTAAGTCTTATTTCTACTGAATAATACTATAAAAATACAAAGCTGAAAAATTAATAAAAAATGAATAGGGAAGAAAAAAAATTATTACATTATCAAAAAATCTAATTCTTTAGTCTATGTTAGTTTTACACATGCTCATGCAGACACACATTCCCAAATTTTGATGAAATTTTTTTTAAAATTGAAATGACAAATTATTCAGAAAGAGAAATAATACCCAATATCTCATACTAAGTTTTATCCAACATATTAAGAATGATCTTTAAAAAAGTATATTAAAAGACTAAGTATCAGATAGACTGATAAAAATCAAATGTCAATAATAGAGTTTCTCTTTGTCTTAGAAATAACAGAATAGGAAATATAATTATAAAATAGAAATATGCACAAAGAGTAAACAAATGAAATCATTTTTGAGTCAAAACAATAATATATAGAGATAAAATACAGAAATCAAAATATAGAAGAAAACAATACAGACACATTAAAAATATATATTAATGTTTTAAACATAATAACTCTCAAACACCTACACTCAATAATTTGGGGAATAAAAAAAAAAGATTTAAGCAAAAATCAGAGAGGAAACAAAATAAATGCAAAGGGGATAATATAGAAAATCTTCAAAGGAAAAATAATTAAGAAAATTTAACAATTAAACATAGCTTTAATAAAAATTTGGGAGAAATTTTGCAAGTACCAAACCATATATTGATATTATAAGAAATAAATGGACAGTAAAAAGTAAATAAATAGAAATACATAATCAAAATGCAACAAAATATTTAAAAATCATGTTACTAAACATCAGAGAATTATGAAAAGTTCAAACAAATTAGATAAAATACTAAATTACATAATGCAATATATCAAATAATATTTTTTTATTCTCACTGAAACAAAAGGTTATAAAAACATGGATATCTAATATCAAACAACTTAGATACATATTAATTATATTTTTTTCATCTCTTTATTTAAAATACTTAGCATTTCAAAAATTGTTATTCTAAATTGGGTTTTTTTTGTAAAGTATTTCATGATGTCTCTTTTTTTTTTTTAGTCTTTTTATTGCTGAAATATTTTTTCTTTCAATATCAAGATGTTGTTTCAGATTTTTGAAATTAATTTTTTTTCTGTAATTTTTTTGTTTTTCAACAATTTTATAAAATACCAAGTATTCAAAATTTTTTAAATGGGTCATTTTTAAATACATTTTCAGGTAATTGTTTTTTCTTCACATATTGCTTCAATTCTCTTGAAAATTTATTGGTTAATTGTTTTTTTTTTTTATATAACTGTTCTTAATAGAGTATTTATCATTTCATTCACCAGCTTTAATTTCTGATGAATGAATTTTCTGAATGACTTTTTACCCAATGAAATGATTTAAATTTGGGAACTTCCTGCTACTGAGGAAAATGCAGTCATCTTCTACTTTTTAAAAAATAGTCATACACTAGAATAATAATATTGTGTAGCATGTTATCCTGAGAAAAATGCAAAATTCTACAAAAATGATGATTTGCAAGCTGCGGGATATGAACATTTTTGTATAAATCATAGCTATGCTTTCATTTGCATTTTGAAGAACATAAACAACTTCATTCCAACCCAATGATTGTAAGAAAAAAAATATTTTGCTTTTTCTTTTTTATTGGACTAAAGGTATATTACTAAAAGTTTAGTTGTTGCAACATCATTTCTTGCAACAAAAATAAACGTAAATACTTGGTCGTTTATTTCCAGTAAATAATGTTATAGGTCACTACTTTGTATGCAATAAGATTAGTTCTAATCATTTTTGCAAATAATTCATTTTGATTCAAAACTTAAATACGTGTTTGTTTATTTCCACCAAATAAAGTTATAACTTACCATTTTGTATTAAATAAAGTTACTTGTCATTATTTATGCAAATTGATGGATTAAGTTGTCAGAAGATCCCTTGCAGATGTTATTTTATGAGATTACAAGGTTAGAAAGTAATCTTAATACCCGACTAATATGTAAATACTGATTTCTCATATGTGTACCCTAATGATTTTCAAATATAAGATTTATAATAAATTATTCTAAATTATAATTTTTTATATTTTGTAGAATTATATATTATTGCTAGAAATATAATTTTTTTTATGGCAATGAGAAAGTGTTAGTGACTAAGAACCGGTGGATGGGGAATCTTTAATTGCAGTACAATAAACATTGTCAATAGAATTAGGAATTGACTATTGCATCATTGCTCAGAATTATTTTAAGATACTTATTCTGGAAATAGTTGTTATATTAATAGTATATGTTCACTCTACTATACTTTTTTAAGTTGAAAAAGAAGCAATGCCCTATGTGGATGCATGTGTAATTTTGTGAATTTTGGTTCTCTTTAGCAATTCTGTAGTTGAAATAAAAACAATATACTATATGTGTATGTATGCATGTGTTATTTTAAGAATATTGGTTCAAAAGTAAAAAGATTAATTATCATTTTTATTAATATTATTGATTATAAATACCTTTTGGTATTTTGTAATTAATGACCTCTTCCTCTTCTGTTTTTTTTTTTTTTTTTAGGTATAATTTCTTACACAGAATATTTGTTTCTTTTATCAGTTCTTACAAGTAAGTTTATATTTATATATGAGAATCATAGAAAACTTAATATTATTTTATTTTGTCTTATTTTACATCTTCATTTATTCATCTGACAGTTTTACTTAGTCATATTTTCAGTTATATTTATTTATTTGTTTTTTATTGTCTCTATACTTTTTTTTTCTGATTGCAATGTTAATCATTCTTCTAATTTATACTGCACAATTGCAAATACTATGACATTTTTTGTTGCATTTGTGATAAGTTCTTTTTGACACAATATACTAAATTTGGAAATTGGCAAATATTTATGGTATTAAATAATTCATTGAATGCAAATTTTGAGGGAGATACATCCTAACAAATAATTCATCTCATGATTTGTGATAACTTATTTCGTAGTTGATTTTTTAAAAAAAATTATTCAAATTTCTTGAGATTAATGTAGCTTGCAATAATAATACTTAAAATGAACTATAGATGCTTAAAATAAATTACTTAGCAATATTCTATTAATTAAACAACAATTTATCAAAGTATATTGATTAAAAAATTAGTTTAAAAATGCTTTATAAAGAATGTTTTTTGTCCATGATCTTTTTTTTTTTGTCTGTCTTTTTATGCTTTAATGTCATTTATTGATATTTAAATTAACTTTCCAAGGATAATAGTTTTTTGTGTGTGTGTGTGAAAACAATTTTTGGATGAATTTTTATTTAAATTATTTTTACCTCCTCTTCTCCCGTTTTGCAAATAATAGAGGAAAGGGATGGGGTATAACTATGTAAGGTGTGGATAATCATAGACTATGAATCATTTATTTTTCCATAATAAGATCAGAAAATTCTTCAGAAGATGAAAAAAAAAATTAAAAATTAGCCAAAGAAAAACTTCTTCAAAAAGTATCAGAGATATTGAATTTTTATTCAAAATTTTTCTAGGATTATAATCTTCTGATTGAATCTATGATATAGAAAATGTTGAGTAAAAAGAAAACTATTAGGCCCAAGAGCAGTTCAGAGATTTCAGACCAATCAACAAAAATATGGAAAGATATGTGTTAGAAATAATAATAAGAGATTGGAAATGGAGTATATGACTGATAGAACAAACAAGTATCACTTCCATAATTGAAAGAATTAAGAAACTGAAATTAAGCTGAGCTATGCATATTGCTAGAAGAGATAATAATAGATAGACAGTTGAAGTCTAAACCAGATTCAAGACATTGTAAAAGATCTAGAAACAGATCATATGAATTAAATAAGGAAGTTTGTTGGTGAGTTATGGAGAAGAGAGCCTAAGAATTGGAAAAAAATGATGATGTGTATTATTGTTATAATAAAAGGTTATGTTTTTAGAAAAAGTGAGCACATTCAATATAAATAGTTTTAGTAGAAAAATGAACAATCATGAATGACTAATATCAATTACATTAAAACTTTGATTATTTATCACTATTTACCACCCGATTTTATCTACCACTCAATCTCATAATAATCATAATGCTATTTGCTCATTGAATTTTATTTAATTTCATATTTCAATAATTTTTATTGCAAACCTACTAGAGTATTAAAGAAACCTAAGTCATAATATTTAAAACAGATAACCTGGTAATAATAATAAAGTTTGATCATATTTATTAAGCTTATGTATAATAAATATAACCATTTGGGTATCCGTCTTGTTACTGTATCTTGATTTTAAATTGCAGTTCTAATTGTATTTTTTTTTTTTAAAAAGTTATCCTATTAAATAAATAATTTTTTTCCTGATTATTAATTACATTTAGTTTTCAACAAATGTCAAAACAAAAAAAACAACAAAAACAATTAGATTAGTAAATTCACAGCAAACAAACAAACATGTTTCCCACTGCTTCCAGATTATAAACAATTTTAAAAAATATAGATAACAAACAAAAAAAAGTAATAGTAATAACTGAAATATTTTAAAATGATATATTTTTTCCTTGTGCTTTTATTTGAATTCATATCAGTATTTTGTTTAATTATCATGTCAATAATTTAATGTGTCAGCAATAAAACACATTGACAACCCACATGCATGTGAAAGTGATGTAGTAGAGAAATATCGAGTTGTCTATTTGGTCATGAAGATTAAGATTTTTGATAATTCTAGACCATCTGATGAGTGAAGATTGTTTGGGAAATGCATGCATAGTGAGAGGGAGTGGTCTGGGTTTCTGTACTAATGGATGGTTGTGAAATTGAGATGAAGGTTGCACTGATATGAATATAAAAAAGCTTAAAATATCATATAATGTCTGTTTGTATAGTGATGTTTAAATTTATGAGATGTAAATAATAGTAAATGAAAACATGATTTTAAACAATTATTGAATGCTTGATTTTAATCTAAGTTTTTCAATATTTTTTTAAAAATAATCGTTGTTTTTTCACAAATTGCAAATGTAATTAATAAATCACCAATGACAATTTTCTAATGAACAAATTTTGTTTTTACATATTTTTGGATAAATTGGAAGTTTTTATCAATAGCATGAAGTGCCTTTTCATCATCTACTATATTATATAAAATAAAGATTCTACAAAATAGCAACCTGAAATAGTTATTTTACATTTGTAATATCAGCAATCAAACCTCAATTATTTACTTATTGGTGAATGAAGAAAAGTAAAGTTAATTAAAGATTAACTATGTATGAAAGCACTCCAATCAAGTTTAATTCTATGATTAATTTCATCCATTATATTTCCATCTGTATTAATAATCTGACCAAGGTATTTGTCACTGTTAACTTCTTCTAACTCATCATAATCAATCTTTATTTTCATATTTTGAGAAAATCTATTAAACATTACTTTAGTCTTTTTAACATTTATCTTTAGTCCTACTTTCATCTGATAACTCCTGCAACATTTCCTGTAGCTCTAAAGCATTATTTGCAAAAACAACTACATCATCTGCAAAATCTAAATGACTTAAATAATCTCCATTTATTTTTACTCATTTAGCTTCCCATTTTAATCCACAAAATACTTCTTGCAGCACTGCTGTAAAAAGTTTTGGAGATATGGAGTTATCCTGTCTTACTGCCTTTTCAATATTGATTTTCCTACTATCATCATGTAATCTAATTGTTGCTGTTGCATTTTTATAAATATTCTTTAAAATATGACAATATTCTGGATCTACACCTTGATGATCCAATGCTTTAATCACTGAAGAAATGTTTATAGAATCAAATGTCTTTTCATAGTCTACAAATCCTACGCATAATGGCAAATATTCATTTGTCCTTTCTATAATTTCTCTCAATACCTGGATATGATCTACTGTACTAAAACCACTTTTAAATCCAGCTTGTTCTCTTGGTTGGTGGAAATCCAGGGTTGGAGTACTTTTGGTAGAAATAACTTGATACTAAAAGGAAATATGCCTATCTGTTTGAAAAGGAAGGTTTTTAATAAATGTGTTTTGCCAGTTCTTACTTATGGATCTGAGACTTGGACACAATAGAAGAGCAATACACAGACTTCAGACCACTCAAAGAAATATGGAGAGATGCATGTTGGGAGTAACAAGAATGGATCGAAAATGCAATGTATGGGTAAGAGAACAAACAGTTGTTACTGACCTCATTGAAAAAATTAAAAGACTGAAGTGGAGTTGGGCTGGACATATTGTTAGAAGAGATGATAATAGATGGACAATTGAAATTTTAGACTGGATTCCAAGATATTGTAAAAGACCCAGAAAGAGACCACTTGTGAGATGGATGGTTGAAATAAGAAAGTGTGCAGGGGTGATGTGGTGAAGAGAAGCTAAAGATAGGAAAAGATGGATTGAACTTGGAGAGACCTTCATCCTGCAGTGGATTGATAATGGTTGATGATAATGTTGGTGATGATTTATGAAAGTAAATAAGATATATATGTTGATCCAAAAATAGATTAATAAATGGGAAAATGATTGAAAACAAATACATCAGATAAATATAAAATGATTACCTAATTAAAATACTAGAATGGTTGTTACTCAGGATCTTGTGAAATTTAACTACTGAAAATGATAGAATTGAGTTTCAATCCCAGAAAATTTAACTCATTGAATCCATCACGACTACTGTATTAAAACTTTTAGGGCAAAAAATAATTCAGTGATTAATAGCATTAGAATTATCAGGTTGATCTTCAACTCAATAATCTTTTACTTGCATTCCATCACTCTGCTGCCACTCTTATATATAAGCAATGATAGCGAACTGCTCATTAATTGATAAACTGTAAGAAAAATTGTATGTATGCAAATAAATTTTCATAATCATACTCATCGCAATTCTATCGTCAGTCATTTCTCTCTATTTTTAAATCCACATATTTAAAAACTGGGAATTATGGAAAATTCATTTTCAACTTTTTATCATTTGTCATTATCTATTTCCGTTTTTTTTTTATATATATAATTACTATTTGCAAATGAATGCTAACGATTTTGATAATGAATTAAGTCAAGCACAAAAAAATATAGATGAATAAAAATAGAATTAAGTATATTATTGTATCTCGTAAATATATAGAATAGATACAATAGTAAGCCGAGTAATGTTAATGTTGTTTTAATGTATACATATATGAGAGATTAAAATTATTTGTTTCGCTACTAGTTTGTGTTCTGTGAAACTAATCTTATTTGAATAATGGTTCTGATTATGTTTTCTTTTTTCAGCAATTATTACCTTTGAATAAATTTTTTAAATAAACGAATCCTCTGGGGGGGGTTATAATTAATGAAAAAAAAAGTCTACGAAAAACAGTTAGTGTAAAAGAACCATGACCTTTGGTGAGAAAATATGAAGTAGCAGCAAATGAAGAGATAAAGATCTGATCAGATTGTAAAGTGGACTACAAAGTGGACTATCACTCTGTTCCCTCCCTTCTCTCTACAATCCATAAATAGGAGCCACAACTTCTAAGTCTTATCACTAGGAACTGTCGCACACTGACAAACACTCTACTGAAAAAAAGTCAGGGGTGGGGTCTGAAGCTTAAGTAATGCTACAGAGATTGCGGCAGAGTTTGCATGTAGGGAGGAAAGGGAGGAACATTTCTACAGACCATGTTGCATGGTAGGTGAATTTTTGATAAATGAGGGACAGCACCTCTATCCTTTATAGAACAAATTTATCTACTGATTTTATTTGTCTAGCGTGTGAAAGAATGCAGCTGGCCTGGTTCCCAAGTCTTCATCAAATCAGAAAGAGGTGGGCAGTCTAAAGGAAATGACCATGCATAAAGCTGGAACAATAGGGGCAGGACCCTAATGATAGTAACACGTTGAAAACAATCAGTTTATTTTATTGTTGTTTATATTATAAAGAGCTGTAACTAATTATTATTTATTTCTAATAGCTTTGAAATATATAATTTACTTTTACAAAAATTGAAACAAATATTTTCATTATTAATTCCAATATATATATAAATGATCATAATTTTAAAACTTAGAATATTTGGAAGGAAATAAAATAAAAATAGTTGCCAATTTTAAATATAGAAATAATAAAAAAATTTTTTTGTAATATTGCAAATCATTCTTTGTTTTAATTTTAGTAAAGAGTTATCAACTTTTTGTGTTCTTTTGTTAAATCTGACATTTAAGAGGTCTGAATGGTTTATCTTACAATGCTTTTGAACCACAAGGATCTAGTAAAATAAAATAAAAACTAGGCTATTTGATATAAGCGGACAAGTTAATCTTAGTGAATAAAAAAACATGAAAAGTTATAACTGAAACACAGGTTTGTTATATACTTGTGTCTGAAAGTCTGTGCTCATATAGCCTATATATTACATATGAAAAGTTATATAAAAAAACAGATTATCTGTGGAATGAAATGATGGTTTGTAATTTTTTCCTAAGTTTAAAAATATATAAAGTATCTCATCTATAAAATGGTTTGTAGTAGGAATAATAATTAGATAGGTTAATAGATTTTGCTAATTAAAAATTAACTCTACTTTTTGTTTTGTTTTTACTGTACACTTCATTTCAATAAAAATTTTATTAACAATAAATAGTGATTACATACTAATAAAGGATAAATAAATGAATAAATTGTACAATAATATGATTATATAATGTTCTATATGTCATCTGGCTAGATTATGTTATGAGAGCACAATGTTATACTCTTATGTGGTTAGGTATAGTGAAGAGATTCAAAGAACTTGTTTAATGGTATTAGCATTTTTAATATAAACATGAATATTTTCTTTTATAAATGACTATTCTATAATGCTGGGTAGGTGTGAATTGATAATCAGGAAAAGGAAAGAGCAATTAAAGACCAGGTGTCAGCAAAGACTTTACTGGAGGCAAGGAGCTGGTCACGTTTCTTGATTTTTTTGAGCGTTTGATAGAACAATGGTATGATTTGTGGCGGGGGTAATTCCATGAGACTTTTGCATCTCACTATCCATATGGAATAAAGGACAAAGGTAGAAAGCCTTATTATTGAAAAAAAACCATTATGAATGGCATTTTCGAGTGAGAAAATCATATCAGGTCTTATGTTGGAATTGATTATAATTATATCTTTCAGAGTTTTAAGTCTTGGGCACCGGTGTATAATATGGTCTATGGTTTCATCTTCACGAGCACACAGACCACATATAGGGTCAATGCTGGTAAAACCTCTTCGGTGATAAAGAAACCAATTTGTGGGTAGCGCATTAAGATTTATTTTAATGATGAAGTCAAGGAATTTAGGTTCCAGACTCCATCTTTTGAAGTGTGTAATGAGTCTTTGGTTGGTTATTTTTAGGCTGGTTTTAATGGGTTGTTGATTATAGTTGATTAAATTGTATGCTTCCCATAAGGTGATTTTTGGTTAAGGTTAAAGGATATTATCGGGTTATAAAGTTGTAGTTGTTGTATTAGGGATGCTATCCATGAACTGGAAGAGGGTGGAGGACAATCTGTCGGTGTAACTTTTTTAATAATGTTAGAGTATCCGCAGGAGAGGATCAGATTATGTAGAGTGTTGTGGGTTTTCTGTAAAATGATTGCTTGTATAGAGTGGAATGACAGTCCATTGAACCTGCATGGTCGTTGGATACCTCGCAAGCTAATAGCAACTGTCCTTCCTCTCCAGAGAAGTTTGGTGCATAATCGGTTAATTTTATTTTGAAACTGTTTAGACATTTTAACGAATGGAAGATAATATGAGATTTTTGGCATTATGATCATGTTGAGGAGGCCAACCTTTCCATATAATGAAAGGTATACTCTAGAGAGTGAAGTGGTGATGGCTTCAGTTGAATGGAGGATTGCATCTTGAATCTCTCTTGCCATTGCAGTTGGAGTTTTGTAGATTGGAAAACCTAGGTATCTTTGGGGTTTTGCAGAAAAGGGAGAGTTAATTTGTTTACCAGACATTATCTTCCAGATGGAAGATTTGTTAAAATTTATTTGTAGGCCAAGTTTCGCTGTATTTCTGTTTAATATGTTCATGAGATTAGGAAGGTATTTAATGGTGGGAAGCACAACCATGATGTCATCAATATATGCAAATACATTGAAGCTTTTATTGAGAGAGGGAAGGAAAATTCCAGGGAGGTTTTTTTCTATATCCATCAGAAGAGGGTTGATGTATGCTGTGAAGAAAAGGGCACTGAGCGGGGATCCTTGAGGGATCGACTTGTATGGCTTGAAACCTGGTGTGATCTTGCCATCAAGAGAGAGAAAAATCTCTCTGTTGTTGAGCAGATTGCTGATCATCTGTACAATCCCAGCTGGAATGTCGCATTCCAACAGAATATCCAGAAGGATGTTTATCTGGACTGAATCAAATGCTGCCGCAACATCCAGCTGGACAGCAATAGGTTTTGATTTACGATGTCCTCTGATGTAATTGAACAGTGCAGTTACATTGGACATAGCATGCGAGGTTGATGATCCCTTTTTTCCGTATTGGTTTGACGAGATATGGCTAAGAATTTGAGTTTGGATTTGATCTTTAATGACTGACTCAATTATCTTGATAAGCAATGGGGTCATGGAAATTGGCCGTATACTGTTAATGTCGTTTAGTGGTTTTGCTTTTTTAATAAAAGGCACGAGTGCCACTGGGTAAAGATCTGTTATGTTTCTGTTGCCGGAGGCTAGGTGATCAATCATTTTTTTAATAATTGGCACAGTGAATTGACTGAGGTGTTTGAGAAGGAAATTTGGGATGCCATGAAGGCCAGGATGAACGCCATCAGAGAGAGATGTTATCTTCTTTTTGATTTGGGGAGCTCTGATGCCACACGATCTTCTTTTTGATTTGGGGAGCTCCATCTTTTTGCATTAATTGGCAGAATTGTTTGCTGATGTGCTGCATCATTGGAAAGCCAATAAGATTGGTTCCATTAGTATTAATGGATAAGGGAGTGATTTGTTTTTTATTGTATCCCAGTGCCCATCTGAGATAGTCTCTCGTCCAGCACTGTTGTTGTGCTAAGAAACATTTGGCTCTTCTGATGGATATATATTCTGCAAGGGACTTTTGCTTGATTTTGTAGAGATTTTTAAGGAAGATAATTTTTTCTGTATTTGTGAAAATTTTGCTGTGATGCTTGAAGTTGTATATTAATGTCTGTTAGGTCATTTAGAAGGCCATTAGGTCCTTTGATTTTCCTGGTGTGGTGATTTAATATGGACTGAAGTATTCCAATGAAGGAAAACCAGCCCTCCTCAGCAGGCAGAGAAAGGATGTTTATTTTCTGGAAAAGGATGTATGCCTCAGACACTATCGCTTCGGTCATATTTGATTGGGTGATCATGCGCATGGTTTTACCAGGTCCATCAATGGGTGTAGGGATTGCAATAGGTGTAAGTTGTAAGATTAGAGCCATATGATCAGAGAAAGCAACAGGGGCCAAGGCTGCATCAAGGTTGAAATGGAGGTCTGGGGTGTAGAAAACCAAATCAATCAGGGACTTTTTAGTTTTAGTATAGAAAGAGTAGGCTTCAGGAGGGAAGAAACCCTCTCCACACATTAATCTGTGATTTATTAGATGCAAAAATCTCTTGTTGAAGTCATTGTATGTAGTTTTAAAGTCTCCCAGAAGAATAGTAGGAGAGGCTCTGTTAGCGTTGATGGCATTTAGGATATGGATTATTTTTAGATATTGAGAGGTGTCTTTGGCTGTATATATATAAGCTATGATGATCGGATAACCCCAATAGTCTATTTCTATGACAATAATATTGGCATCTAGGAATAGAATACTAAAACTGTTTGGTGGTGTTGACTAGCTGAGAAGAATACCGACTCCACCTGAAGCAGAATGGCCTATGGAAAATCTAGTAAATCTGAGAGCTGAGAGAAGAGATAATATTTTATGATCAGTCTTATGGTGATATTTAGTTTCACCCATAAGAAGTATATGAGGGGAGCAGAGTGAGAGCCAGTTTTTAATAGCTAGAACTCTATCAATTGAGTTGATGCCGCGAATGTTAATGCCAGCAATTTTGCAGAACATGATAGATTAATCCAAACCGTCCTCAGCAAAGTGTACCAAGTCAATGTGGGACATCTCCATGTTAATGAGTTCTGATGTTGTTTGGAAATCAGAGTCTTGTGATTGAACTTGTGGATGGATTGGTGATATATTTGTTGGTTGAGGAAACGCATCCATGAAGTCTTCGGTGTCTGATGAAGTAGTGTAATCTGTCTGAGATTCGTCAGATGGATCAATGGTATCGATGGTTATAGGATCCATGGTTTTCCTCTTTTTTTCTATGGATTTGTGAAGCTTTGTGCTGGATATATCTGAAATTTGTTTGCTAGCGGGTGGTGGTGAATAATGTATTGGATGGGAGCTGGCATCATCAGAGCTTGATTTATCTGAGTGAATTGATTTTCTTTTAATTTTCTTATTTGTATTTTGGGTATTTGTTGTGATGGTTTTGGGTTTTTTTTTAAGTTTAGTAGTGTTGTTTTCTTTTTCCTGTACTTTTGATGAAAGTGTTTTTTTATTGTTATAAGAATTTGGTTTAAATTTTAGATCTGAGTCATTTTCGGTTTGCTGTGACTGTTGTGAAACATTAATTATGCTGACTTTCGGGTTGAGTGTTTGATAAGTCTTTTCATCTGGATGGTTGATTACTGCAGGCATTGAAGAATTGAGGACAGTTTGTGGATCACTTTGTTTAGGTTTATTAGACTTAGCTGGCCCGAATGATGATGAATCATTGGTTTTAAGCTGGGTGGGAGTTGTTGTAGATGAATTGTTTTGAAATTTTTTAAGTGTATTTTCTTCATCGCCTGGGTTTTCCTTGCTCTCGTTAGATGGTTTGGTCATATTGTCTTCTTTTGTAGAAAGAGTTTGGCCTAGCATTGTTTCTCGGGGATTAGTACAATATGTATCTAATGAATGATCTTGAGTATTATTGGTTTGAGAGATTGGTTTAGTAGCAGTATATGTTATTGCTTGGTTCTCTGATTCACTACTATTAGTGTAGAGGTTGGTGTTTGTTCTTTCTTGAAGATTTTCATTTTGAAAGATAGGTTTGGATGTGAAAGGGTTTGTTGGAGGATTTATTTGAGTCAGATTGTCTAGGTTTGTGAGGTTGCTGTTTGAATTAGTCCCATGTGGTGATTGTCTATTTAAGGATGTGATAGCTGTATTAATAGGTCTATCAGGGCATCTGTGAACTTTATTCTTTTTAATACCACAGTGTATGCATATTCTTGCTGCACAATCTTTAATAAGGTGTGTTCTTTGAAGGCAGAAGAAACATTGTGGCTGTACTCCCCTGAAGGTCAAAACCATAGGAGAGCCTCTTGCAGTAATAATGGTGGGTATGTCAGTGGGTATAATGTTTTCCTTTAAAGTAAGTGTGAAGACAACTGTATTGGACAGAATTTGATCTTCGAAGTGAGGGTTTAGTAGGTGTTTAAATTTACTAACTGAACCATAATTAATAAGGATGTCTTGTAGTTCTTGTTCTTTCAAATGGGCAAGGCAGTTTTGAATTCTGCCAGATAGTGTGACTGGACGGTTCATATCTATGGAGCAAAGTATATAATTTCCCAAAGATCGGTAGTTATTTTTAAAGTTCATACGGTCCGCCCACGTTTTAAACTCAACGATAACATAGTGCTCATTGGGATGATTAAGGATCATGTGAATGCCTCTGCCTAATTGATTTTGATTGATTAGACTGTATAATTGTTCTAGAGGGAACTTATATAACGCACATTGTTGATTTGTTATGGCTAAGATTAACGACTTATCGCTGTAGTAGTTTGTAAACGATTTATACAGAGTGTTGGGAATCGTTTTGTTGAACTCGTTATTTATTTTTAGGAACATGTCATCATTAAGATCGTTTATATTAAATGAGACATTTTCCAGAGTGTTTGATTCTTGTTCTGTGTCTAATTCTGAAATATTCAAATATAGTTCATTGAAATTATCGGCCTTAATATTTTCGGAGATGCTCTCAGAATTTTTAGACCTTACGATATTTGCGTACGTAGTGGAATTTTTCAATATTGGAAATGAGGAAATTGGTTTAGATTGCAAGTTGGCTGATGTAGCAATGGATTGTTCTGTGCTATAATCTTTGTTTGTTTTGGAATGAGGTTTATTAGTTTTAAAATTTATTTCTTCTTTTTGATTTTTAAATTTACTGTTGACAAACTGTAATGTGACAGCGCTGGTTTTGTCGACCTCTAGTGGAAAAGTTTTAACTTTAAAAAATTCGCCGATATCATCTTGTTGGAAATTTTGTCTGTTATTTTCAGATATGGTTTTCGGGGTATTATAGGGCAAAGAAAATTGCTCATTAGAGTCTTCTGTGGGAGCGTAAAATCTTCGGAGAGGAGATGATTGGTTTTTGCTTGTATTGTTAAGGATTTCAATAGTTTCGCTTGATGAGATATTTATGCTATTGTTTATATTAGGGGTAAGTTGAATATTTTCTAAACTTTTGTTGATATTTGCGATGGTGTTTTCATTTGATTTATTGGTTTGTGGGTTTTTATTTGTAGTAGAAGTTAGTTTAGTTGCATTTAGATTAGATCTAAGGCTATAATATTTACGACCGATGGCTGCATTGCTAGGTTGAATGCTGAGATCAGGGTTAACATTAATTTGAGAGTTATCGATTATATTATCACTTTCCATAATAAATAATGTTTAAAACCAACTTACCTTGAATAAAAGACGTAAAGGTAAGGGGACAATCGTCCCTGTCTTCTTGAAACTGAATCGCTAAGGGACGCTTTTAATAAGACCAGTTGCAAAGATGGCTGCCAAAAGCGGAAGTGTTTTTACTGTACACTTAACCTAAAAATAAACTCTTTTTCTAAATAAAATTTCTATCATTTTTAAAGCAGTTTTTGATTGATTGGAAATGATTATTAAAAATAAACACACACATTCAGAAAATGTTGTTCTTTGAATTTTTTGTAGTAGATTTAATAAAGGCAATCCCATATAAGTTTTAAAAGCAAAATAACTTGAAATTATTTTTCTTATAAACCAAGTTTGATTTTTCTAATCATGCCATGCCACTATTTCATGAAAAGTCTTACCTGTAATCCTTTAATAATATCTTGTTATTTTATTTACCTTGCAATAAATAATGCTAAGAATAATATATATATATGCCATGAGAAGGGAGAAAAAAATATTTGTCATACAAACTGCTTCAGTTCAAATTCATAATTAGCAAGATGTCACTACACTTTAAATTTAAAATTAGATCTTTTCAGAACTTTATTTTTTCTTAAAATTAATGATGCTAAATATTGCTAAATTATTACAACCATGTGATTGTGTAATTTTAGCTATCTCTTAAATCCACTTTTAATGCAGTAAATACTGGTTTATTTCATTAATAAAACTTTGTACAATTTTGAAAGTCATTAAAATCGTAACAGAAGATTATTATTTTCTGAAATTATTGTCATTATATCATTTTTGTAGAACTTTTTGTTAAATCCAGTCTTCAAGTCATTGATACTAAACCACAAATAATTTTATTCTCACATAATTTAAGTCTTATATAGAAAATTAATTAAATGACTAAACTCTTTTTATTTCTAGTGTTAACACATTTGTATTATTAATATCATAGTTTAATGAAGCAACTTGGTCTCTATTAAAGAATTAACAAACAATTTAGGTTATTTAACTAAATATTATTCATTTGGTAGCTTTTATAGTAAAAGAGCACATAATTTTCTTAACCATCATTTTTGTCCACTATTTTCAAGCAGTTCAAACTTGCCATGACTTGAGTAATTAAAAACATTAAATATTTTTTATTTGATTATTCTATCTATGGGGTTTTTTTTTTGCATTTACAAATTTTGTAAACTAAACATATGCAAACCTAATCATTCCTTTGACAAAATAATTTTCATGGCTACCATTATAATGTTTGTTATTAATATACCTTCATCAGCCTCTTCTACTGTCTTTATTCAATTCATGATATTTTTCAGTGAAATTAGATTACATTATCATCTCTTATTATTCTGGCCTTTTAATATTTTTTTTTTTTTTTTTAAAGAAAGAATAGTACCAACAGGGTCACATGATTTTTTCATACACTGTTAAGTTTTCAAGAGCAATCTTCTTCACTTTATTTTATAGTGTAAATAATTTTCCAAAAGGTGAAATTCATTTTTTTCTTGTGCTTCTAAATGTAGCAAGAATTGATCATTTTTTCACTTTAGCACAATTTTATCTGTATCACTTTAAAATAGCATTTAGATGGGTATTTATCTGATAGCAGTGATCAATTGTCACTAAACAAAAAAACAATAGAGATATTGTCTTTTTTTTTTCATCACAGGAATGCTAATTAGTGGTTTCCAAAATGGGTAGCTTTTTAAAGTGGTGAAGTTCTGTTATATAAAATATTTATTATCAAAGAAATTTTAACTAAGAATTCTGATATTATACTACATGTATACAGCTTATGAAAATGATGTAAACTATTTAGTTTTTTAACATTCTAAAAGTCATTCTAAAACTATATGGCATGATCTTTTCTTTAAATAATATCTGGTATCTTTGCATTAACTATATATAATAAACATTGTAGTAGATGATACTTATCTGATTTAGTATAACTGTTTTGTATATGAGAGAAGGTTGATACAGAAGGAGAG
Organism: Epiperipatus broadwayi; assembly: GCA_028023455.1. Classification (NCBI taxonomy): domain Eukaryota; kingdom Metazoa; phylum Onychophora; class Udeonychophora; order Euonychophora; family Peripatidae; genus Epiperipatus; species Epiperipatus broadwayi. Next base: position 2,142,201 of record JAQFVV010006242.1, on the reverse strand, counting down.
CTTTAATAGTTTTTTATGACAATGATATAGCAATTATTATAAATAATTAATCTAAAATAAGTTATCTTTCAAGATTATTAACAGAATAACAAATTGAATATATACTTCATAATGAAAATAGAGGTTTTTCACTAATTGATAACAATGTTTAAAAAATGATTGGTGGATTAAAGTTGCAAAGAAAATTCAGACATTTGCTTACTATGACCATTTTTTGACACATTAAAAGGAACATGTAAACTAGAAAAGTTATCATAATTCTATTAAATCCATTGATAAGCATTCTCTTATAGTCGAGCGTTGTTAGCCGAGAGGTCATCGCAGCCGCTTTGCAAGCAAGTAGTTGGTTGCAGACGGTTGTGGGTTCGCGTCCCGGCCGATGCTATGACATATGAAAAAAAAAAACATTCTCTTATATAATGTCAAAGACATTTTGAATTAATGGAGGATGTATTTTGATCATTTTTTTGATTAATAATACAAGAATTTAGGTGATGATCTTTAATGATATATTTATTACACATATTTGTTTAGATTTGGACAAAACATTCATCTTAATTAAGGTAGATAAATAGTTTTCTATAATATTAAGAATTGAAAAACTGTAGGTCTTAATGAGATAACTAGAAAAGTTTTAAAAGCATAATAGAACTTTAAAAATATTGGAATTTTTAAAAATATATTATGCCACAGAGCTTTATTGTTCTAATATTTAGAAATACAAAAATGAAGTCAAGTGTCATTAAGAATCACTGAATATCATTGTTATCCCTATAGTGAAGATTCTTCCAAAAATTTTGTTAAATAAGTTGGTTCCAGTCAGAAATTAATGATTGAAAAAAATAATAATAGTTTTTGAGAATCAAGACAAATGTAAACAAAAATGTCAGGTATGAAGGTTTGGTTTATGTATAGCTTTTATTCCTTTGATTAGAGATATCTTGTTTGTAGTTTTTAGGACAGTGATTTAGGAGAACCATTTATTATCAGCTTCATAAAGCAAGCATCGAGATATGATAAAAGTTTGATAATGAAATTTTAAAATTTCAAGGATTAAAAGCAAAAATAAGAACTTTTGTCTATTTGACTTCTGCATTTATAATATAATGATGATTGTGTTATTCTGCATAATCAAAATGGTACATTTAGAATGTTGTATATTAAATGCAATATATGAAAACTTTGATTTAATAATTAACATTCAAACCTGAAATCCATTGTTAGGCAGTAATAGAAAAAAATGTTTGGACAATTATTAATTTAAAAATATGAGATTTCATAATATTTTTTTAATTAGAAAAGCCATTTTTCATATATAAAAGAAGTTTTAAAATGATATGTTAGTTCTAAAAATATTGGATTTTTAAAAAAGGAATATATAGTTCCATGCTGCCTGATCTTAAAGATGCTTCTATTATTCCAATTTTAAAAACAAAGAGAATAGACATGATTAAGTAATTATTATGGAATATCATTATTATCCACTATAGTAAAGGTATTTTCAAGGATTTTGATAATAAGTTGCTTCCAGTCATAGTGGATGGTTATCAGAAATTCACTGTGATAGAAGAACTACTGGTGGTGATTGATAAACATTTGTAAAACTTTTCCCAGAGCATGAATACTGATGACAATCATCCAAACTTAAATAAAAATGATAGCACAACACAGGTTAATAAAATGTCTCATCTAGTTGTTTTGGATAATTGAATTAATATATTTACAAAATAATAGTGAAACCTTTTTAAATACATGTTAGACTTAGAACTTTATTAATTAATAATGTTACTAGTCTTCTTTAACATATAACATATATTTTATATATACTTAGTTCATTATATAATAATATAATCAAACATACAAACATTTCACACATAATAAATAGCATTTTAAACTCAGCACATTCTGCTTGAAATCTTGATTGATAAATATTTATTTGTTTGATTCAAAGAATTTTGTTTATTTAAAATTACTGCATTAATATTTATATAAATATTTTTTAATTATTAATATATATTTTTATAGATTAAAAATAAACTTCCTTAGTTTCTCTCTCAAAAGTAAATAATATAATAAACAGCCACTCCAAAATGAGGATGATAATTCCAACTCCAAAAGATAAGAAAAGAAAGGAGAATAAAAAAGACTACTTTGAAAATGACTTTTACAGTGATTATACAATCCAATCTGTGAATGACAAATATGTCCACATAACATGTTGATGCAATTTTCTACTTACTTGTTAATTTATGATGTTGCCTTTTAATTTCTTCAGCAGAAAACTTTTATTTCTGAAATACTTCAACACCATGAATAATTGCAGTTCTTCAGTGCATTCTATTCTCTACCATGTCTTCCCAATCAACACAATTGGCATTGCACTTTTTTAGAATATCTTTGAGATAATCCTTATAATGGAGATGGGGTCTATTTCTCCTCTAAACCCATGTTCAATTTCAACATAAAACCCTCTTTTAATAAATCTTTTATTGTTTATTTGTTTTACATGTCTAATCTGACGATCTGATTTTACAATAATGGACAGAATAGTATCACATCCTGCAAGCTGAAAAACATAATGATTGATTTAGGATCTTGCCATTGTATTTTTAAAATTTTATGGAGCATCCTTAAATAAAATTTTACTAATAGTTTTGTATTGGGCTGATGGGGTGCCCAAGTTTCACATACATACAATAAATTAAGTATATATGCTATCTTTTAAGCAGAGGCAGCACATTGGAGTCTGTGGTGAATCTCAACATCTAAGCCCACTGTAATATCCGCACTTACGACTGTGCCAAGGTTAAAACTGCAAGTCATACTGTGCGGTCAGCAAATAACGTTATACAATTCCCACGCTGTTCTTTTCCAACGAGTGCTCTCCAACGAATGCCTTGCTCTGCAACGAATGCTTTTACTCTGCAACTAATGCTCTGCTCTGCAACTAATGCCCTTCTCTGCAACTAATGCCCTTCTCTGCAACTAATGCTCTTCTTGCAACTAATGCTCTTCTCTGCTGCGGTGTCTTTCAGCTACACCCATGAACTACATTTTCACTGGGTGTGCTAGTCATTTACCGCCAGCACTGACGCGCGAGATATCTTTGCTGATGTTAAACAGACGTCTCTCCAATACTGCTCGCTACTCACTACTGCCTGACTGCTCTCTACTGGAGTTGTCCTCTAATTGCTGCTAGATGTTACACCATCTTCTATTCGCTCTCTGACAACTGCAATGATCTCAATCAATGCACTGACCAATAAGGTAACGTCTCTTATCTAGAAGCATTTGTAATTAGCAAATACCTCTAGGAATTGTCGATCGCCATTACGTCAATGCACTAATTAAATTCCTCAGCTATCAGAGCATGATCTAAAAACAGCCTTACGAATAAATTCTAGTTTTTCTGGAGTGCACAAAAATGACTGCCATTTTTACAAACACTACACACCTCCCTCCACTCCAGAAAAACCCTTGTTGCTATTCCTTTCCTGTAATTTCACTAAGAAATGTACGATTTAACTCTGCTGCCGAAACTTTTTCGCCAGTAACCTTCAATGGTGACTGCGCAAGCGTTTTATTTCCGAACTTTTCACTTCCGTTGTTAACGTTACTAATTGGGATTGACATTTTCACCTGGTTTCTCTGTCTATGACTAAACTTGTAGTTCAACGTATTCGCTACTCCCAGGTTCCAAATGCAACTGTGCCATTGTAATATCCGCACCTATGACTGTGCCAAGGTTAAAACTGCAAGTCATACTGTGTGATCAGCAAATAACGTTATACAATCCCACGCTGTTCTTTTCCAACGAGTGCCTTGCTCTGCAACGAATGCTTTTACTCTGCAACTAATGCTCTGCTCTGCAACTAATGCCCTTCTCTGCAACTAATGCCCTTCTCTGCAACTAGTGCTCTTCTTGCAACTAATGCTCTTCTTGCAACTAATGCTCTTCTTGCAACTAATACTCTTCTTGCAACTAAGGCTCTTCTCTGCTGCGGTGTCTTTCAGCTACACCCGTGAACTACATTTTCACTGGGTGTGCTAGTCATTTACCGCCAGCACTGACGTGCGAGATATCTTTGCTGATGTTAAACAGACATCTCTCCAATGCTGCTCGCTACTCACTACTGCCTGACTGCTCTCTATTGGAGTTGTCCTCTAATTGCTGCTACATGTTACACCGTCTTCTATTTGCTCTCTGACAACTGCAACAATCTCAATCAATGCACTGACCAATAAGGTAACGTCTCTTATCTAGAAGCATTTGTAATTAGCAAATACCTCTAGGAATTGTCGATCGCCATTACGTCAATGCACTAATTAAATTCCTCAGCTATCAGAGTGCGATCTAAAAACAGCCTTACGAATAAATTCCAGTTTTTCTGGAGTGCACAAAAATGTCTGCCATTTTTACAAACACTACACCCACCATTCTACTTATAAAAATATTCAGGATTTTAAATTGAGTTATATTTTCAAGTAAATGCCCATCTAAGCTGAGTTCCTGTGGACTTTTCTTCCATCACTGGCTGATAAAGAACTTATTAACATTAATTAAATCTCAATAGTATAAACTCTTTTTATACAATTTTGTATTCTACCAAACTGGTACTGTTCAAGTTAATATGAAAGGGTAAAATAAACTAATAAGAAAATCTTAAAAATGCTATAAACCAGCTTTTGGAAGATTACTGACGGAATCATAGTGCTGAATAGAATAACACAAAAGACAGAATACCTTTTGAATACTCTCCACAGGTCATACATAAAATTTCACGCTCTGCCCCATCCTGTAGCTCTGTGTATTATGGTGAATCTTGCACCAATAGATCAATGAGAGTCACCCTGCATATGTATTCATATAATAAAACAAAATTAAATTGAGAATATAAATCAATCTTTTTTTGATCATGAGTTGGCTATGGGTATCTTTTCTTTCTCCAATGTAATAACAATATGTGCCAAGAGGGATGATAGGAAAGGAAAATATAAAGAGGCTTTGGCTATTGTAAAGGATCCTCATTCCACCAATAGAAAAGAGTCATGTGTCTCATCAAAAAAGTGGAACATTTAATTTACATACTGGGCCTGATTTGCATATTGGTCTTCATGAATATATATGCATATTTTTGATGATGCAGTTCTATTCAGCATTATGATTTTTGCAGTAATCTTCCAAAAACTGGCTTAGAGCTTTTAAATCATAACTTGAAGGAGGGTGATTTACTCCCTTTATTTCATATATATTGAGTTATGTTTAATTTAAAATTGGCTTTCTTATTAGTTTATTTTACTTGAACAGTGCATGTAAAACAACATTAAGAATGTTTGGTAAATCATCTTTTGAACTGCAAAAATATCATAATACAGAATCCAAGAAGATGAAGTTGTTCTTTTTAACTGATTCAAATTAAAAATTCAATCATCAAACCTGTATTGTATCTTGATCCCTGTCTCATTAGTTTGTCTATAAGTAATTCCAAAGACCACTGTCATAAAAATTGAAAACAAAATTGGAACAAGTACACATCCTTGTTTAACACCAGTTATCATTTTAATTGCCTCAGATTTTTTCACCTGTAGTAATAACAACTTCCTCACAATCCATCATATAGAAGCTATATAATATGAATAAATTTTGGTGGACAATCAACTAATTTCAAACAATATCACAAACATATCCTATTAATTGAATCAAATGCCTTGATCAAAACAATAAAATCAATATATAAATCATTCCTTTGTTTCTGACATTTTTTTTGTATTTAACTTGGCAACAAAAATCATACTTATAGTGCTTCTTGTCCCTAAAACAATATGAGTTTCTGATAATTATTCATCCATAACTGGAAGCAATCTATTCAACAAAATTCTTGAAAATACTTTTGTTGTAATGGATAATAATGCTATTCCACAATAATTATAGCTATTTTGCTTATTTCCTTTGATTTAAAATTTTGAAATAATTAAAACATCCTTAAGATTGGATTGCACAACTTCATAGGTCAGTTATTCTTAAAAAAATTCTATATTTTTGAAGCCCATATATCATAATCATATTTTAAAACTTCTCCAGGTATTTTATCAGGATGGGCAGCCTTTCCATTTTTAAGATTACAAAAAGTTGTTTTGATTTCATTATGTTGAATATCTTTGTCCAAGTCTAAATGAGTTAGATAACATGGATATATCATTAAAAGTCATCATATTAAAGTTTAAATCTGTGCTAGAGAAAATCTCTAGTTTAATAAATGATTGGTAATAATCATTATGTGTTTATAAAAATGAGACAATTTGCTCTACATAAATTATCTTCATGTAATAAAGATGTATATGAGAGATGATGACCTGGCCCAACTGATGAGTGCTGGTTCAGCACGAAATGCATCTTGGGGGTTATTTGTCTTTTATTATATCTTTATTTATATGAAATTACTTATGAAATAAAAAAGAATGGAGAAATATGGAAGTTGTCTATCAATTCTTGTATCATTATTTGAAAGATGATTAATATAGTCTTTCCACCTTTCAAAATATCATTATCATGTTGTAAGAGAGGACCATTTCTAGATTTAATGGCATTGTAATACCATTTCTCAAGTTTATATATTGGTTTAAATGCATCAAAAAGGATCTAGAATGACTGTGATCACCAAATTTCCTTTATCTTTTTGTAAGTTTTAATCTTCCAATCATTTTTAAGTCTTCTTATCCATCATTGAACTTCTGCCTTCAGATTGTTATAAGTTCCACATTTTTAAAAAATTAAATCATTAATAATATGATCATTGTTAATAAACCAGTCATGATTCTTCTTTTTAATGAACCCAAGAACAATTTACTTATATCGGTAACACACACTTTAAGAGAATTCCATGCTTTATTAATATGACAATTCTGAAGATGTAAATTAGCAATTTTAGTGTTTAAGAGCTAATAAAATTTAGTATATAGATTCTTTTAAAGAATGAACATCAATTTTTTGTGAATATGATTGGAATAATATCTATTTTTTAATGCAACTATTATTTTAATCTTAGAGCATACTAATGCATGATCTGTCCATTAATCTCTACTTGTGTTTGTATAATGTGAACTTCTTTTTAATTTGACTCTTAACAATAATATAATCTATTAAATGTCATTGTTTTGAGTGTGGATCATTTTTGTCCTTTGAAGTGGACTTTCTGCCTAAATAAAGTGTTTGTGATAGTCAATCTATATGTAAAGCATTAAAGTCACCAAGAAGAAAATTTTGATCTTGTAATGGTATTGCTGTAATATTGCTATCCATCAAGGAATAAACCTTTTTTCTCTGATTTCTTTGAATCTAAAGTTGTGCAGGCACTGATAAAATGAGTTCTAGTACTATTATGCAAGACAAGTTTTAATATCATTAATCTTTCATTGATACAATAAAGAATTCCAGTAATAAAAGATACTAAATTAGATTTTACAGCAAATCCAATACCATGCAGTCTTTTTTCGCTGACTGACCTATCTTTCCAATAAAACTTGTATCCAGCCATCTGCTCTAATAAACTTGTTTCTCTTTGGGAAATGAGTTCCACTAAGAGCAGCTATACCAATCATAAATCTTGACAATTGTTTATCTCCAAGTAGTCCTCTGTTCTGGTCTTGAAGACTTTATATCAAGTAAAGTTATCATCATCCATGTGCATATATTTAAAAAAAATTATATTTATATTTGTTATACTTACCTTTAACACTTCCACTTACTACACCACTATTACTGATATTATTCTTACTATTATTATTATTTCTACTGCTGAAATTAGTAATCCCCAGGCATGACAACCAAGCTAGACTGTGTGAGACAGGCCATTTTTACACATCTTCTAGGCCTTTCCACTTACAGAGTAGGTAAAGGGATCTCTAATCACAGCTGCTTAAACATATAATCTTTACTATTTGAAATTCTTATCTCATTTAAATCTAGTTCAAAACTGACTCATTAGTGATTTTACTGCCTCAAGGAAAAATCACATCTAAGGATTATTTGTATCATAAGACTGTCCCTGTCTTTACTTTATTAATTCTCAAGGGCTTGAACTAAAAAAAAAAGAGAAGAAAATAAGAATATTGGAGTCAGAAATGTTGTTGCACAAACACATAATTCCATTGTCAGTTATTATAAGGTGATCAATGGCATGAGACATTAATAATGGCCAGGCCCTACAACAACTTAAGTGACCAAAGAAGAAAAAATGGGAGACAGAAAAAGCTATTTGTATTGAAATAGTATCTAGTCTTTGATTAACCAACATTCTATCCTACAATGCAGCAGGAACTCTTGGGTAAGCACTGTTTATTTGATATTCGCAGTTGGTTTTCATGTCTAAAGGCCATTCCACTATTCTCCACCTGTAGCCAGAGTCAGTACTGATCCCAAAAATAAATAAGTAAGTCAGTTTCTTAAATAGATTTTGTATATTTATATATGTTTAATATTTCAGGTATTTAATCTGGAGTATATATTTTCTAGTTGCACAGCAGTTCATTAATATCCTCAGAATATTGAATTTTTGTTTATGCTAGTCTAAAATCAGATTTGATTTTATATCCTGGTGATTGATTTATAATTAACATTTTATATCAAGATGCAGACTTTCTAAATTTTTTTAATTGCTTGATCATGATTGGAATCACTTCTGATCATAATTTTTACTATCAGTAAAGTAGACAACATAATCTCAGGTAAAGAAATGTACATCTGCTTGGGCATTATTTTCCAGATTAAAAAGAATAGCATATATTTATCTTTGAGGAACTACATTATAATTGGTGACAAATAATACACTTATTTTGGAAAATTATCACATCATGTCTCTAATTGCCATGTTGTTTAAATTTTTCCTTAAACTGGATATGCCCTGATAAGTTTTTATTATAATTAAGAAATAAAGGATTTTTATATGAATGTAAATCAGACCAAATAACATTTTAAAATGATGACAAAAATGAGAGAGACTCATATATGTAGTAGTCACCAAAAAACTATATATTATGAATTCTTTTTTTTTTTTTTTTTTTTGAGAAAAATAGTAAACAGAAATGGGCATAGAAACATTCAAATGAAGGCACAACAGAATTAGATTATTTTCAAGTAAAATGCATTTTAATATTGTAATATTTTTATAGATTCAGCATAGAAAGTGATCATTGATTAGTAAGATATTAGATACATGTTAATGCAAAACTAGAATTAAAAACTAAAAAAAAAATCAGTATTGATATTTTTAACCTTCAAAAACATTTCATTTAGTGTAAACTAGAATTCACAAATCATTTTAAAATATTAACAGATTTTGAAATTGGTCCATACTTGACTGAAATCAATAGAAAGATAACTGATATGCAAAGATAGTAGCTGGAATAACAAGTTTTCTATTGAGATAATATATGAAAATTTTTTTAAAAAAATGATCTAGTGAGAAGAATTGAATGTCAAGAGTTTTATAAAATGGTGTAGAAAAGAATTAATAATGATATAAGAAAATATAATTGTCAATTGGCAAGTGAAACTATAGAAAAAAATAAATATTTCAAAAACATAAAACAACATCTTGGTATTTTAAGGAAAGTTTTTGCAATAATAAGAAAATCTGAAACTGTTACTAAAAAGAAAAAGATGATATCATGAAATATATAGAAGAGTTTTATAAGTTATTAGTAATAGAAAACTAGAAAATTAAATATTCCTTACAATGTTCTATATCTGCATTGCCAAATATTTTAACTGAAGAGGCATGACATGAAATTAAATCTATAAAAAAGGAAGAATTCCAGATTATGTAATTATTAATAATATTTTAAAAAGAGCAGGTCAAAAAATAGAAAAATTATTGACAAAATTATATATCAAATGTCTAAATGATAATAATATACCAAATGTTGTTAAAATGTGATGGTAATTTGTTATTTATAAAGATAAGAAAGATTAGAAATTACAACCCTATCAATCTTCTATCATTTTTATACAAAATCTTTACTATTAATAGTTACTACTTATCTACAGTGAACTTTGATTCTAATCAATTAAAAAAACAAAAAAGGAGTTAAAAGTAATTTTAGCACAGTAGATAGTTTTCAAATATTGAGAGAAGTTATAGAAAAGGTCCAGGAAGATAAGTTGTCATTATTCTTTTGATTTGTGGATTATGAAAAGGCATTTGATTCTATAAAAATTTTCAGTTATTAAAGCTTGGACTATCAAGATATAAATTCATGATTTTTCTCTTTTTTTTTTTTTTTTTGGAGAATTTTATTAAAATTCAACAACAGCGATTATATTATATAATGATATTGTCAAAATTAACATTGAAAAGGTTGTATGATAGAGTGATTTTATATCACCAAACTTTTTACTATAGTTGTACAAGAATTATTTTGTAGATTAAAATGGAAAGTTAAAGGAATAAAAGAAAATAGAGATTATTTAAATCATTTAGATTTTATAAATGATGTGGTTGTTTTTGCAAGTAGTGCTTCAGAGTTTCAGGAAATGTTACAAGAATTATTAGATGAAAGTAAGAAAGTAGGATGAAAGATAAATACTGAAAAAACTAATGTTCAGTGGCTTTTCTCAGAAAAAGAAAATAATGATTGATAATCACAAATTAGAAAAAGTTAATAACTTTCAATACCATGATTAGATTATTAATATATAAGGAAACATAATAAATAAAACTAATCATAGAATTAAATTTGGATGGAATCATTTTTATTGATATAACTTAATATTAAAAGGAAATATGCTTATAAGGTATGAAAATAAATATTTTTTATAATAGATGTTATGATTAGTTTTTACTTAGATATCTGAGTTGGTCACTTAACAATAGAACAATATAGAGATTTAAAACCACTGAATGAGTACAAAGATATGTATATTTGGAATAACAAGAAATAATTGAAAACAAAATTCTTGAGTGAGAGCAAACGGGTATTACTGATATCATTGAAAGAATTAGGAGATTGAATTGGAGCTAGGCAGGATAAATTACTAATCGATGACAAGAGAGTTCAAATTTTAATTTGGATCCCAAGAGATTATAAAAACTTTAAAAAGAAACCCCATGTGAGATGGATGAACAAAAAGGGAAATTTGTTGGTATAATGTAGGGAAGAGAGCTAGGGATTAGAAAACTGGATTAAATTTGAAAAGACTTTTATCTTGCTATGAATCAATAATGATTAAAAATAATGATGTTGATAATGATGTGAAACTTATATACATAGTTTTAATATGTTATTATTGTTACTATTACTGCTACCTTTAATTATGCTTTAAATAAATGTCATTTCCTGGGATTATGTGAATAACATTTTTTTATAATATATTTAATTTTTCGTACATTTTAAAAAAATACAAAAAAATATGCAAGTTTCAAGCATATGTCTGCTAATGGAGAAAACCTAAGGAATCAATATGATTCAAAACATTTTTATTGGAATAGCAAATAAATGTGTGTAGGTATTTACAAATCAAGCACGTATAATGAAAATTTGAACACTTGTGGTTATGTACATATTAATATAATACATTAATCGCATACAAAAAGCTAATATTGTTTATTTATAAAATAATAATGAAAAACCCATATGATCTCACTGCATGGGCTTTGGGGGGGGGGGGGATTAGACTTCAATTTTATTATTATCACTAATAAAATTGACATATAGTATATAATTTTATTTATACACAGTGTAGATCAAAGTAAAGTGAAAATTGAATTTGTGGAAGGAACTAAATTCATTAAGTTCTAAAAACTAATATATTATATAAATATTTAAGTTCTTTAGTAATGTAACATTTTATTAAAAAATAATAATATTCTTTATTTATTTAAGATATGAAGTTTTCCAAAATTATAAATTACATATAAATAATAATAATCATAAATAACTTTGAGGGCGTTTCTTATAAGTAATTCATAAGATAAATTAATAAAATATTATTTGTTGATTATATTGGAAAACTTATAAATAATAAAAAATCAAGTAAATTAAAATTATGAAAAGTTTTATTTTTAATTTTGTAATATAAAATAAGACTCATTAATTTAGATTAAATTAAAATTTATTGATTTTTTTCAAGTAAGTAGTCATATTATGATATAAACCTGAATAATTTTAATAAATCAAATTTTTTAACTTAAATAATAATTGACAACAAATAAATCAATTTATATTAATGTTCAGCTCTTAAGGAAAATTTGTTTGTAACTATTATTGTTTTAATAGTTTATATACATAGAAATTATTTTTATTCTGGTTTGTTGGTATCAGCAAAATAATTTTTAAATTATATATGAATACTTTATTAAAAATTCATATTATACATTTACATGAAATATATATGTTTATATAAATTAAATTAAAAATTAATTAAATTAAAAATCTAGATTGAAATATTGAGTAGATCTTTCTAGCATTCTTTTTATTTCAAGACTTATGATATAACAGTTTTCTATAAGTATAATTTTTATTATATATCTATTGTTCTTTCCTTTACTATAACTTGAATTCAATTATCTTGTTTACAATCACATGTATACATATATCCAGTCTCCTGCATATGAATGGTCTTTGTGTGAGGATTCACCATAGCAATATTTAAAAAAGTCATTATTATTTTTAAAATATCTACTATATATATATTTTTTAATTGCCACCATTTTGTAAAAGTATTAATAACATAGAACATCAACATCATCAAATCAATTTAATTAAAAAAAAATACTACACAAGATTTATTCATTATATGTTTAATACTTAGATTTACAATAATAAATTGCAATTGTAATTTAGTTGCATAAATTTTAATTCAGTATTGCAATCTGAGAATAGAATATTTGATACACTATTACTGTAGGGAATGACAGTTTTTATCGGCATGTAAAAAAAAAATTCAGTATATAATTAAAAATATACATTTTATTGAGCAAATTATATTCAGAATTAAAGTGCATTTATCTCAAAGGCAATTTTTATTTAAGCAATTTCTAATGAATATTTTTATATCTGTAGTAAATTAAATTTTCCTCAAACAAAATGTTAGTTCACAAGTGCAAAAAAAAAAAAAAGACAAACACTCAATTTCTATTCAATTAAAAAATTTTTGTGTTAATAGTTTTAATTATTAAGTAAAAAAAAAAACAAATAAAAGATGGATCATTAATTTAAAATAATCTGTCAAAAAAAACTGAAGTTTATTGATTAAATAATTACAAAAACAACAATAATAACAAAAAAACGATTTCTGATTATAAAATGCATAAAAATAAATTTTAAAATGTATATTATGTTAGCTTAACTTTTTATTCCACATATTTCAATTTAATGAATCAGGATTTAATGAAATATCAACCTCATCTAACTTAATAAATTCAAAATGGCAACTATAAATTCTTTGCAGTTTTTTTTAAATAAAAAAAAATCATAGTCAAAAGAAATGTTTTTTATTATGCACTATATATACACAGGTTAATTTTTTTTTTTTTTTTAATTAATAATATATTTTAATGAAGTATTTATTCATTAATTCTTTCTTTTTTCAGTTTTAATTTTTTTTTTCGTTTTCTATCAAATTTTTAATATTTATTGTATATTTTGTAGGGCTGGAGTAGGCAACTTCTGATCCAAGAGCCAACTCCAGCCCTTCAAAGTGACTAATCCAGCCTGCAAATGTTTTCAAGATTGTATAATGAAACAGTCTTTAAAACTATATACACTTACTTGTATTAAAAGTTTGTGTTAACTGCAATTTGATTCCTATTATTTTTAGGGTGCAATTTATGTAATAAAATATTTATACACTGTCTTGCATTCACTTGACTAACTTTGTGACTGCTTCATCACCTCAGTGGCATTGTGCATGAATGTATATTACTCATCACTGCTTTTTCTCGTCATATCAGTCAATGTGAACATGAATCATATTGTAAACATTACAAGATAGTTGGAAAAATCTATGTAAAATGTAGTAATTTTATTTTGTATTTCTTTATATTTATTATTTATGGACTGTTCACTCTAAGAGAAATGAAAGCACTTTGGTGTATTGTTGGGCAGGCCCAAAGAATTAATGTTGAAGAGATTTTTTTCCAATTTTTTTCCCCTTAAAAAAATGCTTTTTTATATATTTATTTTTCTTATTAGATTGGCTTTATGTATTAAGAAAAAAAAAGTTGATACAGAAAATCATGCATTCCAAGAAGTGGACCGACATATTTTTTAATTGAGTGGAACAATAAACCAAAGTGTTTCATTTGTTTGGATGACAATGCAGTTAGCAAAGAGTATACTAAGAGACACTATTTAACAAGACATTTGAATTATGAAAAATATATTGGAGAAGAGAGAAGTGCAAAAATAGAAATTTAAAAAAAAAAAGTTATTTGAGCAGCAATTTTTTATTTTTTTTATAAAAGTACAAGAGAATCTCAAATTTGTATTAGAGCCAGTTATGTAATAGCAATGAAAATAGCACAAAGTTCAAAACCATTTTCAGAGGGAGAATTTATTAGTCTATATAATAGCTGCAATTTAATTAATCTTTGTCCTGAATATAAAAAGAATTTAAAGAAAATGAGTTTATCGCAAAGAATCATTACAAGGTGAATTGGTGAACTGTCTATCGGTGTAAAAAAATCATTGAAACAAAAAAAAATTTGATTTTCATTGGTTTTCATTGGCATTTGCTCAACTATCAATTTTTATTAGAGAAATTGACAAAATTTTATTGTAACAGAAGAAATATTATCTCTTGCACAACTTAAGATAATGCCAACAGGAGAAGATATATTTAATAAACTCATGTATGTTTTGCAAGAAAACAACCTTGATTATCACAACTTATTGGGGCCAAATCTGTGTTTGGAAAAAATGTGTTTTAGCCCTTTTTAAAAATGACATGGATGAAAATGAGTTCAGTAATAAATATATATTTCATTGCATTATTCACCAGCAAAACTTGTGTTCCAAAATTATGAATATGGTAAATATAATGAAAGTTATCATTAAATGCATAAGTTAAATTAAAATCCAAATCCGCTCTTGATCACTGAGAATTTAAGGATGTTGTTGCTGAATATGTAGATTTGGCATATTATTATGAAGTTCGACGGCATTTTTAAGTGATTATGCTAAAAAGGGTTTTAGAATTAATAAACGAGATAAAAACTATTCATGGAAGCCAAAGGAAAATCCATTCCTGAACTCTATAATGAAGAGTGGATAAGCGATCTATCCTTTTTAATTAATATAATGAGAATGTCTTAATGAACTGAATAAAAAATTACAAAAAGAAAATCAAATAGTTATTGACACATTTGGCAATGTCCATGTTTTTCAAAATAAACTAAAGCTATTTCAAAGTCAATTAAATAACAATAATTTTATAAATTTCACAGTATTTAAAGAAAATTTTAAAGATAATTTTGATAAACAAAAATATATTGACATTTTAATTATGCTCAAAGATGAATTCAATGAAAGATTCATTGATTTTGTGGAAAAAGTAACTTATTTCAAAATAGTTTCCTCTCCATTTATTATGGTAAGTGATATTTAAAAAAATCCTGAAAATTTTCAATTGGAAATTCTGGAATTTAAAAGAAAAATGAAGTTCCTGGAATGTTCAAGTAGTAATTTTTATAAAAATCTGGATGCTCAGGAATTTCCTAATTTAATTAATAATGCAATAATAATATCTTTATTCAGAAGTACATATAAATGTGAGCAATTTTTTTCCAAAGTGTCATTTACGAAATCAAAAACAAGATCTCGAATTATTGATGAAAATTTAAAGCACACTTTATGAATCGCCACAATTAATATCTGACCGGATATTAATGCCTTAACAAAAAATAAACAATGACAACCTTTCCATTAACAAAATAATTTTGCGTTTTTGTTTATAAAATTATAAATGTATTATTATTACTATGTAAAAATTATTATTTATTAAAAATATAATTTTGTAATATATGTTTTTGTGATTATTTGTCAACCTTAAATAACAATGTATTTATTATATAAATATAAAAATTATAATGTATATAAAGTTTTCCTCTTTTAACTTGAATATAGAAAATTACAGCCCTTGCTTACATTAGAAAAGTGTGATGTGGCTCTCCATTAAAAAAGGTTGCCCCCCTCCCCATAGATAGAGTAACGAATTTTTTTTTTTTACCATAAGAAATCAACATAATTTTTTATTTTTTATATCATATTATTGATTTACACAGGTATTTAAGAAACCAATTGAGTTCATTCTAGAGAAGTAAAGATTTGATTTAATCAAATCACTTATTAACCAAATATCTTTTTTTTTTAATTTTTAGTAGATTTTACATAGACTTAGCTTTGACTCTCTCTAGCAGTATATGTTTTAGAAATAAAAATCACAAAATTAATTCCTAGAATATTATATAATTATACAGACATTACAATATTTCTAAATTAATTAATTTCTGTGTACATTATATAGATAGTTCAAAACTTAACCTCTTGCAAATAACATTTGCATTATTCTTCTGGTAACACTTTTTGTAATCATTCAACATTTGATTTTAATATTAAACTGTTAGTTCATAATATAATTCAATAATTGGACTTGATTTGTTAAAAATATCGATTTACAAATAAAAAATGTTTTAAAATATCATATTTTGACTTTGCAAATATTGAAAAAATAATAATTTGAGAATAGGGAATGTTTTGTCAATCAATTCGGAAAAGCAGCCAAATGAGCAACTTCAGAAAATAAATGAAATCTTCATTGACTGCAATTTATTTTTAAAATGGGAATGAATAAAATTCTTATTTAAAAATTAAAATTGCATTTATAATTTTTAAAATATTTCAAAAAAAAAAAGTACTAACATGGAGTTTGTAATGACATTAGCAATCAGTTTCACAAGGAATGGTCATTGGTCTGTCCATGGATTTTTTGTTATTGTTATACTAGAATTTGTTAATTTCTAATTTTTAAAAATAAAATATATATATAAAAGTGTAATCATATATACTTTATTATTATTATTATTATTATTATTATTATTATTATTATTATTATTATTATTATTATGATGATGATGATGATGATGATGATGATGATGATGTAAAAATAATCAGAAATCTTTAATAAACTCACACAAATCAACTTTTTTGTTATTCCAAATTTTTTTTTTGAAGTAATCTCACAAATGATCTCAAAACTTAATTACAAAGATCTAAATTTATTAAACACATGGATACTGGACTAAATTGCTTTAACTTTTCTTTGTATTGGAAAATACTGACTTCTTCGAGGTTTTTTTAAAATTAATAAATGAATATTCAGTAATTCTTGATTATGCAGTTTTTTAAAAAAAATATCATTGCAGGTGATTATAGAAACATAATGTTAAATGAATGTCAAATAATGCTTTTTCTGAGCAAAAACCTTCAGGTATATTATCAAGTTAGTTAAAGAGTTTTTTCCTGTCTTCTTGTCACTTATTTCATTATTATAAACAATGTTCAACTGCAGAAATATCACAATTGTTCTTTATTTCATATTTACATCAGTACTTTATCACAACAGACTGAAGGTCCAAATAGTATCAAGTGAACTATATATAATTGTGTCACTCATTTTACATGACTTTATGATGAGAGTGATAACTTCATTCTCCAAATATTTTTTCTTCCAATATTGATCACAGATAGATTTGAAGATTATTATTATCTATTTTTGTTATTGCAATACTGTTTCATTACATACACTTTTGCTCTTTCTTTTTAATCATTAATAATAATTTTAATCCTTAAGTGAAATTACACATACTTTATTTACAGTAAATATAAACTGGATTATTTAAATTTACTAACCAATCACTTAATTAATATTTTTCTTAAACAATAATATTTAGTGTTTAGCATATATATGTGTCTGTGCAAACATTGAAATATAATAGGAATTTTTCTGTTTAATAATCTAAATAAAATTATTGCCTAATTATCATCATCATCATCAACCATTATCAATCCACTGCAGGATGAAGGTCTCTCCAAGTTTAATCCATCTTCTCCGATCTTTAGCTTCTCTTCTCCACAACACCCCTGCACATTTTCTTATTTCATCCATCCATCTCACATGTGGTCTCTTTCTGGGTCTTTTACAATCTCTTGGAATCCAGTTTAAAATTTCAATTGTCCATCTATTATCATCTCTTCTAGCAATATGTCCAGCCCAACACCATTTCAATCTTTTAATTTTTTCAATAAGGTCAGTAACACCTGTTTGTTGTCTTACCCATACATTGCGTTTTCGATCTCTTCTTGTTACTCCCAACATACATCTCTCCATACTCCTTTGAGTGGTCTGAAGTCTCTGTATTGCTCTTCTATTAAGTGTCCAAGTCTCAGATCCATAAGTAAGAACTGGTAAAACACATTTGTTAAAAACCATCCTTTTCAAACACATAGGCATATTTCCTTTTAGTATCAAGTTATTTCTACCAAAAGCACTCCAACCAAGTTTAATTCTATGATTAATTTCCTCCATTATGTTTCCATCTGTATTAATAATCTGACCAAGGTATTTGTAACTGTTAACTTCTTCTAATTCTTCATAATCAATCTTTATTTTCATATTTTGAGCAAATCGATTAAACATTACTTTAGTCTTTTTAACATTTATCTTTAGTCCTACTTTTCTACTTTCATCTGCTAACTCCTGCAACATTTCCTGCAGCTCTGAAGCATTATTTGCAAAAACAACTACATCATCTGTGAAATCTAAATGACTTAAATACTCTCCATTTACTTTCACTCCTTTAGTTTCCCATTTTAATCCACAAAATACTTCTTGCAGCACTGCTGTAAAGAATTTTGGAGATATGGAGTCACCTTGTCTTACACCTTTCTCAATGTTGATTTTTCCAGTATCATTATGTAATCTAATTGTTGCTGTTGCATTTTTATAAATATTCTTTAAAATATGACAATATCCTGGATCTATACCTTGATGATCTAATGCTTTAATCACTGAAGAAATGTGTATAGATTCGAATGCCTTTTCATAATCTACAAATCCAAAACATAATGACAACTCATATTCATTTGTCCTTTCTATAACTTCTCTCAATACTTGAATATGATCTACTGTACTAAAACCACTTTTAAATCCAGCTTGTTCTCTTGGTTGGTGAAAATCCAAGGTTCTCTGTAGACGAGTTGTAATTATCTTGGTAAAAATTTTATATAAAACTGATAAAAGGCTGATAGGTCTGTAATTTCTAATATCTTCTTTATCACCTTTTTTAAATATTAATATTATTACTGCATTCTTCCAATCTTCCGGTACATCTTTATCATTTAGACATTTGGTATATAACTTTGCTAAAATTGTTTCTATTTCTTCACCTGCTTCTTTTAATATATCAATTATAATTCCATCATTTCCTGGAGCCTTTCCTTTCTTCATACACTTAATTGCATGTCTCACTTCTTCATTTAAAATTCTGGGCAATTCGGAAGATGTAATAGATATAGGAGGTACTTGTTCTTTATTACTATATAATTCTTGATAAAAATCTTCTACCAATTTCATGATGTCATCTCTCTTTTTAGTAATAATTCCATCTTTTTTTCTTATTGCAGATATAAATTTCCTACCAATACCAAAATGTTGTTTAACATTTTTGAGACTTTTATTTTCTTCTACAGTTTTCCTTGCTATTTCACAGTTATACTTTCTTATATCATTTTCAACTCTTTTCCGTACCATTTTACAAAATTCGAGATATTCAATTCTTTTTAATACATCATTTTTGTATATCTTCATATTCCTTCTTTTCTTCATAAATTCTCTAGTCTCAGTAGAAATTGCTGCTTTTTTCTACCAGCTATGTTTGTTGCAGTTTTTAAAAGTGTATCAGTTATTTTCATATTAATTTCATTCAAATCTGAATCATGTTCAAAATCTCCTAACACTTGAAACCTATTTGTAAGTTCTAATTTAAATTCATTAGAATGTTTCTGAAGATTAGGAATATCAACTGTAAATACTGTTTTTCTTAATAATTTTTGTCTCTCTAGTTTTACATTAACACGTAACTTACACCTTACTAATCGATGATCACTTCCTGTGTTAAATTTATTAAGAACATTACAATCTTGAAATATATATTTTCTGTTAGTCAAAATATAATCCAATTCTGCTGTACCTTCATTTGGATGCTTCCATGTCCATTTCCTTTTAACATTTTTCTCAAAAAATGAATTCATAATATAAAGTTTTTCTTTTTCTGCAAACTCCACAAGTCTATGTCCTCTCTCATTTCTATTACCATAACCAAAATTACCTACAGCAATTTCATCTCTCATTTGTCTACCAATTCTAGCATTAAAGTCTCCCATAACAGTTTTAAAATGTTGTTTACTCTGATCAAAAGCCTTTTGTAGATCCATATAAAAATCTTCTACTACTTCATCACTATGAGAACTTGTTGGGGCATAAACCTGAATTATCTGCATTTGGTATCTGCTATTAAGTTATATAACTAATCTTGCCACTCTGTCCGATACACCATCAATCTCCACAATATTGTTCTTCCACTTTTTATTTATAATGAATCCTACTCCACTTGTATTTCCAATATGTGTGCCTTTATAATAGAGAATATGTCCACTTTTTAAATCAATTGTTTCTTCTCCTTTTCTTCTAACTTCACAAAGTCCAATAATGTCCCATTTAATTCTTCTTCTAATTCTTGCAATCTTCCTTCACTTGAAAGTGATCTGCAGTTGTAAGTACCTAAATAAAAAGTCGTCATCAAATGGCAGCCTGGATCCGCAATCAGGGGATTCTTAGCACCCTCCGCCTTCGGCCACCAACCGCTGCCTTGGTTGGTGACTTTACAGCCTCCTGGGAATAAGGGCCTGCTTTATTTTTGTCTGTCATAATTGTATATAAGTATGGGAAAAATATTTATCATTTACACAAACTCAGAGGTAAAAAGCCAATAAACTCACCATGCTGGCTAATGCGTGTTGGTGAGCAGCCCATCCATGTTCGTATACTATATGAACAATCACATAGTAATAACAGCTGCAACGACAAGAATGTATCGAGTGGACATTAGGAATTTGCCCTGCTCGGTTCCTTTAAGGCCTCCAAGAGGAATCAAAGGGTTTCCTTTCAGTTAATAGCAAACTCCTTTCTGCAGCCTGCCTAATTATAGCATAACTGAAATATTATTTCCATTATTACATGGAAAATTTTTCATTATAATTTAATGTTTACATTCTAAATCTGAGAAAATCTTTAAATTAATATATATGCATATAATGAAGAATATGATCATATGCAAATCATGACATACATGAACAGTAAGCTATTATAAAAACTAATGAAGATCAGATGATTGCAGAGTCTATGTTTCCGCAGTTCTCCATGACAGTTGCAAACCAAAGAAGAATTACTTTATGATATTTTATTATGTGTTTTAGAAATCATCTACATGTTCCATATAATACTAAGGGTACCCAATGTATATAGTAAAGCATGTCAGGAATTATTATTCCATTTTAAAATTTCTTCCTCATAATTTTAATTTTGACAATGTAATTATCGAGGTACAAAAAATATGAAGTATATGATAAACTATTATATCATAAAATTAAGACAAGATTTATTGAAAGATTCAGATTTCTATGAAAATTCTACCTTATTAGCTGCAAACAATTATAATTTTATAAATTACTAGTAAATATAGAACATATATATATATATATTCTATAGTCCTAATTATTTACTTATATGAAAGGTATAGCTGACAGGATAGAGTTTTCAGAAAAATCTAAATCAACTTATCGCTGGTCTATATCATAGTTTGTGCTTGAATACATTCTTAATTATCCTATATTTTTATGAATTATTTATTATATTAATATATATATATAATCAAAATTACCCCAAATTCACAACTCAACCAGACTAGCCAAGAAAAATAAACTCTAAAACACTACAATTTTTTCTTTTTTTCAGGCTTTTGATAAGATTAATAATTTTAAAATGAAAAGTAAATGAGTATTTGGTAGTTTGGATATTGAGAACGTGTATCAATCTGTTAATAGATTAAGCAGTATTGATATTCTTAAATCTGTGTTGGTTTAACACTGATCTTTGTCAAAAAATAAAATTAAAGTTATTAAGAATTTGCTTTTATTATTAGAAGATTTTATATAATTTACTTATAATGGTAATTTTTTATAAAATAATGGAAGGATGGATAATAGGTTATATTATTTCTCCTTTAATTTGTTCAGTGTATATTAATTATTTGAAAGAGGAAATTATTATTAAAAAGAATTTATATTTAATGTTATTTGTTAGATATGTGAATGATTATTTGATTGTAGTTGAGAATGATAAATTGAAAGAGTTGATAAATGAGTTTAAATGTTTTGATCCTTCTATAAAATATGTGATAGAATGAGGTGGTTTAGATTTTGTTAAATTAAAATTTTTAGGTCTATTGGTGATTAGAAATGTAAAGACTAATTGTTTGGTATATAGTCATTGTGTAAATAGTTAAGATCTATAAATAAACCTGATAGCTATCAATCTATCTCATAAAGTAGCTGCTTTAAGAAATTATTGTTATAGAAATAAGATTAACTTATTCTAATCTGGTAGCTTTGTTTCAAAAAGGTCACTTTTATAAAGATTATTTGAGTGTTGGCTATTCTGATAAATTTGTTAAAAATATTTTATTTAATAGTTATATTTGTAATGATGTAAACGATAAAGAAAAATATGATTTTATTTTTTGCCATTTAAATTGTTTCCTTATAAAATTGTATATAAAAATAATAATTTGGTTGGAAATAAAGAAATTGCTTGGAAAAGGGTATTACTTTGAATAATTTATTAATACAAAGGAAATTTTTGATAGAAAGACTATTTCTGGAATAGTGTATATTATCTCTTGCTTTTGTAAGAAGGTATATATAGGTCAGAGTGGATTGAGCTTAAATGAAAAAATAAAGGTATATAAAAGTAGGGTCAGAAATAAATGTCTTAATTCTTCTTTTTATATCCATGAAAAAGATACAGTCTACACTATTAATTTTGATAAAGCTAAGGTCTTCTTTGAGAGAAATGAAAGAAAAAGAAGAATTAAAGAATCTTTATTATTAAAAATTTATAATTCTGAAGTGAATAACTTTTTGAAAAGTTCTTTTAATATTAAGAGTGTATGGCAAGCAAGTGAATGTGAATAATGTTTAGTTTAAATATGTAGTTATTTTATAGTTCTTTACACTTGAGAAGTCTGCTTATAGTAGTGAAACCATTGATAATGTTTTAGAGTTTATTTTTTGGCTAGTCTATTTGAGTTATGAATTTGGGTAATTTTGATTATTTATTGCTTTATGCTTTTAATGATTATATATATAATATCAAATGAAATAGATATAATAATCAAAATATTCTAAAATAAATACCAAAATTTTTTATATGCCTATATAAAATACAAATAAAATTGTTGCTATAGCCAGCTTACAGCATTTTCTGCTATCTTAAGCTGAAAGCTGGCTATAGCAAAGATTTTATTTGTATTTTATATAGTCATATTAAATTTTTTAGTATTTATTTTACAATATTTTGATTATATGTATGGCCCCTTTTTTCATGTACTTTTACTACAAAATCACAAATATTGGAAACACAAATAGATTAAGATTCATTATAAAATGAAAGAACAACATTATGATAATTGTTGGTTGCATTGCACAGAATGGCAATATTAGTTATTTAATTTAATGGAAGATATCAAATTCAGATAATTACAGTTTAGTATCTAGTAAGCTCTATTCTGATGAAGAAGTAGAATATTTTTATATAGATGTTTTGATCACACCAAACATTTTTAAATTATCATGAGAGACTTTAATGCTAAAATCAGAAAAGGATTGAAAAGTTAAAATGAGAAAATTTGTTATGATCTCGAAAATGAGTGAGATAAAATGCTAAACCAAACTAAATGTGAAGGCATCCAAAGAAGATGCAGATTATAATGTTCATGAGTTTATCATTGATTAGTAAGATATAAGTGTTATTGCAGATAAAGAAGCTATTAATTAAGGAGGACATTTAACAATTAATATTACTAATCTTCACAAGCACTGTAGTAAATACCAATTAGAAGTAGCCAATTATTTTAAATTATTAACAGTTTTTGAAGATGCTTCAGATTTGAATGAGGCCAATGAGAAGATAACTGTGACAAAAATAATTGGTATAAAAAATAAAAGAGAATATGAAAAATATATTTTAAAAATCCATTAAGAAGAAATTAATATCTGTAATTCTGAAAATGGTATGAAAAAGAATTAATAATGATAAAATCAAGATTTGATTTGAACTGGCAAAGAAAGCTATCTTGATAATGAAAGAAACATTTCAACAATAAGTAAAAAATATAGAATTATTAGTTAAAAGAGGGGCAATGTCATGAAGTGTGTGGAAGAATTCATTAAAATATTGCATACTACTCCCAGGTACATTTTGTGAAATGCCAATCTATGAATAAAGGAAAGGTTTCAGGAAATAATAAAATTATTATTGATAATTTAAAAGAAGCAGATAAAGAAATAGAAATATTTTAGGCTTATTTATATACCAAGTATGTAAATCATAAAAGTATATCAAATGACTGGAAAAATGCAATAATAATATTGATATTTAAAAAAGATGATGCTATTAAAAACAAGATCTTTACAATTCATCTACAGTGCCCTTTGGATCAAACTAACCAAAGAAATAACTTTGATTTAAAATTTATTTTAGCACAGGGCATCATATCCAATTATTGAGAGAGGTTATGTAAAGATCTGATAAATACAAATTATCTTTTATGCTTTGGATTTGTAGATTATGAAAAGGTGTTTGATTTTATAAATATTTCCACAATAATTAAAAAAGCTTTGGACCATCAAGGTATTGTCATTCTGAAAAATATTTATCAATTTGTAATAGCAATAATTAGATTACATGGTGATAAGCTGTACAACAGGATGATTCCATAACTCCTAAACTTTGTTTTACAGTAATTTTGCAAGAGATATTTTGTAGATTAAAATGAGAAACTAATGAAATTTTAAAAAATACATAGATTTATTTGTCATTTAGATTTTGTAGATGTGGTTGTTTTTGCAGATAATGTTTCAGAGCTTCAAGAAATGTTGTTAGAGTTATCAGATGAAAGTAAGAAAATAGGATTAAAAATAAATGCTAAAAAGACTAAAGTAATATTCAGTAGATTTTCTCAATAAATTAAAGATTGATAATCATGAATAACTTAACAAATATAAATCTCTTGGTCAGAGTATTGATATAGATGAAAAGATGGTGATGAAATTAATCATAGAATTAAACTTGAATGGAATACTTTTAATAAGAATAATTTAAAATTAAAAGAAATATATGTGTTTGAAAAGAAAAAATTTTGATTAATGTATCATGTCAGTTATTAATACTTGGACACTTAATGAGATTGAAATACAGAATGGAGTCTATAGTTTATCCCTAACAAAGTGTGGAGAGATGTATGCTAAGAATAACAAGAAGAGATCAAAAGTATATTCAGAGACTTAAATAGAGTTGTCTGAATATATTTTAGAAATGATGATTAAAACTCTACAGTTGAAGTCTTAAAATTAGATACTAATAAAATGTAAAAGATCCAGAAAGAGACCACATGTGAGCTCGGTGAATGAAATGAGTAAGGTTTCTGAAGTATGTGAGAAACTGGATTGAATGTGGAAAAATCTTCATACAATAGTATAACTATAATAATTGAAATTGATAACATACCTTTATTTTATTTAGTTTCATAATTTTTATTACTTAAAAATATATATAGAATTTTTTTGTAAATAATATTAAATGTTTAATGTGTAAATTTTTTATTTTGAATTATTTTTCTTGATATTTTAATTTGTGAATAAAAAACATTCAAATGTCTTTATTTTTAAGTATAAAAAATGATTTTTATTGTAGAAATGCCATTTTTCAAAAAACTTTTGAAGTCAATAATCAGCGTCTCTACAAATTTTTTAACAAAAATAAAATAATAGAAGCCTCAAATTGATGTTTTTGTTAATAGGTAATGATAATTGACGTCTAAAAAGATCGTAAATAATAAAAAATAGTTAGGATAAAACCTGCTGTTTATAAAAGATATGTGAGTATATATTGTTAAAACCAATCGTTTAGCATTCATGACTGAATACTCTCCGGTCTTCTTTATTTTGCTATTTATAAGAAATTAAAATTTATTAACAGTTTATTAACAAAGATTGTAATTTCTTCTGATAGATTTAAAAATAATGAAGAAAGTGGTTTGTGCGCGTATGATAATAACATTAAATGTTGTATTGCTATTGTGAATTAATGAAAAGAGATTTAATAAATTTGACACCTAAAAAGAAAATTTAGCAAGTAAGTAATAAACTTTTTGGAAAAATTATCATTCACTTGGTTAAATCTTATGTTAATTTGTTTTCCGCAATGATTTTGTTTGCTTTTAGGAATCTTTTTTCCTTTACTATTTAAAAGCAATAGTTTAAATTATTGTAATACAGTAATGTCTTTTCAGTTTGATTATATATATCAATTTGTTTCTAAAACTGTGATTGGTTAGTTATTTGGTAAAACATTTTCAGAATATTTAAGCTATTAAAATAATTTATAATTATATTTATTGGAAATCTTAATTTATTGCTATTTTTATGTAAAAAAAGTATATACTGTATTTGAGTTACATTGTCTCTCGAAAGCCTATTTCTTAATTAAAGCAACAAAAGTATTACGTCAAGCCTATGAGTGAAAGATACATTTGATCATCACTGATGACTTTTGTTATTTTACCATTTCTTTAACACAATATTTTCTAGCATTTCGAATTGTTATTATTGTCTAAATTCATTGTAAAATAGTGAAGCTTTTTGTGTCATTAACATGTTATAATTATTTATTTTTATGGTATATATATAATAATTTAAAAAATAATAAAAATAAATGTTAATGTTTTATAGAAAAAAACATATCAGTCTTCAACATATTAAAATTGAAAGCTATAAAAGATGTTTTGATATTAGATTAAAAAGGATTTAATTTGGATCGTCATATTACAGAAACTGGATTTCAGTCACATCAAATTTATTGAAAATTTTATCATATATACAATGTTCAATCTATTGTAAGTTAGAAACAAGACTTGGGAAGGATATTCAATTGCATTACTATCTGGTAATCTTTGATTATTTGAGCTTATAGTAGATGATCCTAGAGAAGTAGAAAAAAGAAACTGCGTTTGTTTCCACTATAGTTAGCTGAAGGAATCAAATTTTTGTTATGCTAGTATTCCTTTTTTTAATAAATTTTTTTTTACACTTTTTTGTTTCAACATTGCTTAAATTGTCTTTCCAGCTTTCTATCAATTTCTATTGAAAGTTTTAAATATTTTTTCTTTGTAAATTATATTCCAACAAAACATTTAAAATAATAATAATAATTACTCTTATTAATCAATTGTTTAGCCTCTTCAGTTTTGAATTCAGATATCTTTTCATCATTAAGTTAACAATTTTCTAAATACTTAAAGGACTTTCTGCCTAATTATCACTCAATTTTTTATCACCTCCATCTATAATCATTACTTTAGACTTAGATATATTTAACTTTATTCCACACTTTCAACAAAAAATTTTAATCGTATCATTTTATTCAGCTCATTTTAAATATCCATAACCACTGCTATATCTATCAACAAAGCTAATGCCATGAACCTTCCAGTTTTAATTATATCTTTATTCTTATTATAACAACTCATTTAACAACTATTTAAATAAATATTATACAAAAGAAAGAAAAAACAACATTCTTTTACAATGCATCTTCTTATATCTTTTCTATGAGAAGAATATTTATTCTTTTTTTTTTTTGTTTCATACAAAAATTTCCTGGCAAACAGTATACTTTATATTTGATATAAAAAAATAAATTGAAATTTCCATTTTATTCTAGCAAATTTCTTTTCAAGGTCAATGAAATATTAATTTTTCTTTCATTTATATATATATCAGCTATATTTCTAATTACTTCAATTGTGTTTCTTGTTTGTATTCTTTTACCTTTCCATAGAAATAACTATGAAAGTTGATCTTTCAAAAATATTAGAGCCCAGATAAAAATTTATCAGAATATATGTAGATTAGAACTTCAAAGTATAAAGCTAAAATAATAATTCAAATACACTCCTCTACAATAAAACTATAAATGCCATGACTAGTAATTATTACACATTCTGTATCACTACTTTGTGAAGTACTTTTAATGCATTATCCTATAACTGGTCACTGATCCAAAAATAAGCCCAAGAATCAATAATGCTATAATTACTTAATATTCATTTAGTAAATTTTCACTTAATTAGATAAATATGTATAAGCACAAGAACAGCTCTGTGCACAGATAAACTAAAAATCAATTTCATAATTATTCATTATTTTGCTTTTTATTCACATTTAACATAAAAATGTAATTAAATCATATTAATATTTTAAGTTATATTTTTTTTAAAATGTTCTAATTGTTTTTTTGTATTTCCTTATTCTTGTTGAAAACTTTTAGAGAGAAAAAAGAGCTCTTCAGTGCACTTGAATCCAATGCTTTTTATATAATCTTTAGAACATTCTTCATCCAACTAAAACAATAATTTTTATAAATATTAAAAAGTAGTGTTACATATATTCTTTTGTTTTAAAAATATCATGAATTATAAATTTGGCTATTTTAAAATTAATGAACAATTATATATATATATAAAACAAACATATGCATATACATACAAAACATATGCATAATTGATGTGCATAATCAACAAATTAAATAAAAACTTTAAAAATATTTACATATATTAGTTATACACATACATATATGCAATTCATAAAAAATCTATTTATATATATCTTGTCATGTGAATACATTAAATCCAATTCTGTGTATATCAAAAACAATTTCAAAATTTATATATGTTAATAACTCTAGTTATAACTACAAAAACATCATATTGCCACCATTTTTTATGCTTACACAATCTGTTGAAATAGTAGTAGCTCTTTCAACACACTAATACCATTCAGTGCAAGGCCATAGTAATCAATGGATGCTAGAAGATTTGTGCATCAAAATTCCTATCTTATGCCTCCTCATCCAATATCCCCAAACTAGTTTTTAGCTTATGGCTTTCATCAATGAGGAGCCTTGGATCTAGGAGAGCTTGCATCTAGATTTTTTATCTAATGCAATCCATCAGAAATCACCTTTCACCCTTTTAGTTAACTATAAAACTATGGGACCAAACTGAAATAACAATAATGTTTTCAA
The DNA here is from genome assembly GCA_028023455.1 of Epiperipatus broadwayi. NCBI lineage: Eukaryota > Metazoa > Onychophora > Udeonychophora > Euonychophora > Peripatidae > Epiperipatus > Epiperipatus broadwayi. Next base: position 2,112,725 of record JAQFVV010006242.1, on the reverse strand, counting down.
TTTAAGCTACATTATTGTGTTTTCAGTTTGGTAAAAGATGTTTGCTGAGATGTTGCATTAGACCCAAAGATCAATCTAGGTATAGCTCTCAAATCCAAGCCTTCTCACTGGTGAAAGCTGTAAGCCAGAAACTAGTCTTGGGGTAATGGATGAGTAGACACAAAGCAAATTTGATGCACAAACCTTTTAGCATCCATTGATTACAATGGCTTGCACTGGGTTGCACTATTATATGGAGAGAGTTGCTACTATTTTATTACATAATAATTAAATGTTTTCGAACATACACAGCATTTGATTTAAAATGTTCAATTGATTATATATAAATATAGATATATAATTACATATATTTTATATAGCTAAAGCTATTAATATATGGTGCATCTGAACTTAGTTCAGTCTCATATGGCTATTTAAGTTAGCTAGCTTGATTTGAAGACATATGGATGTCTGGAAATTTCAGATTTTTTACTTAATAGTTAAACATTAGTTAAAGTGCTAGGTTTGACCTGGCATTTTGAATCTATTGCTTGAATATCCTAGTGCCTCACTGATGAAAGCTAGAGCTAGAAACTGGTCTGAGAGTAGGGATATTCTGAAAAGTTTGTTAAGAGCTGTTGATACGCTCATTATATAACATTTGTAATACAAGCTTATTAAATTAAGTCACATGATATATGCCTTGATTTCCTTGCAATTATTATTATTGCTCTTAAGACTTTTGTGATTTTATATATCTGAACTTAGTTCAATCCCATATGGCTATTTAAGTTAGCTAGCTGGATTTGAAGACATATGGATATCTGAAAATTTCAGATTTTCTACTTAATAGTTAAACATTAATTAAAGTGCTGGACTTGATCTGATATTTTAAATCTAATGCTTGAATATCCTAGCACCTCACTGACAAAAGCCAGAGCTAGAAACTGGTCTGAGGATAGGCATATTCTGAAAAGCTTGTTAATAGTTATTGGCATGCTCATTATATAATATATATTCAGTACAATTGTTTTTTAATTTTTAAAATAATTAAATTTATTTATAATTTAAGAAAATACTTTAAAGCCATGCAATATATCTAAAGTTATTAATAATACATTTAAATATTTGTATTAAATTTGTGTTTTAGCTCTGATGAAGATTGTGGATCAGTAAAAATTGTTAACTATAAAATCAAAGATTATATATATATAAAACATTGGATGCATTTTTTTTTTTTTGAATTTATGAATATGAACTTTTAAATAATGTAAGGACTTTCACTATTTTAAGATAGATATCCAAATTTGAAGTGCTTGAATTAATTGTGTTAACAAAAAAAGCTTTAATAGGGAAATTGTTCAATAATGCATTTCAGATTTAATTTTCTGTAGTTTACTCTCAATAATTTAGATGTTTTTAATCTGGTCAAAATTACAAGGATTTACTTTAAATTTCTGTCCTCGATTCTTTATTATTTTGGAATGAATTAAGATTTATTCATATAACATTTTTATTTAATCTTGAATAAATTAATATACACATATTTTAAAAATAAAATTAAAGAACAATAATAAACCAATTATCAATATTAATATAACACAGTATATGAATGAATGTGTTGCTCAAATGAAGTAACAATGTGTTTATTTGGGTATTTTTTTTGAATTTGTAAATTTGAACTTATAAATAATATAAGAAGCTTCATTATTTTATGATAGATATCCAAATTTGAAGTGCTTGAATTAATCATGATAACAAACTGGCTAGCTCTGGCAAAATATCATTGAAGATGGTGATCAAATGCTATCACATGGTCATAATATTTTTTTCTCTATCCTAATCTTGTTTTGGAGATACTTTAAGCTGATTCATTTTTCATCCTGTTCAAAGGCAATCTGTTTCATTGCATGAGATAGTCTTTTTTATGATTAATATTTCCATATACTATATATTTTTTCTAATGATTTAGGCCATGATATAACAATAAGATAATATCAACGCAGTCATTGAGAGTTCGAGTCTAATCTAATCAAATATCAGTTTATTCATTTTTCTTACTATTTATACAATTTTCAAATCTTCATCATCGTAGTTAGAAAGGGTCAATATTTATCTTATGTTTTCAATGCACAATTTTCACATTTGCACAAGATTGCAGAAGGATTATAATTTGAACTATCTTCATTTTTGAAATTACTTTCCCCCACTCTAAATCCAAAAATCTTTCCCAGATTTTTATTATAATTCTGCCCAGTGCTAGTCTGAAATAAATTTCTTGATTATTAGATATATTGATTTTTATTAATCTTCCAAATAAGAAAAACTGTTGTCTGTTTTTTTTCCCTTGTCTTTTTTATATTGATAATCTCATTTTTTAATTTTGTTTTTACTAAGAGTTTTGATGTTTTTGTTTTTAATCTATAATTTTAATGTTAACAGCATATCATAGATTGGTAACTTTTTTTCTGCCAGTCATAAATTCATATTTGTTTTCACGCAGTCTGGATTTCCTCATTGCATATCTAGTATATGAGTTGAATAGTAGAATGATAGTTATGCTGACCTAGTTCCTTTCTCACTATGATATCTGTCTGTTTCACCATAGTTTTTTTTTAACTATAGTTTCTAATCTCACATAAATTTTTTATAATAATAACAAAATATACTTGTACTGTCATTTTTTAAAAAAACTATTCCACAATTTTAGCATAATCAACTCTGAATCAAATTCTTTCTGAAATCAATAAAATGTAGATTTTTTCTGATATTTCCTAGTTCCTGGTTTTTTTTTATTATCCAGTGTACATCTGTAGTAACATTTCTTGTTTCTCAATCTTTTCAGGAACTATTTGGTACATCTGGAAGTCATTATTTTATACAATATCTAATATGTTCTATACGATTTTCAGGTTATGTGATATAAGAAATATGACATAATAACATTAACACTTTTTTTTCTTTGATTTGGGAATAAAACATAGCTTTTTTTTTTTTATCTATAGGTCATTGAATAGTTTAATTATTTGGCATAATTTGGTCTGTTTTTTTTAATTTTTTTTTGAAAATTTCTGGAGCAATGCCATTAATTCCAGGCCTATTAATATTATTATTTGGTAATAATCTTAAGATTAGTCTGATCTCATTTTCCATTATTGAAGATCTTATTTTATATGTTGTGACTTTTTTTTTATTTCTCTTTGATCTTTGTTGTTTAATTATAATTTGTCTTTCGACATTTTTGACAAAATTATATATGGCTGAAAGTATCTTTTGATTTCAATAATATCTGAAAGTTAACTTTTGTTTTTCCAAGTTTGTTCCATTTTTAAAGTCTGGAAGTATTGTTTTAATATTGCTTCTTGTTTTTCTGAGATAATCTATGGAATTTCTTATTTAGTTTTTGTCATTTTTAATTTTCTTCAGCAATGATTCTGATATTTATATTTTTTTCATCTTACTTAAATTTTTTTTCAGAATTCTCTTTATTTCTTTTCTAGAAACCATAGTTCAGCTAGATCACCATTAATTATATCCATAATCTGAATTTGAATGTCAAAAATGTCTGTTTGATCATTATAAGCTCTATGAAGTGGCATACATATTGTAATAGGATGGGGAATCTGGGTAAAACGAAGTTTTGGTGAAGGTGTTGAGATGCAGTGATAGTGAAATAATAGCCTGTGCTAAGGAAAAGCATTATAAAATGATATAGGATGGTCCGTGGGGCTTCCAATCAGTGGAATTATCAGCATTTTCTTAATCTCTAAATTTGAAAACATAATTCTTCCTAAATATTTAGAGTCTACAATAAATATATAAGCAATTTTATATTCAAGAGAGCATGAGATCAGGAGATCTCCGAAGAGATCAGCAAGTTAGATCAGAAGAGATCTAACTCCTTAGAGCAACTATAAATATAATTATAAATCTATTAGCTTTAAAATAAGTATAAGTAATACTCAAAAGAAATAACCACTTATCATCATGAATGATCAATCAAAATACATCAATACAATAAATGAACAGTCCATCTTGTGGCTGGCTTTGAACAATACAAAATATAAATCAACAGTTAATCTGGTGACTGGATTTGAAATGGGTCTTCTGTAGCTCAGGCTAACTATTGAACCTTTGCCAACTTGGAGCAATTATTTAAACATAATTTGAATGCACAAACTTACATGATAATCTATCTGGATACATAATAATCAAAAACAATAATGCTGGAATATTAAAACATGCTGATCATCACCAATGTTCTGGCCACTTAGTACTATTAATGTACTGGCTGACTATAAGCTTAATTTCTAATAAGACTAAACTAAAATAAAATTTAGTGCGTGGGTTTTAAAGAATATTATCTTAGTGCCAATCAAGAATCAACTAGATGCCCATAAACACTAATATACATTCCCATTCATATATTCAGCTGTTATATTTGAATCTAGCTCAGAGAACGTGAGATCTATAACTGTTACAGTGATCAAGAGATGATGCAAACATACAATATTCTAAATTCTTTCAAATTAAGTCACTAGAATAATTGTAACAATTAAATACATATTTATTAACAACAATAAAAAAATGAAGTTAAGGTCTTTAGAATATCGCTATACATATAAACTTTCTGATTTTGATTAACCTACAAAAAATGTCATATTGTGATTTACATGATTAATATACAAAATTCAAGTGACTCTATGGTGGTTTACATTAACACACATGTATGTGCACAGCCACACATTTTACTATTACATTAATGTATTTCAATTGACATTCAACAATGACAAAAAAATGATTAAATTTTACATGTCTATTTAACACTCACTGATATATACACAGACATGTGCACTATAATTCCTAGACATATTTGAATTGTTATATAAACTACAATAAATGATTAAAATTTACATATATTTGTGTGCGTGCATATATGTGCACTGATGTTTACCTATTTTAATTTGTTACAATAATAATATATTTTTCATTGTTAATTTCTTGGTTAAAAATACATTAAATTCACCCATATATGTGTGTATCAGTAAATTATAGATATAATTTAAAATTAGTTAGCAAATTCTAATTTTTAATGATTACAGTTTCTTTTCTTCCTTTTTTTAAAAAAAATCAGTTTATATATATTTTTTTCTTTTAAAAATATAAAGTCAATGAATTAAATCTATACTACTAGATTTTTAATCCAAGTAAAATTCATTTGCTGGTATTTTAAAAATGTCATTTTTAGGGAATTACTAAAAACAATTTCTTCAATAATATATATAAATCAGCTTTCTTTTAGATATGTGATTCAATCAAATTATTTACTTCTTTTATTTTACATTATAGATTAAAATGTCTTTTTTAAGGACTATTAAAAAACACAACTCACTGTATATATTTATCTGTGCCTTCCTGCATATAGCTGAAATAGCATATATATAATTAATTCTTCATCCACTGATGGTTTCTCTTGATGGGAATCAGTCTAGTATTGTAATAATCAGGGAGGTATAATCCAGGTAAGTTGGGCTTGATTTGATTTCACATACACTTCAGCTCAGCCAGTTGTCTTGTCCACATTTAAGACTATAGATACAGAGAAGTGAGTCTTCCTTTTAGATGTATCTAAACTCCCCCAGTGAATCAATAGACTGTTGCTGGATCTCCTCACTTGACTTCAAATATATCTCATGGGATCTTTGTATAAATCTGCCAACCATCTCTCTGGCCATCTAAACCCATTTGCTGCAAACTATAGCAAATTAACCTCCACATTGCTTCTCAAAAATATTAAAACCCACTGAACTGATATTTTTATTAGTCCTTTTTATAAGAGTCATCTGAGGTGATAAAAACACAGTGACTGTTTTCAATCTGTCTAATCCTTTTCAAAGCAAGTTTGAAGTTTTATCAAGGTGTAATATACAAAGATTTTAAAAATGGATAATAGAAATATATCAATTAATTAAAACAGATTTCAGAAATACCATATTTCTTTTTAAATTCAAAATCAGAATACAATATTAATTTATTTAGACCTTTTTAAATGTTTTAGTTTATAATAAAATTTTATCTTTAAATACAGAGTTATTTAACCCTTTACTACGATTATTTTTATTCCAGGAAAGTAGAAAATATCTGCTAAAATTTTTGTCTGTGCTCATTTTTACTTCTTCTTTACTTTATATATGCATACACAGAACTATGCTGCTGTGTGCCATGTAATCTAACTGGTTATAATATATATAATTGAAGTATTCATTGCTTTGAAATAAAATTATTATTGGATTCATATTATTCATGTTTTTTCATTTATACTTCAAAATTATATTGAACAACAATATTTTTTCCCCTTTCATTTATAATTTTGGCATTTCAGTTAGTATACATTAAAAGTATATCTTGCCTACAAGTTTTATCAAATTCTGCTTGAATTTTATGATTTTTCAAAGTTGTTAGACCATAGACTTGAATTACAAGAATGTTAACCAATTGTACAAAAAATTTAATTGATATCAATTAATCAATGACAATTTTGCCAATATCTTTTCCAGCCAATAAAAATGATACAATTTTTTTGTTGTTGATGATTTTTGCTTGAATAATAGATTTCATATTCTCTTGATAATAACAGAAACACACAGGCTTATTATATACCTGGGTTTATATATGTAATATATAGGGTATATGAGCACAGACTTTCACACGACCCATCACTCTCCACACTATCTCATAACACTGATACACTTGAACACATATATGTTGAAAAGATAAATAATCACCAATATACGTATTTCATGCTAAACCAGCAATCATCAGTTGGTCCAGATTACCATCTCTACACATATATGCTATAAGTGCTCAGATATATATTAAGATAGCCAATGCTCATACTTTAATGGACAGGCTTCAATCTATTCCCCACTCCAACTCTTCAACTGTCCATCCAATTATATCATTCCAGTTTACCTTATTTCATTAACTCTTAAGATATGATATTAAAAATTTTTCTATTTCCAATTTAACCAAATCAAATTTTCCTGGTTCAAAATTATTTTGGGTCTTAATAATGATCTTCTAGCTTTATTTTTTTTTCCTGCTTGGAAACATCATTAATTAGTTGACCAAATAGTGTTAAGCTAATCACAACATATAAACTCATACTATTGGGAAATATTTTTTGCTCTTTCTTCATGAAGTGTTGGTTTTTTCCCAACACTAGTAATCTTCTGAAGTGATATTCAGCTGTCAATCTTGGATCAACTATCATCAACAGCATTTTCAATTTCTGTTATCTAATCTAAGTATTAATAATGAATTGTTAAGAAACAAAACAAAATGACAGGTGCAGTCATAATAGGAATAAAATAGTAAATAAAAAAAACTTTTTTTAAAAAAGATTATTAGAGGAAAATAGAATTTTCAGTCTACTAAAACTTTATTTTCTTTTCTATGAGGCCAGATAAATAATAAAATGTTCAAATTTTGTATATGATTAAATATATGAAAAAAATATCTTTCTTGCTTTTATTTTAACAAAGTTTTTATATATTTTATTAAAATTTGGACTTTGGAATAATTTATATTTTGCTAATAATAATAATAGATTAGGCAACCTTTCTTGACATATCATTGTTATTAACAATATGGGTTTTATATAAATTAGTTTTTTATATTGTTACTAAATAATTTTTAGATAAATGTCAATTTAGAAAAATATTTCTAATGATTATATTGAGCATAAATCTTTATAGCTGTTATACAACTGACTTCATTTTTTTAATGCTTCAAATTAAAGAAAACATTAAAAGTAGAAAGCAATTAAAATAAAATTAGTAATCTGATATATAAACATATGTGTTTAATATATAAGTAATTGGGAAGATTATGTATATATTTTGATTCAAAATCCTATCTTTGTCATTAGCAGTCACTCATAAAGGAATATGTTCATCCTAGTTTTAGACACAGAGAAAGAGAGAAATGAATAGGAAAAGTTATAGATGAGTTTTGTGATGACTAAATCCATCTGTAAAATATAAATATAGCCCCATATGTCATCTGATGGGTTTTTAGACTATTTAATATCACTATATGAAGTCTTGGATTGTAAACTATTGCACAAACATGTATATTATCCATCAACTTTTATAAAACATAATATAAGTTGCTATTAACAAGTGTTTGATAAACTATTTTTTTATTTTGTTTGTGATTATATAATTACATACTATTTTTACAGTGAAGTAAATATAAATAAGTAACTATTTTTTCAAAAATATTTATAATGATTATATTATTCCCTGGAGCTTTTTAGAATATATTATCCATGTATGTCAATAGATATTACAATTAATTTTTTTTTATTTGCATTTAATGTATATTCTAAGTTTCCACCAGTGTATGATGCTTAAAAGGTGTGGAATCTGTGTAATTAAGATTTATGAAGAATGCTGATTACTATGTGATCTCATTTAATGCAGAAAAATCACCTGAGAAGGCTGAGAAGCAAAATTGCCTGATTATTGAGTTGAAATGTATATTATTTGATTTTATATTTTAATACATATGTATGCATAGTTATTTACCTTTGTTCATTTTTAAACTCTAATTAATTGAAGAAAAGGAAAAGTCTTAGATTTTTTTTTTAAAAAGCCTACTATCTAAACATTACTTTATATTTAATTCTGATTTATCATTCATGTAATAAAATATTAAAAATAATTAACTGCTAAATCAATCCTAGACTACTAATTTGCCAAACCAGCCACCTGATAAATTTGAAGCCTCATTTAAATTTTTAACAATACATTGGTAAGCTACCACAATATAGCTATATTTGTTTTTGATTCATTATTTGATGCTAGCAAAAACATCTTAATAGTTCTAAAATATTTCAAATACACTCTTTTTCTAAATATTACATCTCATTTTTCCAAATCAATTCAAACAATTTTTTATAAATATTGTTCTTTTATTGCTGAATTAAATTAGTTACAATAGTATTCTATTTCTTACTAAAAAACTTAATTTTTTAAAATTGCATTCTTACAAATTATTACCTTATATAATGTATGGAAATACTATAGATGTATATGCTTGCAAATCCAAATTCTATTTTTCAACTACAGAAATTGATGCATTCTTGTAATGATTGTGATTGAATTGATTTTTGTCAAAATAAGTAGCATCACTTAAATCACAATATGTATATATTCAATTATTTTAAATTTCATGCATTATTATTATTTAAATCTTTATTTATCCTCTTTAAATTAACCACTGCCCTGCATGATTTGGTACCCTGATAGATTAGTGGATTATGAGCTGAATAACCCTTCCCACTCTGACACTTTCAGTATTCAAACTTTTTATGAATTCCAGAATATTAAACCACTTAGTTATTTTATTTTTATTTAATAATATTACTTATAACAAGCATAATTTCTAATGGTTTTATTGTATATAATTATACTATCTTATTTTGTATTTTTTTAAAATATATTTTTAATAATTTTCACTTGCTTTAAAAATGAGTATTTTTATTGGTTTTCAAAATACCATTGACTTTTTCCAGCATGTAATTGAATTTGCAATGTTTTTTAGAAAAATTCAAAATTCATTTATAACTTTATAAATATATTTAACTGTTAGTAATAACTCACAGATTCTTGGTATTCTCTCTTTTTCACATAGAACAAGATTAATGGAATGGTTTTCAAATGTTATAAATCATCATATTTGGTTGACTTCTTTATCACCATTATCTGAGCAGGTTTTTTAAAACAATTAAAGAAAAGAGTGAGATGGATCTAATATTGAACAGAGGGGAAAAAGTAAAAAAATAATAATAATTAAATAATCTGTTTACATTAATGAACTTAGTGCAATATTCCGTAATGTTTGGAAGTCACTTCTTAACTTTACTCTTAAAAGAAAAAAAAATGGAGAATTCAGAAAGACTCTCATAGATAAGTACTTACATTTTTATACAGTCTATAGAATAGCCTAGTTAATAAAGCATCATTTTAAATTCAGTATTTATAAATCTAAAATTCTCTGGTTTAACTTCCATGTTGTATTCAATACTATTTATTATATCAATTATTACTAACAGCTGGATGTATTTAGAAAAGTATAAGTAAAGTTTGAGGGTTTTTTAAAGAAAAAAGATCAACAATTCAACTAGTTATTAAAAATAATCAAACATATAACTACAAATTGTATTTATATATTGGACTATTTCCATCATCTAATATTAAGTATTGAATGTTTTTAGAAAAATTAAATTTTATTTAAATTTTCAAGTTACATTCAACTGTTAGAAATATGTACAATGTTTCAAGAGATATTATTCTCCTTGCTTCTTCAGGTGTTTCTGGTCTAATCAATGATAGTGCTATCATAGGAATCAAATCTGGACTCTTGGATTCTAGAATATTGAATTTTAAAGTAATGATCTAACTAACTAAGCTATCCTGCCAAAGGCTCACTTAATTAGAATGTCACCTTAAAATTCAATATTCAAGAATCTAAGAGTTCAGGTTCGATTCCCATGCTAGTACTGTTTCTGATCAGGCTAGAAATACCTGGAAAAGAGAGGGAAATAATACCTCTCAAAATGTTATGCAATATTAGCCTGTATGCTATTACTAACAGTTGAATGAAATTGGAAAATTTAAGTGAAGTTTAATTTTCTAAAGACATTCAATACTTAACATTAGATAATGGAAATAGTCCAATATATAAATACACCTAAAATACCATCATAACAAACCTCCAGGAAAACACTAAATATAAAGACCTTAGTTTGTTAATTAACATTGAAAAATGTCAAGTTCTTTATCAGCCAGTGTCAAAAGAAAAATCATCATCAACTTTTAGTTTAAATGGCTAACGACTAGAGAATATAAACTCATTTAAATACTTTGGTAGTTTTATAAGTAGAAAGATAGATTTAGAGATTGAGATCCAACACAGACTCCAATATGTTACAGCTTTTTTTAACCAAGTTAAAAGATAGAATGGTTCATCACAGGAACACAACTACCCCCATTAAGTTAGCTGTATAGAGAGCTGTTATTTAATTTATTGTATGGAAATAAAACATTGATACTCTATCAGTGCAACTAAAGATATTAGAAAAGTTTCATAAAATTTTTAAAATACAGTAGCAAAATCTAAAACTACCAGTATTTATTCAGCTTGTTAAATGTGATACTATTGAGTCCACTATTGTAAAATCATACCTTTGTTGGATTGGACATGTTATTTTATGATGAATTTGAACATAGTTTTCATGGGAGAGATAGACCCTATCTACATTATAAGGATTATTCTCAAAGGCATTCTAAGGAAAATTCAATGTCAATAGTTTTAATTGGGATAATATAGCAGAGAATGGAATACACTAGAGAGCTATAATTAAACATAGTGTTGAAGTATTTTGGAAAAGTTTTCTGCTAAATAAATTAAAGGTCTAGATTGTAAAATATTTAATAAGCAAAAAAATGGATTAGCATATTTTATATATGGACTTATTTGTGGTTTACAGATTAGTTTATATAATTATCATAAAAATAATTTATTATAATAGGTTTTTTCTTCTCTCTCTCTCTTTTTTTTTTTTAGAGATTGCATGTTCATACATCATTTGTGATTGGCTGTTATTATTATTAATAATAGCTGCAAACAGTAAATTAGAGTATATTAGTCTATTATCTAAATGACAACTGGCATCTGAACGTGCTACTATAATAGTAATTTTATATACAGTATATCTATTTAGATTCCTAACTATAATGTAATTCATAAATATGCCATATTTTGAGCATGAATGCATCCACGTTTTTTTTAGAGTGATATTTATGTTTAAACAAAGTGTTCATGATAATCAATCTGTGTATTCTGTAAAAACTTGGTAACTGCTAGCCATTTGATCCATAAAACCAATACAATTTTTTCCATTAAAATCATTTTCTCAACCATTTTCTCATTAATTTTGGGTGAAAGCTTGCTATTATTACTAATACACGCATTCAGATCTATAGATAAAATAAGATCTTTTAATGTGCCAGAGATTACAGTATTTCACACCCACTCTGCAAATATGTATTAATTTGCTAAACTAATATCTCCAGTTGGAAACTACACTTTAATTAGTGGTTAAAAATATGAAACTATATTGATATTGTGGAGTATAGCTGCATTATGACTAAAATGGGAATACTCTCAAAATGAAAAATGCCTTCATGGTGCTGGTTAAATGAAGAAGACCTTGAAGATATTAAGTACAAAATATACTCTCAATAGACTAATCTTTACTTTAACTATGGAATTATATCTACTAAATATTAAGAGTTATATCAAAATAAATAAATAAAAATCCTTTAATAATTAACTATGCAATCCAATGTGGACTTATATTGCACTTCAGGAAATGAATAAATCTAATAATAATATTGGCTTAAAATTTTTGACTTCATATTGGTTTTTGACAGAATGGATATTAAACATTGTTTGGCCTTTTTTAAAAAAAAAAAATCTAGTAGAGCAAATAACTTTTGAAGATCATTAAGATGTTCTAGTAGTCACTAATCAGATAATATTTTCAAACTTTCCAATACAAATTGTCTATCTTGTTTCTTCAGATCTTTCTACATCTTTTGTATTTTTAGCAACTGAGAATAAATCAAGATCTCAGATTTTGAAATGGATGACTTTAAGTAATATTTCTATATTTTTATGATGTCAACTAAGGAAGAATATTATTTTATTCAAGTAGATGAAGCGTAGAGACAATCCCTAATTTATGTTTTGTTTTATCAAAAAATAGCTCACTATTTCCTGTTAATATTGAATCATTTCCTGCATAAGTCGATGTAAACCAATTTATATCACTTCTAATTTTCTTATTTGAAAACCATCCAACTTTCAGATGGAATTTAAACTAGACTCTGCATATTTGGGTGTCTTGAAATGAAAATTAGAATCCCATTCCATATTTTTTAATGATAAATTTAACAAATTTATTATTATAACTGCCAAAGAATCCAATTCTTTAAGATATTGAAAGCAGTTCTTCACAGACTTTGCTCTTTATTGCCAAAATTTGTCTATCAAAGATTGAAAAACTATTGACAAACTTATAATCTTTTCATGATACTATGAATGAAAGATGAAAAGAGATCATAGAAAAACAAATGACCCAATTGTCGGATTATTTTTGCATTGGCTTGACAAGTGAAAAGCACATATAAAGAACTGTTCCTGTCACTACCATTGAGATTGTCACTGTTCTGAACCCTAAAAGCCTCATTAGAGTGGAAGTGCAAATTTTTCTGTGCAATTACCTCTAATTTGAAGCAAACAAATGTTCCTGTCGATAAACCAATAAATATTTATGAATTAAGAACAAGATGTTTTAAATCCAGAATCTTTATAGTATATTTTCAGAATTAATTTACAACCTAAAGCTAAAGAGTTTTTGACAGAACTATTCAGTGACATTATATCAATATTATTAATGCAGAAACTAATCCAAAAATTTGGTATGAAAGCAAATGCTGTCTTAAAACCAAATAAATTTAACAATGATTAAAAAAAATGTCACACAATATCCATTATGGTATGTTCTCTCTAACTGTTTGTAACAATAATTTTTTAACAAAAATTGTATTAGTTGAGAATCATTTGGTTTTAGAACAAACTGGTTTTATATTAGGATGAAACTGCTGTAAACAGATTTTTTCTTGAACAACTCTCATTAAAAACAGCCTTTAAAATAAACTAAAAACTGGTGCTTAAGTTTATGATTTTATTTGGAAAAATGGTCTCCAAGAAATCTCTAAATATTTAAATGCAGAAAATAATTTATTTGACAATGCTCTCTAATAGATAAAATCAAATCACATTAAATGATAATTATAATACATAGAAAATTTTACAAAATGATTTTCCAAAGAGGATTTAATTCTCCTATTTAGTTTATTTAATATATTCATCAATGATTTGTCACAAACAGCATGCAGAAATTTAGGTATGCTGATGATATTGCTGTAATTTCATAAGAAAATAAATAGAAAAAAAATTGATGTACTTATCTTTATTATTAGCACTATTTTCTGTTTTATTACCATTATTGATCTTATAGAAATTTCTACTATTTAGATGAGCAATATATCAGATTCCTTGACATAATCATGTTGTGAGAGACAGTCCACATTTATATTATCTTTTCTAGATCTTATGAATAGCAAGTATTCCTAAATATAGCTGCCAAACATACAATTATTTTGCTGAATTGAAACTCTTGTATTAAATTCAGTTTAGTGTCTCTTTATTGTTTGTACTGTTTTATCCAAAATCACAACTAAAAATCCCTGTTCTCTAAACATATTCCTGTTCTTGCTCTTATTATACTATGTTGTGCAAGGGAGTAGAAATTGCAGTCAGAATTTCTGTGCATATAATTATAGAATAGAAATATTGCTGTATGAACACTTAAATGCATTGTCACAAGTAGTACAAAAACATAACTAATAATATGAAAATCTTAAAGCAACTAAGCCTATACTAACTTAAATAATGAAAGATAATTTTTTTTTCACTATCTGTCATCTCTTGAGTTTGTCAGAATGAGGTGGTCTATTTTTGAATTTTTGTCTGTGAAATGGGAGTAGTAAATTTTATACACTTCCTGTTCAAAAAATAATTCAAAAGTAGCTTGTTTATTTTAGATACTGAAATAGATTCTGAAAATGAGTCTCACTCTTATTAAAACAATTGGAGATGAAAATGTTCTCCAAAGAAAAGGAAAATTTCCATTAAATCTTTTTTATATTATGCATAAAATTTAAATTTGAATATGAAAATACTATATTCTAGCTCAGTATAACAAATAAATATAAATCGTGATTGATCCTTGAATAATTTTCATTGTTGTGATGTTATATCTTTGTGTACAAATATTTTTGAATAATATGGTTAGAAAAAGTAAAATATCAAATCTGAAAAGCAAACCACATATTAAGAGATTTATAAGAATCAACAATAAAGCTACAATTCTTTAAAAGGAGAATCTATATCCTTTTTTTTTTCTATTCAGCTATGCTTTTTTCTGATTATTATTTTTATGTTTCTAATGCTACATTGTCTATGTTGGGCAGCAATTACATAGAATGATATTGTCAACAGCTTTTTTTTTGTTTTGTTTGCTTGCTTGTTTACAATTCTTTCAAAAGAAACATAATTCCAAATTTAATAGAAAAAAACAGTCATTAACTATTTTTACATATTATGTCGAAAATTGTATGAGTAAGCAGTAGGCATCAATATTAACTTCCTGTATATAATAATAAAATTATGCTTTGTAGTAGCATTTTTAATTTTAGGGTTTATTTTTACATTATTTTGAAATTTGTTTAATAATAATTTATATTCATACATCATCATCATTTTCAAACATTATTGATCCATTGTAGGATGAAGGTCTCACTATGTTTAGTCAGTTTCTCCAATTTCTAGCCTCTCTTCTCTGCATCACCCTGGCAAACCTTCTTATTTCATTCATCCATCTCAGATGTGGTCTCTTTCTAATCTTTAACAATATCTTGAGATCCAATTTAAGATTTCACCTGTCCACCTGTTATCATGTTTTCTAGCAATATATTCAGTCTAACTCTACTTCAGTCTCTTAATTTTGTCAATGAAGTCAGTAATATCTATTTGTTCTCTCACCCATGTTTTCATTTTTGAACCTTTTCATTATCCTAACATACATCTCTTCAAAAGTAAGAATTAATAAAACACATTTATTAAAAACCTTTCTTCTCAACACATAATATTTCTTTTAATATTATTTCTACCCAAAGCACTTTATTCCAATTTCATTTATAATTAATTTATGAATTACATTTCTGTTTGTATTAATAATTTGACTAAAGTATTTGTAGTTGCTATCTTCTTCTAATTCATCATTATCAATCTTTTTTTTTTTTTTAGAAAATCCATACAATATTAATTTAGCATTTATCTTTAGTTCTTCATTTTTATATTCATCTGATAACTCTTGTAACATTTCCCAAAGCTATAAAGCATTATTTGCAAAAACAGTTATATCATCTGCAAAATCTAGATATCTTAAATAATTTTCATTTACTTATCTCTTAGTTTCCCATTTTAACCCAAAAAATAATTCTCATAAAACTGTTGTAAAAAGTTTTGTAGATATGGAGTCACCTCTTACAATCTTACTTCAGAGTATGACAATATCCTGGGCCTATATCTTGTTAATCCAATGCTTTAATCACTGTAGAAATGCTTATAGAATTAATTGTCTTTTTATAATCCACAAATCTAAAATATAATGACAACTTATATTTGTTGGTCTTTTCTGTAACTTCTTTCATTGCTTGGATGTGATCTATTATGCTAAAATCAGTTTTAAATCTTGCTTGTTATTTTGGTTGGTTAAAATCCAAAGTTTTCCGTAGATGAATTATCTTAGTAAAAATTTTGTATAAATCTGTAATTTCTAATATTTTTTATAACCTTTTTTAAATATCAATATTACTACAGCATTCTTCCAGTCATGTGGTACATCTTTATCATTTAAACATTTGGTATATAACTTTACCTACAATTTGTCTATTTCTTTATCTATTTTTTTTTTAAGATATCAATTGTAATTCCATCATTATCAGGAGTTTTCTCCTTTTCGTACAGTTAATTCCATATCTCACTTCTTCATTTCAAATACTAATCAATTCAGAAGATTTATCAAATTGTAGGGGATACTTTGTTTCCTTGTTTTTTGTTACTCTATAATTCTTCATAGAACTCTTTCACACTTCATGATGCCATCTCTCTTTTTTAAAATATTTATATCTTTTCTTCTCATTGCTGAAACAAGCATTTCCAAGATGTGGTTTTATACTTTTGAGACTTTGATTCTCTTTTTGCTAATTCACAATTATATTTTTCTTATTTTGTTATTGACTAATTTGTATACCATTTTTTCAAAAATCTAGATATTTAATTTTTCTTAATAGATCATTTATATATATTCTCATATTCCTTCTTTTCTTCATAAATTGCCATATCTCTGAATAAAATTTACTGGTGAATTATTACTTTTTTGTTCCAACTATCTTTGTTGTAGTTCTTAATAGGGTATCAGTTTCTTCCTATTGATTTCATTCAAATCTAAACCATCTTCAAAATCTTTTCATATTTTAAAACAATTTGCAAGTTCTAATTTAAATTCATTGGAATGTTTCTAAAGATTAGAAATATTAATTATGAATACTGATTTTCTTAATAATGTTTGTCTCTTGTTTTGCATTAACAAATATCTTGTATCTCATTAATCAATCATGACTTCCTGCATTGATTTTATTAAGAACATTACAGTCTTGTAATACATATTTTCTATTAGTCAAAATATAATTCACTTCTGCTGTACTTTCATTTGGATATTTGTACATCTATTTTTATTTGGTATTTCTCTCTCAAAAAAAAATCATAACACACAGTTTTTCTTTTTCTGCAAACTTCACAAATATATGTCCTCTCTCATTTCTATCACCACAATCAAATTTACCCACATTATATTCATCTTTCAGTTGTTTACCAATACTGGTATTAAGGTCTCTGGTGACAATTTTAAAATGGTTTGCTCTGTCAAAAACCTTATGTACATCCATATAAAAATCCTCTACTTCTTCATCAGAATGAGAATTTGTTAGGATAGATCTGTATTTGGCAACTTCCATTATGTTGAATAATCAATCTTGTCAGTCTGCCTGCTACATAATCAATATCCACAATATATTATTATTTTACTTTTCATTTATAATGAATCCAACTCCATATGTTCTTCTAATGTTTGTACTTTTATAGTAAAATATATGCCAACATTTTAAATCAATTATTTCTTCACTTTTTTTCTAACTTCATAAAATCCAACAATAATAATGTACAATTTAATATTAAATTCATGCAATTTTCCTTCATTTGAAAATAGTCTACAGTTGTAACTTATATAAAAAAATTATCATCAGATGGCAGTCTTGATCTGTAGTCATAACAAAGAAAACTAAATCATGGCCCTTATTTCCAGGAGGCTGTAAAGTCAACAGCCAAGGCAGTGGTTGATGGCCAAAGATTGGTGCTAAGAATCTGCTGGTTGTGGACAGTAATAGTAAATGTATATATACAATTATGTATCAAATTATGAATGGGAAATTTTCATGTAATAATCTAGATAAAGTTTTTATACTATTGTTAATATGGGTTGCATATTTTTGGCTTGAACTACCTATTTTTGTCAGTTATTATTTTGTTTAATCATAGCTGAATATTTTATTATGATAATTACATGAAATTTCCACTTATTTTTTGGTGTTTATATTTTAGGTACATGAAAATCTTTAAATTTATATATTTATACATATATGTTCAGTTCAACAAATCTCAAATGAACATACTAAAAAAAAACCATGAGATATGGGTACAGATAGATTTGTGATTGTGGATTGATTTGAATGTTATGCAAAAATTAGATTTTTTTATTTATTTATTTGATTTTGTCTATGTATATATATTTTTTTTTACTTCCTGAAATTAAAGTGGCCATACTCATTTACAAATGGCTGCTAATGAACATGTACAATCACTTAAGTGTTTGTTTGTTTTTTAAATTGTAAATCATGTTATAACAAAACAGGCATTGTTCACAAAAGCAATGTATAATGTATTATATTGCTGTCAGAGTTGGTCTGAGTTAAATATGAATGTTACAATCCTACCTAATGCTATTCTTAGTGGGATTGCATGCATGTCTGTCATTATCAAAAACCATGTTTTCAAATATTATTTTCAGTAAATAACAGAAAAAATGAGTAAACTGTAAGTAGGATAGATATTATTTTTAAAAAAGAACACATAATGATAAAATTTTAAAGTTTAAAACACTTTATTTGTAGATACTTGATCATTATGAATGTGCAATAATTTACAATTCCATTGATGTGAGATAATGTATTATTTTTATATGTACTCATTGTAAGTTATCTAGAAGTATAAAATTAATCAGATCAATTGTATAAAAAAACGCACAAATCCAATGCATAGCATGTGATTTATGGTGGGCATTTGATGCTCATATGATAATATATTGCCAAAGCTTTCTTGTTGTCGATAATGTAACAGAATCATAGACTCATTTTTATTATGCTTTAAATAAATTATATTATAATGTGATATTTTATGTTCTGCTAATCTCTGTAAAATTTAAATTTAATAATAATAAAAAAAATCACTCAATAAAAATAAAATGACATGGATAGGTCATAATCAAGAAAAAAGATTTTTAGTAGAAATCATACATTAAAAATAAAATTATAAAAAGAAAATGCTATTTTAAAAAATATGAAAAACAATATTAAAATATTTGAAAGAAGAAATACTGAATATATATATATATAACTTTATAAGATGAAGATACTATTCAAAATGAAATACATAAATATACCATTATAACTATAAGTAAAACAGTATTCCAAATTATCAAATTGATATTCATGTTCCAGAAACCAACATAACAATGCAATTTAAGGCAATGAGAGCATAAATCCTGATTTGAAAATATTAAAATCATTGCACCATAAAGTGAATTTACTAACTACTACCAACAATGACACTTGTTTTGTTTAATGCATGTAAATTATTTTGCTCTTACAGATATTTATAGTTGTTGTGTTGCAATACAAGATCTTTATAATATTGTTTTGTTTTTTGATAACCATTTGTATTTAACAGACTGATAGAGTAAGGGACCTGAGAACTAAAGATCCCTGGAAGGTTTCTCAGTGTATCATTTTCGGTACTCAAATGTCATATAGTTTCATGGGTGACAAACTATTTGCTGACTGTAGTAAACAAAACAAAAAAACACAGGCTTCTTTATTCTAATTTTTTTTTTTTTTGGTAGGCTATCATAATTTTTAAAAATCTGTCCGATTGTGTTGCTTCCATCTTTTATTATTCAGATATAATTTTAAGAAAGGGACAGAGAGATGCTTACGGTTGAAGTATATCTAAAAAACTTAAAACAATGTTTGATAAACTATGTTAAAAAAAATAAGTCAGATGATTAATATACGTGTAATATAAACTTTAAATATAAAGTACTGTATATAGTAAGTAATAGAATAGCTTTATTGCTCATTAGTTCATAAGTTCGAGCGCTGGAAATGCTAGAATTGAATACGATCCGAAGATCTTACGCCCCAGAGTCTGACACTACTGATGTATTAAACGATGCAGGGCATTGCTGTATGTTTACGTATATTCACATGTATGCGTATTTATACACACACGTACATGCTGTTTGCTTTGCAATTTTGTGAAAAAATTCATGTATAAAAATTTGTCTTTTCCACTGTGAGCTCTATTGTATGTTGAATTTATAAATATTGATCAAATAAAAAAAAAACACATTTTAAAAAGTATTGAATTAATTTCAATCTGAAATTTGACACTTTGAACTTGTTTAACAACTAAACTTCACTGAGAGAATTTCAAAAAGAAGCCAATTAACTACATCAATAGAAGTATTTTCAAATAAAACAGATAGTATGTCTACTGTAAAAATATTTGAAGTACTTGGAATGTTGTTAATTATGCTAGTTTTCATCACTTATCAGTTCTTTCTGAACAATAAAGACTTAATGAGGGCAACAGATGGAGTTCAAGACTATATTATTTAAGCTGCCATTGATGGTGATGTAATCTGAAATCTGCTTAAGTCATCAAAAGATTAGTTTTTGTTTTGTTTTGCTTTTTATTAAAAGTGCTAAAACAACAACAGTGGGGAAAAAAAGGATTTGTGTTTGGAATTTAAAGTATAGAAGAAAAAGAAGTTGCTAAACTGTCTTTAGAATATGTAGTAATGCTGTGAACCAGTTATTCTGTTAAAATGCAGCGGGATCTCTGAAGTACAAGTTTTTGTGATTGATGAGTAGCGGGCGGCCTGTAGACCACCAAGCACACACTTAAGTACAATAAGAAATAAAGGAGATGAAGCTGTGATAAGACAGCATAGCTTCACAAAACTATTGGATAAGATGGGCATAGTTAGCCATGTGGGAGGCTTCTTTTTAACTGCATACTTTAAACCTTAGAGTTTTTCCAATGTGAAAATAATTCAGTGACCATTTGTTCTATCCTCAGTGGGAATTATCCCCCCTTATGAAAGAGTTGTTAGAAATTTGATAATTTTCAGAACCCCTCCTATCCTTTTTTACTTCCAAACTCTTTGAAGGCTGCGCAGACAAGGTCAGGTTTTATTATTGACTGTTATGAAGGTGGCCAGCTTTATAAATATATATATATGTATAAATAAAATGAGAGTGACTGACTTGGAGGGGGGGGTGAATCTTTGTGAAAACATATATAGTCTGTCTGCCTTTCCTTGTAAAGTCATGGCTATTGTCTAATACAATTTAAAACCTAGCACACTCAGTCTGGAATAGCTTTGAGACAGGAAATATGCCCTAGGATATTTGACCTGATGCACTAACTGAATGGAACCCCAATTTTAAGCTAGCACAATCAGACATGACCCTTCTAATTTTCATTGTGAAATTGAAAATTCTGCAAAGGCCAATAAAAATAATTAATCACTTGGCTTGTCATAGGTCATTATTATCTGTAACTATGGTTATGATAAGATGTGTTATCAGTCAGTTGCTACTAATTGTAATTTATTTATATGTTCACTTAAATTATGTAATACAGACACATTACTATATATATTGAAAAAGTTTCATAAACTGTTGTCAAATCTGCATTTAGTTAGAAACAAATATTATTTGAATGCAATGCATGTATGTGTGTCTTTAAGTATGTGTTACTTACAGGTTGCTTCTATAACAAAAATGTAGTTTTTGTTTCTGAAGGATAGTTAATATAGTTGGTATAGTTAGTAATTTCATTCATTTCTGATTTTTGTTTGTTTGTTTGTTTGTTTATTAATTGAAAATGGTTATCATTGGGCCCTGTATTCTAACATTAATAAATTAAATAATTAAGAAATTATGATTATTAACAAATAATATATATCACCAATAGGGCTAGCTCTAATGTCTGTGCAACCTATGCATTTGATGGAGTGACAACTGGGGGGGGGGGGTAA
This sequence comes from Epiperipatus broadwayi, assembly GCA_028023455.1. NCBI lineage: Eukaryota > Metazoa > Onychophora > Udeonychophora > Euonychophora > Peripatidae > Epiperipatus > Epiperipatus broadwayi. The sequence continues at coordinate 2,090,545 of JAQFVV010006242.1, read as the reverse complement.
AATTAGCCTGAACTATAAGAAAAATAAATTGCAAAAAAGTAAGTTAAATTTTACAAAAAAAAAAAAAAAGTATATATTTTAAAAAAATCATAATCATTTAAAATAATTAGTAATACACATTTTATCTTACATAAAATTTCGATTCTATTATTGTCCATTAAAAGCCAATCTAAAGTAATTTTTAATTATACTTTTAATGTGGAGTATGTCTTTTTCCAAAGGTTTGTTATATAAACTTAATGTAAAACATTTTTTTAATTTTATTATTGAAAAACATTTATTGATGAATATATTTAATAAAATTTGCTCTTTTATATTTTTGTTTAAAAATCAAATTAATGAAAACAAACAAATTATAAGTGATAATAATAAATCAATTATAGAAAAAGAATCAATATATATACAGTTTCACTGTGATTGTTAATAATAATACTGTTATTAAGATTTAGCTTTTAAAATAAATTTATTATTCCTTTATCTGATTAAAAATACTATTAGGCAGAGAATATTGCAAACAAAAATTGGAAAACAACACAATATTCAGAAACAAAATAGGGCTTGACATAAATATTTAAAAACTAATTGTTTACATATAAATTCATAGTACTTATTATTTTTATTTTTTTCCGTAAAAAATGTAGCTTATGATCATTTTTTATTCATTTATGAATTTTCATTAACTAATGCTACTATTTAGAATTTATAATCAGATATGCTGAAGTTTAGATTAACACTATGACTTTTAAGATACCACTAAAAAAGTTTTAGCGGTTGGGTGGTGAAATATGCTATTGCACAGAGTAACATGAATGAACAGATGAAAATTTTAAATATTGTGTCTCATGTAGTCTAATTAAATATGGATAACCAATTTGTCATGCTTACATTGAATGGAATGATGATATAAATGTGATATGAGTTATCTTTCTTAAAACTATATATGCTTCGTAGGATTCACAAATAACACTCAGGTATTATTTGTTCATAGTGTGAAGGAGGAAGGATTTTCTTCATTAATTATATGTATATTGTACTACACTAATTATTATTAACCTTTGTTTAATTATCAAAACAAAATCATTAAAATGAGATTCCGTCTCCGTTTTTGTATAATTGACAATTAATTTAATAATTATTAATGTCATGCTTTCATCTGACTGATATATTGAATTCACTCAATATTTCCATCAGTGTTAACAGGGATAAGGTTATAAACATCAAAAATTTAAATAATAGGTGGATCCATTCTAATCTTGACTCTTTGTCAAACATGTTATTTATTTATAACTTGGAGTAGAGTAGTTTACTCCCTTAATTATATATAGAGTTATGTTAATTTAATGTTTATAACCATAATTGGTAGTAAACCCAACAATCAAAAATTTAGACAAAAGATTATGATTTATTATATATTACTCTCTGACAAGTCTAGAAAATAAAATAGTGGTGATAATATAAGCTCCATGCTTTTTTTCTCCAAAGTTTTATACTGAGTAGCAGGTGATCGGTGACATTTTTCAAGTCATATTATTTTGAATTTTTCAAATACATGTCAAATATATATTTTATTTCAAAAGCCTAACTCTCATTCCCAATCTTGTAAAGATAATGGAAAATTATTTTCATATTAGAATCTAAGCTTTTTATTCTGTTTTATATGCTGAATCTTTGAGTAACTTATTAATAATTTCTTTATAAAATTTAATAACCTAAATTTTTATTTTATTTTTTATTAACTATATGTATTAAATTATCTGCCAAAGATAGATCGAGTTAACTAGGACTATATAATATTATGATCAAGTAATAGCATTTGATCATTATCAATTGTAATTTATTATTGCCTGCTACGCTTTTAAAATAATTTATTTTAGTATAGTGTATCTTAATTTTAGAATGGTTTTGTAAATATTAATGAGTTCCATATCTTTAAATTGCATATAAATAAATTATTTGGACACAACTTCCAATGCAATTGAAAATCATTATTAAAGTCATAGATTATTATAATAGGTTTCTTTAGCTTTGACAAATTAAGCAATCAATTTTACCATTATTTTTGGATTAAAAGTAAAATGCCATTGTTAATCATTCATCACTATCATCATTAACCATTATCAATCCACTGCAGGATGAAGGTCTCCCCCAAGTTCAATCCATCTTCTCCCATCTTTAGCTTCTCTTTTCCACATCACCTCTGCACACTTTTTTATTTCATCCATCCATCTCACATATGGTCTCTTTCTGGGTCTTTTTCAATCTCATAGAATCCAGTTTAAGATTTCAATTGTCCATCTATTATCATCTCTTCTAGAAATATGTCCAGCCCAACTCCACTTCAGTCTTTTATTTTTTTCAATGAGGTCAGTAACACCTGTTTCTTCTCTTACCCATATCTTGTGTTTTCGATCTCTTCTTGTTACTCCCAACATGCATCTTTCCATACTTCTTTGAGTGGTCTGAAATCTCCGTATTGCTCTTTTATTAAGTGTCCAAGTCTCAGATCCATAAGTAAGAACTGGTAAAACACATTTATTAAAAACTTTCCTTTCTAAACACATAGACATATTTCCTTTTAGTATCAAGTTATTTCTACCAAAAGCACTCCAACCAAGTTTAATTCTATGATTAATTTTATCAATTATGATTCCATCTGTATTAATAATCGGATCAAGGTATTTGTAACTATTAACTTCTTCTAACTCATCATTATCAATCTTTATTTTCATATTTTGAGAAAATCCATTAAACATTACTTTAGTCTTTTTAACATTTATATTTTTTCCTATTTTCATCTGATAACTCCTGCAACATTTCCTGCAGCTCTAAAGCATTATTTGCAAAAACAACTACATCATCTGCAAAATCTAAATGACTTAAATAGTTTCCATTTACTTTGACTCCTTTAGCTTCCCATTTTAATCCACAAAATACTTCTTGCAGCACTGCTGTATTTTTTTTTTTTAAAGCAGGATTGATAACTGTCATCTTAAACAGTAGTTATTTTTAATCATTATTCTGACAATGCCTGTAAGTATAAATAAGAATATATTTGTCTTAAATCTGTAAAGCAATTAAACTTATAGCGGTTTTTAAATATTAATCTCATCTGATATTGTATAAGCCATAAGCCATAATTCTGAAAGTAACAGCTGCTAGATTTTCTCTATTTAGCAATCTATTTGAATCTGGTTGATAACTCCACTACATCAACTTGGATGTTTTTCCATTCCTCATAAATTCATTCATATTCTTAAAATATTTAATTATTGTAGAGTTTTTTTATAATCTATACTTATCATTTTATCAATTTCAATTGCCCCTCCCCCCTCTTTTTTTTTTTTAAAAAAAAAAAAGCTTTGAAACACTTTCATTTATATATTTTTTTTTTCATATTTGAATCCATAATGCACTAACTTAATACAGATGCTAGTAGAATAATATTATAAAATATTGTCAATGGCAAAACAAAGCTTTGATAATAAATACGATAAGATCTGGTATAATAAATTAGTTGATTCCAGAAAATCATTGATCATATCATTCATTCATTGTAACTTTCATTGAAATAAATATATTTAGAAGTAATCTGTTCCCCTAGGCCTAGGTCAAAATTACACCCAAAACATGATACAAAGTCAAAAATGTATACAAAATTAATTTCTAAGCATAGTGCATACTCAAATTTTATTGAAAATTAAAATTCAACTTTTAATTAATATAAAATAAAAATGTAAACACACTTATATGCCCTAATAAAATATCCTCAGATTATTGTTTTCAGAACTTTTATTTTTTTCCATGGATTTTTTTTTTTAATTTATCAAGATAAAATCCAGCAGCATTCCTATTTGCATTAGCAGTTTCATCATGCCTTATAGATCTGGTAAATTATATTTTTGCTATTAGTAAACTTCTTTGCAAAAATTGCACTTATATTAGGAGTCTTTGCAAAAAATTCTTCAAATAGCTGCTCAGTCTTTTCACAAATAATCACTTCATTCACAGCAAACTTTAATCTGTGGAAGGTAGACTTTTTTTTTCATGTGTCAAAGCATCAGCCGGGAAGCGAACCCGTTAACCCGGGACACTGTGTTGATCACTCCACCACCAACACTTGACTTGAAAGTTAGATTTTAGTTTTCATGAAAAACAGCTTAAATAATGCCGCAGACAATGTAATTTCTTATTAATTCCTGAACTCAGCAATTCCATTAGGAAACTTCAATGCTTTGTTATTTGCAGTTGTGTTATAATATCTGTTTGAATGTGATGATTATATATAATTTTTTACAATTATCATATATTTAAGTGTATTAATTTTAGTTTGAATGAAATAATAATTAAAGAGTAAATTAATCTTTATTTTTTTAATTTCTATATATTAATACATGCAAATTTTTGGAAATTGTCACAATTATTTTTTTATTTATGTAATTCTTAGTTAAAATATAATTATTTTTAATCCTTAGTTATATGTATTGTTTTTCTTGATATTTTCTGAATAAAAACATAAAAAGAATAAACTCAAAATTACATGAACTATTATGCACAGCTTGTTAATTTGTTTCTCACATACCTTTTGACTTTGAGGAATTAATTCCACAATTAACACCAACGAACATAGAACTACTATATATGATCTTTCACCTTCTCTTTGCATGCAATGGATTTTATTTTTATTTTTAAAGATATGTTTGTATTTACTATTTTATTCATATTCTATGTATGTATTCTTACTACTAATTCATTTAAGGAATCTTGGAAAATACCATGTTATTATTAGGGGGGGGGGGCGATTTCATAATTATAAAATGTATGTTTAAATAATTCTTAATCAAATTTTCGATTTTAATACCTGATGTTTTTAGATTTTTCAAGCATATTTTTTTAATCCTACACAAATATCTCATTTTATATTTCATGTCTACTTTTTGGTAGATTTTTTGAAGAACACTATAAGTTTAATCTATAAATATTACACACATTGCTATAATTCAATTAAAATATCTCAAAATTAATTTATACACAGGAACTGAGTACTGACATCTTGACTAAATTCATAAAAAATATATATAAATCATTTTTGTTTCCCCATATTTTTCTAATGCATTTGTCTGGCAGCGAAAATTATATCCATAGTACTTGTTAACTTTCTAAAATCACATTGAATCTCTGGCAACCATTCATCTATGATTTGAAGCAACCAGTTCAACAAAATCCTTGAAAGTACTTTAACTATAATCAATAATAATGATATTCCATAATAATTGCTTCAATCTTTTATTTTTTAAAAATTTGATATAATAGAAGAATTTTTGAGATAGATAGCACAGTTTCATGCATCCATATCTTCCTAAAAAATTTCCAATATTTTTGAAACTTACATATCACCCCACATTTTAAAATGCCATTCAGGTCCTACATCCTTTCCATTTTTTAAGATTACAAAGAGTTGTTCTGACTTCACTGAGTTGAATATCTTTATTTAAATCTAAATGAGTAGGTAAAATGGATAAATTGTTAACAGTTGTTATCCTAATTACTGTATCATTATTCAAAAGTTGATTAAAATGCTCCTACCAGCTGTTGAAAATAATTATTGTCATCATATAAGAGAGTGTCATTGCTGAATTTAATGATTGTCATAATGTTTTTTAAATCCATATACTATTTTCAATACATCAAAAAAAAATCTAAAATGACCATGAACGGCAGATTTCCAATCATGTTTAACCTCTTTTTAGTGAATTCAAGAATAAATTTACTTGTATCCATAACACTCTTTTAAACTTAATTTCATGCCTCATTGACATGACAATCCTGAAGTTCAAATTGGCAATTTTAGTGTTTAATAATAGTGAGTAAATATCTGTACTCCCTTTGTGATTTTAATCTACCTATCATTTTTAAGCCTTCTTGTCAATTGTTGAACTTCTGCTTTTAAATCTTCATATTGTTTATGATGTTCTACAATTATTTTATTATTTTGCTATATCGATAATAATCTGTTTCCCTTAATCAAGTCTCTAAAATTAAGATTGTCAGAAAATTTATCATGAATGTTCTTTTTAGTGAATCCAAGTATAAATTTACTTGTATTCACAACACACTTCTTAAGAGAGTTCCAGACCTTTGTGTCATGTCACTTCCATGATATGGCAATCCTGAAAATTTAAATTAGCAGTTGTAGTGTTTACTGACTGATGAAATTTAATATGTGTAGTAGACACTTCTAAAAGTGAACTTAATTTTTTTGCATATTTAGATTGAAATAAGACCTATATTTTAATGCAACTATAATTTTAATCTTGATACATAATAATCTATGATGCACCCAACAATCTGAATTTGTAAGTGTTCGTGTAATATGAACCTCTTATAATTTGATTTTTAACTATAATATTATAATCTATAAAATGTTTTTGTTTTGATCATGCATGCATTAATCTTATTTTATAATGATATATATGCCCAAACAAAATTTTTATGATAGTTAATTCATGTGTTAGTCAATGTTAGCAAAACATATAAATTTACAGCACCAATAATATTATTTCCAACAACTTTTGGCCAAAATATATTATTTGTACCAACAACACATTAGAGTCTCCAAGAAGGAAAATTTGATCTTCTAATGGTATTGTAGTAATAGAATAATAGCTTTCTATTTCTGAGTTTATGAACTAATACACCAAGCCCTGATTTTATTGTTCACATCCAATTTTAATATTAGGTTTTTATTGATGCAATAAACAATTTCAAAAATAGAAGATACTAATTAGAGTTTACATCTAACATCAACTTCTACATCTATAAGTGCAAGGACAAATATATAATATATATTAATTGTGTAAATATGTATACTTCCATATATTTGCACATACATATACATGTCTGCATATTCACATATATTCATATATATAAACATGAAAGTAGTCAACACTTATATAATACCACTATCAATTGTTATTTTCTTTTTTTCTAAGCTAACATAATATCTGGTAAAAATGAAAATACAGAAAAGGTAGTTTTTTAAATAATATTTAGGTTTTATTACTGCCTAGCATGCTTTCAATGTAGTTTTACTATATCATATTCATGGGATATAGTGATATATAACAGTCAGCAATTTCAATATGTTATCAAGGCAACCTCCTTTAATCAATAATGATGGAAATCCACCTTTATCTATGGTCTAATAGGTTTATATAGACACTAAAGATTGCAACTTTACTACAGAGTGTGAAATTATTAAGACAAAGAAGTTTAAATAAACCTCATTAGACAGGTAAATGTAACTTATTCTGAAAGCACATTACCTAATAGTCAATTATAACTTTCAAATTGCAATTATAGCTTTCAAATTGGACTCCAACCATGATTATTTATATAATGAACCTAATAATGCTCAAGGATAGATAGGTATTCAATGTAAATATATGAAAGCAGTCAACACTCTGTAGTCAAGTTCCAATCTTAAGTGTTAAATGCTTTCGTGTATTTATGTGAATATCTATCTAACCTTGAGTATTATAAAGTCTAATATATATATATATATTTCACAAGATGGCATTATAAAACCATTATGTTGTCTTTCTAATATATTCTTCTCTGAAATGAAATATAATCAATTTATAAGACAACTATATGCTTAAACAATATATAAATAATAAATTTATTAACATCTAATCGATTTTCGTTCAAAAATGAGCCCTGTCAAGATATAACAACTGAAAAAATTCACGTGATTTACATATTATCTTAACATACCATCTACTGGTCAAACTTAATAATAAAGATGTTTTTATATTTTCCAATTTTTATTTAATGACCATTTTCCTCCTAACTTTACCGACCCTTGTATTAAATTCATGCATTTAAAAATATGGCAAAATGGTCCTGATTTCAATTTTTATTTAATGATCATTTTCCTCCTAACTTTACCGACTCTTGTACTAAATTCATACATTTAAAAAATGGCAAAATGGTCCTGATTTCAATTTTTATTTAATGACCATTTTCCTCCTAACTTTACCGATCCTTGTACTAAATTCATACATTTAAAAAATGGTAAAATGGTCCTGATTTCAATTTTTATTTAATGACCATTTTCCTCCTAACTTTACTGACCCTTGTTCTAAATTCATACATTTAAAAAATGGCAAAATATAGTTGTCTTATAAATTGATTATATTTCATTTCAGAGAATAATATATATATATATATAGTAACATTTAGCATTGGCAGAAGCTAAATGTTAAGATTAATTTTTATGCCAAAACACCTAAAAAAAATTATATAGCTTACTTTTATTATTAATAAACTATTGCTAATACTTTATAATGCTATAAATTTTCATGTTAGAGCCACTATATCAGTATTTCATCTGTTATATAGCTGTAAAATAATTTTGCATAGCTTAAATAATAAAATTTTTAATTTAAGTAAATGTTGAAGATGTTAAACATCTTTAAATTTTAAAATAACTGGTAATTTCAATGATAAACAGTGTAATTTTAAGTTAATAGTCCTAATTTAATTATAGTTTAACTGTTAAAATGTTTTGAAAAAGTTTATATTAATTTTAAAGTTAAGAAACCAGGTTCAAACCCTATATTTTGGTTTGCTGGTGTTTAAAACTAAAGCTATAATATTTAACTAACTTTGATTGTAAAACATAATATTCTAGGTAAATATTTGAAAATTAACTTAAATAAAAAACTTTTATAAAGCTAATAATTAAAGTTAGAATTTTAAAGTACTGAATAAATGAAAATTGAAAATGAATAAATATCATATGTATTTAATATTATTTTGTTTAAATATTTTTAAAAATAATTGTAAAATCTATTCTGAGATATTTGTTTTATTAAAAGATGTAATATAATTTTTTTAATTATGTAATATTTTTATTTTATGCTGGTCTTTTAATTTTTAATTAATTATTTGGATTCAACCATGAAGTGTTTATTTTAATTAATTTTGTAGTCATCTAGACAAAAATTAATTTATTTTAAAATTGAATATTTAATTAGATAATTTTTGTTTAACAACCTTCCCTAGTGATGGATAGGTCAAAGATTCAAACTAATCAGGGAAGGGGTTAATAAGCAATCTGGTAAAATGCTCACATGAACAATAGTATAAATAGGTGAGATTGTCACCTGATCAAGGTTCTCAATCAATTTTATTTTTGTTTGTAAGCAGTTGAAATTTAAAATTCCTGAAATTTAAAAAGTGGACTTTTATGTAATTTTTTTAGCTGAGTATGACAGGGTAAATTAAAATGATCTTGACACAATTGTCTGAACTGATAACACTAAAGAAACTGAAGTCTCTATATTTGCCAGTGGAATGATAATATCTTTCATTATTAAAATGTTTAGGATATTATTTTTAAAGTTTACTGCATTGAAAAAACTCAAAAGTTGTCACTGTTACCATTATCAGGGCTTAAGAATAGTCAATTTCAAAGTTCAACTGAATGTCTGTGCTATAATTAAAGTTGTCACTAATTTTTTAATTATCTTATTGGCAAGAATATTACAGAAAATATTAATCCTTTTTTGATATTTTCTTTAAATTATTTGTCTATATCAAATCGTCTCAAATTTATTTAACCATGAATAGATAAATGGTAATTCAATATAAAGACTGTTCATTGGTATAATGAATATATATTTTAGACATTTAACAATGATTTTTAAACATACAAAAGAATGTTAAATTAATAATTTTTACTTCAATAAAATAAATTTGTGTTGTATTTTAACAAAAAAAAGACATTACATTATAGAATTATTATTTGAAAAACAGCTCTTAAATTTATTATGACTATTCCCATTTGTTTCTCCCCTGAAAGAGAAAGAAAAATTAATTTTTCTCCAAACAAAATTAACTTACAAGGAATTGTTTAATTGATAACATATGAAATTTTAAAATGTTTCACTTAATAAAATGAAATATCAACTTTACTTGCAATAATAACCTTATATAAATGAATTTAAATAATTTTTATATTTTTAATAATTTTATAATACCTGCACAAATGTTTAAAATCTGTAAATGTTTTTTTTCCCTCAGTGCATTGCTATGAAGACCACTGAGGTCACTGATATGAAATTGGAATTGGATGCTCTATGTCATCTACTTTGTTTTTGTAATATTTTGAGTGAAATGGAGAGAGGAATAGAAAGATTAGGAAGAGTGATAGAGATACTTTTAATAGGTGGCAAGGGAGTATATACTTTGTTGGGTCTTTTTTTGCGGATGATGTCTTTTTGTGTGTAGAAAGAAGAGAAGATGTGGAAGTTATGCTGAGGACATGCGCAAGGGTGGGTAAAGAGATGGAGATTAAATTTAGTAAAGAAAAATCATATATAATGATGGTCAATACTGGGGAAAGACAAGAAGAATTTTTATTAGGGGATATAAAGTTAAGTGTGGTGAATAGATATAGTTATTTGGGAATCATCTTAAGTAATCAGAAAAATTGCTTGGATGAATGGGAGAAAAAATTGATACATGAAGCAAAGAAAAAAAAGGGATTGATAAAGAAATTAATAGGGTTTTCATATAATAAATATGATGTAGCTAAAATTGTATGGGGTTGCAGTAGCAGGGTTAACATATAGCAATGATGTGTTATGTGTTAGTAAAGGGATATTAGATTGCTTAGAAAAAGTGCAAAGGGAAGTAGGAAGACTTGCATTAGATGCAGATGTGTGGACGGCAAAGGAAGCAATTCAAGGAGAAATGGGATGGTCAAGTTTTTATATGAAAGATGCAAAAAGCAAAATGAAATGTTTGGTAGATTGCAATTTATGGATAATAAAAGAATAGCCAAAATAGTATTTAATTGGGTTACGAGTAAAGGTCAGGCAACAAGATGGGTGAGAAAGGTAATGTGGTATGCAGAAGATTTGGATAAAGAATTTATATCAATATACTTGTATGAAAGGTGGAATGATTGTGTTAGAGGGATTGTTGAATGTTATAGTGGTAAGGAATGGGATAGAAGAATAGATGCATTAATAAAGAATAGGGAGTTGGAGAGATGGAGAACTAGCATGGAGAGTAAAAAGAGTTTAAATATATATAGAAGTAAATGGACATTGGCTACGAGTTAATTTATGATAAAAGCAAGGAAAGTAATTTACTGTTTAAGGCTTGAACACGATCTTTAGCAACAAGGGAATATACATGTAAATGGAAAAATATGGGTAATTTAGTCTGAAAGTTGTGTAAGGAAGGCATAGAAAATATTAGGTATCTGTTAATTCAATGTAAATGCTTGAAAGCAGAAAGGGTACAAATAGTGAAGTTATTGAAGAATAAATATGAAAAACATGATTATACAGAAAATGGGTTATTGGTTTTTATGCTGGATTTGGGAAAAGATAAGAGGGATTTAGATTTGAAGGCCATGGAGTTGTCAAAGATTATGTTTTGGAAATGGGATGGAGCAGATTATGGGAAACTTAGGATGGGGAATGGAAAGGGAAGGTAAAGTGGCTAACAGGTTTCTCTGGGCAAAGTTGCTGAGAGATTTCTGACTCCATATAAGGAGAAGTCACAGTGCATGACATCACATCAAATATTTCTCCTGCAAATATTTAATGATATTTGATAAACATTTTTTATTAGAAATACTTTATTATATAGTATTTACTTTACTATTGCAAATATGAATAATTCACCTAATGTATTAATTTAAAACCCGAGTTCAAGTATTTGAGAGATATTTACTTTAATATCATGAGCTTATCATATGTTTGTTAGCAGAATTATTTTGAATTTAATAGGGATATCCAAAAGAAAAGTGTTCTACATATTATAGTTACACTATAGATTTAATATTTTAAGTTATGTTATCATATGATGGATATGTTTGCTATCCACAAGATATGGTGCCATGCTTCTTTATTTTTAAGGTTTTTGGAGAATGATTCGCGAAGGAAACAGAAGGACATTATTTATTCTGAAAAGCTTTAGCAGTTATAGAATATTGTTCAAAAATGCAATAATGAATGGCTGAATATTTTATAAGGATATTGAATAATATTGAAGCAGTCGGATCTAAGTTCGATCCTAGCTTCATGATCTTTCACATGTAGCCAACTTCAAACCCTTGTACTAACTTTGAATTTCCGATGCAATGGGGCTTTATGCGTTCAGTCCACGCTAGTTTCCTTAAAGAAAAACTATTATAAATGTGTGTTAAAATTAACTTATTTGAGATTTAAACTAATCATTTCTATTAATAAATTCATGTTAGAATTATTCATGAATTTATATATATTATAACTGCGTGGATTGTGCGTGTATATATATTTATAAATGTTTAAATATATATAATTATTCGAAAGTTTCATTGCGTCGGGAATGTTTATTTTACTTTTAAATAATATGTTAAATTTTTAGTGATTAATAGCTACATTCTTTCGATAAGCTTTCAGATTTTCTCTTTCCAAAACAATGGTTAAAGTTTTTATTAATTAGAAATAGATAAGTCTTTAAAATGTTAGGACGGTCCTAATTAAAATCATTTTCTGATATTAAAAATTCATTTTCTAATTAGAAAATGAATTCAAGTTAATGAGTTTGAAAGCCTTATCAAAGGAATGTATCTAACAACAACTAGTAAATTTTTTGTAAGATTGATTTAGCCTAAAGGCATCAGATACAGTATAAAAGTTTCCAAGCAGCTATTATTCCTCATTAAGAGAAGCTATATATATTTCATTAGAGAAGTCGCCCAGTTAAATTATGAAGTAAAATAGTGTTTCTCCCATGGTGGGGGGCTTAACTTCAAGAGTCTGACTACGGTTCCTTAAGCCCTCTGAAAATCTTCAATGTGGCTGCAATATAAAAATTCATATACCAATCGTAAGCTGCCGAAACCTTAGAGAAATCTATCAAAATGCTATTCACATAATTTTCAAAATGCGCGCATATGTTTCATCCAACTGGACTCTGCCCTGTGGAAACGCAGAAGTCAACCATGAAGAAATGGTAATATCTTTCCGTTTGAACCTGGCCAGTTCTGAACTTTAAGTTAAAACATCTTTAAGCTATCTACTGTAAAATTGTCTTTTTGTTAATGTTATTTTAAATTATGTAGTAATTCTCGATCTTAATCTCTAGTCTTTAAATTTAATATTTAACTTTCTCATTTCTTACGATGGCGGTTCATTTATTATATTATATATATATATATTTATTGTGTGATTTATTAATATTGTTTATTTTTTATTATATGCCAATAATAACTTCAACTCGATAATAATTTCCTTCGTTGCATTTGCCTTGTTAAATAATATTATATTTATTTTTACAGTAATTCTTACCCACTAGAACTATTTTGATACAGTTCTATTAATTATCGAGTTGAGTGATTTGTACATTTTTGCTATTTTATTAATGGCTAATAACAACAAATTATTAGCTCAATTTTTAACCTATGCTCGGCCACTTTACTAATTTATAATAGTTATTTATTCATTAATTTATTTTCACAAAAAGGTTATAAAGGAATTAAATATATATATATATTCTAATTCAAATTTTATACTTTCTAGTAATATTCAGGAAGGGCATGGATTTAGGCATAATTAATATAATTTCTAATTGCATTAAATACTTTTTATTAAAGCACGTTTGACTTTAATTTAACTTGATCAGGTCATCACGTAGAGCACTCTTTATATAAATTGGGTATTATTATTTAAATACGATGATTACCAAGTCATCATTTTCCGAACGTTGCTGACGCGAGCCATCTCCTGTTTCATAGGCTTGTCCTCAGTGATATTTCTATTAGTTTAATTATCTAGGAAGAAAGCACTTCCTCCACTTGCTCGTTTTATATTTGGAACACCAAAGGTTCGAGGCTACGACCCGACCTGGTTTTCCCTGTGTTCTATGGATCCTTCATATAGGGCATTGAAGACTTGTCAAATACAAGCAGCCCTGCTATTTTCTCAAATCATAGACAAGCCATTATTTTTTACATTTATTCTTATAGCTCATAAGTCGTCAGTACCGTTTATTTCTCAGTTCCAGTAAAGCCCGCTCTCATGCTTGTAAATCGTGATGAATTGATTTTATTAAAGTCGAACAAATTAATATTTATTTATAATTAAATAAGTTTATTAAATATTAAAGTTATGCCCTAAATACGTATCTTGTTCTTTATGAATTGATTTGCGAATGTGAAAATAAATCTCACATTCTTTCCTTTAGAATCAGAATAATAATTTCAGTCATAGCCAAATACCTTTATCTACCTTTATTTTCTTGTCGGGGGCATAGACATATATTTATCATATAATATTGCGTAATAGTATTGGCATATAATAAGGACTGCCATTCTTGTTGTAAATATAAATTCTGTTTAAAGACTAGAGGTAATCTATATAATCACAATCTAAAAGTTGAACAAAATTATAATTATTATTAAACATTTTATTAACACATTTGGGTATTTTTAAACTTTCTTTCTTATTCAAATTATTTTAATATTAATGCTCAATGTCTGTATTGGCAACCCGAACATATATATATGAGTTGACTTATAAAGATTGTTAGTTATTTTATTATACTTTATTAGAGTTAGATCAGGAGTCTCATTAATCATCATCACCGTTGAGCTAGTTCCTTGGCGCATAGTCATGTACGTCGATATATTCATCCATTGATTTGATCTGAGCTCGTGAGTTGGGTTTGAATTCAGTTTGAACCACCTGAGTTTGAATCCGACTTGAGTTTGGGTTTGTTGATGTTGGCTTTTTTTGACCGGACATGTTATTTTTTGGGAACTGGGCTCCGATGAAGAAATCTCCCACACCCTCAGAGTGAACAGAGTAAACAGTTAAATTATAAAAATTTATTTTTTTTATAATATTGATTGTATTTGCATATTAAAGCGCAAGTTAAAACTAGTTGAGTAAAGCAAGTATATAAAAGTTTTTTTTTCCCTTACACCAAGTTTCAGTGAATAGACTACTTCCAAATATCGTTAAGAAACAGAGTGAGATTTTTTGAAAAGAGAGCGGAAGCGATTTTGTGCGTTTATTTAATTAAAATAAACGAGTGTTATTCCATAATTTTTTTTTGCGAGTTCAATCTTGTTGTTTAAAATTTTTCGAAAAAAAAAAGTAAAGAAGTAGAATTAATTCCAGGTCTTAAAAATAAAAACGTGTACGCATATAGATATTGTGTACGCATATATATATATATATTTTTTTGTTTTTAAAAATTTTTTTTTTTTAAAAAAAGAAAGTAAAGAAGTAGGATTACTTTTATGTTTTAAAAATAAAAACGTATACGCAACGGCTCGAATCTATTCGAATAAAATAACTTAATAAAAATAGTAGATAAATATTTTCAATGCCCCAAATACTCTGATTCCCTTAGCCACCCATCAATCATTTAACTACACCGATATTGGCATGAGTTTGTTTACCAGGTAAAATGATTACTAAAGACTAGTAGCCAATTATAATAGAATATTTATGGAAGTCTTACCATACTTTTGAATAATATTTGTTAATGCTTTCTATTTATTATTAAACAATTTATTTAATCTAATTTTGTGTCTTCCACCTCATTACTCTCGAAGTCTATTTAGTCACCTACTGTCTGTATTGGCAACTTAAATATATACATTACATTAATGACCGTACCAATATCCAGAGTATAATTGATCTATATATAATTAACTGTAAGTAATTTAGTCTGTGTTCTGAGTTGAGCTAGTAAAGGGATAACCCTGTGCTGTTATAAAGTCATCATCGGTTGGTCATACCGGGGTTTGGGTTTGAATTTAGTGGGCGTTTTGGAATTTATTCTTAAACGTGGACTGGGTTTGAACTCGGGTACCGTGTATGAGTAAGCGTGGTGGATTTATACCGGTACAGTTATTAAATTTTTGGCGCCCAATGTGGGGCTCGAACCCATGACCCTGAGATTAAGAGTCTCATGCTTATAAATGTATCAAATATAAGTAAAAACATTTTTTTTTCATTGTTTTTTTTTTGAAGTGGAAAAAAATGAAGCAGTCGGATCTAAGTTCGATCCTAGCTTCATGATCTTTCACATATAGCCAACTTCAAACCCTTGTACTAACTTTGAATTTCCGATGCAATGGGGCTTTATGCGTTCAGTCCACGCTAGTTTCCTTAAAGAAAAACTATTATAAATGTGTGTTAAAATTAACTCATTTGAGATTTAAACTAATCATTTCTATTAATAAATTCATGTTAGAATTATTCATGAATTTATATATATTATAACTGTGTGGATTGTGCATGTATATATATTTATAAATGTTTAAATATATATAATTATTCGAAAGTTTCATTGCGTCGGGAATGTTTATTTTACTTTTAAATAATATGTTAAATTTTTAGTGATTAATAGCTACATTCTTTCGATAAGCTTTCAGATTTTCTCTTTCCAAAACAATGGTTAAAGTTTTTATTAATTAGAAATAGATAAGTCTTTAAAATGTTAGGACGGTCCTAATTAAAATCATTTTCTGATATTAAAAATTCATTTTCTAATTAGAAAATGAATTCAAGTTAATGAGTTTGAAAGCCTTATCAAAGGAATGTATCTAACAACAACTAGTAAATTTTTTGTAAGATTGATTTAGCCTAAAGGCATCAGATACAGTATAAAAGTTTCCAAGCAGCTATTATTCCTCATTAAGAGAAGCTATATATATTTCATTAGAGAAGTCGCCCAGTTAAATTATGAAGTAAAATAGTGTTTCTCCCATGGTGGGGGGCTTAACTTCAAGAGTCTGACTACGGTTCCTTAAGCCCCCTGAAAATCTTCAATGTGGCTGCAATATAAAAATTCATATACCAATCGTAAGCTGCCGAAACCTTAGAGAAATCTATCAAAATGCTATTCACATAATTTTCAAAATGCGCGCATATGTTTCATCCAACTGGACTCTGCCCTGTGGAAACGCAGAAGTCAACCATGAAGAAATGGTAATATCTTTCCGTTTGAACCTGGCCAGTTCTGAACTTTAAGTTAAAACATCTTTAAGCTATCTACTGTAAAATTGTCTTTTTGTTAATGTTATTTTAAATTATGTAGTAATTCTCTATCTTAATCTCTAGTCTTTAAATTTAATATTTAACTTTCTCATTTCTTACGATGGCGGTTCATTTATTATATTATATATATATATATTTATTGTGTGATTTATTAATATTGTTTATTTTTTATTATATGCCAATAATAACTTCAACTCGATAATAATTTCCTTCGTTGCATTTGCCTTGTTAAATAATATATTTATTTTTACAGTAATTCTTACCCACTAGAACTATTTTGATACAGTTCTATTAATTATCGAGTTGAGTGATTTGTACAATTTTTGCTATTTTATTAATGGCTAATAACAACAAATTATTAGCTCAATTTTTAACCTATGCTCCCGGCCACTTTACTGAATTTATAATAGTTATTTATTCACATTAATTTATTGTTTCACAAAAAGGTTGATAAAGGAATTAAATATATATATATATTCTAATTCAAATTTTATACTTTCTAGTAATATTCAGGAAGGGCATGGGATTTAGGGCATAATTAATATAATTTCTAATTGCATTAAATACTTTTTGATTAAAGCACGTTTGACTTTAATTTAACTTGATCAGGTCATCACGTAGAGCACTCTTTATATAAATTGGGTATTATTATTTAAATACGATGATTACCAAGTCATCATTTTCCGAACGTTGCTGACGCGAGCCATCTCCTGTTTCATAGGCTTGTCCTCAGTGATATTTCTATTAGTTTAATTATCTAGGAAGAAAGCACTTCCTCCACTTGCTCGTTTTATATTTGGAACACCAAAGGTTCGAGGCTACGACCCGACCTGGTTTTCCCTGTGTTCTATGGATCCTTCATATAGGGCATTGAAGACTTGTCAAATACAAGCAGCCCTGCTATTTTCTCAAATCATAGACAAGCCATTATTTTTCACATTTATTCTTATAGCTCATAAGTCGTCAGTACCGTTTATTTCTCAGTTCCAGTAAAGCCCGCTCTCATGCTCATAAATCGTGATGAATTGATTTTATTAAAGTCGAACAAATTAATATTTATTTATAATTAAATAAGTTTATTAAATATTAAAGTTATGCCCTAAATACGTATCTTGTTCTTTGTGAATTGATTTGCGAATGTGAAAATAAATCTCACATTCTTTCCTTTAGAATCAGAATAATAATTTCAGTCATAGCCAAATACCTTTATCTACCTTTATTTTCTTGTCGGGGCATAGACATATATTTATCATATAATATTGCGTAATAGTATTGGCATATAATAAGGACTGCCATTCTTGTTGTAAATATAAATTCTGTTTAAAGACTAGAGGTAATCTATATAATCACAATCTAAAAGTTGAACAAAATTATAATTATTATTAAACATTTTATTAACACATTTGGGTTTTTTTAAACTTTCTTTCTTATTCAAATTATTTTAATATTAATGCTCACTGTCTGTATTGGCAACCCGAACATATATATATGAGTTGACTTATAAAGATTGTTAGTTATTTTATTATACTTTATTAGAGTTAGATCAGGAGTCTCATTAATCATCATCATCCGTTGAGCTAGTTCCTTGGCGCATAGTCATGTACCGTCGATATATATCATCCATTGATTTGATCTGAGCTCGTGAGTTGGGTTTGAATTCAGTTTGAACCACCTGAGTTTGAATCCGACTTTGAGTTTGGGTTTGTTGATGTGTTGGCTTCTTTTTGACCGGTACAATATATACATGAGAACATGCAAGTCCATTAGTTTGTAGTCTTGCAATATATTTTCCATATTTTTTAAATATTTTTTTAGCTAACTTTGATGATCTTATTGATATATATCATAAGGTAACATATGATATGCTCTTTGTAATACTATTCAATTTCTGAATTTTAACATTATAATGTTAAAAGTTATTAAGACAACTAAATAGATACTTTACAAAGTAACAATTGATGTATTTATATTACAATTATAATTAAGGATAGACATCTGAAATTCTGTGCTATTTTAACAATAAAAAGTATTTGCTAGTTGTATAGAAGAATATAAATTAATTAGTCATAATATTAATAAAATTATATGATATAGATATAATTATAACTTCCTTAAATAATGTATTGGAACTATAATTGAACTGTATTCACTTGAATTAGCAATGACTTCAGAAAATATTATTGAAAATAATGCATTGAGCATATTTATGATTAATTTACATATCAAGAGATTTTTATTAAAGTTTCACCTCTTCATCCAAGAAGATGACATTGAATTTAAAGATTCAATTCTAAAATATTGAAAAATTGAATCTAATCTGTAATTGATTTTATTTTTAAGTTGAAAGCTGAAGAAAATATTAAAATTATATCTTTATGGATAAATTGTATTTGTTCATATATCCAAAGTATGTTTTACATATTAATTTTTTCAATTTTCAATGGATTTACCTCTAAGATAAAAATATGATTGTGACAGTAGTCATCTATTTATACATTTCAGTGTTCAAAATAATCATTGTTAAACGTATACCACTTCTGAACATTAAGATGCTAGAATAAATTATATTAAGGGAGTGGCAAGTAAAATGAACTATCATTACGGTATTCAAGCATTATCTTTTTACTTAGTTGCCTTGATCTTTCTTTAATCAGGGAACTTGGCATAAGTATGTATTTATTATTTGGACTATTTCCATCATCTAATATAAATATTGAATGTCTTGAGACAAATTTAACTTTTTTTAAACATTCCAAATACATTCAACTGTTAGTAATAACACATCAAACAGGCTAACAGTTGAATGTATTTGGAATATTTAAATAAAGTTAAATTTTTCTAAAGACATTCGATACTCATATTAGATGATGGAAATAGTCCAAACAATAAATACAATTAAAATACTATCATCACAAACCTTCAGGAAAACACTATGGTATAAGTATATTTCATTGCACATATTGAAATATATTAACAACAGAATTCTATATTGGAATGAGTTTTTTGTATACATTATATATATTTAAAAAATTGGATTGATTTTAAAAAAATTAATATTTATTTAAATATGAATTTTTTAAAAAAATTATATATATATATATTGTTTTTAGAACCCTACTCTGGCTTCAGAATTGCTTTTAATATGTTTGACACTGATGGTAATCAAAAGGTGGATAAAAAAGAATTTTTAGTGGTAAGTTATAGTTATTTTAAAATATTGCGACAAGATGAAATACATCATTTAGAAGAATACCGTTATTTGTGAGCATGTTTTTATTTATTTATTTATTTTATACTATATCATTATTATTAATTTTACATCAATTTATTCACATTTTATGTTGCTTAATGCTTTTGTACTTAGAATATAGGGTTTTAAATTAGAACATGTTGATAGCAGCAGCATAGACTAAATGAGTGTCTACAATTTATTGAAGATCAGTTATTATTAAAACTAATTTTATCATATTAAAGTTTAAGCTTACTACAGTTATAAACTTTTTTGTTTTGAAAGTGAGTTATTGCAAGACACTTATGACTTACTCTCCTATTATTTTTGTTTTATAAACACACACCAAGCCACACATATATACACTTATATATAACTTGTAGTGAATTTGTAATCTTTGCAATTCAAATTGTTCTAAATTTTAGTTTTTATAAAAGGTATAGCATATAAAAGCGATTTACCCGCTGACGAAGAAGCTGCAAAAACCAAAAACAATTAAATGTGCCGAGCGTTTTCGAGGTTTTCCCTCATATTCATGGCCAACATAAGTAATAAATCATTTACGTAGTATTGTTAACTAATAAAATATGCAAATGTAAATGCAAATTAGTTTGTCCATTTTTTCGAGATAGAAAAGCACGTGTCGCGTCTATTGATGGAATTGTTGTCACTGATAATAAAATACGCCTCCTTGACTTTTCTTTTGCAGTCGTTGGCTTCAGAGCATACTATCTTGGGGTTGCCTGGTTCAAACACATGTCCAGCCTGCTTCTCATGTTCCAAGAGTATTGAAAAGCTATCGTTGTTCTTTTTTGCTCTTCTGTAAGTATAAATGTGTTGAGCAGCTCTGTTATGAACAGTGGCCTTGGTTTCCTCATACATCCAGCCTGAGGTCATGAAATACTGTATACGACCTGGGGTGTCTGAGATGGATCTGTTCTATCCTTCGAATTATTAATAAGTCTGTTAGTGTTAGGGGGAGTGTGGAAGCCAACCTTAAATTCACCAGCCAAAGTCTTTATCATCTGTTATGATAATTTGTGAATATAAGGGAGGGTAATTTGTGGTTTATCTTTATTTAAATGTATAGATAAATATTTACTTTTATACATATGCATGCCCATATATTTATACATTCATTTTTCCTGCACATTAACACATTTGTTTATGTATAATGCATTTCAAGTGCTGGAATTGAATGCAAAAGGAAATATTAATTTTTTAATATATGGATCTATACTCCCAAGTTCATCATGTTAAACAGTCACATATATAAAATGTAGAAATTATTACTGTAGACAATTAGATATGGATTTTAACCTGATTTTTAAAACTTGATTTGATATTTGTCTGAAAGTTTGTAATGATGATATTGTAGTTGTAATTATATATTAAACAATTTCCATTATGTATTATTAATTGTTAAAAAAATTTAGAAAAATTTAAACTTTTTAAATACATTTAACTGTCGGTAATTAGTACACCGATTATTACATAACACATTTAAGATGGTATTGTTTTCTTTTTCTTCAGACTTGCTTGCTGACCGGTGACAGTACCAGGAAAGGAATTGAACCTGGGACCAGATTCATGAATCTAAAAGTCACAAGTTTGATTCATTTCTTAGTACTGTCATTGGTCAGGCCAGTAATACCTGAAAAAGAAAATAATATCATTCAAAATATTTTGTTATATAATAATATGTCCGCTATTATTAATAGTGGTATATATTTGAAAAAGTTTAAATTTTTACAAAACATTTAACAACATTCTCTTCATTAAAAATCCAAGTTCCAAGCGATGGGATATTTTTATAAGTAAAATATACACTCCACCACATTTTCTTGAAACATATAAATGTTTAGTAATAATCATGCATTTATCTGAAGTGGATGGTATCAAAGATATAAATGCAGAAAGTACTTGTAAATTAACATACTGAACAAATGATGAAGGCATATAAAAGCTAGTGACTTGGGCTGATTAAAGAATGCTGGTTCAGCATGAAATGAAAGTATAGCATTCTTTTGGAATTAAAAATAGAATTATTCATTTATTGTTTCTAAATGCTAATATTTTTAAAAATTTGACATATGAATCATTTCTTTAAATATTTAATAACTATATTTAATAAAGTTCTTAAATTTGATGTTTCAAGTATCTCAAGATAGAATTTTTTTTTTTACTAAAGTAAAAATAATCTAGTGTGTATAACAAATTTTGCATCTATGAAAATTTATTTATGTTTTTCCATAAGGAAAGTAGAAAAAAATATTGCTGAATTATATTACTGTCATAAGCCTTAAAAATTGTAATCCTTAAGAATCTTATCTTTTTTTTATCCCTGCTTGAATAGTTATGATCCATATGCAGTTTTATATTTCAAATAATATTTGTTCATGAACAGATTAATGATTAAAGCTCTATCTTTTGTGATAGAAAAATTCATTAAATTATATTTTAAAAAATATTACATTTATGAATTAAAATTTTTTGATTACTGCCCCCAAATCTTAAAATATAGATTATTTCTTTTCAAAAAAATGTATTCTTTAACAATGTAATATATATATATATACTAACAAAAGCTTGTTGATACAATATTTGATTAAAACAAAGTTTTTCAGTGATTTTAATTGCTGAAAAACTTTGTTTTAATCAAATATTGTATCAACAAGCTTTTGTTTAAAATTTTTATATTTAGTTTCTCTGTGGATTGATGCATTTTTCATGTTTTGTTGGAAAAAATTAGAGAGCCAGTTTATCTCCAAGTATAATTTGTGTAATAAAAAATATTAGGTTTTTTTTTAAACCAAATAAACTGTATTTCGCTATCCTTAAAAGATAAAAAACTTAGGCTCATTAACTGATAATCATTTCATATATTGTCATTACTCCTTTCTTTTTCCAAACTTAGTTCAGCTTCAATTGATTAATATATATATAACAGTATTCCTTTTTAAAAAATTATTTATTACTGAATTACATTCTGAACAGATTTAATATGATCCATGTGTGTGCATATCATATTCACATACACTGACATTTCAGTTGTTTAATATAATCTTTGTTGAGACAAATATGTCTACATAAAAAATAAATCAAAATACATCAAAAATATAATATTTTTTAAAAAAATTTAAATAGAAAACAATCTCTTAAATTATAAAATAAATCTACTTTTTAATTCAGTATTTGACAAAAACTTTATTCTTTATTATAAAAATCTATAGTATTCCGTATTAAATGCTATTATTTAATTTAGAAATTCTATTTGTTTTGTTTGTTTCAATCAAATCTTGTAATTGATTTTTTTTAACATACTTCTATTGAACAGGTTTTTTCCCCAAATGTTGCAAGTGTTAGGTATCAATAACAATGCAATATTTCAGGATTGTCCAACTGGTTAGATAATTTAGCAGTTTTGGTAGGCCAAATTTCAAACCACATTAAGTTTTCAATGATATGCAAGAGATAGCAATATTTTTTAAAATATGCTTTCATTAAATTTTATGTTTAATTAATTAAAATAGAAAGAATTGAATGATGAAATCTTAATTTTTTTTTTTATTGTTTAAGTAAATTTTACTTTTTAAAAAAAATTCACTATCTTCATAAAAACGAAAATTTTCTAAATGATTTTTAAAACAAACAAATATTATTCCAAACACTGGAAATATACTGACATTGTTTAGATTCTCAGTATTTAGTTTTGAGTTTGAATAAGATAGAAAAGTCCATTGTAAAATATCTGAATATTAAAAAATAATATATATTATAGGAAATGTTTTTATTTAATTTAATGAGTAATTTACTAAAAACCAGAATATATATATTTTTTTATTCAATGTCAATTTTGATTCTTATATGTAATATCTTGAAAGATAAGCATCGGGTAACCATAAATTAATTAATTATTATTTTTAAACTAATGATTGAATTAATTAATTTATGAACATCCCATGCTTTTATTTTAAGTTATCTATAGCAATCAAAATTGTGGTTGAAGAAAAAATTTACTTTTGGTTTTTAGTGCATTACTTATCAAAGTAAAGTAAAACATTTTAAATAAAATATTATATATATATTATTTTTAAGTGTATTTTTTATTAATTTTATTGAGATAAAATTTACTATAAAAATATTTTTATACAATAATAAATTTAATAGTTTTTTCCCTCAGTTTAAAAAATAAATATTTAAAAATATTTTTTTATATTGTAATATTGTAGGCAGTGGCCAACTCTGATCAAGTCGAATATTTCAGATTTTTTAAATTTAAAATGTATTAATTAATGGGAAAATGGTAGATTTAATTTTTCCATATGTATTTTTTATATCAAGCATTAATTTATTTAAATATTTTTATTTATTATTTAATGATGTGATAGTTCCAAATATGTTTTTAAATAATAATGTGAATATTGTTATAAATTGTTAAGAATGGTAGAGAGTTGTTCAAATAAATAATTTCTTTTATTCTCTCCAGTAATTTTAATTATTTATTCATTTTAATTTTAAAAAAGTATTAAGATAATTTTTTTTTTCTTAAGTTATTGAAAAGTTGTAATTTTAACTTTAAAAAAGTGATAAGAGAGATAAAGAGAAAAAGGTTTTAACATCTTATTAAATTTTGTTTTAATTATAGTTATTTTTTATTTATTTTCTCTTTATCTCTCACCAAAATAAGGAGCAATGTTTTTTAAATCATGGTAGTTAAAATATTTTATTTTTGACTTTAGGTAAAAAGAACTACAGGGAAATTTTTTTAATTAAGAAAATAGAAATAATTAAACAACTCTTTTGTAAATATTAGTCCCAATTGATCAGCATTTAGTTTGGTCATGTGGGAGATGAGATATGATTGGATGGATACAGGATTGTTTAAATAAATAAGATAGGGACAGGGTAAATAAGTAGACCTAATGTCTTGTGAAGAACAGTCATTCTTGACTCAACTGTTGAAGGAAACTGCAGTCTTTCTTGATGAAGCTGCTGAAGAAAACAGAAGCAGCCCAGCTGTGAAGATAACAGTGAGAAATAGTTCTAGTTGTCTGAAGTAAAATTCATCTCATACAAGTAAAGAAAAAAGGTTTTTAAAATGGAGTTAAAGAAACCTATATGTTAAATATTAGCAAGAAGCTGGGCATTATTAAACCTCACCATATAACCTGTTTATTAAAAAAAATGTAGAATAGTCCTGAAGTAATTAATCTCCAACAAGTCTGGTCTTCATCCAAGAGCATGATTGTCTCTTTCTGTGTGTTTTGCCTGATCTGGAAATTATTAGATTGGAGAAATAAAAAAATTTCTGTGTGTTTGCCTGAAAATATGTATTAATGGAGAAGCTTACAAGAAGAAAACCAACATGGAAACAAATCTGAAAATTACAACTATCAAAGAAGGACTCAAATGAAAAATGAATCCATGATAAAAAGGTTCTTTAATGTGTACATTACATTTAAAAATATAGATGAGTTTTAAATTAAATAATAATTGGTAATAATAATTTTGGTAGTTTTCTATTCTATCGTGTCAGCCGCTTGATGGCATTCCTTATGTGCAAAAGCACATAAATATGCTGTTTATGCAGCTGCCACCTTCTAGGCCTATGTATCTAAACCAAAAAGCACAGAAAGAGGCCATTCAATATGCGGTAGCCCGCACCATAAATGATGGCATTTATTTTTATGCCATAAAGCACAGAAAAGATGCCATTTAAGCGGCAGCCAGCCTGTTTTAGGGTTACGCACTTTATCCCAATGCTTACAATTCATTGTTCACTATAGTATCATGTGAGAGTGTCTGGACTTCAACCTGCCACATTTCTTCAAATATGCATGTCAAAGGAAATAGCTTGTAAGTCATTCGACAAGTATATTACTTCCTAACAATTGTCCACCCATTGCCACACTTCCCTAGTCAATGTGGAACCTTCAAATCAATTCAGAAAGGGTAGGTCCAAGCAAGCTTTTGGCAAGCTCATGCAAATAGTCACATTTTTGCGAGAACATGTCCGCAACAAATAAAATGGCTGACAGGTTGAAATCGAGCCAACTGCTGTCCTCAGATGCTGGCCAGCACATATTCTACTGGAATAGAATCTTTGCAATAAGGTAGGTCAATGGAAAAAGTTTTTA
The DNA here is from genome assembly GCA_028023455.1 of Epiperipatus broadwayi. Taxonomy (NCBI): domain Eukaryota; kingdom Metazoa; phylum Onychophora; class Udeonychophora; order Euonychophora; family Peripatidae; genus Epiperipatus; species Epiperipatus broadwayi. Next base: position 2,064,101 of record JAQFVV010006242.1, on the reverse strand, counting down.
ATTCTTGCAGATGTGAAAAAGCAAGGAGATTTGACTTTTCGGGGTGTCTTGGAGTTTAAGCGGGTTTTGAAATTTGTTGGTAGTGTCAAATTGTTCTTGACTAAATTACAGAAATTGATGAAAGAAATCGGAATAAATTATGTTAAACCTTCGGACAAAAAAAAAAAGAATGTATGAGTGTGAAAATTCTAGTAGTTCAATCCAGAGAAAACAAAAGTAATTGTCCAAATACCGAATACATTGATTAATTCATCTTGAAATACCCAACCAAGAAGGTGTAATAAAAATTTTTTTTAAAAAAGCCAATTGAGTTGAAAATTATTAATTGTTCTTAATAGGTGTGCCATTAAGATCCATACACATATTACGTTTCAAAGATACCTATTGTAAGAAATCAACCAATAAATAAGTATTTTTTAAAAATCTTTTTTAAAAATGACCCAAGAAAGTAAAAGACAGTTCAGTAATTAAAGCATTCTCAACATCATTTTTTGGCCACCACGATGTAGTTGTAAAGTTTGTGGAGAGGCGGGCGGGAGGAATGTTTTGCCACACAGGCAATTCTACTAGAATAGAATATTTGCAATAACATATGTTTACATAAAATTGTTCCAGTAAATGTTATTAAGGAAATTAATGAATTACGTTAACCCTTATGATTTCTATATTCTTTCACAAAGAACGGGGTGGGCCTGGTAACATTATATGTATGTGTTTTTGTTTAACATCAATGCCATCAAGCGGCTGACATGATAGAATAGAAAAGTACCATAATTTTATTAAGTTTTTTTTTCATTGAAACATGTTTTTTCTTTTTTTATATTATACCATCTCCAAACTTCATTTGTGAATAGAACCTTTTCATTTTCATAAGAAAAAGGAAAGAGGGTTTAAGATAATTAAATCTTGTTTATTTTGAAATGTTTTGCAATTTTAATCATTGAAAGGGGGAACAATTCTGTTTGAAGTTAATATTGTTGTTTTTTGATAAAATGTATGAAAGTTGGAATTATATATTTTTCATCAATTTTCTTAATTATTTATTAGTTAATTTATTAAATAATTGTGTAAAAAGTAATAATTTTAATGTTTTTATTTCTCCAGCTAATTTGTTTTATGAATTGGCAGTATGGATGACTTGATTTCATAAAAGCGTAGTTTGTAGGGATTTGTAAATTATCCTAGTAAGACTATTTCAATTGTAGTAGAGTTTGCATATACATGATTATACTTTCTCTTATACATTGTCACAGTTCCTAGGATCTTGTGATCTTGAACTTATTCTAGAAAGCAATAATGGTTATGTTATATAGATGTAGGGGTTTGTGTTTGAATATCCCAATAGTTCCCTGGATGGCACAAAGGTATCAATCACCTTTAAAGTCCATTCATTCCATTTTATTTTTGTTAGAAAAAATTTAATTATAGTTGATGACACCATATGGCTAAAGCATTGATGATGATCAATGGGATACAAGATCACAGCATTCTCTTTTTATATTATTATAGATATTTTAGCATTTATATATGTACATCCAGATGATTGTATTATATTTTGCCTAAATTTGCAATGGCTAGATAATTTGTCTGCTTATAATGTATCTTTTTTAGATCCAGTCACAAGGATTGACTGTTGATAATTATTAGTGTAATTTCTGGTAATATTATAACTTATTTAGTGCTGATTGCATGCTCCTTTATATGATTCTTATGTTTATTTTTATTTATTCCTTTGCACATTTGATGATGACTTTTGAGTGGGGATGATGGTCTTTTCCCATCATCCTATTTCACTTTTTCTTACATCTATACCATTATAATATATTTATTTGTATATTTGTTAAATATACATTTGGTGTGTTTTAATTTACTTTTAAGTTTCTGAAATATTTGCCTTGGTAAACATTATATTAAATAATTGAAATAATATCATTGATATATTATATTGTTAATACAATAATTTTAAAAAAAATTGTGGTGTGTTATATTAATAACTAATAATTGCAGCATATTTGTTGTCATATGATAACATCAGGATTAATAAATTAATAAGATTGGTAAAGAATTGATACATCATTTATAACAGCGTTTATTTTTGAAATCATGCAAACAAAGTGTGTATGATTGCTATCTGATGGGTTTTAATACTTTATAATACAGTATTGAGTGTTAATAGCAGATGCATCTTTTGTTAATTCTACAATTGTCTAGTGAAAATTATTTACAAATTGATTTTAAAGCATTTTTACAATGTTTATACATTTTTATGAGTTTAATTTTTAGCATTTTCCTTATTTCATATAATTTAAAACATTATTATATTAAATATTAACTAAATATTTTTGCAAAAATTATTTTTGTTTTTTATATTTTATATTTTCTCATAAATTTTATATTTAAAATTTGAATTCTGCCTTTAGTAATAGAATAGGAAATAAATGTTACATTTAACATATATATATATATGAGTTCTGATCCATAGATAATTCAAACCCAATTTTTTTACTTCTATTTTTGATCCTACTTTGTAAAAGAAACTATTAATTATTATATTTAAAAATATAAATTTTAAAAGTAATTCTTCAAGAATTTGCTCAAAATGTTTTAAAATGTCTTTTTTATATACAAACTAAAATTTATTGTACAGTATTTATAAACTAGAATAATTAAAAACAACATTTCTTTGTGGCTCTTATTTAATTAGCAATTATAAAATTGATAAAAAAAAAATTAAAGAAACAGTTGTACTAAACAGGCTCTAGCTTGCTTCCCTTTGTGATAAATTATATCTTGTAATTTTTAAAAAATGAGGGAATCAAATAAGTATTTTTGTTTTCATAATTTTTAAAAAGTTTAAAAAATCAAATAACTGTATTAACTAAGAAAAAGAAAATGAAAGACCAAAGGTTAAAAAAAGGAGCTTTTTTTAACCTTGAAGGATGGAACTAGTGGGTTATTGCTAAGAATTCGTGTTTTTTTTTTTTGTTTCTTGTTTCCCCAGGAAAAAACAAAAAAATTCTGGGAAAACATTTGAGTACATCTACACTAATACATCGTATGTGGTTACTCATTATGAACTCAAATTAAAATCTCCTACAAATTTGTGCATTTTAATATGAATGGCAATGTGTCTTAACAAAAGATAACATCTTACTAAAAAATAAAATAATATTATTTTACAAAACAATTAAGCTGCTTGATTATGAAACACATTTGTGCATAAACTTCTTTCTAAACATCCCAAAAATCCTTTTATTTGAGCCACTACTCTGTAGTATACTCAGGCATGTGTGTTACTTGTAGTTGAGGTTGGTAGCATTTTATTAGTGGGTTATTCTAGGGAATTCCCATCCCAGTTCTCAGTTCGCAGTTGTATTGTAATTGAAAAAAGAAGTTAGGTCAGTGCAGTTAGTTTTGCAATTGTTTGTGCTTTTTTGTATTTTTGAAGATAAGTTGTACTATAAGTTTAATTTATATTTAGGTATATCGTACATACAGTGGGTGTGCTATTTTTTTTTCATTTTGAAGGTGAAAAACCAAAAGCACTTAATATACATTTAAATAGTTTAAATATTATAATAAAAATAGGAAAACACTTCATAAAATTAACAGTAAAGTTCTCAAACAAATGATAAACAATAAAATAACAATATGCACCTGTAAAAAATATAAAAATATTCTGAAATAGCTGAATGATAATTTTATTAGATAGGGACTAATAAAATTATCATTTTAACTTTGGGCTCACAAAGTTTCAAAAATTTTAATCTCTTGACTTATGATGTATCTAACATTTTATATCATAATAGGTAATATTATTTTAAACATTTTTTTTTATTTAAAATATTTTTTGTAGAGAATAAATTTAATAAGCAACTAAAAAATATCCATTGACAGATTCTGTGGACATATTCCACAAAAGAAAAAAGGGCCAAAAAACGAAATGTTTAAAACATATAAATAAGTTATTTAAGTTGTAAGGGATCATCAACTAGTGGCTTAAAAAGGCATTTGCAACATGGTATTTTTAAATTTTGAATTAAATTTCATTTTTTGAAAACATTTTTTTTTTCTCAAAATTTTAACAATTTTCCCCTATAATTTAACTAATTAAATTTCCCGAATTCCTGGGAATGTTAATTTTAAATTTCTCATTTCCCAGAAGCAAAAAATTTCCATGAAACATTACTCACTAGATGGAATCTTAGTCCAGGAATCTTTACTCTCAAGTTGTGTAAGGAAGGCATATAAAATATTAGGCATCTGTTAATTGAATGTAAATACCTGAAAGCAGAAAGAGTACAAATAATGAAGTTGTGGAAGAATAAATATAAACAAAGTGATTATAAAGAAAAGTGGGTTATAGGTTTTTATGCTGGGTTTGGGAAAAGATGAGGGAGGTTTAGATATGCAGGCCATGGAGTTGACAAAGATTATGTTGTGGAAATGGGATGGAGCAGGATAGAGAAGAATATGGGAAAACTTAGGGTGGAGAATGGAAAGGGAAGTTAAAGTGGCTAACAGGTTTCTCTGGGCATAGTTGCTGAGAGATTCCTAATTCCATATATGGAGAAGTCACAGTGCATCACATCACTCTTTGTGTTTATCATTGCATCATTTTATTAAAACTCACAGGACAATAAAAATATTTAGAAATAAAAATGATTAGATTCACTATATGATTTCATCATCACACTTTTAAAGCAACCATCAATTTAAAAAGTGAGTTATTGGAATTAAATCATGAGTATACTTGTTCTTTTTTCTGAATGCTAATGGTTCTCTGTGCAGTTTAGCACAGTGATAAAATGATGGATTCAAGGTCTACGCATTCCTACTTTAAAACTTTTCCATTAGTTCTGGGGATCAAGCATGACATGACCCCCTGAGCAACTAATCATTTAATTATTATTAATACTAATGCTTATTTTATACTTAGAATATAAATTTGGAAAATGTTACTTGCATCTTGTTGTAAGTTGGATCACCTTTTATTTTAGTTTCATTATAAAATACATGCTATGATTGATTAAATGTTCTGTTTTTTGTTTACATGATATATTGTGTATCAGAAGTTTGAAATATACTATTCATATTTGCTGAATATTATCTGGAACAATTGCTTGATTAATTTGTAAAGTGAATTAGGAGTTATTACCTATATATATATGCACATAAAAAATAAGTATTCAATCAATTACAGTATATATTTTATGCATTTGAAATATAATTTTTTATTTTGTTACTCTATAATTGCTATTAGAGAATATGTAAAAGATTTTTCTATAAAGTTTTTTGAATAATTTAAAAACATCATTCACAAATTAATCGATAGTAATTGGCAATATTAAATAATGAATTGATTCTTTTTTCTTTTGGAATTAAATAACATAGAAATTTAGTATAAAGACATAACAAGAGTACAATACCAGATTTTACTACATTATTGTTTCAGTATTAGTCATTCTTTCAAAGATAGATCTGAATTATGACATTTCTAGGATAATTGTGTATGATCTTATCAGATAATTACTAAAATTAAATAATATGGTAAAAAAGTGTTCTTTATTGGCTTAATTTCAAAATAAGATTGTGTTTTTAGGCATTTCTTATATGGGGTCTGATTTATTAAATCTATTCCCACAATTTTTGTTACTATGCATGTTTTATTGTCTACTAGTAGTTTAAATAGATTCCAAAAAGATATTATTGTTCTAATCAAGCATAATTAAAACAATGATTATAAGAATCTATAAATAATGTAATGATGTCCTAGAAAATTATTATAAATTCAAATTCTTGTACATATATAAATATTTGTTTTTGTTTTTTTTTACTTATGACTGTTACTTTATAAATATTTAATGCTTATTAAATTTCAACTTTTAAACAAACAAAAATCTAAAGTAAAAAAATATTGAAAGGTAAAGAAAAAAAAAACCACCTGATATTAAAATAAATTTTTAAAGTAAAAAAAAAAAAAAGATTAAATAGGAGGTTCAAATATATACAGTTGTTTTTTTAAATTTATTTTTCGATATTACTACCACAGTATTAACATATTTTTTTCACTTTTCCACACACATTCAGACATAAACAAAATGTTACTCAAGAAAACTTTTTCTATAATAAAACACTCCTTCCTCATAAACATTATCTGATAAATTTCTCAATGTATTATTTCAATCACCAGTCACTTTTGTGTATAAACATATCCTGTTCTAAATACAGTACATCAGTTTCTAATCCACCGCTTTTTTTTTTTTAAAGAAATAAATACATAAATAATTAAGTTTATTAATATAATGCTGATCTTTAGCCACAACTCTCAGCTTTTTCTAACTAATTTATTTTTACAAATTCAAAATAAATAGTCAAAATATAATCCGTCTATCTTTATAAATAGTAAATATAAAAAAAAAGTGAAACTTTACTGTTGATTAAAAAAAAAATTAAATAAATAAAAAAGAAGCTAAAAATAATAAGATTCGCATTATCGTTTGAATGCTAATCTGTGCTTTTAGTCAATCAAGAGAATAAATATTAAAAAAAAATAACTGTGACACCTTTAAAGTAAATTCTGAAATTTCTGTATTAATAACTACCTTATAATACTGAATTAACCACAACCATATTTAAAGCAAATTATATCATACAATCTTATTAAGTATATTTTAAGAATTCTTATGATCAATTACTGAAAAATGGTTTGTATCACTTATAACATAGTATTTAATCAAATTGAAAATGGGACAGTAAAATTTTAAAAGATATTAAATAACACTTCTACAAGAGTGACTAAAAAAATAGAAAAATAATGGTTGAAATGGTTTGACATATATAGCAAAAGAAAAATCATCATCAATCAAAAATGATTTACAATAATCACCATATAAATGATATGTTAGCACTCTCATTATTTATATTACTGTATAAATGAGTCAAAAACAACAAAAATAATGGTTGAAATAAGTATTAAGACAAAATATGAGAACGGACCAAGAGAAATGTAAAAACCCTCGTGTATATATACTTACATCTAAATATATTTAATATTAATTCCTAAACAGAAAATCATAGATTTGAAGAGAAACTAATATTAGAAAAATTATATATGAAACATTAAATAATGTAACAAAAAAAGGAAGAGACCTCTGGCAGGAATGTAGTTATATCTACAGTTTGCAGTTTATTTAGATGAGTTGCTAAATCAATGCTGCTTTGATAGTTATAAAAATAGTATTTGGAGAAGGTTATCAGATTTTCTTATATTATAGTAATGCTTGCAGATAATGATGCTATTGTGCAGGATTGATAGATTTGTAAAAAGTTCATGTTGAAAATAATTACAAATAAAACTAAAATAAGAGAGTAAATGTTTAAGAATGGTAATTGGGCAGGAAATTACAAAACCAGTTAAATCTTCTATATAATTGAGAAGTTAATATATATATAATTGAGAAGTTCGTTAAATTTTAAGGAATAGCAATATAAAATTGTCATGATTAAGCAGAAAAATTATTTTGTTGACTCACTTGAATTAAGTTTAAGAAATGCAATTTTAAATGTTTTATTTGGCATAAAGTTTTATATAAAGAAAAAACTTGAATGAATTATGAAAAGGAATGAAGATAAATTTGACATTTTAGAGATACAGATTTGGATGAAAATTCAAATCATAAGATAAAAGGGTAAAATTAGACATGTAAAAATGTTAAAGAGAATAAATATATGAAAATGAAAATCTGTTAAGAAAGTTGAGAATTAATTGGATTGACGTGTTCTTAGAGATAAAGAAATTAATTGCTTTTGATGAGAAAACATGCAAATATCTTGAAGCTGTATATAATAGATTTTGTTTTAAAAATATATTTCAACTTTATATAAATAGTCATTTACCATCTATAAAAAGAAACTATATATTATTTGTATACATGCATGTAATATAATTGACCTTTATATGCATTTTTTATAAGAGCTTTGTAAAAATAGAAAACGTAATATTAATAAATGCTACTTATTTCCATATATATATATGTATTCTCTCTCTATATATATATTAATAAATGCTATTTATTTCCATATATATATATATATGTATCTCTATATATATATATATATAATGAATGAACATTTGAATATTCACCTAAAGGATTTGACTCAGACTTTCAAGCTCCCTTCAGTTATCCAATCTATCTCATACAACTGATACACATGACCACACATATGTGAAAAGGCTAAATAATCTCCAATGTATGTATTTCATACTGAACCAGCACTCATCAGTTGCTCCGGACCATCATCTTCTACACATATATATAAACAGTGCTTGGTTTATATTAAACTAGCAAATCTTCAAACTTTAATGAATCCATCCTCCAACTCTTCAGCCATTCATATCATTAAAAATCTGGTGATGGAACTATTTAAATTCCTTGATGATATCAATATTATTATCATGCCCATATTGACTTTAAGCCACTCTTCAGTGTATTTAAATGGATGTGGTTCAATACATACAGGGTCAGATTGGCTTAAAGTTGACATGGGCATGACAATAATATTGGTATCATCAAGGGATTTGGGTGTTCCATCATCAGATTTTCAATGGTTTGGATGGCTGAAGAGTTGGAGGGTAGAGTAGATTGAAGCCTGTCCATTAAAGTTTGAAGATTTGCTATCTTGATATAAACTGAGCACTGATAATATGTATGTGTGGGAGATGATGATCTGGAACAACTGATGAGGGCTGGTTCATTATGAAATACATATATTGGAGATTGTTTATCTTTTGTATGTGTGTGTGGTTATGTGTAAAAGTTGTATGAGATAGATTGGATAGGTGAAGGGAGCTTGAAAGTCTGGGTTCAAATCCCCTATAATTACATCTAAACTCCAGGGATATAAAGTATACCTGTATTTAAATATTATATATATGTATGTATAAATTTGTGACAATTTTATTAATTAAATCGTAAAAGTCCTGCCAGGTTTGCTGCAGACTCAGGAGCTTAATGTGTATTGTGGCCCAGCTTTATCACTCCCAGCATTTGAAATTTTATGAACTCTTGGGCAATAAAATAATTTGATTATATTATTAATAATCATGTAAATTATATTTACTTTGAAAATTCTGCTTATTGATTATTTTTTTATTTAAATATAGATTTGATATATTCGTTGAAGTTATAGTAATTAAAAAATAATATATAAATTGAAGTTTAAGGTACTTTTAAAATGTATTATAAAAAGAAATTTAAATATAATTATAATAATTAAATAGTTTAAACAATATAAATATTTACATACATATAGTGTGTATATTATATTTCATTTACAGTTATTTACTTACAAATGTAAAAACAACTTTCAAATTGGAAAATATATTGATATATGTTAATGAATGAATATTAATATGTATATTTACAGGTATTAAAATTTTTATTTGAGTACATTATATATAATAAATTTAATGTGCCATTAGTTAAACTGGTTGTTATATACATATATAATCAAATTATGCCAATATGATCTATAAACAACAGTTTATATCTGCACTAATATGATATGATAATCTCTAGCCTAATAAATGTATAATAATAAATAATCATGAATGTATTTTTATCTAAAGTGCAAATTATCAAAAATATAAGTGCAAGAAATTTGATGCTTGTACATCACATTGTGGTAATTTGATGTTGATTAAATGATGAAGATGTATGTAAGAGATAGTGATCTGGGCATGTTCAAAAATGTTTGTTCAACATGAAATGCATCATAAAGGACATTATATTTTCAGATGTCTTTATTCATTAGGTTTCAAGAATGTCTGTTGGAATGGTCATTTTATGTAAGACTAGAAAAGATAATAAAACTACTCACACACTATTTTATCATTGTTTAATGATGAATAATTTGTATATATAAATATACATATGTTGTTATATACTGTAAAATGATGTCACTAAAATAGTTACAATAATTATTTTAATGATATAAGGACTTCATTATTTTATGATAATAACATTGTGATGCAGTCTTTTAACTTCTTCCACAAAAAAGTTTTCTTTCTGAAATATTTCATTACTGTATCCAATTGTAGTTCTTCATGTATTCTATTCTTATCATATCATCAATGTGAACAGGGTCTATGCTCAAATTTTCCATAAAACATTATTTTAGAAAGTCTTATATTGTTTATTTATTTCATATGTATAATTCAAGAAAGATGTGATTTTACAATAATGGATCCTGTCTTACCATATTCAGAAAATGATTAGTTTTAAGATTTTGTCATGTGTTTTTAAAATTGTATGTAATATCTTTAAATGAAACTTTTCTAATGCAATTATGTTATATCAATATGTGTTCAAGTCTTACTTTCAAAAGTAGCTGCTCTATATACAGCTAATGAATCACTATTTTTTTAGGTTGTTAAAAGAAGCACATTAAAAAACTAGTAAGTTATTTATATAGGTTTATATTCTCAAGTCAATAATGATCCAAACTAAAAGTTGCTGTAGATTTATCTTCAATTACTGACTGATAAGGAATTTGAGTTTTTTTTTAACAGTGATTACTAAACCAGGATCTTTGTATGTTGCATTCAAAACATTAAATACATTTTGTAAGCCAACTTTTGAACTAAAAGTAACAGCACAATTGTAATTTAAGAATTCAAGATGTTCTTGTTATTTCTTTTAAAAATTAATTCAGATTAAATCTTCCATCAAACTTCTATTGTATCTTGATTCCTGATTCAGTAAACCATCTATAAACAGTTCCAATGATTATAATCAAAAAAATTGAAAATAATGTTGGAGAAAGTACACATTCCTATTTAACACTAGTTTTCATTTCAAGTGCCTCATATTTTGCTTCTATAGTAATAACCCTTTCTCTCATTCTATCATATAGATGTATATTATGAATAAACTTTGGTGGACAACCCCATAATTTCAAACAATTTATTAAATATGTTTGATAATTCAGTCAAATACCTTGACAAATCAATATATAAATCATTCTCTTGATCCTGACATTTTTCATGAATTATTCTGGCAACAAAAATATATATATAGCATCTACTGGTAATCATTTTTCTAACCTATCTATTCAACAAAATTATTGAGAGTACTTTTAAATAATTATGATATTCCATGATAATTACTGCAATATTATCTATTCCAACACTGAACAGATTGTAGCTTATAAACCTCATTCAGCTTCCAAAGCTAGACTTTACAGATATGTATATCGACTTTCATTACAATTTCCCCATAACTATTATATTAATAATCTATACTAGTATAGTTTGTACTAATTTTAGAATATTTTATTGTGTAAATCCTTTAAAGATAAATAAAAAAAATAGATATTTTATAACTTTAAAATTTTTAGCTTTTAAATGATATCAGTTAAAAGGGCTGCTGATCTGAGTTTTATTTTATTTGGTTGATAAAAAGTTTGCCTACATTGCTTTTACCAATAATGGTTCCAAAAGTAACTACTGGTCTTTGAACATTCAAAAATATATGGAAAGTATTATATGTCATACTTATAATCAAGGAATTTGTTCACCCTTAATTTGTTCTCTTTACTTTTAAAAATTAATATAATAAAAGTATACTTAATATGAGACAGCACAACCTCATGAATTTATATATTTCTTGTAATGTTTTTGAAGTGAAGATATCTCTGTCACATTTTAAAACTTCTTCAAGTATCTCATCAGATCCTGCAGTCTTTCCATTTTTAAGATTATAAAGAATTGTTTTGACTTCATTAAGCTAAATATCTTTATCCAAATCTGAATGAGTAGATAAAATGGATATATGATTAAAATTCTTCATCTCAATTATTGAATCATTATCTAAAAGATAATCAAGTTCTTTAACTCCTGTCTTTAAATCTCTATTATTTATTATGAAATTCAATATTTAATTTATTATTCTAAATCACTTGTTGAATTTTTTTAATTTCTATATTTATTATGAAGTTCCACATTTAATTATTATTCAGTCAAGTAGCTCATGTTTTATTTTAACCATTTTAACTTTGGAGCTCCCTAATCTATGGTTCATCCAACAGTCTGGATTTGTATCTCTTTGTAATATGTATTTCTGTACTATTCTGATTCCTAACTTAATAGATTCTATTAAATGCTATTTTTTGACTGTGGCTGCACCCATGTTTCTTTATAATGATTTTTGTAATAATCAATCCATATGCTGTGCAAAAATTCAATTACAGCAGTGTTTAAGTAATAATGCCATTATTTCTAACAATTTTTGTTTAAAGTCTTCTATTTGTACTAACACATACATTAAAGTCTTCAAGAAGAAATTTTCAATATTTTAATACTCATCAAGGAATAAAAGCTTTCTTTATCTGAATTCTATGAACCTATTGTTGGAACATATATTCTAATAAAATGAACACAGATCCCATTGTGCAAATCAAGTTTTAGTCTCATTAGCCTTTCATGTGTATACTGAGGAATTGCAAGAGAATCTAAATTAGACTCTACAGTGAATTCAATATTCTGCATTTTCTTTTCACTGGTTGATCTGTACTTCCAAAAAAAACTTAAAGCTATATAATTGTTCTATAAAATTTCCTTCCATTGCAAGACAGGTTTTGCTAAAACTATCTATATTGATCTTAAATCTTGGCAGCTTCTTAGCCATCAGTGCTGTTTTACATTCAGGTCCTGATAATTTTATATCAAATAAAGTTCTCACATTCCATGTGCTTCTATTTAGGGAGGAGGGGATAATACTTTAATACTGCCACTGTTTTTCTGCTTTCCCATTATTACTACTACTATTATTATAATTTCTATTATTTTAATGAATTATCTGTGATGACCTACCTAGACTGAAAACAGTCCATTTTTCATCATATTTTTTAGTCTCTTCTACTGTCATAGTGCTGCCCAGACATGCCATCTTTGCTTAGCTGAAATTTCTATTCAAATCTAGTTTCATTCTGACTCATTAGTGATTGTTCTGCCTTCATCAAAAATCACAACTAAGAGTTTCCAACTTGCTAAATCTGTCTCTGTCATTACCATCTCAAATCTCAGTGATTTGACTTCCCCCCAAGAATGGAAAAAACATAGCTAAAAGATGAAAATGTGGTTGCATGTATTCTGATGATCAGACGCTATAGTAATTTAAATGATTGAAGACAGTAAGAAAAAAGAGGGAAACAGAAAAGACTGTATTGGAGACAAGCCTTTGATGAACCAACATTCTATTCTACAAGATAGAAGGAGGTATACTTGGTTGGGCACCAATTGCTATTCACAGTTAATTCTCATGTCTAAAAGTCATTTTATTATCAGCTACATGTGGAACCCATTGGTAGCCTGAGTATAAACACCTATATTTGTATAAGTTTGCTTGGATGTGTTGTATGTTTACATATAAACAGGTATATAATTTATGAATAATTAAATATCTATTTTAGATGCATTTATTTAAGCAATTTTTATTACTATTTTTATTATAATAATGATGTTTCAAAGATAAATTTTATTGAGACTCATAAAGTGGTTACATAAGTTACAGAAGAAAAACATGTGGTCTTAGATACATATGCAATAAGAGTTTACAATCTTGCTTATGATAGGGAAAAAAATATCACTTACAGTAATTGAAAGATGACTGATCATTACATAAATGGGATACATGTATCAAATTAGGTTTACATAGAATTTTTAAATGGGATCTTGAGGAAAATACATGGAAGCACATAATAGTATGAGGGAAAACATATATGGGCTCTGAGGTTGGAATTGGTGTTAAATGAATATATGATTGTATATAAATTGTATCTATTTGATGAAAAGGATTATAATTGTCATGACTGTCTTATTGTTCATGTGATAAGTTGCATGTGAAAAACTTGAGTATTTAGATACAATTTGATACATGAGATTGCATATGTAATGAGAGTTTACAATTTTTCTTATGATAAAAAAAGTGATTTACAGTTGTTGGAAAGAAGAAGAATTGCATAACAAGATACATATTTCAAATTGGTTTACATAAATTTTACAAAAGCATTATGAGATAAATGCTATGAAAGCACGTGGTAATACTTGTTACTACATTTAGGGAGAGTGGATGGAGTTAGTGTTCTATTGGTATATAGATATAGTTTTTTTTTCCATGGGTCATATCATCGGCCGGGACGCGAACCCACAACCGTCTGCAACCAACTACTTGCTTGCATGGCGGCTGTGATACCTCTCGGCTAACAATGCAAGACTATAGATATAGTTATTTGGGAATTATTTGATATAATCAGAAAAATTATTTGGATGAATGGGAGAAAAAATTGATAAATGAAGCAAAGAAAAGAAAGGGATTGATAAAGAAATTAACAGTGTTTTTCATATAATAAATATGATGTGGCTAGAATTATATGGAAGGGAGTTGCAGTAGCAGGGTTAACATATGATAATGATGCATTTTGTATTAGTAAAGGGGTATTAAATTACTTAGAAAAAGTTCAAAGGGAAGTAGGAAGACATGCATTGGATGCAGATGTGTGGACAGCAAGGGAGGCAATTCAAGGAGAAATGGGATGGTCAAGTTTTCATATGACAGATGCAAAAAGTAAAATGAAAATGTTTGGTAGATTGCAGTTTATGGATAATAAAAGAATAGCCAAAATAGTATTTAATTGGGTTATGAGTAAAGGGCAGGTAACAAGATGGGTGAGAAAGGTAATGCGATATGCAAAAGATTTGGATAAAGAATTTATATCAATATATTTGTACAAAAGATGGGATGATTGTGCTAGGAGGGTTGTTGAGTGTTATAGTGGTAAGGAATGGGATAAAAAATAGATTTATTAATAAAGAATAGGGAGTTAGAGAGATGGAGAACTAGTATGGAGAGTAAAAAGAGTTTAAATATATATATATAGAAATAAACAGAAAATTAGGTGCGAGTTAATATATGATAATAGTAAGGAAAGTAGTTTATTGTTTAAGGCTAGAATGAGATCTTTAGCAACAAGAGAATATACATGTAAATGGAAAAATATGGGTGATTTAGTCTGTAAATTATATAAGGAAGGAATAGAAAATATTAGGCATTTGTTAATTGAATGTAAATGCTTGAAAACAGAAAGGGCACATGTAATGAAGTTATGGAAGAATAAATATGAAAAAAGTGATTATACAGAAAGTGGATTATTGATTTTTATGCTGGGTTTGGGAAAAGATAAGGGGGATTTAGATATAAAGGTCATAGAGTAGACAAAGACTATGTTGTGGAAATGGGATGGAGCAGAATATGGGAAAACTTAGACTGGGGAATAGAAAATAAAGTGGCTAACAGGTTTCTCTGGGCATAATTGTTGAGAGATTCTTGACTCCGTTTAAGGAGAAGCTACAGTACATCACATCAGCTGTACATAAATTATGCTTGTTAGTTGGTGAGCACTATAGGTGTCAAGGCTAAGTGTTATTTTTATATGTTGGGCATTTAAAGTTCATTTGAGGTTATCTTGTAAACTTCTTTGGATCAATGGCTTGATGAGGTAGGTGTACTGTGTTACTTTCAAATATTGCAGTATTTATTCCAGAGTTTGTCCTGGTGCAATGTTGGAGCTATGAGTTCATGTGTGAGTGTACTGTCTTACTCTCAAATGGTGCAGAATTTATTCCATAGATCACCCTGTACTTGAGCTGGTGAGGGTAGGGTGGAAGTGATATAGAGAGCAGTTGGAATCTGTGGTGATATAATGATGGACTTGAATGGAAAATGTCTTAAATGGTGCAAAATATCTCCTGTGGCATGGTAATAATAAATTTTGGCAAATTATTGTCAGCATATCAGGCATCCATACCATAAGGGGGTTACAATCTTGTGTTTTTAAGTTTAAATTTTAAATGTTATTTGCATTGGTTGTTTTGAAACTTTAAATTGGTGTATTCATTAATAGATTTTAAATATTGCTGATATGGTAATTATTTTTGAGAATGCTTGCATGTTTTTTTTTATGAGCTAAAGCTGCAGTATGGTAGAATACCTTTTGGTGCTAACCATTTGTCATGTGGTTGTATGGCAGCCATTTTGATTGGTTTTAACAATTTAAAAGTGTCATTTTTTTAAGAAAAAGCTTTTGTAAAATTTTAAGCTTATATTATTAACAATGGAATTCTCTTAAGGATTATGTTGTTGACCCAGATAATGTATGTTCTTGAATTCCTTTAAAAGAATAATATTTAGGCTTTTTTTAGCATTGAAAGTAACATATGGATTTATAGAATTTTATTAAATTTTTGTATGGCATTCTTGTATATAATAGTGATATTTAAATCAGACGGAGAAAGGATTTTGATCATTTAAAATATTAATACAACAATTCAAATGATGTTGAGTAATATATTCATCTTCCTATTGATACTTTTATATTTGGACAGAAATGTTGAGTTTGATTAAATTAAAACAGTTCTTTGTTATCTTGATAGACATTAAATATGATAATGATACATTAGTGTCAAAATTTTATATCATCTTTTTTTAATGCTTACCCAAAGATGGTACTATTGTGGGAAAAATCTTGCTACAGTTTCTAAACTATTGGAATTTATTAAAAGTAAATGAACTCATGAAATTGTGCCATCTGACCTTAAGGATGCTTCTGTTGTACCAATTTGTAAATATAATGGGATAGAAAAGATTACAGTAAATATCATGGAATATTTTGAAAAATGCGACAAAAATTATTTCAATGATTTTTTTGAATCACTATAGCTATAATTTTTATTGCCAGATAAATACAAGAAAAGTTTTAAGATTAAAACTGTGATTTATATTTTTCTTTTATCAATTTGGTCAAAACATTTAAATCCGTTCATCAAAAAGTTTGAAATTGGCTGAATGTACATTGAAGTATAGTCATATTCAGTTTTTATATAATGGTGCATGGGAAAATATTATTTGCTGGTAATGAAAAATCAAGCATTTGAAATGAAAATGGCTTTATACAGGAATGGGTACTGACTCCAATTTTATTTTCATATTTCATGCCAAAATGATCTTTGTAAAATTTTGTAGGTGATTTCATGATATATATATATATAAATGCAGTATAGAGTTTGATGATGGACTTTTATCATTTAAACCCATTGATAGCAGAAATGATCACTTCATCACTTTGGCTTCTAGCATCGACTAGCATGTTGATGAAGGTATTATTCTTGTCAAATTTAACATTGTTCTACTGAATATTCTTAATGTTTTGAATACCAGATATAAAGATTGTTTTCACAATTTGCTTTATCAAGCAATGGTGATCACTAATAGAAATTTTTTTTCCATCTTTAGAAACTTTTATTGGATTTGAAATATAAATCAATGTATATTTAGATAATAAAAAAAAGCATACTTGGTATTGGGATACAACATAGACTTCATTATGCTGCTTCTACATTTAATAAATTAAAATTTTAGTTATATTCCAGTATAATCTTAATTAATTAATTGTATATAGATTATTCAACCAAATTTTTTTATATAAAATTTAGATATAGATCTTTTATTAATGTTACATAAAGGTATTGGAAAATTTTTATTCAAGGATGAGTTATATGATCTGAAAATACAATATCAAGATCATAAGACCCAATAATATGAATTGTTTATGAGATGACATTAAATCTATTATTCTAAGAAGATGTCTTCAGTGATTGAGTATGTGAAATGAAGTTTATTACTCCTATTTAATTCACCTGCCCAATGACTTAAAAAAAATTTTTTAGTACATTTTTACATGATTTTCATAAGAAAGAGTCAAGCATTGGTGGTCGAGAGGTCAGTAACAGGTGCTTTACAATCAGTTGTCCAGGGTTAGCGGGTTCACTTCCCGGCTGATGCTATAACACATGAGAAAAAAAGACAAATTTCAATGTTACAAAGATTATATCTAAGTTATTTTGTGTGTGGGAGAGGAAGTTGTTAGAAGGATGTAGCTTGGGGATAGAATACAATGAAAAGCTACATTTAGACAAAATTTTGAAGTCTTATGGTAAAGAAGTTTGCTGCAAGAGATAAATATATCCAAAGTCATGGGTTATATGTGAATCTATTTGAGGTTTTTTCTGCAGATAGAATAGCTATATTCGTTTATGAGTGACTGATGATAAATGTCAGTATAAAATTATCTACTTATTTGATGGCACAATTAATATTATAGACATTCCAAATTTTTATAGAATTTGAAACAAACATTGTCATATTCTAGAAACATTTAAAATCAGATGTTTTACAGAAAACCAATAAATCAATATGCTCTGCATGGTTTCATGCAATTGGTATAATATTAAACTCTGGAGGGCAAATCCTAGAATAAATTTCAGTTTTGGCAATCTAATTATTTATGAATTCTCTAGAAATAAAGCCATTCAATTTTTTTTGTCAGGTGCTATGCTCAGGCTACTGATAGACTTCACAGGTAGCCAATAGTGAATAATATTTAGATATAAAAGCTTACTATGAATAATAAATAAACAATGTCTACCCAAGATCTACTGTTGCTTTGTAAGATATGATATTGTTTGATTTTTGTTTGAGGCAGAATAATTACTAATGAGTTGCTTTGGAACTGGATTTCAATGAGAAAGAAGTTTTGGTTGGCAACGATTATATGTTTAGGTTGTGCTCTATTTAGGAATTCTTTTACCTATGAAGAAAATGGAATGGCCTAGAAAATATCTAAAAATAGTTTGTCTCAAGACTAGGTTGTCAAGGCTGACAGATTTCTCATTTCAGTGATAGAAATAATAAGAATAGTAATAATAATAATATCAGTAATAGCTGTGAAGAAAGAGTAAATGGTAGTACTAAAGTAAGTATTGCAAATGTATTTTTTTCTAAATACACTTACACAGAATTTGCAAACTTTACTTGATGCAAACTCTTCAAGACCAGAATGAAGAAATGCATTGCTAAGAAATTATCAAGATTTAAGATCAATTTAGCTGTTTTTAGTGAACTCATCTTCCAAAAGAAGGAAGTTTAATAGAACAGGTGGATGGATACAAGTTTTTTTAGCAAAGGCAAGTTAGTCAGTGAAATGAGAGTGCAGTGGTGTTGGATTTGCTGTAAAGTCTAATTTAGTATTTTATATTATTGTGATTCTTTATTATTTCAATGAAAGGTTAATGATTTTAAAACTCACCTCACATTCATTTTATTAATGCCTATATAATTTTACTTCTTGAATACTCTAAAGCATATATGTTGGTTAAAATAGTAGCCTTTGGCCAAACATTATTTGAAATAATGGTACTGGCTGCTGTTAATTTAAATGATTTGTTGCTAATGAATTTATGCACAACACATGAATTGACTATGATAAACACTTTGATTAGACAGAAAAATGGCTGTAAAGGAACATGGCATTTACAAGCTCAGATTGTTGGACAGATCATAGATTAGATAGTTGTTTTAAAAAATAAGTGTTATTCCAATCATATTCACAAGGAAGTTAATATTTGTTTTTTAGAAGGTTCCACTATGTATAATAAATTTTAGAAGCTGTAAAACACTGAAATTGCTGCTAATTTAGGCCTTCGGGACTGTCATATTATTGAAACATGGAATTCTCTTAAGAGTGTGCTATGAATACAAATAAACCCATTCCTGGATTCACTAAAAAGAAGAATCATGATTGATTTTCTGACAATGATCTTATTATGAATGATAACTTTATCTTTTTTATTGCATTGCCAAATCCATGTAATATTAAATCATCTGCTTTTTATTATTGTTTTATAATGCTTTTATTCCAACCCCCTATGACATTTTCAATTGCGCCAGCAGAATAATATTACATGGATTTGACAATGCAATAAGAAAGATGAAGTTATAATACTTCATAAAGAAGATAAAGAATACTGAAATAGAGCTGGGATAAAAAGAAAGAATTATATATATATATATATATATATATATATATATATATATATATATATATATGAATGGTTGCATGGATCATATAAGGGACATCAAGAATTTGATAGACTATGTTAAAGAGAAGGAGTTTAGAGTTGGAATTATAAGTAGATGTTCTGAAGAAGATTGCTGGGGGAATTGAAACTGTCATAGGGAATTGGAATAAAAGCATTATAAAACAGTAAAATGGAGCAAAGATGGTTTAATATTATACTTATAAATAATTTAATTAAAAAGAAATATGTGTATTTTCTGTGAGGGGAATAATAAATTAGATGTGGATCTTCAAATAAATATAAAAAAATCTGAAGATAGAAGTTCAATGACTAAAAAGAAAGTATGAAAATGATTAGTGGGTTAAAACTGCAAAGAAGATACAGGCATTTGTTTATTGTGATAATTCTAGGTCCTTTTTCAATGCATTAAAAGTGACATATGGAACTGAGAAATGGTCTCACAATTCTATTAAATCAAGTCATGGCATTCTCTTACATTATGATAATGATATTTTAAACAAGTGGTAGGAGTATTTTGATCATCAATTAAATAATGATACAAAAAATAAGATGACAACTTTTAATGATTTAACCATGTTAAGCTACTCATTTAGATTTGGAGAAAGATATTCAGCTTGAAGAAATCAAAACAGCTCTTTGTAATATTAAAAATGAATAGGTTGCAAGTCTTATGAAATACCTGGAGAAGTTTTAAAATATGGTGGTGACATATTAGCTTTAAAAATATAAATATTTTTTAGAAATATCTGGACACCTGAAATTGTACCACCTGATCATAAGGATACTTTCATTGTTCAATTTTTAAAACAAAGGGAATAGAAAAGATTGCAATAATTATCATGGAATATCATTATTATCCACTACAGCACAGGTACTTTCAAGAATTTTGCTGAAATAGGTTGCTTCCAGTTATAGAAGAATGGTTAACAAATATTTAATATGGTTTTAGAAAAATTCATAAGCATTATAGACATGGTGCTTATTGCCAGGAAAATTCAAGAAAAATGACAGTAACTAATGGATGATTTATATATTACTTTTATTGATTTGAGCAAGGTATTTGATTTTGATAATAGGAACGGTCTATGGCATTGTTTAAAATTAGTTGCTGGTCCACCTAAATTTATTCAGATTATAAATCATTTGTGTGATGAAATGAGAAAGTATTATTACTAACAAGTGAAAAATCTGAGGCATTTGAAATGAAAACTGGTGTTAAACATTATGTACTTGCTCTGGCATTGTTTTCAATTTTTGTGACAGTGGTCTTTAGGATTATTTATAGGTGACTTAATCAAATAGAGATCAAGATATTATACAGATTTGATGACAGAATTTTTAATTTGAATTAATTAAAAGTAAAAACAACAACTTCAGTTTGCGTTGTTAGCCGAGAGGTATCGCAACCGCCATGCAAGCAAGTAGTTGGTTGCAGACGGGTGTGGGTTCGCGTCCCGGCAGATGCTATGACATATGAAAAAAACAACAACTTCATTTTCTTGTATTTTGGATTTACAATATGCTAATGATTATGCTATTTTTGCCAGTTCAAAAGTTGATTTATAGAATGTTCTCACTGTTTTAATCAACTTATAAAGATCTTGGTTTATTGAAATACAAGTTCTTTATCAGCCCGTGGCAGAAGAAAAATCACCAGCAATCTTTAGCTTGGATGGATATTAACTAAAGAATGTAAACCTGTTTAAATACCTTAGTAGTTTTATAAATAGACAGTTAGACTTAAATGTTGATGTCCAACACAGACTCCGATGTGCTGCTGCTGTTAATTATGTAAAAGATAGAGTATATCATTACAGGGAAATAGCTGATGCAGCTATGTTAACTATTTAGAGTATGAAAATGAATCAAATACCTTATCAGTGCAATATAGAGGCATTAGAAACACAAAATTTTAAAAATAAAATGGCACAGTCATAAAAATAATCAATCTTCAATTTGCTGATTGCCATACTATTGAGTCCACTATTGTAAAATCACTCCTTTGTTGATTCTGACATGGAAAATGAATGAATAATGGAAGCTTTTTAAAATTGTTTTATGTTGAACTTGAGAATTGGTTTTATGGATCAGGCAGACCCCATCTATGTTATAAAGATTATCTCACATTCTAAAAAAATGAAATGTCAATCATTTCAATTGGGGATATATGGCTGAGATCAGAATACATTGCAGAGTTACAATTAGACTTGGTGTTGAAGTATTTCAAAAAGAAAAGTTTCCTACTGAGGAAGAATGGATCAACATTTTCTATCTGAACATATTTGTGGTTTACAAATTGGTTTGTAAAGCCAATCCATCACATAACTCATTTTTAAAGTAATTTTTTTTCTCTTTCTCCCTCTCACTTTCTCATTCTCTTTCACACACAGAGAGAGACACTTTTTTTTTGGATTTTGAATTCATAAATGAACTGTTTATTATTATTAGATCAACATATTATATACATTCATTTCTAAATTGCCTTTTTACCATAATAAAGTCAGTCTGAAAAATTCAATGGTATTGTCAATATGGACAGATTATAGTATACTATGTAGAGAAACAATAAAAATATTTGAAATTAAGTTATATAAAAGAAAATACTGAATAATAATAAATCGGATTTTGTAATTGGTCAATGAATAACGTTTTTTTTTTGTTGTTGTTGTTTTTAAAATAATTCATTCAATATTTTAGTAAAATTGGTTTAACTAATAACAGAATCTTATTCGAATTGGTTAAAATATTTAACATTTATATATATTGTTATTTATTGATAGTTGTATAAAATTATGGTAATCCAAACACATCATAAACTTTTCAGATGGTAATTTCTATTATATTATTTTTTGTTTTAAAAAAAAACAAGCCATTAAACATTATTATATAGAAGCCAAGATTTATATTTATTCAAAATATTAAATATCTGTTTTCTCAACTGAAGTAGTAATTTAATACCAGAATGAGCTTTATGTATTGTTTCAACAAATATATAAACAATCTCTAAATAGTAAACTGGTGGCAGAACCTTTTCTAACATTGGTCTGTAGAGGAACTGTAAATGAGAACTCAGTATTTACCAGACTAATCAGATATTATAATGTATAATTGTATTTTTTTTCCTCTCATTTCATACTCTACCTAAGAATAGCTAGATATCTTTTTATCAACAAATAATTGAATTGCAAATTTTTACTATCTGAAAAAAATTCTGAGCACACTCTTAGAAATTTTTATTTAGTTAGAAAAATGTCCAAGTTTTATTCTGATTCAAACCTCAAATCATGCACATTTAAATATAGGTGACAAATCCTTTTTGTTATAATAAAAATGTTTTGCATATATAACATACTGAATAAATGTATCCGATTATCTGACTTTTTAAATTTCATACAATGCACTGAATGCATTTAGTTTATTGAAAGAAACAAAATTTCAGAATTGTTAATTTTTTAATGCATATTATATAATAAATTTTATATTTTGATCATTTTTTTAAAATTGTGTGCAAAGTTAGGATGTATATTATAATTTGCACATGGTAAAAATGTTCTAAAAATAGTACATTTGTAAATTAAAACAGATACATATTAACTTACAGCTACATTATCTTTTTTCTCTGTTTCATCATTTTTTTCATTTTCAGTATAAATATATCATTTTAGTATATTATCGCTTGCTACTTCTAGTTTTAGTCAACATACATCTATCATGCTTTTCCACTTTTTTCCTATTTTTTAAAAATTTTTGTGAATATGTTAACAGTCTAGTATTCCTTATTTTTATTACGTTGGATATAACTCTTTCTATATATATATGTAGCTGCTTATGACAGGAAATTCTTATAATTTAGATAGCATTCTGCTTCTTGTCCAAAATACATTTATTAAATCATGTGCAGCAATATGGGTTAATTTTTAAAGTAGTGATTCTAAATTAAGTAGGGAAAAAAAGATCATTTCTCATTTATAGCATATTAAGTTCAGCTTATTTAATTTTTCTAAGTTAAGGTTGTTGTTTTTTTTTAGCTGCATTGAAATTATATATCTATGTTCATTTGAATTAATTTAAATATACTGTAGAAAAAAAAATGTAATTGGTCTTTTCTAAATTATTATTCAGATATCTTAAATGTATATTTTTAATAATGTATTTTTAAAAGTGTAAATAGATAAATAATCTTTTGAATTAATATAATTTGTCTCTAATCTTGAATGTTAGTTTATATATTATTATTATTAAAAGATTAAAGATAAGCAATTTAATTATAACACTAAATAGAATAACAGATGGAATGATAGTGAAATTATTGCACACTAGATTTTAGCACTTAAATGTTGATAGAATGTTGTATTGAATTGTTGCCAGTTTATATGTATATTTTGTGTAGTATTTATTGATAAATGTAAGAACAAAATAGCATTTGATTCTCTGAAAAGCTGAGTGATGATTTTAAGAGGAAGTCTTAGTTAAAAGAAGTTGTTTTCTGTTAACAGTATACATTGGAGTCATGCCAGCCATTTTAGCATTAATCATTTCATTGCAATGTTATAAATCATCTATATTAATTTTTTAATATCTAATTATTTTTCAATACTCCTTCTCTCACTTTTTCTATATATATATGTAAGTTGAAATTGCATGTGTGACTATGCAGTAGTGCAAAGATATTTGAAAATATTTTTAAAATACATCTTCTATACTCTAAGACATTGCAATTGTTTTTTGGAAGTCACCCTAACAAACATGATATATAATTCTTACCTACTGATATGAAGGCAGAGTGAGATGACTACAAGTAATTTATACATGTTTGTGTGTATTTTTTCTGTTGGTGCATATTTATATTACCTTTGATAGCTTTCCAAACACATGTTCTACATTGCTCTTTCAAATATTTTTAATTACTCTCTTTCTAGGATCATCTGAATTTCATTTTCTTCCAATTTAATTTTTGTTCATTATTTTATTGCTCAGTTTTCTTTATTCTTTTGCTTTTAAAAATATCCCAATCCAATTTGTCTTTTTAATTTCCCGATTAAACATTCTTTTTCATTTTTTTTTTTTTTTTTTTAGTATTTCAATATTCTTAACCCTCTATATTTAAATCTACATCTCTAAAATATATTTATTTGTAATAGTTTTTGTGTTTATTTATTTGTATGTTTTAATACAAAACTGCACTCCAAACTAAATATTAACAAACATTTTTCCAAATTCTATTTTGTTGAACAATAAGTCAGTTTTATTATTTTATTATAGCCTATTTAGTCATTGCATTAATCAGTCTATTTTTTTAAATTCATTATTTAATCGACTGGTATTTTGTTTAAGCATAAATTTATTTCCAATTTTTTCACTTCTGCTCATTTGTTAAATTTATCTTTACTGTCTGGAAGAAATGCGAACTTTATTCTGTCGCTATTACTTTTTTGCCATTCATTAATTTGAGTTTTATTCAACTCTGATCACACCTTTGCATATAATCTCTTTTTTGTAAGAAATCATTTCATCTCTTATACACACTGTAAAATAATTTTCTTACAGTTTGCATTATATAAAAAATAGTAAATAGAATAGTTCAGTTCATTTTATCAGTCAATGAAGAATTAACTTTCTTCTTTTTTTTTAATCTCTCTGTATCACTATAAGCAAATCCAGGTTGCTTTACTGATCAAAATCATCTGATTTGTAAGAAAGTCTTCTGATCAAATTTTTTTTTAACTGCTGGATAAATTAAATTGTCTTAAAATGCTATAATTTCCTTAAATCCTTTTTTTAATTGAAAATTACATCACAATCATTAACAAATTACATCAGACACTTTTTTCTTTCAGCAACTCAGCGAGTTTTTTATTTTTTAAAATCTTATTTACATGCTTTAAGACTTTTTATTATTATTCTCTTTCTACCCCCTTCTCCTACCCTATATATTTGAATAAAGTCTAGTTTTTTTATTTTCATATATTCACAACATCATCCTTATTCAATTACATTTTTTGCTAGATTTTGCTTGCTTTTATGTATACTTGCATGATTCTTACTGACTTGTATTTTTTTTCCTCAAAGTATTTTGTCTTATTATATCTTAAATTAAATTTACAGTACATTTTTTGTCACTAATTTTGCTTGGCTGTATCTGTTTTTGTTTTTTTTTTCATTGCTATAATTTTTTACTGTGATGTTATTTTTTTTTTACTTTTTATCTTTTATTAGTATTCTTATTATTAATCTACGGATTTTATGCTTTTTATCTTTTTTATAAGATATTACATTTTCATTTGCCTTTTTTTTTTGGACAGGGATGATGTATGAAACTTCTTTACTTATATACAATTTAAATACTTTTAGATATAATATGTGGAATTGTATTTTTCATATAGTTTTTCAATTTATCAGTGTTTTTTTTTTTTTCAAAAATAATTTTTATTTTAAAATACTTTCTTAATAGTATTTTTAAACTTTTATCAAGATGAACTTTTTAAATATATATTCTCATAACCGTATTATTTTCTTTTATGAAAACTAATCTTTCTCACATCTTATTTCCAAGTTTGTTTGTTTTTTTAGTTTGTTTGTTCTATCATAGAATTTTTGTTTGTGTGTATTAATTATTATACAGCTGTTTTCTTTGTTCTTTCTCATTTTTTTTTGTATTCAGTTTTTTTTTTTAATGTATAGATTTTTATTTTTATTTTTAAAAGACAGCTAGCTACATATATTTACAATCATTATAAAGAAGTCTGTAATCCCAGACTGACTAATTATTAAGTCTAAATGATTTATGATTTTTGTTCATCATAGCTCCATAAATCAACAGATGTCAATTCCATTTCTGATGCAGATAAGCATATCAATCATGGGTGGTTCAAATTTATTGATAAAACTTTTGTAAACATAAGAAAATCAATCCAGCTAACTTTACTATTAGATCTGGAAAAAGAATGCTTAGGGTCTTTTGAGAATGCTTCTATCTTATAATCTAATTTTTATTTGTTTGAAAGATTTATTAATTGAATTTTCAGAAATAATTCTTGATTTTTTATAATATTGTCTTCTGAAAGTAGAGAGATATGTGAAGGAATGGGTAGGCACTGCAAGATAGTTGATCTTTAATATGCAATTAATATTCTCTTAGCAATATTTAATTGTATATTGAAAATTTTATTATCAATACTTTTTCTCCAAACTACTACTCAGTGCTCAGTGAATATGCTATTGTTAAGTAAACTACTATTTAAAATTATTTTAAATCTTATCTTTCATAATTGATGAAAATAAGTTAGGTTGCAGACCAAAATAAAATTAACAAAGGCTATAATCATATTTCAGTCTATTCTTGCAAAGATTATTTTCATTTTGCAAGATGTTTTCCTAAAATTTAGATTGAAAAATGAATTTATTATGAAATTAGCTTTCAAGTTTTTCATATTCTTTTCAAGAGACTTTTCTATTTTGAAGATCATTGATGTATATACATCAAATAAGTGAGAGAAGTCTTTTTAAAAAATTTATTTATTAGATAATCAGTTAGAATCATTTTATTTTTTTCTAATGGAAGTCATTTTATCAAACAAATTAAGTTCCCTGTTTTATAGAATTTTAAAGATATTTAAGAGACAAGATTCCATATAGAGTAATAAGTTAAGATCAATAAAGATATATAGTGTTTTTAGTTTATTTTGAAATGCCTTATTTGAATAAAGTCAAAATTTGTTTATACTGATTCAGTCCTGGCCTGAATCTAATATATTCTCAAAGTAGATGATTCTTAAGTATTGTTGTGACTTTTATTAAGATTATTCTTGTGAATAACTGATAGAGAACACATAGATTATCATTAGGTTTATTAAGTTTTTTCATGACAAATTTCTGAAATTGTTTTTATTTTGAAAATTTTTTTGGCTAGTTTTATCAACTTCTCTTTGGATTTTAAGTTTTTAGAAATTATAGAAATATATTAAGTACTCTTGGTATCTTTTAGTTTAAACAATTTAAGTCTAATTCATATTCACCAATATATATTGGTTTTATTAAGTTTAGATTAGATTATCATTATGAAGAGAAGTTTATAGTTTTAATTATGCTCTTTCTAGTTCTGTCAAATTTGTGCTTGTAAATCATAATTAAATAAACTTATCTGCATCATCCCATGTACTAGTTTTTTTTAATTTGCCAATGTTTCAATGAAATAACACCCTTGTCAAGGCTTATGTTGCAATGAGAACTGTTTTTTTCTCAAGTAATAACTAGGTTGTGGTCACACATAAATTTAAGAATATAGATGGTTATTCAATATTAACAGGAAGTGGATTAATGCAAAAAAAATTATTTTCTTTTGGTTTTCAGCCAATTGATTTCTTAAAATTGATTTTAGAAACAGAAAGAGATAAAATATTGGATTTCCATAATACTGGAATATGATGTACTTCTTCACATCTATTTAAACTGGTTAGCCTTTTTAAAATTTCAATAGATTCCCTTTTAGTTCTTAAATCATATTTTTTCACAATAGCTAGTATTTTAGTATTATAAAACTCAGGATGTGATCATTTCCAAAAAATGTGATGTAAAAGATGCTGTAATTAACTTTTTATTGAAGGCATTTGATGTTCCCTAACTCTGACACCAATACATCCATTTGATTGACCTCTGTTGTTTCTTGAACATTGTGAACATGAAACTTTATAGATACCTTGGTATTCTAAAAGTACACAGTCTTTAGTTATGTAAAAACAAAGTTTTTTGCTAATATAAATATACATATATGACTTATAAACACAAATAATTTAGATGGAAAAATATTACCTTTTTATTCGTGTGCTTTAAGAATTGATGGCAGCCTTTTCTTTTACAAGTTTTATTAACATGAAATGTTGTCTATTCATGGCACATGAATTGAAGGTTGTTTTCTTCCATCTAAATTATTTATATGTTTAAATATTACTTATTTAATAATTACCTTTATGTAAACGAATGTATTTCATCATTACAGGTCAATAAAATGAGATGCTTTCTCTGCTCTGGGATATATAATTTGAATCTTCTACAAGTAATAAGTTGATTTAAAAATCTGATTCTTAAATTAGATCATGCTCTGTTTCCAGCATTGTCAATGTCACTGAATGTTGGTTTATTTAACAGTAGGCTTGAAGAATGGATGGCCACCAGTTCTTTTAAAACTTTTATTGACAAGGAGTGCTGAATATTCATAATTCATGAATGGAAGGATAGTTTTCTTTCATCTACATTATATATATAGTTAAATGCTATGCTATTTAATAATTATGTAGATATTTAAATACAATTTCTCAACAGAACTAGACCAAGATTGATTGCATTCTAGACGTTCAAAGGCTTTTGACTGGATGCATAGTTTTTGCCCCCCCCCCCCCCATATTTTCTCTGCTTTTCTTTTTTTAGCATTATAAATTTGTTCAAATTTCCAGATCTTGGGTAAATATGCATTCATTATAAAGTGCATTGATGTTTTTGCTCCATACAGACATAATAAAATAACATAGGAACAATTCTAACTACTATTTCCTTTAACATTTCTAAGTATACTGGTTATTAACAGATTTTTTAAAATTCTATCTCAGGATTGAGTGATTTTAATTATGAGAATATAAATTAAACCACTAAACATCACGATTCCAAGAATGATGAAATTGTTTTTATGTTGATTGTATAATGATCTACTTTTATTATATCACTAAATAATAGTGAATATTATTTTTTGAAACAAAACATAAATTATGGATGAATGGACTGAGGGTTTTTTTTTTTCATATTTAGTGAATATTATTTTTTGAAACAAAACATAAATTATGGATGAATGGAGTGAGGGCTTTTTTTTTTCATATTTGGCATTATAATACATGTGTATTTTAAACTATCTATTCTATAAGTTGAAAATCTTTTTGTCTCAGTTGTATAACTTCAAAAAAATTTACATTTTTTTTATAAATATAGAAAATATAGAAAAATCTGTTAAGAGGAGGGAGGACTGTGTGTTTGTATTGGAGAGTTTGTAGGACATTTCAACTATCTTCAGCATGGGTTCTTTGTTTTATTAGATATTTAATATGCATTGAGTTAAGAATTAATGTGACAGTAGGGATTTTAAAACATTAGCAATACTGAAGAATGATATGTCTTTTATCTTTCAAAAGGAAATTTTATTCACAAACCATAAGAATCATTTACAAAAAGAAGGACATTTACATATCAATCTCAAAGGAGACCGGTCAACAAAATCAGCGGTTACGCTTGTATATATAAATAAAAAACAATTTCATATCAATTACATTAAAACATTAGTTATCACCAGAAATTGAAGACATATAACTTCCCATTCCAGAAATCATAGTAGTGGCCCATTTACATTAATCTGATCATGTATCGTTTTATAAAAAAAATCTTTTTCTTTTAATTTAAATATAAATACATAGTCTTTTTCAATAATTTTCAGCCTTTTATTTTTATACAATGTACTACTCAATTTTAAAATATTGGAAAGTTAATGGTATTTTGATTGATATAGGCATTTCTTATGTATATACAGGAATATAATGAGCTTTTTGTTTTTGGCAATAACTAAATAGTATTTAATCATAACTAATGGGGAAATGTAGTTTGCCTTCTGATAAAATAAATTTGAAATAAATTTAGAGTGTTGAAATAAATTTTCATCAACATTCTGTGGCTGCTTTGCACTCCCATCAATCTTAAGTATTTACCTGTTTTTCTATCTTACCACTAAGGGTCTATGCATATTTATAATATAATAATGTGATAACAGTAATTTTGATGATAATATTTAAACTAATGGAGAAAGGTTAATATATTACATTGTTTTTATATTATATAAATAAAATAAAAGCATTCATCACAAATATTACAATTTTTTGATTTAAATAAGAAATTATTTTCAATGTCAGTATATTTTATTATCCAGTAGAAATAATGGGAAATATAAACTATGAACATAAAACTTTGTCATCATTTGAGTAATCAGATTATTTTTCCATTTGCTTTATTTTTCATCCCAAATAAATCAATATTTATATAAATAAAATAAAAAGATAATTAATTAGCTTGTTGCAAGACAAAGGCATTTCCAATAAACTCTAATACAGAAATGTTGAAGGAGAAGGCTTATAAAACTAGTCAATTGCAGATGGTGAGAATTTGAATACTTTTTTAATATTTGTTTTAGATTATACTTAAAATAACTAGTTATCTACTTAATATACAATATTGCATGGTTATCCAAATTGGCTATGTAACAGCTATATTAATGAAAAATCATAAATTTGAAATTGAACTCAGGTCATGGTTATGATAGGTAGATTATCACTACAATGTATGATACTTTTAGAATATTCATATATTTTGTTGTAGAATTGTCTATACTCCAGATTTAAAAAAAAAAAATCAGAGCTTGTTTCAAAAACCTCAGATGTATATATAAATTTCCAGTTCTACTTCATATTTGATCTCAGATAACCAGTACTTGTTTTTTTCTTCTTTTCTTTAAAGAAATGTATGCTAATTTTTATTAAAATATGGCAGTTCATCTTAATGGGAAAAAAATTATTATAAAAAACAAGGAAAATCTCTCAAACTTTCTCTAACCATCAGTTTGCAAGCCTGGTGAGTATTGTCTTCTCTTACATTATTTTTTATGAATGACTGCTGGAGAGGCTTTCCTCTGTAATGAGCTATTTAACAGCTGTTTTACCTAACTCTGAAGCTCTCTAACATTTCAGATCTCACTAAAAATTTTACTTTAATAAAAATATATTTAACTATAATGTTAAATTATATATTTTAATACTTACTAATGAATTATTGAATGTTTCTCTTAAAATCACTATATAATGAAAATGAATATAAAAAATATACACCTGGGTCTCATTTTATGCAGTAGATAGGTTCCACAGAAAACCCGCATTAAAAAAAATCACACAAAAATAGACTTAACTTACCTTGAAAAATGGGGGTTAGGTTCTGTATTTTTCAGAATTCGCATAAAAGCAAAGCAACAAGGAAAATTTACTTTAAAATTCGCATTAAAAAATTAAGCAAATAAAGTATGACTAATAAAAAATTTCAAATATTTGAAAAAAATTAATACAAGTCAAACTTTTTTTTATTAACTACAGTATTTAATTTTACATTTTTCATATATATTTTAATCATTACCGCTAGCATTCATTTGTAAACTGGTAAGAAATCAGATTGGATGTGATGTATTGTGGCTTCTCCTTAACGAAGTCAAGAATCTCTCAGCAATTATGCCCAGAAAAACCTGTTAACCACTTTATTTTTATTCGTGATGTAATGTACAACTAGCGCCACTTTTAGTTTTGTGCTGTGTTAATGGTTTTCTGTTTCTATATTTAAAAAATGAGATCGTAATCAAAACAAAAAGATTATACATTATCATTAGAAAAATTATTTTCAGTTTATAAAATCTTTGTTTTTTATTTTAAAAATCTAAAAGTTTATTTATTTTTATTATATATAACACAATATGGTTTAAAAGTTTAAATTTTTTGAATATTTATTGAGATATTGTTATATTTTTATTTAATAAAGAAAAGTATTTGAACGTACTTTGTTATAAAAAAGTACAAGATTTTGTAAAAAGATTTATATATTTTGTAAATGGAAATGATTGTTTATGAATTATCGAAAACCAAACTAGCCCTTAGGGCTCTTATATACTGTAATTAAAAAGTCAGAGAATAATATAGATAAGAGAATGAAAAGAATTAGCTTGTCCAATATAGAAGCAGCAATAAGGGCCCAGATCATAACAAAAAAAATGAAACAGTGACGTCTTTTGTTCGTTGAATCCAGAGGACCATTATAAAAGGAAAACAATTAAAAATTAAAACAGTTTCCTGACAGTTCCAACTTGATTTTGTGAGAAGAACGATAAGACGCACTTGTCGTTCTCTCTCACTTATCTTAAAAATGAAATGACTGTGATACCAGAATGGAACCAGCTAAGGCTACCTCCAGAATATCAGACCGGTCTTCCATGAAAGTATTCGTGGGAATTGACAACAGGAACTGTGAGCTCTTCTACTGTAAGGTGTAAACGGAAAAATTTGACTACAAGTAATTAAGAACTTTAAAGATTTAACAAGCTAAACATAATTTTTTTTTAAATGAACTTTTATCTGACTTACAGTTTCCAAATCAATTATTGATGTTTAAATTTTACATAGTTAATTTTGCTAAAATCATTTCCATTTTCATTTCTTATTAATAGTTTTGTATAAATTGTTCAAATGCATGAAATTTAAGTTGGGTATGGATGTTGCATGGATTCGTTAGCAGTTAATTATGTTGTGGTTTTCATATTCAATTAGAATATATAGGTCATCGATGTCAATGTGGCATCTTATGATGAATGCCATTGGGTTTCTTGTATTCCCTCTGCAATTGACGTTATCGATGACTTTGTATTTTGATCGGTTATGTTTATTTTGAAATGTTTTTGACCATGGAATCTATGCAGCCAATCTATACTTAACATTATAAAACAAATTTTATAAAATTCATCTGTGCAAACGTATCTAAATGTTAAATTTAAGTTGGGCGAGAATGGTTATTTAGATTTGTAAAGTTATATTAAGGGAGGGTAATCTTAGGTTATTCGTTTCGTAGTTGAATTAGGTCAATGTATTAGATATATCAGTGTAATTAGTAGATGTAGTATGAGGTTTGCTATGTGCAGAATCGTTGTATACGCCGCATAACCCCTTTGCCTACGGATGGGATTTTAAGTCGGCAAAAAGGACTGCAGTCCCTTCCTATTGAGTTTTTATTTTATTGTTCTTTTTGCCATACAGATGTAACATTCCTGTATTGGACAAGAGTCAATGTCTTCTCTAACTATACTGTTCAGATGTACATTCCTGACAGTATAGTATATTTGTGCTGTTATATTTTCATGCTACATTGAATCCATCAATGTATCAGATGGATTGACACCAGTTTGACTGCGAACTTTTGGCCTAAGGTTAAAGAAGGGATAGAATATTTTATTTTCAAATGCAAATCTATGTAGTTTATTCATACGTGACAATCTTAATATAAATATAAATTTCATCTGTGTAGATGATTTAAAATTTTAAAATAATAAGTTAAATTAAAAGAATGGTTAAAATCTAAAATAACAAATATTATTCCTCAAAATTTAAAATGATTCAAAATTTATATGTGCGTAAATAAATGTTTGTGTGTTAATTACTGGCAGTGGCTTTTATTTTTTTATATTTAAGATATAAATTTAAGATATAGATTATTATCTCTGTGTCTCCATTGAGCTAGTGACAGTGGGCTAACGGTCTAAATATAAAATAAAGTGGCATCTTAACAGCGTATCTGCCTACTTTATAAATTTTTCTAGGTTCAAATACCTAGATAGCACCCTTGTAGTGCAGATTATGGTAAGATTCGATCTTCACTTTCATTTGGATCGTTATAGTAAGTATACATTTATTATTATTTACTCATTAGTATAAATAGGTTATTTACATAGAGCTAAAATTCTAAATACAGTTTCAGGCCAAATTCACATTAGCTGCTAATATAACGTTATATTTTTGAAGAAAAAAGAGTATTTCCAAGTCAAAATAAGTTATTAATAATTTAAATTTCTTGATATTTAATAAATATAGTGAAATATGAAAGATATTAAGAAGAAACATGAATCACATAACTTCAAAATCGCATTAAAATAATCCGCATACAACGAGACCCAGGTCTATATGAAAAATATTTTACAGTAAATGCTTTTGTATACAGCACTAAAAAACCAAAAAAAAATATTTGTTTTTTTCAATCATAATTTGGGTATTTATATTTAACTTTAAATAAAAATGTGTGGGCACTTGTTATAAAAATTAGTAAATTAATTATTTTTTTAACATTCCAGGCTTTTATTTCAAGTTAAATATAAAAATGCAATTGCCATTGATGAAAGCAATTAATTTTTGACTTTTTAGTGCCTAGTAAATAAAAACATTTATTGTAAAATATTTTTTATATATTGTAATGGTCAGTAGGCACACCAATATCTAATACAAGAAAGAGGGTGCCATTTGATCTATAATATAAAATCTGAGAATTTATTGGTGAGGATCTTAAGTGTAAATGCATCTACAGCTATACCATTATTTATAGACATTTAAATTTATTTCTAGGTTTCAGAGAACAGAGATTCTTTAGAAATATCAATTGGCAGAGCAGACAATAGTAAACAAACACTAAAACAGATCTAATAATAAAAAAACAAAGTTTATTACCAATTCAATGTAATACTGTTTAAATACAAACTATAATTATTCCTTTTATTTTGATATATACTGCATTTGATATCTGATAGCTTTAAATAATAATATTTGCAAAACTTTATATTATAATGCTGTATTATCTCTGTAGACTAAATAACTATTATTTATCTGATTCTGTTAGATATGTGTTCCAAGTTAAGATGTTTGCACATATATATATTTCATTTTTGCAATAAAAGAACAGGCAATAGCAAAACACCTTAAATTAGCTTACAAATGTTCACCCATATAGGCCATTACAAAATTTAGACCTATACACTAAGCATTAGATCCCAGACCACTTTAAAAGTAAAACAACTATAAATAGCCTCTCATCTGAGTACAAAACAAAATATAATTCATGGGGAGAAATGACTCTGAACCCTAATCAAAATCAGAATTGCATGCAAATACCTCAAATGGAAATAATGTATTATGAGGAGACAAGTAAACATACACAAAATTCAAGTATGGTTGATAAATATCTATAGGATCATTATACAAAAGTGCAAACTCATATGTACTAATCCTTACTTTCATGCACATATGTGAAGAAAATAAAGTAAATAGGACAAACTGCTTTTGAATTTAAGTAAAATAAAATCAACTTCCTAAATTATTCATATGATTTGCACACATTATGTTAGACATGATTATGAATATCTTCAGAGAGTCATTAAATTTTAATTATACTAACTTTTAACTATTTAAAATAACAGTCCTTATACTCCCTTTTTTAAAACTTTCTTTAGAAACAAGATTGAGTTGAAACTAAATATTGATTGATTAATTTAAAACTAAGTTTCAATTATTACAATTACAGAAGTGATTTTTTTTTAAACACTTTATGAAAAAAAAGAAACAAAAATGACTTCTTTTATCTGCAAAATAAAATATTTAAAATATTCAAAGCATATCACAATATCAGATACACAACTAAATTAAGTTTTACAAAAATGCAACTATTAAAAGTAAGCAAATACAAAAGATAAATACTTAAGTACATAAAATTATCTAAATTAAATTATAAATTGACTGAGATCTATAAATATAACTGTCTTGTTGTTAATCAAAGTTTAATAGTTTTGTCAAATAGTTCATAAAATAAATAAACAAGTTATCTTTAAATCCAAAAAAAACCGAGCAGATATTTTTTATAAGCATGGAATTAGATTTACATACATAAATCTTTGAGAGGAGAGCTCTTTGGTGGTTTATTAGCAAAGTATTTCAATTTATCAGTTTCAAATCTTAGTCACAATCAGGTTATGTTTACATCCAGGTAGAGTTGATATGAAATTTTTTACTGTTGAGAAGTGAGTCTGTTTAACTGCATATGTGAAGATAATTGGCATAAACATTGGATCAAATTCAGCAAGGAGAGTTTGACATTCTAATAGGTATGTCTTTCTACTGAAGTGAAGTTCTCAGGGCTTCTGGATGCAGATACTTATTACTTCAGCTGCTGTTAGAGGTTATGTGAACTTAATGGTGGTAGGACAAAAGTAAAGATCAAAAGACAAAATTATTGTCCAAGTTGACCTTTTTATATATTATTATTAACTTTGAAAAATACTTTTTTAAAGCTAACAAGCCAGCAATTACTTTAATTACTTATGTTTACAAAATTCTTTAATTAAACAAGCTCTCATATTTATAAAATCCTTTATTTGGACAGGCCCACATGTTTATAGATGATGTTTAGTCATTTTAATTCATAAAAAAATGATTTAATTTATATTTTAGAATATCTTCAAAAATCAATTTATTTGAAATACATTTAGTTAAAATAAGTCAATTTCTTTATCTTTTTAGAACTAAAGAAAAATTGTCTAAATTTGATTTTAAATTTTAAGCACAGACCTTTATCGATGTGCATATATAATACAAATCTGTATATATATATAAAATCTAGGTATTCATTGAAGAGCCCTATATCCCACTGGATAGTGCAGTTTTCATGCTAAAACACATAAAAATGCTGTTTCCGCAGCTGACACCTTCGAACCTGCATTTTCTATAATACAACTTTTTTGTTGTGCTACAGATTGCAGGCCGCTATGTTGCATCGCAGTACAGCATGTATGTTTTACGCAGCAAATACATTTTCCGAATATCGCGCTTTATAAAATGGTTACGGCTTGGGGAGAGAGTGTGTTTTTTAAATTGGATGGAAATGTTGTTTTCATTTGATTTTTTTTATTTTAAAGTATTGAAATGTTCCGATTTTGTAAAGTAATAATTAACAGACTTTTTATACCGTAGTGTATTGAAGTTTTAAGTAGTAAATGTTGACGAGATATATGTATAAAGTGAGTTGGAAGTAGGTAACGAGTCAAGTAACGTACTGTTCATAACATTCCATGAGACAAAGATGTACTGTCTGTATATTTTTTGAAATAAAAAAGCGCGTTAACACAAAAATATCCAGTAAGAAAAGTAAAATTGTACACTGTTTTTTTAAATGTCATAAAAAGCAGATATTATAAACATTTTATATATATATTTGTCGTTGTTTAAAAAAGTTTTAGTTTTTTTTCTCCGACTACTGTTATAATTTGTTGAATATAGTTTACATTTATTGTTATCATTTATTTTATAGATGTTAGTAAAAAAATATTTACAAAAATACGATTTTGATATTTTTTATTTTAGCATTACAAACAACAGAACACTAACCCTAAAACTAACCCTAAACATAACCATAACAAGTTTTACTTTTAGTTATCATTCTATTTGAAATAAAAACTAGCGGTAAACAACAACAACAAAAAAAAAGCCGTAACTCCAGTAAAAAAATCTCCGATAGAAAATTGATTTTTCTAATAAAAAACAAACTAAAAAAGACGAATCAAATTGTAATTTGTTTATTTTATTTTACATTTATTATTATCATTTAATTTGTATATGTTAATAAAAAATAATATTTAAAATTAAATAATATTTAAAAAAGATGATTTTCTTTTGTTTTTATTTTCGCATTACAAAAAACACATCAAAATGATTATAATTAACAGCCCGGGAATGATCATATTTTATAGTTTAAGCATGAAAACTGCACCATCGAGTGGGATATAGTAGCTATTTGACGACAACCAAAATCTAATTTTTGAAATCTGAATTTTCTTCACCATTGCCAACTACTATTATTTTTTAAAATAAATTATAAATTGAGATAAATTACTATCTATCTCAATATATCATATCATTTATATATGTATTATTTTTAATTTTTTTAGTGTTCGGATATTTTTTGTAATTACAGTATTCCTATTTATAATGCGGAATAAAACAGGAACACAGTCCATGTAATATTTTTAAGGAAATTTGTGGCTGATTAAAAATTGAATCTAATATTGTTTTGTTTATGAAAGAAGCATTTAAAAAAAAAATTTACAATCAAGATTTGCTTTTATTCCTATTTTTAAATGATTGTTAATATTTTTTGTGTAGCCCTTTTTTAAAAATAAAAGCATTTAAAAATATGTTCTCTGAACTAACTGAATTGTTCTCATTTTTGAAATTAGATCTATCATAATTCTTAGATTATATAAACCAATGAACAACCCTGAAATATTTCATTATCATAATGCATTGTCATTGATGATTTCTAACATGCACAACATTTAAAGGAAACTCATTTGATTGAAGTGTCAATTACAAAAAATTATCCTAAACAAATAAACAAACAAATTTCTAAATTAAATAAAAGCATTTTTAGAGGGGGGGGGGGAATCTTGGAGGCTATCTTTAAAAATGACTATTATTTGGACTCACTATTATTTTAATTTTAAATAATTACTACAAAATTAGTTGTTAATAATATTATTAGTAGAAGAGAGAAATATAATAAATAACACAATTGAAATTAATTATTAGATGCTGAACTTATGTCTAATTTAAAAAATAATCAGTTACCATTTGCTTTTATAAAAATGCTGCACTTATATAAATTCTATGATAATCAAGGTAAAATTTTTATTTTATTAACCTTCAATAGTTACAAGTGATATATTATACCACTATCAATTTTCAAATGCCTTAATATTATATTATTTTTTAAATTGAACAGGTATCACTCTCAGTACCTTCTTAAGTATGAATTACTTTTGCAAAAATCAAATTAGTTTGAATTTTTTTCACATGGTTTAAATGTTATGCTCCTCTTTTCAAGAAAAATGGGATCTCATACCACTTGTAATCTAAAATGCTGTAAATTTTTTCATTTTTTTAATGACTGTTTTTTTATTTGCTACTTTTTAAAACAAATAACTAATGACAGCAATAATAAAAAGCAAATTTATATCATTATAATAATTGAAAGCAATCACTTGAATTCAGTTAAACAACAGTAATATTATTTTTTCATTTTTTGTGATTTTATGGCTACATTTTTTTGGTTTTATACTAACAATTTAATATATATTGTTAATAATGCTTATAATAAAAAAATAAATAAATCAAATTTGAAATAATATTTATATAAAACAAATAATCTTCTTAAAGACAGTATGAGATACTGCTTATACATTGTAGCTTTTGCAGGATAATACAAATTATTACTCAAACTGTTCTAAAAAAAAATTAATTTGATTTTATTGTTAAAGTAAAAGTTTACTTTCTAAAAATATGTGTACTATTGATTGCTAGTGGAAGAAAAAAAAACAATTGTACATTTATTAAATTAGTGAAATTTCCACCATGTAAGTTGCTAGCATTAATCATTTAGCCTAAATTAGAAATAAAATTATGTCAAAAATTAATTTTGATTTTTATTTGTAATATTTTTAATTAGATTCTAATTAAAAAGTGTAATTGAAATTAATTAATAGAACTATTGCAAACAATAAAGATCAAAAATAGCATCTATGCAAACAAACTTTGAAACAGGTTTGCTTTATGTATGGTCTACATCTGCATATAATAATCTGAAAAAAATATGCATTATTTTTTTTTAACGTTTGCTAATTGGAAACAGTTTGGTTAAATAATAAGTATGAATAGAGCTATGAAAATAACTAATATATTTATTATTTAGATAATATAGAATTAATTAAATGTGTTGGATTAAGGTAAGTATATTTTATGCTTCCTACATTGTATTTATTATATTTGAAAGAGATGAAAATGACAATATAAAAATTAGAAAAATAGATGACTTGGAAGTGCTTTTGGGTTATTTGTAAAAAGATAGATAAGGAAATGGGGACTAAATTTAATAAAGAAAAGTTTTAAATAATGGTGATAATAAACAACAACAAAAAAAGGGAAAGTTGTTGTTATTGTTTATAGTGAAATAAGTATAAATGAGATGAGATGAATAAATATATTATTTAGGAATCATTTTGAATGAAAATTTTTTTGAATGATTTAAAAATAAAATTGATAAATGATCCAAAAAAGACTGATAAAGAAATCAACAATGTTTTTATATAATAGGTATGTTGTAGCAAACATTTAATGGAAGGAGAGTTGTGGTTTCAAGATTAACATATGGAAAAGGTAGATTGTATGTTCATAAAAGAATATTATATATTCTAAAGAAAAATTGGAAGGTGTGCTTTGCATTTATATATGTGGACAGGAAATAAAGTATTATAAGGATAAATGGGATGACCCAAGTTTTTATGAGAAGGATTGGTAGTTGCAAGTTATGGATAGCAATATAATAATAGCTAAATTAATATTTAATAGAGTTATAAGAAAAGACCTGAAGAATTTATAAGAATTTTGTGTTGCTTTGCCTTTATAAAAAATGTGATGTGTTGTGAGGATTATTAATTACAACAATAACAAAGATTGATAAGAAAATATTAATATTAATAAAAAGCAAAAAGTTGTCAAAATGGAGAATAAATATGGAAAATAAGAAAAGTGAATTTATATAAAAATAAGCAATTTATCAGGAGTGAGTCATTTTTAAAAATAGTAAAGACCATAGTCTTTCTTTAAAGCTCGGTCAAGTGCATTTCTAAATGGAATAACTTGGAAGATTTGTTTTGTAAATTATATTTTAAAAAATATAAGAATTGTTAGACATTTATTATTTGAATGTAAACACAATAAGAAAGAATGGAAATGTTTTTGGCTTTTAAGTTGAGATTGAATATTGATAATAAATCAGAGTACTTTAAAACTAAGGTTATTAAATAGAAAATTATGAAAATCAGATACGAAGTAAATATTTGAAGTTTGAAGTTTTAGATAAATATGCATTAGAGAATAATAAAAGAAATAAGATGGCTAACAGGATATTGTTTTGTCTTACAAGATTTTTTAAAATTATGATCTATTCAGATTCTGAGTATGATTTCTTTTGTAAGATCAAATTATAATTAAAGAAATAGTTTTGTTAAATACAGTTGATTGTATATAACTTTCAAAATGGAAATTATTGTCTTTATTTAGGTATTTATTTCAAAATACCTATGTAATTTTTACATCAATCATGATTGCCATATGAAACTATCTTAATTTTCAGTATAATTACCAAAATAAAAATGCACTAAATATTTGGGTTGTTTTTTTTTTACAATATATGTATACAAATATATTCATTTATTTGTATATATAGTTAAAATATGTGTAAGGGTATAGCTGCTTTAAAGCATCACATCTCTTAGCTAGTTATTATTAATCAATTCAATTGAATTTTTATTGAAAAAATTATATATTCTATAAACTTATAGATTATAATCATTACAGGATATATTATAATGATTTTAAAGAAAAAAAATCGCATCTGGGTGTGTGTTTAATTATAAACATATATACACATGTACATGCTGATATTTTCAACTCTCAAAATAGTGCTAACACACAATTTAAGCTGAAAAGTGTTAAGTTTTAAAATTGACTACATAAAAATTGGGTATACATTTTATATTGATTTAAATAGAAATTGTAGATGTGATATTTTCATTTTCTTACATTTGCCAAGTTGATATATTTGAATATTTTACAATTAAAAAAAACATAAATTATTAAAAATAATTATTAAAAATTGAAATTATATAATTAATATCTCAATCTAGTATTAATTTTTTAAACTATCAGAAAATAACTATTGAAAACTGATATAAACCGCTCAAAAAAAATAATTTTATTTATAATAAAGAATAAAATTTTTAGAAATAAAAAATTAATTGCAAAATAGTGTGAATGAATTACTTATATTTAGAATAAAAATTTCTTTTAAGAAATATTAACATAATTAAAATTAACTAATGTTAAATCGAAATTGTTTGCTTGGGATTTGTGTGAATTATATAAAATTCCTCATTTATATCATTACAATGATATATATAAATGTGTGTGTGTTTATGTATATATAAGCAAGTATATTTGTTATATGCGTATTTGAAATTAATCGTAACCTTATATTATAGCTTGATCGTGTTCTTGAAATTAATCATAATCTTACTTTATAGCTTTATCGTGTTCATCGTACTGCTGAATTTTATAGATCATTAAACATCAAAACCAGAAAGAAGCAACGAGGCCCTGCCAGACTTGTAAATAAAGATATTAGCATTTCCTTGGTTTTTTTGCTAACATGGTTTACCTTCTAATAGCTCTTTCTCAGCACTATTAGTGATATCAAATATTGCTTGTTCAACTGTCTTCTTTAAAAAATTAGATGAAACCATTGCAGCTGATTGAAAATTTTAAAGAAAATGTTTTTTCAGTTATTTTTAATATGTTTTTAAGGATTTAAATAGTGTTAATCTTTTGTTTTTATCATGCTTTTAATTGTATCTTTTGTGTGAAAAATATTAGTTTTTAAAAAGGATTTTTTTTCCATTTAGTTTTTTTTCTTCAGGATTTTAAATTGTAATAATTTTTAAAAAAAATATTTTAAAGAATGTTCTGATAACGTTCAGGGCTCAAATGTCACATGATAATAATGAAACTTTTTAATATATATATATATTGCAATTAAACAAAGTTTTACTACTAAAGATGTTATAGTGACTAAAAATAAATTTTTCAACTTTTAAATAGATCAAAAATTTTATATAAATAAATTCTATAAGGTTTAGCGTTTTGTTTTCGTTAAAATTATAAATATGAGAAAATATACATATATTTGGGGAGGGAGGGTTATTGTGTTTTTAATTTTTAGATTTACTTGAAGCTATATATTTTCTCATTATTAATAATGATAACTTTGTTGTTATTATTATTTTATCCTTTACTTGTTAAAATTTAAACAGCATTGAAATTTAAATTTATAAATCTTGGCAGATTACCAAAATAATTTCTAATTTGCTGTTGCATTTTTATTATTTTAGTTTAAAGACACATTATTGTTTGAGTCTAGGTTTATTAAAAGTCATGATAAATACATAAGGTTAAATTGTAAATATGAAGTTTATAAGGTCTTTTTTTTTTAAATTCAAGCAACTT
This sequence comes from Epiperipatus broadwayi, assembly GCA_028023455.1. Lineage (NCBI taxonomy): Eukaryota > Metazoa > Onychophora > Udeonychophora > Euonychophora > Peripatidae > Epiperipatus > Epiperipatus broadwayi. The sequence goes on along the minus strand of JAQFVV010006242.1, from coordinate 2,020,340 downwards.
AGTATTTTGATATAAATTATGTATGGTGATGGAATGGCTCTGAGTATGACTGATATAGTTTTATAATAATGACCCCCTCTGACAATGGGCATGTAACTTTTTCAGCCAATAATTGCTTTAGCTTAATATTCCTTTCTCAGATCCTGATCCTGCAATGTTTGAGCCGAGCTGAACAAGATGTACCCAATGAAGCAACCAAGATAGTGAGTGTTAGTTAAACACACATTTCATGCAGTTTATATAATATTTGTTTCATTTTGTATAAGATTACTTTTCCCTCCAAAAATCTCAATAAATATAATTTGTAATGTTAGCATTCTAAATATTAGTTGTTGTTTTTTAAAAGTGTATATATTTAGAAATAAAAAATATATTATTGTTAACAGTAAAAAAATAAAAAAGATTGCTTTTTTAAATTTCAGAAGTGTATTTCTACTCTTTAATATTTTTCTGAATTCAATTTAGATTATAAATTATTGCAGTTTAATGTATATTTTTAAATATTGAATTAAATTATTTCTGCATCAATTTTCTTAATGTGAAAATTAAAATAAAAACATGTTTTTTTATTCCATTTGATACTTTGAAAATGTAATTTAAAATTATGCTTAATATATTAACCTATGTTTTTTTAAGATCCACTAATTAGTAATTTTTTACTACTGGTAATTAAAAAATAAATAAATAAAAAGTTGTAATTGGACTAATAAATATTTGTTTTATAAACATTAATTTGTTAATTTATCATATAGTGCCTCTCTCTTGCTAACAGTTATGTGGTTTTACAGAATAGCAGTAGTTGCACTGAAAATTATATAAAAATTAAGAGAATTAATGAATTTTTTTGTGTATCTTATTTGTTTTGTTTTATATTTTATATGTATAATGTTTATAGAAAAAATTAGTTTTATTTTCATTAGACCTCTTCTTATAATTAACTTTCCCCTTTTTTTTTTGTAGTAAATTATAGAATCAATTATGGTTAATAAACATGAATTAAAATTTTTTTGTGAAAAATAATTTATTAAATTAAAGAAAAATGGATTATGACTGATGATTCAAGAGGTATATTTTTGAGAATATGCAATGCAACAGATTATTTGCTTTCAGTATCACAATAGAATGAAAAGTATTCTGTCTATGCTTATTCTTCTATGAACCAAATGTTAGATTAATAATGGGAAATTGGTCATTACTGTAGTTCGAGAATATATATTTTTGAGAGTTGAGTTTAATTATGATTTTGTCTAGTTCTAGGAGACTATGATATTACTATTTAGTATTTATAAATGTTATAGTACAATACTTCCTTTTTAAATAAGCAAATGGTACTCCATTTTCTCATTATTAAATCTTTCTTTACTCTAAGTCTATTTTTGTTGAAATAAAATAATAATTAATGATTAATATTTTTATTACACTCAGCTTCACCTATTTATATAGAAAGTAGGTTGAAGTAAAGAAAGGTTTCCCTCTTTTCTTCCAATGAATAAGCTTGTGGTTAAGACCTGTAGAGGTCCCTATCTTCACATTTTCAACCGCACATGCTTTAGGTTTATTGCCTTAGTAAATATTACACTCTTACTAATATAAATTCTATTAAGTATATCATTTGAAGATTATTACTTCAAAATTATTATAATACTGATATATATATATTCCGAAGTATTAAATTAATATTTGAAAATATTATTTACATGTTTACAATTACTTCTGTTGTTTAAATTCTTTTGATCCAACCTTAAAACTTTCCTTGAGATTCTCACTAGAATATGGTAGTTTGGCCTACTGAAATCAGTTTCGTTTAAATCCAATTCTCTTTTTTCAACCAGGCTTTCAAGCTAGTCATTTCTTAATTAAGTAATGATCATTATTATTATAAATAATTTTTAATATTTATAAAATTTAACTTACTTTTCAATATATAATAATTTTATATAATAATTCATATTTTAAAAACTTTTAACAATTATCAATTAATATTAAGTTGTTTTTTTTTAATTGACACAAATTTAGTTATGTGTTCCAGGAATAATAATAAAAAAGTCAGTTATCTGTAATATTAAAAAATATTTGACAAAGTTTGGCATCAATTTTTTCCTCAAGTAATCATAAATAGTGATTTTGTATTATTATTCAAACATTATAATGTTAACCCAAAAAAAAATCACAAATATTTAATTTAACTATTGCTATAATTATATATATATATTTTAAAAAGTGATTCATATTAAAAAATAGATAAAACAATCACAATTTCAATATATAGTGATGGCATTCTAAATAACATGTTAAAATTACATGTAAATTGTGTTTTTCATGTATTTTATTTATCTTCCTACAAAATTAATAAAATACTCCGAAAAAACTTGAGCTGAGTCAAGCCACTATGAAAAGGTATAACCGTATAGATATATTCTCATTTAATAGCACTGAGATAACTTTTGGCAAATTCTCATCAGAATCATAGTACAAAATTAATTAACTAACTATGCTAGGAGCAGGATGAGTATATAGTTTATAAAATATGCAAATTATTGTAGCGAGAAATGTAAATTACAAATGTAAGATGTTCATTTTTTTTTTTTTTTGACAAAGGGATGTGAGATTCCTTCCTGTTGATTGAATTTGGATTTTTCAGAGCTATTAAATGAGACTATATCTATACGGTTATACATTTTCATAGTGACTTGACTCTGCTCAAGTTTTTTTGGAGTATTTCATTAGTATATCAAAAAAGTTTCATGTTAAATAATTAAAAGACCAATAAAATTTTACATGTCCTATCACATGACTTTATCTTACATATTGCTATAGCAAATATTTTTCAGCTTTTTATAATTGCTCTAAAATATAGAATTTTTTGTTCTTGTCATTTATTCAGTTTAAATAATGTTTTACATTTTTAAAAAACATCAACGCAGCTGATATATTAATAGAATGTTTATTTTAATATAAATTATATATATATAATTCATCAATAATATAAAATAACATAATTTTCTATGCAATCAGCAAATTAATAAAAAAAAGTATGTATTCCTTCACAATATGATTCAGATGTTTTTGATAACTTTCTATACCATTTGTGTGTTTATAAATATATCAGAGAGAGAATTGTGATAAAATATTAGACTTGCACTGTATCATTTTTCTTTATCTACAATTTTATATTTGTTCTCATCTGAATAATAAAATATAGCTTACATTTTAAAAATAAACAATTTGAATCATTAAATAATTGTCATTTTTTACAAACATAATTGATTTATAAATTTATTGGTAATAAGATTTATTTATTTTTTAAATATTATTAGTGATCACTATTTATACATTTGAGATTTATATATGTAATTTGAATAATAATTTTATGTTTTAATAAAATATGCTATTCCTTCATTAATTACACTTATAAATTTGTAATGCTTTTTTGTTAATATTGATTATTCTTTACAATTCAATTGTCTTATAATGTTTTTCAAAACTGTAATTGACAAATGTGCTATATCAGTTATATCATGTATCCAAATACATATTCACAAATATATTTATATTCTATAAATGTATTATATAAGCACTCACATGTATACATGTTTTCTTATGTATATGAAAAAAGTCTATAACTTTATTCCTTTTTTGTTTATTATCTACATACATATATTATAAACATATATGTATTTGTGAATAGATCGTTGATATAAGTATATCTATGTTTATATCAGTGGGTTCATGGTATAAATAATATATCTGTTAATTACAGCTATAAAAAGTCTATTAAACAGCTAAAAACTTAAGAAGTAACTATATTAATAAAAGGTGTTCATTAGACATAAAAATAATGTGAAGAGAGTCAATAATTAATTAATGCTATTAAAATGATTAATTATTGAATTTATACACAGTCAAATGGATTAACTATCACAAACATTGTTTTTAGATAGAAAAACCTCTATAAAGGAATATGAATGCATCCATGCTCAAAATAGTGGCATTTAATAGATCACATTATAGTTAGTAGTCAGAATACAAAAAAAGTTCACATTACATGAACATTTATGAAGACAGATTGATTATAAATTAGTAAGCTTCAAAATTAAGTGATAGCTGCATTAAAAAATAGATATTATTCCAATCATATTCACAAAAAATTGATGTTTGCTCTTTAGGAAAAGCTATTAAACACTAAACTTCCTAATTTAGATCATCAGGATTGTCATATTATTTAAATATGGAATTCTCTTAAGGGGTGTGCTATGGGTAAAATAAAATATACTATTGGATTCACTGAAAAAAATTCTAATTACTGTTTTTTTGATAGTGATTTTATTATTAATAATTAAAAGGAAATATGGGGCATTTTCTGCATGGCAAAATGATAGATTAAATGTTGAACTTTATAATAAATTAAAAGATATGATGACAGAAGTTCAGTGACTGACATTCACTGATCATGGTCATTCTAAATATTTTTTTGATGAGTTGAAAACAACATATGGACCTGAGAAATGATGTCACAATCTATTACATCCAATAATGGCATTCACTTATATAATGACAATGAGTTTTTGAACCAGTGGAAGGAGTTTTTGAATCATCTTTGAATAATATAAGAATTGAAATGATGATTTTTATATCTCCATTTTATCTACTCATTTAGAATTGGATAAAGAAATCCAGCTTGGTGAAATCAAAACAGCTGTTTTGCTGTGTTAAAAATGGAAAAGCTGCAGGCCCTGATAAAATATGATAGTGATATGTTATCTTAAAAAAATATTGGAAATTTTCAAGAATATATGAACCCATGAAATTGTGTCATCTGTTCTTAAGCATGCTTTTATTGTTCCAATTTTTAAGAATAAAGGGAATAGACAAAATTGCAGTAATTATCATGGAATATCATTATTATCCACTATAGATTGTTTCCAGTTATAGATGACTGGTTACCAAAGTCTCAGTTGTGCTTTTAGAAAATCAAGAAGTCCTATAAACATGTTTTGTTTTTTTTTGCCAGGCAAATGCAAGAAAATTGTCAAAAAGCAATTTACATATTGCTTTTATTGATTCAGTTCATGGAATGGATTGGTTGTCCACCAAAATTTATTCCTACTATTATAGCTTCTACATGATGGAATATGAGGACATGAAAGAAAAATTGCTGTTAAACAAGGATGTGTACTTCTTCCAACATTGTTTTCAATTTTTATGATGATGGTTTTTGAACTTTTTTATAGGTCATTTAATCAAACAGGGATCAAAATGTGATACAAATTTAATGGTGGAATTTTTCATTAGAATTGAAAAGTGAAAACAAGAACTGCTTCTTTTTGGATTCTGGAGTTACAGTATGCTGGTGATTGTGTTACTTTTGTCATTACAAAAAATCATTTACAGAATGGTCTTAATGTTTTGAATCCAGCATATAAAGGACTTTGCCTTATTAATTAATGTTTAAAAAAAACTCAAGCTTTCTATTAACCAATGATAGAAGAAAAATCTTTGTAACTTTTAGCTTTGATGGCTATCCATTTGAAAATATAAATCAGTTTAAATATCTTAGTAGTTTTATAAGAAGAAAAGTGGACATAATTAGATGTACAACACAGACTCTAATTTGCTGCTGTTGCTTTTAATAAGTTAAAATATATAGTATTTCATCATAGAGAAATAACTACTGCAAGTAAGTTAACTCTATAGAAAACTGTTATTTTATCTAATTTATTGTATGGAAGTGAATCTTAGACACCTTAATGATGCAGTATAAAGGCATTAGAAAAGTTTTGTTTAAGGGCGCTCCATAAAATTTTAAAAATGTAGTGGCAAGATTATATACTAATCAATATGTTGTTCAACTTTCTGGATGTGATACTATTAAGTCCATTATTGTAAAATCACATGTTCATTGGGACATGTAAGAGGAATGAATAATAGATTTCCTAAAAGGATGTTTTGTAGTGAACTTAAGATAGTTTTCATGGGAAAGATGGACTCTATCTACAGTATAAGGATTATCTCAAAGATATTCTAATGAAGTGCAATATCAATTGTTTCCATGAAGAAGATATGGTAGAGAATATTATTCATTGGAGAGCTACAATTAGACATGGTCTTGTGAAGTATTTTAGAAAGAAAAGTTTTTTGCCAAAGAAATCAAAAGACAACATTGTAAAATATATAAACAGAAAAATAGTCAAGTATGTTTTATGTGTGAATATATATGTTTACAGATTGGTCTTCACTCGCTCGCTCGCTCTCACTCTCTCGCAGAGTACATGCTTGTGAGTAACTGTTTATTATTATATAATTGTTTTGTTTTTCTATTGTGTTTATTGTTAAAGTGGCTTATTCTTGAGAAAAGCTCTTAGCTTAGTTTTTGAATTACAAAAGAGAATGAATATTTTGAAATAGGACTACTATGAGCTCATGCAGTCTGATGCTTAATTTTTTTTTATAGAAATATCTCGGATTATATATATTTTAGAATCATAGTAAGTCACCCAAAAGAAGAAAATTGTTTAAAAATTTTGGTAACAACAATGAAAGTTATGAAACAAACTTCTGCCCTATAAAAACTGAGCTTGGCCAGAATGTCTTTAATGATCATTTTTCTGTGATATTGAATTAAGACTGAATCATCAGAAGTGATAATCCATTTTTATAGGAATAAATGTTCAGCAAAAGTTATATATTGCAAACATTTGTTTTATATGTAAAATACTTTAGAGATTAATAATATAAAGAATCCCTTGATTATTATTATTTTAAATCATATAGGCATTCAGAAGGGGTCATGATTTTTGTATTTATTAGATTGAATAGATTTAAATACTGTAAATTTTTTTAACATAAATTACTGAAATAAATAAAATAACTTTAAAGTGAAATGAAAACAAATATAGGAAAAATACTGTTTTAAAATGAAATTTTACAAAACAAAATTAAAATGCAACTTTAACACGTTTCAATTTTTAGAATTGCTGTCTTATAAATTAAGTACTGTGCAAATTTAATGCATCTTGAATAGATTAAATATTTTCTCTTCTATTAGCCAACAATGCTAAAATCACTTTTATTTTTAATTTAGCAAGTCTAAAGCACAAATGTATAATAATTTATTATAGATTTATTTATTTATTTGAAATAATGAAATAATATTTCTCTAATATTATATCATTGTTTATTTATTGTAATTATTTTTTATTCTATTGTAAATAATTAAATAAATCTATAATATATGCAAGATTTATATATTATCAAATACAATTCATGTATTATAATAAAACAAACTGGAATTACCTTCATAAAATTTACTATACTATTATTAATTATAGAAATAAATAAAAACAATACTATCACATAACTTTTATATGCTTATAAAGGTAGTTCTCTTTATTCTGCTCTAGAGCATTCTATTGTAAATTTGTGTAATCACTAAGCATCAAAATCAGATGATATAGAAATATAATATTTTCATTTCCACATCAGTTTCTGGTTTTTGCTTTTATCAATAAAGGCTAGGTTCAGAACTTGCACTAATAAATAAATATTTATAAAATTATATATTAATGGATATAGTGGACATGATATAAATTAGCTATAGCTTAATCTTTATTTATATAATTAGTAATGTAATCAATCAAATTAATTGACAAGTATTTCTGATATTAGTTTCATCTTAACGGTAGTATTTAAATTTTATGTAATTCCAGTGTTGTTGTTTTTTTCACAAGCAGATACTCATTTCTGTGTTTCCAGTACCAATAAAAAATAATATTTTACAGACTATAGAATTTTCAATTAAATGTGAAGATTGTATAATGTTTCAGCTGTATTTGATTTATTTGTTATTTTTTAATAACTGTTATTCAATCACCTAATCCATTAGGGAATATTTTGTTTAAATAAAATGTATATGAAAAAAAAAGTTGCTTCTGAGTTTTTAGCTACATGAAAAATAAATATTTCTACTGTGGTCTTGAACTCCTCAGATGAATTGAAGAATACAGTATTGCTCTTTAAGTTTTTATATGTTTTTACAATTATAGCAATCTTGTTTTTACCAATTATAAAAAAATGATAAAAAGAAAATTTATTAATAAATTGCTATTATATTATTTTATTACTATTTTCTGTAATATATATTTAAAACAATAATAGAAACTATACTTTATTGCATCTTAATGGTGTAAAGAATTTATTGAAGTTTATAATGTTCAGGTGCTAAAATAATCTATATTTAAAAAATTGCAAACATTCATTGGTAAGATTCAAGTGCTGCCAATGGGCATAGTATTCTATTGCCTAATTATTGTACCTTCTTTCCTGCATAGATAATACATATGTATTTTCATAGCTAATTTTTATTTGGAAAGTCTGTTTATTAAATGAAAGTTAAAACTTTTATTAATTATTTTATCTGTTTATGACTATGTAATATGGATTAGTTCAGTTTAAAAGCACTAAATTATAATTTATTTATTTTTTTAAATTTCACCATTTTAAATAAAATTTTAATTGTTTGCAATTTAATGACATGTTTATGTGTTCTTCAAAATCGACAATTTTAAAATAATGTTATGGAAGCAGCCATATATTGGAAATGTAAGTATGAGCCATTATCTATGTCAGTTAATATATATATTGATTTGTTATCCTGAAATATATGGGAAAAAATAATTGAGTTTTAAAGATTATGATACAGGTGAATATTAATTTTGATAATTATAATACAAATAATTGATATTCTTTTTTTTTATGAAAGTAAGTAATATGTTTATTAATAAGATTCTTTTTTTATTAACAAAATTAAATAGAAACTTCATGGCATCATAATTTTATATTCTATTGTAAAGTTAATTAGTCTATGCCATCTTGTTACAAATTTTATTTATTTTTTTTGTTATTTATTTGGATGCATATAATAATCTAATCGTTTGTTACTGTTTTTGTTTTTTTTTATAAATATGGTGATCTTTCATCTACTACTGTTTAAATTCTGCATGTAGATATTTTTTTGTTCGTTTTTGTTGTTGTTGTCGTTGTTTTGTTATCCATAATTTTTAACTATTATGCTTTCCTAAGATGCGTGAAATGGTTCAAGATTGGAAAATTAAGCAATTACACCAGAAACCACTTTGTAAGAGATCTACATTTCGTCAGCAAGTAAGCAAAATGATATTTGATCAAGTAATCAAAACTGTATAAAAATATACAAAACTGAAAATAAACTGCTCAAAATATATTAGAAATTGAAATATTGAATTTAATATAATGTGGCAATTTAAAAGAAACCATTTTGCATCACAAAATATTTTTTGATAAATAATTTAAAATTATATGATATTTAGGCAAAAGTATATGGTTTAATATCTCAGTTATCATTAACTAGTATTTTGGAACATTCTTATTGTTTAAATTTTATTGTCAGAGAACTTTTTTTTTTGATCATTTAAATACTATAATAGAAATTTTATTTAAAAAGATTATTCTTTCTAAAATATGTATCTATTCAGCTAAATAAATTAATAATTAGTAAGCTTCAAACAAAAAAAGTGCATTTTTTCATCGTACAAGATGTATCAACTAACTAGAATAAAAATAAATAATGCTATCCTATTAGGCTATTACAGCCCCAGGAAAATCTCTTTAATCTTACTGCCATTACTGTTAATAAGATACTACCTTGCTTTGCTAACAGACACAGTGTCACTTTTTGCAACATACACTAAGATATTTAATATTATTTTTAATAATTTCTATTTCAATTCCATGTATAATTTTTCACTTGCTGAGTGATTTTATATAGGATCCTCGTAGAATGTATAAATTTTGAAAATTGGCTTAATATAATATACCATGAGGCCTGCAAGATAAATAACGAAACTTCCAGGCTATAACTTGTTTATAAACACTCAAATCTATGAATATCACCATTAAGATGTGTTAGCTTACATAGCATGAAGAGGAGCTTAAAAAAAACTTGCCTTTTGCTTCACGGAACATTTCATTATACAGTTACTTAATTAAGGCAATAAAAAATTCTGGTTATCAAAATACAATACTATTGCTTCATTTTTTAAATACTGCATGACTGTCCTATATTTAATCAAAAGAAGCATCATGCATTGAAATTAAATGATGAAATATGGCATAAATTGTGTTAATAATACCAATTATACCTTAATCAAAAATGAGAAATTACATCTCTAATCTACACCAATTGTAAATTGTGTTGAGAAGATTAAGTATAAAATCAAAAACATCACCCAGAAGTATGACTTTTTTTTAATGCTAGTCTAACTATATCATTTCAACTGCAGAAATAACTTTTTTTTCTTCCCCTGCAAATAGTCATAAATGTATAAATTATTTTGAATAAGACATATGCACAAAAAAGAAGTGAATTAAACGAACATTTTTTTTTTTGTCATTATATAAAGATTTTTTTTTTTTTACTTTTTAAAGATTTATGCTTATAGTTTTGTTAAAAACTTTATTTAATTAGAAAAAGCTGTAATATTGTTTTTATTATGAAGTACCAAAGGGCTTCATAAGATCCTGATGCTAAATCAGCAGACAGTCATTTTTAGATATGAATGGATTTTGCCTAGTGCTGACAGGGATGATATATTTTAGATAATTTGTGTGATAGTTAATCCAGATTCATTTTGTTTCATACTATGAAACTTATATAAAATACTGTGTATATCCTTAGTAAAATCTTTAATTAGAATAATTATTTTTTCATTTTGATAGCCTCTTTTTATATAATTTGAAATGATATTTTATGAAGAGTATAAAGTATATTTTTTGCCTATAATGTACTTTTGTGATAAAGAAAAGTGAATAAGTTTATATGAAGTAGCAGATGAAAGATTAATAATTTTTATTTAATTAAATATCAAACAATCTAATTTTATAGTATGTAATAATAGAGATGTAATTTATTGGAGGATAAGAGAAGATATAATTATTTTTTTATTAAATATTTTTTCCCAGTAAATTTGATTCCTGTTGTTACTAATTATATATTTTTATGAAGATAATATATTATTATATATATACTTATAGGAATAAGTTAGTGATCTCTCTTTAAAAAATTTTAAAAAAAAGGATTACTTTTCTTCAATAGATTTTTATGCTAATAATTTTCTGGAAACAAAATTGAACAAATGTCTGTTAGAAATTAATAAATAGATAATCCTATTTATTACTATTTTGAATGTAAATAATTGTTATTTCTTTTGCTACTGTTTCAATCCTATAAATAAGTATTGGATTTTTTTTTTAAATCAATTTTATGATTTAGAAATTTTTATTAGTTATTTGTTGGGTATATAGTAATGAAATGGAATATTGTTTACTAAAGAATTCACTGCTTTAACAGGCTTGGAAATTGTCTTTTTTTTGATGATGATTTTTTTTTCTTTTAGTATTTTCTAATTAATAAAATATAATAATTTTTTGATCTTTTTTTTCATCCATTATTTTCTTGCAAACAAATCTTCATTTTTTTAATGTTGTTTTTATTGATATTTGTGATTTAAGGCAGTTAATAATTGTATGGTTATTTTACAACAATTAATCAACCAGAGATTTTTTTTTAACTTTACAGAGGATTATTTTAAAACAAAATATGATTTTTCCTTAAAAGTTTGGCTTTGAGGAATATTGCATAACTCTTTCAAATGTCCACAAGTCAGTGACTCAATTTGTATTCAGATTGCAACTTCAATTTTAAAAATGCTTATAATGTTGATTATTTTGTTAAGGTTTCCTAAGTGGTGAATGGATAATTTTTTCTTTATCTCAGACAATGATTATTACAGAGGAGCAAGGTTTACACAGATAATATGTGAAATGTAAAAAGATAATGCTACATTAAACTACTTACTAATTGTGAAAACTATGAATTAGATTTTCCTTTATATTTAGAAAAATAAACAATCTCTTGATTTATAGATTTAGAAGTTTGAGTACTGAAAGTAACAGATTTTAAGCTACAATCTATGAATTTTGAGCTCTCTATCACTGCACTAAACCAAGTGTTTTGTGTTTAAAAACTTTTAAAATTATAAATTAATAATATTTTGTAAAAATTTGCAAAGGAAAATATAAATAATGCTGATAGAATGTTTTTTTATTATTCTACATTTTCTGTTATAATAATGAAAAAAAAAGGGAGATGGGGGATTTATTTTGCAATGAAATTTTTCAAAAAATACTAATAATATTACGTGATTTGTTATCAATCATTTAGAAGATAAATAACTAGTGCTACTTTAAAAATAAAACTGAGAAAATGAATAAATCCAAATTTTCTCTCTTTCAAGATAATTTTATTTGACCTATAAGTGATTACAAAAAAAATAAAAATAAAAAATTACAAGAAATAACTAGACGAGGTTACAGGGTGGTATATACAAAGAAGAAATGATTCAAAAGTCAGTAGAATATAACCTGTGGATGCAAGGTGAATATTAATCATCTAGTCTATAACGAAATACCTTTGTTAGTAAACCCTGTTTTGGCAAGTTATGGTTGGAGGGTTTTATTAAATCATAATAAGATATTAAATCATAATAAATATTTTCATATAAATTATTTAGGGATTGGTTGGAGAGGTGCTGTTTAGACCAGTTGTGAATTCCCATGTTAGTATGGCCAGGTATGGATCGGCCTCTCTCTTATCTGTTTCTTGGATATTTTTAATTATGCTGAGGAAGCAGTTATTGATTTCGTTAAGCGGTAATTTTTGAAAAATCACCTTGCATCTGGTCAACCAGATGGCAAAGTTTATGTAGGTGGCGAGCCTGATTTCAGCGAAAATGCCTCTATTTAAAACCCCTTCAAGAGATGTTAGATCTGGACAATTATTATCAATGTGTTTCTGGAAGTTTTGTCTTAGTCCTTGCCAGACCGGACAAAGGCGAAGGATATGGTCCATATCTTCTAGGCTGGAAAGACAGAGACAACATATGGGATCTATGCGGAAGCCTCTTCTATTAAGAAATATAGCAGTGGAGAGGCTACCAAGGTTAATTTTGAGAAGGAAGTCTGTGTGTTTAGGTGCTAGTTTCAATCTACGGGCTAGTTTGCGCAGTTTGTTTATGTTGAAGGGGAGGTAAGTGTGTGCCTTCTGGGTATTTGAGTTGGATAGGTTGAAGGCTTCCCAATAGGTTATTTTTGAATTGAACATGGTCGCGGAAGGTACTATGTGTGTAAAAATGTATGATATCTGCATTGAAGCCAGATGGGAGTGAACCTCTCAGGGGGCGGTCTATCAGTGGGAAGCACTTGCTCTTTGGGAAGCGGACATTGGAAGGTCCTGCAATCAGAATAAAGTTTATGGATCATATTGTAAGTTCTCTGTATTGCGAATACCTTTATTGAATGCAGTCCCAGTCCATTCATGTCTCTTGGCTTTTGAAGGGTGCGCAGACTGATAAATGATCTGCGCCCACCTCTACAGAGTCGCAGACAATGGGATTCTACTTTTTTAATGAAAGCTTCTGTTGGTTTAAAACCCGCAAGATAATATATAATCTTGGGGAGTATGAGGGAGTTTATGAGTGAAACCTTTCCAAATGTAGATATATATATTCTTGAGAGGCATGTTATGATGATGTCTATTTTGTTTAGTAGTCTTCGTTGTGTTTCCATCCTCATTGCTGTAGGGGATAGTGACATATTGAATCCCAAGAAAGGCTGAGGCATAGCTTGTAATGAACCTGTTATCCTGTTAGCTGTTTTGATATTCCAAATTGCCGATTTGTTCCTGTTAACGGTAAGCCCATGCGTCTGAGCATAGTGCTGTAATAGGCTTTCAAGAATGTTTATTTCTTCATGTGATTTAAGAAACACCACTACATCATCCATGTAGGAGATGTGGGAGATGTTTTCATTAAGAAGAGGGATGGAGATCCCAGGCAGTGCATCCTCAGTGCTCAAAATCAAGGGATTTATATAGATCATGAAGAGGAGAGCACTTAATGGGGAGCCCTGGGGAATGGAGATGCAGAGTTTGAACCCAGGGGCAATTCTCCCATTTAGAGAAAAAAAAATCTCTCGATTTGCTAGGAGATTCTCTATGATCTGAATGTATGCCAAAGGAACATGAAGAGCCTCTAGTTCACCAAGTAGTACATCTATTCGGACAGAGTCAAAAGCCCCGGCAAAGTCTAGTTGGACTGCGACTGGCCGGGATTGTTTTGTTCTACGGATATGATCAACGAGGAGTCTAAATCGGCTTACAGCATCGCCAGTCGATGAACCCCTCTTAGCATATTGATGCCTGGAAAGTTTTGATATGATTTTCTCTTGAATTTTATCTTTTATAATGCTTTCGATAATTTTGATTAGGAGAGGAACCATGGATATTGGCCTAATGTTATTTAAGTCTACGGGTAAATCTTTCTTTTTTATGAAAGGGACCACTGATATAGGATATATCCCTGGAAGATGTAGGCTATCAGTGGCTAAGAGATCAATGATTCCCCTTGTAACATGTATGGTAAATGTTTCTAAGTGTAACAGAAGAAATCTAGGAATTCCGTGCATGCCGGGATGAGTGTGTTCAGGCAGGCTTTTAATTTTGGAGATGATATCAGCTTCAGTAATGCTGTGAGAGTTATTTGAGTCTTTCACAAATTTGTGTCGTCTGGCAACAGTTCCAATGGGCTGCAGTTTGGTGGAATAATAATCCCTAATTTTGTTAAGCATACTGATGCCAGAGTAAGTAATACCATCAAGGCACAAAGAGGAGGGTGTGTGATTTCTTTTTCCTGACCCGAGGGCCCATCTGATATAACCTGGAGTCCAACAATCTTGTTGTTCCAGATAATTGCGTGCTCGCTTAATATGAATATATTCCACAAGAGTCATTCTGGTTTGTTTGTATGTATGTTTTAGGAGTAGAATTTGTGGGATGTTGTGTTCTGTAACTTGGATGCTTTTCAGTTCAGATGTAGTCCGATCAAGTTTTGAAAGTAATCTTAATGGCCCTTTCTGGTATCTATTGTATTGGTTAATAAACTTTTGTGTTATGATTATAAATGTATTCCATCCTTGTAATGCTGGTAGATTCCATATCTTCTGTTCTTGAAAGGTGATGTATATATCTGAGATTAATTGGGGGGGCACATTGTGCCCGTTGAGTAATCTCATCGTCCGGGGGAGGTTGGTTGATGTATGAAGTTGTGGTTGCAATTTGATGGTAGCTTGAACAGCGAGATGATCTGAAAAGGCAATAGGCCAGAGCTGTGTATCTATGAACGAGATCATTTCAGGAGAGTAGAATATGAGGTCTATGACCGAGTGAGTACTTCTGGTATAGAAAGAGAAGGCTCCTTCATGAAAGAGTGCTTTCCCACTGTGTATGTTTCTAGCAACCATCTTTAAATATTTTTTCTCAAAATTGTCAAAAGTGTGGTTGAAATCACCAAGCCAGATAACTGGGCTAGGGTTCGATCTAATTGCTATGTTTATATTATGTATAACTTTGTGTACTATTTGTTCATCTTTAACCAGATACACATTGATAAGAGTGAACAGAAAACCCTGGATTTGTATAGTAGCAATAATGCAATTGGTATCTATGTGCAGGATTTTGAAGAAGTCAATAATTGAATTTCTATTGATGGTGAGAGCAACCCCAGCGGTAGCTGAGATGGAGAAAGAGTAAATAAAATAACCAAAGCTCTCAATTGTTTTTATTATCGTGGGGTCTGTGTGAAGGTGAAGCTTAGTTTCTGATAAGCAAAGTATATCTGGTTTTTGGAGTTTGAACCAATGTGAGATAGCAAATGCCCTGTCTTTGGAGTTAAGCCCCCTGACGTTGAGTGACGTTATTGTGAATGACATTTTGAAGTAGGTTGCTTTGTTTCTTGTTCATTAGCTAGAATACTTGCAGTGAGCTGGTAGTCTTTTGCGTTAGGCAGACTTCAGGATTAGTTGATGGGATCCATAATGTTAAATCTTGGGGGCTATTTGCCCAGAGGTATTAGCTTCAGGTTGGGTATGATATGAGTTTGATGTATTGTCATTATCTGATTTTAGGGATTCATCTTTTCATTTTTTATAGTTGGGACTAGCATTGCACTGTATGTCATCAGAGGTTGAGGTGGTCTCATTTGAATCGATATTTCCGCTATTGTTATTGTTGTGAACAAAGGTGGTGGATTGTGTGTTTCTGTTGCGGCGCTTTTTCCTTTTGCGTGGTGTGGTGAAGGGTTTAGGGACATGGTCAGGCCCAGACTCTGTGAGGCTTGCAGTTTCTTCTTGCCTAGTTTCAGCATCCGTTTCTTCTTGCTCAAAGTCAGAACAAGTGTCTGTTGAAGAGAAATAAGTTTTGCTTGTCTTGTTTTGACGTGTTTGGTGGCATCCCTGTGGGTTGGTTTCTTGGCATTGGTTTTGATCTTTTATGTTGTTTTGATGAGAATCATTTGTTGACTGATTATATGTTTTCAGCTTGATAGAAGTCTCATGCTCTAAATTTATATCTTGATTATGTTCTATTTCGGGTTTTGTCTGTTGCATGTTTTGCTGTTCTTGTATATGCTCTTCTTTTGAACCACACTGATGTGACCGACCCGCAAAGGTACCGCAAGAGGTGCATTGTCTGGATGGGCAGTTGCGCAGCAGGTGTCCCGTCTTCCTGCATTCGAAACATTGCGATTCTACTCCCCAGAATGAGATGAAAAGAGGCACTCTTCCAATACGGATTATGGGGGGGGGGGTATCTAATGGCACTATTCCTTTTTTTAATGTAATTCGAAAGAGTGCTATGTTTTGCGGAACTTCTTCTTGTATTCCAGGGACCCTAAGATATTTAAAAGAAGTGACTTGCCCATAAGGCATTAGAAGGTTTTGTAAGTCAGAAATATTGAATCCCAAACCACAATTTTTTACCCTGC
Organism: Epiperipatus broadwayi; assembly: GCA_028023455.1. Taxonomy (NCBI): domain Eukaryota; kingdom Metazoa; phylum Onychophora; class Udeonychophora; order Euonychophora; family Peripatidae; genus Epiperipatus; species Epiperipatus broadwayi. The sequence continues at coordinate 2,003,430 of JAQFVV010006242.1, read as the reverse complement.
CACTTATTGAAGTGTCACGGACTATGTTTGGATTGATGGTAATTAGGTATCTATTATCAAGTATCCTATATTGTTTTTAAAAGCTTGTTTTGCCATGATGTTTGTAAACTGGAGGATTATATAACGAGGGTTGGGGTGATATGATACCCTTTGAATCACTTTCCAGAGATCTTGGGCTTTTAGCAGGTCGAAGAGTTTACTGGTTGGAAAAGGGAATAATCTTAGTAAGTGGTCTGTAGTGGACAGAATGAGTGAGGCTTCATCATTGAAGATAGCGAAAGATTTTAGTAATCCTTGTGGCATGGCTTCATTGAATTTGGTAACTGTTTCAGTATAAAGCTGATGATTATTGAGTTGGTCATGAGAACTGTTTGATGGCTCATGTATAAACATTCCTGTGTCTGATGCCTCATCCAACTCCCCCATCAACTCAATCAATTGTTGTGTGGCTTCATTATTGTCTTGTGGATTATTTGAATTGTGTTTTATGTTTCCTGTTACTGATTTGTCATTATTGTTTGATTTTACAATGTTTGCATAAGTGTTGGCTGTTATATTATCTTTTTGTGTATAATCTGGTTTAGTTATATATCTTTGTGATTGCTTAAATTGTTCATTTGTTGTTTTATTGGAATCGTGATTATCATCTTGATGTTTGAAATATCCAATGTTTTGCTTTATTTCAGAGGAAGAGCTGATGTCTGTAGACTCTTCACTACTAGTGTGATCTGGGTTTTTTGTTTTGTGTTCATGGCACAAGTGATGAAACTGGGTTCATAATTTTTTCTCTTGTTCGCGGAAAGATTAATTTGCTTGATAGAACTCTTCATGGTATTGTATTCTATAACATTCGCATGATTGACGTTAACTGATCGCGTTGTTCTAATTTGCGTTGCTTTTTGCGTATTTTCGCTGCTGCAGATTTTATGTTTGGCTAAAAAAAATTTTTGTTTTTCATTTAAAGTTGATTTTACAATGTGGTGAGGAGTTAATTCTCCATCAGAAGGGTCTTGTAAAGGGTTTCCTTCTGTTTTAAATGTTTTCTCTTTGGTATGAGGAAACTTATCCTTGTCGTTTTCCCTTCGTGTTTGTTTGCCAAGTTTTAACGTTTTATCGTTCAATGCGCTGGTATTTATTTTAGAAACACAACATTTTGTTTTTGATAAATTATCTGATTTGTTTTGCTTTGTAATTGGGAAATTTAAATGTTTATATATTTTTTTCCCCTGACTATCCACTATGGATTTTTGAAGTAATTCACCCCCCTCTTCCATGTTAGTTGTTGAAGGCTTGGAGCCTTGTAGGCCAGCCATGAACGTTAGGAGATGACGTTATTCAACTCAATCAATGTGGGATTTAAATCAAGCTTAATGTGAACGTAAATTTTTTAGAAAACAAATGTAAACGTGCGGATTAATAAAATTAGTACATACAGTCTGTTTAAAATCATTTTGAGGCGAAATTCCAGATTAAAAGTGAATATTTTATTGTTTCAAAGGTGATATGATTTGAGCAACGACTGGTCCGTTGAGCCGCTAGAGGTCAGGTCAATAAATCCAAATTTTGAATAAAATTGAAAATTAAGGATTGTTAGGTGTACATGTTCATTAGAAAAAAAAAATTAATATGGTGACTTAAAATTTTATTTTGATATACTATAAACAAACAATCTTCTATATGCAAACAAACATTTCTGATTAATTTCCGATAAAGAAAAAATAGGAAAACAAATTTCAAATCTTACTCTGTGAGGATGTATTAAAAATGAAAACTAGGCTAGTAATAATAATATAGTTACTGATATTATATCCTAATTAGACAGTTCATAATTACATTCAAGAAATGGAAAAGTCATAAGATAAATAAATAAAGATGGACAATCAAAATAAAAAATATCACTAGTCCTAATCAAGAAGCTTCTTAACATTTATACTGCAGTCATTGTGGTTCATAATAAGGATTATTCTGCATTAAATATTTGTAATATGGTTAGAACATATATACATTTTCTTTTCTGAAAATAGACATTAAAAATAATACTTTCCACAATCAAATGATGCTGTCTCAGTGAAGAAATAAATGTACTCTTGGATAAGCAGCTACAACATTTATTAAGCTGTCAAAAAAAGTATGGAAACTAAAGTCAATATTTTAGACTAAATCGTGATCTATTAAATCTTTATTTTTATTTTTTATTTATATTTGGTTTCACGACTTAGAAATAAATCAAGAGAAAATGTTGAACAGCTTCAGTTGCAATGTCTTCAAAAAGCTATGCGAACATTTAAAGGCAGGATAAAGTAATCTACTGTTCTTACTTCTTCTCACTATATTACTAAAATATTAGTAGATTCACTTATGAAAAAGTTATAAAATACTCGAAACTGATTTTTTTTACTTACTAGTTTTTAAATTTCTCTGAAAAATACGGAAATACATTAAAAGGTATTAAATATATCAGAAGTATATTTCCTGAATCATCAGAAATGAACTTATAATGAAAAACATTATCATTAAATATTTAATAAATCATTATTAATAAACTTTTGAAGGAAAAAGTATTTTTGACATAATTTAATTTATTTTTATTCACTAATTTATTGATTTTTAAAAATCGGTTAAGAAGGAAAATTTTGTTGGAAAAAAAAAAATAATAATATAAGCATATTTTGAAATGAGGAGGTGTGGGATGGGGGGGATCTTTACAAATTAAAAAATTTTTTTTAGCTAAAATATCATGTAAAATGATAGTAAACTTTATTGAAAAAATAATATATATACAATATAAAGTTTACTTTTACAAGTCTTAAATTCTTCTTATATCATATCACTGATATTATATATTCTACGGAAAGTTTTTAAGGATAAAAGATGGAATTAAAATAGACATTTATAAAATTAGTTTTTTGATATTTTACTGCAGTATGACTTTTTTTTTCCCAGAGGTCAGTATTCGTTTATGTAATCTACACTTAAAATATATATGCGATAGAACAGTTATTAATTAAAATTATCAATGTACTCCTTAATTAAATCTTTATTATATCTCATTCATAGTAGACTAAATCTTTGCTTATCAGGTGAGCTATTAAATATCTGACTCTCTTTTTCCATGTTTATAGTCTCGTATTATTATTAGACCATTCTTTTAAGATATGGGCTGATTTTTGATTGGGTTAATAATCTTTATATTGTAGAGATGATTAACGGAGTAGTGATTATTTAAATGCTAGTTATCTGAACTATCATCTACAGCAGTTAATCAAATATTAATCTTTGCATAGACTATTTATTAATATATATACACTTGTACATTCAGAGATTGATTTGATAATTGATTTATTGTAAGAAAATTATTGTAAATATTTTTAAAAATCGTGTTTTGTTTTGTTTGTTTTTTTTTACATTTAAGAAATGTTTAAGATTTCCATCGCTTATTAATAGGCTTAATCTTAAAATATAAACTTTTCCTAAATACAAAAGTAATTTTTCTTTTTAATAATAAATAACTTTTATTTTAGCTTATATGATATATATTTAATTTTTATATTATTTAAAATTTTTGCATAGACACCCTTTATTTCACTTCATTAGGAAAATTTCTTTGTTAATTCTGGGATTAATAAGTTTATAATTGCTTTAAAAAAATAAAAAAGTATGCATTTGACTGAATTATTTAAAAAAATAAAAAGTGGAAAGAATTTAAAACAACCCTTTTTAAAAAGTTAATGTAAAATGCTACACTGGTTATTTTTAAAACTTTTAAAAATTTACTTCTCTATTTATAAAATTTCATAATTCAATAATTGCATTTGGATATGTTTATATTTTGATTTTTGTCTAAAAACTATTTTCTTAAATTATTTTATGGAACAGTTTTTTTATATTCTATGATGTTTTTTTTTTTAAATCGTCCAATAATTTTTTGACCATAATTGTCTATTTGATGTTTACTGCATTACTAAAATATATTTCTCGTTTAGTATTTAGTCAAATATGGTCAAAGTCCATTGATTATCTTTATTATTTCCTACATAGTTAACATTATCCATTTAATTAAAAATTTTTACTTTTTTAATTATAATTCTATTTCTTTATATGTTCGCCTTTGTATCATGTATAATTTGGTTATTTTCAACTATGAATTTTTTTTAGCACAGATTTAAATCTTTCAAAAGTATTCCTAGTTTTTTTTTTTAGTTTTTTTTTTTTGTGTACCGATGATTGATTTAGATAAATATAATTATTTTCTTTTTTCAATTTGAAAACTAAGATGCCATAATTAAGTATAATATTTTTTTGTAATTCAATCAGATTTTATTCTTACCTTCATTGTATATAATTTAATAAATAGTGATGGTAAACTATGCTGGAAATATTATAAATTTATTCTTTAAAAAATTTACAGCTTAGCACTGCTTTCACCTAGGTCATTCATATTCATAGAATTAATGTAGATGTATAGAAAATAGAATTTATAAGTTAAATAAGTTTAAGAATTTAAATATACCATTTACATGATAATGTAATGCATGAGTCTTTCTTGTTTATAGCATTAATGTTATTTGCAATAAATCATACCTCTTTACATTTTCTTTTTGAATCATTGAACGCGGTGCAAATGACTTTAATATTAAATGGATTGAAATTATGGTCCAATTCTCATGTTTTAAAAATATAGGCTTGATGTTGGAGTCTGGTTTAGCTCGTTTGTATATATATATATATGTGCTGCACTAATCTTGTAGTGCTGTTAGAATGTGGTTTGCACGTTGGTTTATTGCATTTAATTTTATAAAATATTTGGAGAGATCTGGAGGTAGTTTGTCTTTGGTGTTGCTCAATATTTGGTTGGGATTATAAATTAGCAGTTTATTATGGTGAATCGTGTGCCAACAGCACAAGCTAAAACAGACTCCAATATCAAGTTTATATTTTTAGAACATGAGTTAGAATCGATCCATAATTTCAATCCTTTTAATATTAAAGCCACTTGCGTTGAATGCAATGATCAAAAAAGAAAATAAAAGATGCATGGTTTGTTGCAAATTACATCAATGTAATAAACAAGAAAGACACTTGCATTGCATTATCATGCCGATGGTATATTTAAATTTATAAACTTATTTAACTTATAAATTCTATTTTCTATGCACTTATATTAATTTTATGAATATGACTGACCCGGTCAAATGCAATGCTGTAAATTTTTTAAAGAATAAATTTATAATCTTTCTGGATAGTGTATCATCACTATTTATCGAATTTTTACTTATTGATTATAGCTCTTGTTTTATATTGAAATCTGCATTAAATTTTTTTCCCTCTACTATACAATTACCATAAAGAGGATTTATACTTATTTCTATTTTGCTTTTATATCCTTTTGTTTGTTTGTATTCCATAATTTTTCTTTATTAATATCTATGTTGGACAACTTCAATGTAAGGTGATTGATGACAATGGGTAAATGTACTTTCAATTACGAAGAAGAAATTAATCATAAATTACCTCTGTTTTTTATATTGGAAAATCCTGAATAATATGACAAAATAAAATGTTGTTATAGTGCTAAAAAGTGAGCTTTTCAAGTCTGAATAAATTCAACATGTTCGTGAAGAGTAACCAAAGATATTTCCCAGAATTACAGACTTGTTTGATATAGTTAATTTAAAGCATGAATATCTATTTCTCAATTTCAAACTGCATAGAAAAGATTATCATTATAATTTGGCATGTATGGAGAATGAATCATGGAAAACATTTTAGAAATTAATAAAATAAGAGAGTGTAATAGAAAAGTTTATAATAGAATGACATACTTAATATTATTCAAGTTAAGATATAGAAAGAGTATTGCTTTTATTATGAGGAAGAATATTGTGAAGACTCAGTAGATATAATTTTCTGTATGGTCAACTGGTGCCAGTTTGATTTTATAGACACTCATTCAAAATTATTGCACTATAAATCTATTCTTAAAACAAATTATTTACAATCAGGTGCAGGCAAAATTTGACCAAACTTGCAGATAGAATACAATGTATGATGAATAATATGACAAAGTTGAAAATGGAAAGGAAAGAAATGCTACTAATCAATATAGATTTAGAAACAAACAAAACATGAGACTTTTGTGAATTCAATTCTTTCTATTGCTAATGCATTTTTAAGTAACTAAAATCCTAACTAAATACCTATAATTATTGCTAGATGAAACTAATAGACCTCAATGATAAAATATTTCACATTTAATAGCAAAAATTTAGCCAGGACAACTTGTGGTACATATTGTGAATTACTCAGGTGAAAACTTTGAAAGAAGCTAAAAAAAGAATTACAAATTGTTTTCAATATTTTAGATCTATTCAAAAGAATATATTTATTGCATTTATAAAGAATTTCAGAAATTGGTTTGATATTTTGGGTGCAATTAATGATAAACAGATAAATTTTGCATGGAAATAAAAGAAATATTAAAAAAAGAAATCAGAAAAAATGGATAAGATGAAAAAACCCTGGAAAATCAAAATGGATGTCAAAATATACATTGATAATTGCAAAAAAAAAAAAAAGTCAAAATTAAAAAGGAGTGAGATATTTTAAAGTAACTGAATTAAAAATTCCAAATATGTCCAAGAAGATCAAAAAGCAAAATGATAATATATTTCTAAGACATTATAAATGGAAAGAAGTTTCATGTGTTAAATCAGTCATAAATAGATTTAATGAAAAAATACCAGTAGACAAATTAAAACCAAAATAACAATTATCACTAAGATTAAAAGAATGTGAACAAAAGTTATATTAGAAAAATATCAAGTGACTTTTCTGAGAACCCTACATATTGAACTTTCACCAGTAGGAGATAAAGTTAGATTAGTCTTCAGATCATTATCAAATGATACAGTGTGAATAATTGCATTAAAAGTATTGAAGGATATAAAAAATAATCAATACTGATAAAATTATGGTAGTTAATTTTAAAACTAGTTAATAGTTTTTAGATTTGAAAAAAGAAACTTTTATTTTTATTCCAAAGAAAGAAATTATAATAGTGTGAAAATTATCATGCAATAAGATTATTTTAAAGAATATGCAACATTTATTAGAGCCTTACATATGAAAAAAAGAAGGTTCTCTATACAAGTTAGTTTCAAGTGAGTTGAGGAACTAGAGATATTATTACTTATGTATATTGGAGAATAGAAAAGATTAAGAGAATATCCCTATTTGTGTTTTACTGAATACAACAAATGTTTTTATTTGGCTGACCATGTTCAATTATGGAATATTTTTAGTATAATGAATGTACTAAAAGCATTTTTTTTGTTCTTATGAAGTTTGAGATTGGTGGGGAAAAAATATTAATTAACTTTAGATACGCTGATGGTATAATATATAATAGAAAGTATTTGAAAATCTCAGAAAAATTAAATATTTGAATGAAAAGATGAAATTATAGCTACATATAAAAAAAACAATGATTATGGAATCAGCAACTATCTTTAAAAGTAGTTGACTTTTTACCCTCTTGGTTCATTCAGCCATAATAAAGGATCCAGATTCTCTCAGAATAACACTAAGCATAATGAAAAAATTGGAAACGATTTTTAGATTTTAGAGGTTTATTTTTCAAAATAAAGATAAAAATTGTTCAAGATATGGGATTTCCTGCAATTCTCTGTTAGTGTGAAGATTGAATTCTAAAAAGAATTTTAAAAAAGTATTGATGTTTTTGAGCAATGGCACTGGAAAAATCTTTTAACAATTGCATGAATAACAATGAAAGCAAACAGTGGTCTTAATTAGATCTGAATTGCTTCAAGTACAAATGGTTGAAATTATTCTATTTTTGTCATATCTTAATAAAATTTATTAGAAAAGTATATAGTTCTTGGAAAGATTTGCATGAAAGAAAGGATTATCAATCTTGAGTAGACTACTTTAACACAGTAATAAAAATGCCTTTTAGCAGATTAGATAAATAGATGATACGTCATTTTCTAATTATCAGTGCCAGCTTAACGTCTCTTGATAATGATAATATTTGAGCCTATCAATGAAAATGGAATTTTTTTATTACACACTATTTTTGATTTTGATTTTTTATTTATCATCAATAAATCAAAAATTACTTAACAATTCAGAATTTGCATCATATCTTAATTTTTATAATTTTAAAAACTTTTTTAAAGTCACAGAAAATAACTATTAGAGAAATTATATCACTTTGGTAGATACTTTTTTTTTTCATTATTGCAAAATCTGTTATATATGATTTTTTAAATCTTTAACTGAACATTTTTTCTATTCTTCTAGATAAAGTCTTAGTAGAATTGGAAAAATGATTTTAAATTTATTTTTCAGTTGCTGTCCTGTTTCTCTTTCTTTCTTTATTGTTCCAAGAGTTGATGAATATTTTCCAATGATATCCTGTTTACTATTTGATAATTTTTATGCTTTTAATGTCATCCAAAAATTTTTTTCCTCAGTCTATCTCTTGGAGTTTTCCACACAGTTTACTGTCCAAATGAATTTATATTATTCTAATTTTTTAATGATGGGATCTATCCATATTCTTTTTTCAGTTTCTTTTTTCACCCTATCTTATCCCCCCCCTCTCTTTCCTATATATATATATGCATTCCATCTTATACAACTGATACTCATGATCACATACATGTGAAAAAGATAAATGATCCTCCATATACATACTTCATGCGAAACCAAAACTCATCAGTCCGTCCAAATCATTATCTCCCATACACATATACAATCAGTGCTCAATGCAGCAACGAGGGCTTTGACTGTTCTATCATTGGATTTTCAGTGATATGATTGGCTGAAGAAATGTACGGTAGAGAAGATGGAAGCTTTCCATTAAAATTTGAAGATTTGCTATCTCAATATAAACTGAGCACTGATTGTATGTATCTGTGGGAGATGGTGATCTGGAGCAACTGATGAGAGCTAGTTCAGTGTGAAATATATAGGTTGGAGATCATTTATCATTTTCACATGTTCGTGGTAATGGATATCAGTTGTATAAGATGGAGTCCATACCTGTAGAGAGCTTGAAGTCCCTTATAATTGTATTAAATTTAGTATAGAGAATATACTTATACTTGAATATTACATATTCAGCCTGTATTCTGCCCATCCCTCTTCTGTGTAATTAAATGGAAATGGACATTTTAGGGTCCTGGTATGTGAGAGGTCAGAGTGATTTAAAGTCAACCTAGGCATGACAATAATATTGGCATCTACAAGGACTTTGAGTGTTCCATCATCAGATTTTCAATTATATGGATGGCTGAAGAGTTGGAGAGTGGAGAAGATTGAAGCTTGTCCATTAAAGTTTGAACATTTGCTGTCTTAATATAAAACTGAGCACTGATTGTACATATGTGTAAATCGTAATGTAGACCAATTGATGAGTGCTCGTTCAGCACAAAAGTATTTTAAAGATCATGTATCTTTTTTGCATGTATATGATCATGTCTATCAGTTGTATAAGGTGGAGTATGTAGCTATTGAGAGCTTGAAAGTCTGAGTTTAAGTCCTTATAATTACATTGACTTTAGTATAGAGAATATACTTATACTTGAATATTATTTATATATAAAACAATAATATAACTAATTAACTGTTCTATAGTCTTTCAATCTGAAGTACTTTTGGTTAATTCCTTAACCCTCAAATGCCACTAAATTCAAAAACTTTGTGAACTCAAACCCATGAATCCCAAATTTTAACATTAGCAGCTTGTCTATTAATTATTTTTATTATATTTGTATTTATTAAAATTGCCTCCTTAATTTTGTTTTATTATGGTTTTTCTCTTGAATCTTAACACTTTCAAGATCAAACTTAAATTTATATTTACATGTCCTTCCATGATCCAAGAAAACTGAAGCAGTCATTAAATCATTTTTATTTTTCATATGCTTATATAACAATTCATGCTCCTTCAATCTTTTTCTCAATATTGCACCTCAATTCACTTTTATTTGATAACATACATCCACAAAAAATTTGATACACAATATTACTTTTTTGTTTGGCAGGATGAGATGTAGTATTGAAAAAAAATAAAGGAGCATGAATACAATTGTGTGAAAAGTAAAAATAATAAATATTTAATGACTACTTCAGTTTTCTTGGATCATTAAGGGACATGCAAATATAAATTTAAGTTTGATCTTGAAAGTCCTTAAGATTCTTTATGAAGAAGGAAACCATAATAAAAGAAAAATTAAAAAGACAATCTTAATAAATAGAAATAAAATGAAAATAATTAATAGACAAATTGCTAACATTAAAATTTAGGATTCATGGAATTTAAATTGATGACGTTTGCTTCTGTTATATTTTTTGAATTTAAAGGCAAGGAATTAACTGAAAGTACTTCTGCAGATTGAAAGACTGTATATAATAGTTAATTGCCATTATATTTATTATTGTTATTGTTATTACAATAGTTTTTAATTAATGGACATTTTATTTATATATATATATTGAGACTGTCAGTAATAATTATGAAAATATTTTTGATATTTTAATAATTGCTAATATTGATTTTTTTTTTTGATTTTCCATTGGATACATTTCATATCTGTCTCAGAGGACAGTTCATTTAATATTTCATTTCCATTCCATAGTGACTCATTATAAAATATGTTTGTAACAAGAATAATGACAGAAATGCACCTCATTTTCCATTTTTGTTATATTTACAATGTTTTCATCAATAAATTTATATTAAAATTTCAATCTCTTTCTTGTTTTTATATATAGTATATATAAGCTTTTTTTTTTCTTTTGAAAAGCACTAATCATAGATTATTTTTTATTTCACATATGTAATAGGAGTCTTCAAATGCTGCAAGTAAAGCCTATATAGGCAGTAAATGGAAAAGTAAAATAATAAAAATTATTTCTTTTAATGGAAATTTGGTATATCATTTTTGTATTTCCATATTAAAATGAATGAATTTGATTTCATTTTTTTTATTCATTATTTCTATAAAAAATAGAAAGAATTTAAGAAACTATAATTATTTATTGTAATTTATAAGTAAAAGTAAATTTATTTACTGTAACTTTATTATTTTTATATTTCTTTCTTACACTATTTTTTTCTCTCCTCAACTTTATTTTGCCATAAATTTTATATACTTTGTTTTTATTCCAATTGTTTTTCAGTTTATTTAATTTTATGAATTTTTGAGCAGTGTTATTTTCACATAACTATTTAGTACCCAATATATACATACATAGACATATATATATATGTGTGTATATATATATACATACTAATCATATTTATTGTGAACATGCACAAGCATACTTAATGCAAATTTGTCTTTGTACTGTATTTTTATTTAATATTGTTTATATTTTTCAGTGCATATTAATTTTGGGTTTTGCTAATTTTAAACAAAAAATAATTTCACATTTATTTTTGGTAAATGTAATGTGTTTAACCTGACAATGGTTTCATTTTATAAAAATTATTATTATTTAAACTTGCACTTAATGGCAAAAATATTAATTACTAACTTCTTTCTGCTAATGCCAATAATTACACTAATTTTTTTTCTTGGTTGCTTCATCTCCCAATATTGATAACCCCGTTTTATTTTTCATTTCTTTTTCTAGGGTTTACAACTTACTTTTCTTGTTGCTTTTAACGACAGAGGGAAGGTCTTGCTTCTGAGATTTTACATAAACTGTTTTTTAATAGAACTAATATTTTTATATTTCAGTATTTATTTTTTTTAAGTTTTATTAATCTCAGAATGTTACTTTTTTTTTTTTAAAACCAAAGCTTGAAGGCATTTTTAGCAGACACAAGACTGAAAATTCCACTCAAGGTGACGATGTTACATTAAAGCAGACTATTTTAGATGTAAGTTTTTATTTTATCTATTTTATTATCTACTGAATCTTTTATCAGTTTATAGATTTTCTTATAATGAAATAATAACATAATCATCACAGTTAATGTTTGTTTGATTATTATTTTTTTTTTTTTTGCTACAATGGGTCAAATCATATCTTTATAGACACATTATTAAATAATAAGCTATACAATTTGTATATGTATATGTAGGTACAATTTAAAATTATATATATGTTAATATGTAATATTTATAATAAACTTGGTTAATTTATATGTAAGAAATTTGCACATGTAAATGTATATCATGTTTAAAATAAATAATCCCCTTCCCCAATTTTTATAATGCATTTTCAGTGCTAAGCACTATAATTGTTGATATTCAACACCAAAAATTGCATTATAAGAACTGGATGGATTGTTTATTTTAAGCAGTACATACTTTACAAAATATATGTGCATATATACGACAAATTTCTTACTTATATATAAATAACAATCAAATTTATTTATTAAGTGCATAGATCTTATGAAATGAAGTTAAAGAAAAAAGGATTTCATCTTTTTAACATATGTGCCTTACTGATTTTTATAATAGCTCAATGATGTTGTGTTGAGTACAGAGGAAACTTTCAAACCCAAACACAAGCTAGAGACTTTATAAAAATAAGAGCGGCCATCTTATCTTTAACCTAAATTCTGATTTATGTGTGCCAATCTGAAGTGTCTTGGTTTGAGAGAGTGAAGATATTACCCTGTTTACTTTTACATCCATTACTTTCTTACATACATTAACATTTGTGAAATCTTCCAATTTATTATGTGTTAATATTAGAAATTAATAAAAAATTTATAAAAGTGAACAGAGTAACATCTTCACTCTCTCAAACCATGACACTTCAGATTGGTCTATATAAATCAGAATTTGGGTTAAAGATAAGACAGCCACTCTTATCTTTATAAAATCTCTATCTAGTGTTTGGGTTTGAGAGTTTCCTCTGTACTCAACATAACATTGTTCAGCTATTATAAAAATCAATAAGACGCATATGTTAAAAAGGTGAAACCCTTTCTCTTTAATTTAATTATATGTCAATACTAGGTTTGGAAAATTGTATGCTAGTATAACTTTAATATGGTGAAAATATTTATAGAACACAGATTCCAATTAAAATAATAAATTGCTAGATCTCATTATGTAATGAAAAGAAAATAACTTCATCTGAAAATAAAATTTAAAAAAATCAATTAATTATTCAGAAATTATGACAAATTCTATAATGAATAATGTGCTGAAAAGTTTTGGAATGCTTATGTAAAGACATTGCAAAACTTAATGATGGGATTATTATTGATATACAGGAATTCTTTGTAATTGTAGTTATTAAGCACCAAAAATATTTCATGCTAACAATTATTTTAATCATTAGCTCCACGACTTTCGATGTAATATGTTCCATTCTAAAAAGATAATTCACTCAAATGTTATCAAAGTTTAAAAAACTAGAAATGAAAAAAAAAAATATTTTTATTTAAATTGTTTACATTCTTAATAATATGAAAATTAAAATCATAAATAGTTTTAAAACTTTTCACTTGATCTTTTTTAAAAAAATTTTCAAAGGATATTTTCTCAGTTTCTAAAGCTTTACTTATTATTATTTTAATTTGCTCTAAATTTAATCCAAATCATTGCAACAATAAATGATGTTTTATATAAATGCATGATTTCTTTGTGGACTAAAAAAAAGATTGAACCCAAAGATTTTTATTAATGTCGGGTGAAAGGTTTATTTAAAATATTAATTAATATTTCAATAATTCTTAATAATAAACACATGAATAATAAATATATGAATGAACAATAAGAAAGTGGTAAAGTACTATTAAATTAATTCTAGAAATACTAATACTGAGATGCTATGATATATTTTTGAAGATGGCAAATCCATGATTTATCTTTATTTTAAATTACATATTTAAATAAATACAGTAAAGCCATGATATTTTATGTATCAGTATATACTTCTTAATGATATGCTATGCAAAAAAATAAAACCATTAAACTTCATAAAATTTATAATACTCCAGCAGCAGATATTTATTCATCTCAGAACACTATATTTAGTTGTGTTTATTAGCAACTTTTTTTATATGCATTTTATTCTTCATCTTTATCTTTTCTGAATTTAATGTGATTTAGTATTTCACTTAATAAAATGTTTTCTAGGCATAAAACTAAAAGCTTTATGAAGTTTTCAATTTATTAGTGGTAGGAAAAAATTGTGAAATCTTTTTGTATTATCACAGGGATTTTATGCACAAACCTTCCTGCATCCAGTGATTACTCTGGCTTGCACTGAGTGGCACTACTGTATGGAGAGTTTTGCCCCTGAAAAACAACTTGTGTAAGCATAAAGAATAGTGATCTTGTGATGTTTGATGGGGTTTTTTAATATTATATTAGAAAGCTTAAAGTTTAAAAAGTTTAACTGAGAATCTGAAATGGATAATGGCAAGTAGAGATGATTATATAGATTCCAAAATCGATCTGGACTTCAAAACAACAAGGCTGCTGTTATATTTCTATAAGGGGAAAAAATGTTATTGAAGAAAAGAATATCCAGAGCATGTTTAATTGTGATAAAACTCTGAAATTTTGCCATTACTTTTATTTTTTGAATTTATATGAATGAGTGAATACACGTGCAAAAAATATACATTTAATTCAATTTATTATTAATAACTACATAATTTTTTAATTTTGCTTATATTATAATCTTAATTTATAATTATATATGCATATTATATACATAAAAAATATATGTATTATGTATGTGCTTATTGTAAAATGATTGTACATATGCAATTCAGTAAACAATACATAGTGTATTGCAATCAAACCTTATCAATAAAGTGAGCTATCACATGGTATATGATGTTTGCAAGAGGAACTTGAAACAAAACACTGCATTGTTATAAACTTATCATTGTTTAAAATGTAATAATGCACAATAATTTTATAATCAGTTGCAATGCAAGTTTTTGCCTGTCAATAGGTGATGCATAATTTATTCAGTGATCTGGAATTCAAATCAAGATGAAAATTATCATTTTTTTTTTTTTTTTAGATAATAGAATTTCTAAATTGGTTTAGAATTTTTGTCACTAGTGATGTATAAACTAAATTGTATATTTACAACTATTAACAAATATGTTTTCTGGGATTTCTTGGACACTCCTAACATCTTTAAAATCTAAAAACTGAATTTTTGACACTTCAATTCATTTGCTGATTTTTATTTGAAAAATTGTAAAGTAATATACAGTTAACTGCATCTCCTTAGTTCTTAACTAATTCTGAATTGGTAAATGTTTTAGTTTTGAGAGTAAGAATTTTAGTTATTTATTTTTAATTTCTGCAATAAACCCACTTCTTTTTTTTATGGAGGGAGGGGGGCAATGTGCAAACTATTATGTTCATTTGAAATTTTTTTTTTTAAAGTTTACAATATTTTTTTTTCATAACTCTGTTTTAATTAGAGTGAAGTGTATGATAATTAAACTATTTTATAAATGTTTAGTGATCTTTTCTTTTTTTTTTTACTTTTACAAGAACTTCATGCTCCTGTCTACATCACTTTGAAATCTTAGGTTTATTTATTTATTTTGATTTTCATTCTCAATTTTATTTTTCAAAATGAGTCCAATCACTTGAAAATTACTTACCTTAGCATGGCACAAAAATGAAATGATAATTAATTTGAAATATATTTACAAAAGATGAAAAATGATTGATATCATAGTGTCAGCAAATAGTAAAGCATATTTGATTATAGAATAATGCTTATCATCAGTTTTTAATTTATTGAAAGTCCGTGGTTTTAATCATTTTGTTTGTTATAAAATTTATATATTTATTTAATAGTTCTATTTGAGGTACAATGAATCACACTATTGCTAAGAGCATCAATAAAAACATTATATAGTTAAAATTTGTTTATTTTATTAAAGCTTTAACATTTTTTTTTTTTTTATTCCAATATAATCACATTGAATGTTGCTCAGTTTCAAGTTTCATTTTTTAGTTGTGGAAAATAAACATTTTATATTGTGCAATTAAATTTATTTATTTGAACAATGTTTATAATCAAAATTATTTAGTTAATTTTTTTTAAGAGACCCTAATTTAAATAATTACATTATATTATACCAGGATAGATATCAAACTAACAGCCCACAACATGTACTTTTGTAGCCGGCAATGACTTACAAAAATTTATTTGAAGGAATTATTTGGTATGAACTGAAAATATGATCTCATTAATAGTGCAGTTTTTCAAAAAATAAACGCTTTGACTCAGTTTTCATTATATATGATGATTTGAAACTTAGTAATATGAAGGAAACATTTAAATCCCTTTTTGTCTGTGAGTGTAATTGTTATTCGTGTGCTGGATCACAGAACACTGATTATAACCGGTTTTTGTTATTTAATATAAAAAAATATTTTGGCAAAAATTAAGAATTTATAGTTTAATTATTAAACAGTTATTTAAATTTATATAAATATTATAATTAATATTATGTTGTCCTGAAAATATTGCTTTCAAAATCAACTGAAGAAAAAAAGATCAATTAAGAGTGCGTGGGAGAGGGGGGGTGGAATTCAAGAAAAATGGAAACTGAATTACTTCTGTATAATTTCTTTTTTTTTTTAATTTAATTGTAGTTTTTCAATAGTAGAATAAAATTAATTTATTTTAGGTTTTAATTTTATAAGGAAAATGAGCAAAAATATAAGTATATATTGTGTGGCCCACTTGAATTTAAATTGTCAGAAAAGTTACCCAAACATGGCTGAAATGAGTTTAATACCCTATATTAAGCTATTATTAATAACAAACTGTCATTTAGGAAATTGATTTTATTTATTTGATAATTTGACAGGATCTGCTTGTAGAATCAAAGACGTCAGTCAAACTGATAATTTAAGAAATTATTTAATTAAATGTAAATTAAACTTTAAGAGAAGTTTATTTTGAAGATTTTTTTCAGAATGCACAAGGACTTTTTTTTTTACTACTTTACAAAATAATGAAATTTAGGTACTGAGTTTACTCTGGGATTCTATTGAGTGTGAAGATTAAGTGAGGAATAATATATATATATGGTGTATGGGGAATTGATGGCTTCTAAACTGTTGTGATTTATTCTTATTTCATTTTTCATTTCTTGATAGATTTTCAAATAAAAAAGTAATGAAGTATTTAAATGAACCTATCAAACGCACTATAATCTATTTTTAGTATGCAAAAATTATATTTTGTAAGTATAATGTATATAAATAACACTAGTAGATAAAATCATATTCCATTTTAAATGCTTAAAAATATTATATCTGTGAATATGGTTTCTTTTTTTAAATTTAAATTCTAATTTTATTTTTAATTAAAAATCAGAAATCATTAAACATTAGAATGTTATTTGAAACATTTGATTTTAATTAATCTTTCAATTATTTGTTTTATGTTAATACCTCACATAATGAAATGATGATTTTACAATAAATCTAGCTTTAAATTTAGTTTTAAAATATTTCTCATAGAAAAACAACTAAATATTAAATTCAAATATAATTAGTTTACTGCAGCCATAAGAATACAGACTCAAGAGTTAATCAACATCACTGAATCAATTCTTAGCTGATGAAATAAAAATTAAAGTTTTTAATCAATTGAATAGATTTGTTGTATTTATCCTGTCTTTATTCAAATAACTATATAATAGTTTAAAATCCTAACTAAAAAAAAACAACATTTTTTTAAAGATTATATCAAAGCAAGTCTTATTCCCAAACTCTGAATTGGATATTGTTACACTTTAGAATATCTATTATGTAAATAACGTTTGTTTTTGTTTTTGGTTTTTTTTTCACAAATATGTATATATTTCAAGACAGTTTGAATTCTGATCAAAGATTTAATGTAGAGTGTATTGCCTTAAACTCATTTGTTTTATATACCATATTTGCTTATTTTTATAATTATTCACAGTTTTTATAAAGTGTATGTATTAAATTTGCTTTATACTAGCAGGTGACATTAATAATAAGGAAATAAAGGTTATATTTGATTGACATTCTGGTAATATATCTTTGATAACTAAAAAATTGATTATATAACATGATATACAGAATAAATAAATAATACATTCATTATAGAACTTTATATATACTATGTTATATAATTTTCCATTTCATTTTTAATTGATCAATTGTTAACTAAGTTTATTGAAGTTTTATAAAAATTCATACAATTATTTAACTTATGCTTAATGTAACATTTCATATATTTGTCTTTTTAATCTTTAATGGAATTTAAAGGTTTAATATTTTTTGTAGTCTATTTTAGGTCCATAATGGTATGTTCTTTGGCTCTTACCTCTAATTGTTTTCCTATATGACCATAGTAAATCATATTGCAAAATTCACAGTTAATTTTTTATATGAGTCCATTTTTGATATTGTAAAATGATTATAATGATGATAGTAATAATAGTTCGAATAAGAAATGGATCAAACTTTCATATTATCCTAAAATTTATGATATATTAATAAAAAACAAAAATTATATTGATAAGAATATAAATATTGGATGATTGACTAATAAAAATTTGGATAAATTAATAGGTAATTATAAATTAAGACATGATGTAAAATACAAAAAAATAAATCATATATAAAATTATTTGTGAATTTTACAATATGATTTACTATGGTCATATAGGGAAACAATTAGAGGTAAGAGTCAAAGAACATAATAATGTAATTAATAGGTGAGGTTATAAATCTGATTTATACATTCATTATTTAACATATGGAGATAAAATAGATGCTTCAAAAAATATTAAACCTTTAAATTACATTAAAAATCCAAAAAGACGATAAATATATGAAACAGATCACATTAAGCTTAACTTAAATAATTGTAGAATATTTTTGTGGAAAATTGTATACGAAAGTATATATAAAATTGTATCATTTAAGTATTATTTATTCTGTATATTATGTTATATAGTCAATTTTTTGAGTTATATTGGATCTCTATTTGAAAGTTTTATTCTATTTTGTTGCTGTTTTATTTTGTTATTGTTATTATTTTACTAACATTATAGAATACTAGATGGTCTTCTATCTGCAATAACTGATTAATATTAATATAGATGATTAACATCTGAAAAAGACAAGAAACAGTGTGTTGAAAAAGGCTTTTTGCCATTCTATATAATTTTTATTAGTTATTATAATTATATGAAAGAACAGTATTATGGATTTCATTAATTTTTATTTTTGATAATATTCCATCAAGAAGCAATGTAAATAAATGGCTTTGTTATCTGATTTCATAATTTTCTATGTTAAACTAGCAGTTCATCAAAAAAGACTTTGATTTTGCTGATATCCATCCATCTCTGACTTTTTTCTATTTTCATTATTTAATATATAATATGTATATTTTATAAGTATTAAAAAATAACATTTTATTAAAACAATAAGTGCTCATAATATTAATATTAATATTTGATAATATTAAATATTTATATACAGCATATATTTAAAATGTATGTTGGCAGATATGATTACTTTAAAATTATATTAATTATTTTATAGTTCCAGTTTATGCAAATGAAACTAAATACTGTCATGTTATTCAAGTCTTAAACTGTCAAAAGAATGGTTTACTTGTTAACATTTTAATTTATTAGCATTTCTCATAAATGGTTATCGCTCATTTTAATTCCAGAAGAAAGAAAAATGAAGAATAAAAAGATAAAGATGAGTTTGCAATGCTATAGAAATCAATTCTTCAACCACAAATACATCAACATGTTTACACGCTAATCCTTTGATCCATTTATTTGATATTTTATGATATATCTTTTATCTTATTTTATATCAGTAATTAAAAGACTTCAACATCTTGTCTAACTATAGGTTTCCACTATATTTTATTCTCAACTATATCCTTCTAATGAAAGCAGTCAATATTGCATTTTTTTTTTTCAAGACAATCTTTGTAATATAAACAATATGTTTTTTCCCACTAAAGCTATGCTCAAGTTCATTATAAAATACTTTAAAAAAAATTTCTTACGACTTTAATCATGTCTTTTTTTTTGGGGGGGGGGGATTTATTCCTATTTATAAAAACTCCAATATGTGTATTAAATGTGTGTGTATATTAATAAATATTTATCTTTTGTTTAATCACTCATTATTTAGTTAATGAAAAATCAACATATAGATACAAGAAATCTAGCTATACAATTGATTGTTAGATTAAACAAACAAATAAACAAAACGAAAATGATATTTATATTTTGTCGAGACGTAAGATACCCCCCCCCTTTTTTTTTTTGCTTTCCTTTCTTATTTTGTTTCTATATTGTATTTATATATACGCAACTCAATTTATGCTCTAGAAAAAGTAGATTAAAAAAGACGAATATTATTAAAATTTGTATTATTTTTAGAATAACAAAGATGTTATCTTGTACAAAAACTTAATTTGGGGATAGAAAAAAAAAGTAATGATTTTTATATTAGCACAAGATATCATTATAAATCAATACGTGCTTCATTTATAAATATTTGTTTTAGTCTAATTTATATATTAAATCAATAAATTGTTAATTTTATATATTTTTTTTTCATTTCAGTTTAATAGTTTTTGAAATACCCATTATTAAATTAAAATCGTACTTTGTAATGTGTCGTCGACTAAAAATAAATTTAAAAAGAAATATAACTTGGAATAATTCCAGTTGTAATTGAAGTAAATATAAGAACAGTTAAAAAAAAAACTGTTATACATAAATGAGAAAGTAAACATCATAAATTTTAGTGACTAAAAGAATTACAAGTGATATTTGTAAAAAAGAGTTAACCAAATTATATTCATCTGCCTTAATATTTGTCAGCAATTGCTAAGGGGAGGGTGGATTGAAATAAACTCTAATCTGTTTTGTTAGAGGTTATACCGCTTGTTTGTTATGCTAAAGACCATGGATTCTGGATTCCACATAAAGACATATGAATAATTTATAAATGAAATATGGTCTTATTAAATCACTTTTATATTTATTGCAGAGTTCTAATGTTGAGTTAATGCTTCCTGGAATTTTCACTGGGTAGGAAGAAACTCCAAACATTGTTAAGCAGTGAACTGTATTTGGTGATATGTCACATGATGTTTCTTTTTCAGAAGAAAAGAAATTTTTTTTTTAGTAAATATACTTTCTATAAATATGTTTGATGAGTAATAACGCATTATAAGTAAGAAATAGACATTTAAAACAACTTTTTATTTTTTTTACCCGTAATTAAGAAAATAGATTTATATGAAGGAAGTTTACTATTATCTTAAGATATTATCATTTTTAATAATTATCTTTGCGTGGCAGGACAACTTTTTTTAAATACTTCCGATCTATACTTTTTTTCTATTTATATAATATTCTTGCAGACTTTCCATATCATATATGATGTGTTTTTAATCTTTTAAAATCTCATGGAGTCCAGTTTACAATTTTGTTAATTTCTTTTAGCAATATGTCTAGATCAGTTTCATTTCAGTTTTTTTTTATTCTTTCAGTGATGTCAGAGATATCTATTTATTCTTTTACTTATGTATTTTGTTTTTGATTTCTTTTAATCTAAACATTTCTCTTCATATTTCAGTGCTTAGTCTGAATTCTATATTGTTCTTTTATTAATTATCCAAATATCAGATCTGGTAATGTTAAATAACTTTCTTTTAAAGAAAACATTTATTTGCTTTTAATAATTATTTTACTGAAAATATTTTATTCAAGTTTAAGGATGTTTCTGTATTAATAATTTGCCAAGTTCTGATATTTTACTATCAATCTTAATCACTCTTTTAAAAAAAAAATCCCACTTATTTAACATTACTTTAGTTTTTTTATTTTCAGTCCTATTTGAATGTTATCTTTATCTGATAACTTTTTTTAACATTTCCTGTAGCTCTGAAACTCATTTGCAAAAACAAACTTATTAACTGCAAAATTTTGGTTTATTTTATCTAATTTATTGTTTAGAAGTAAGTTTCTGACATCTATCAATATAACATAAAGGCATTATAAAAATTTCAGTTAAGGAATGCTCTGTACAATTCTATAAGTATATAAATCAATCAATATGTTATTTGATTTTCTGGATGTCATACTATAGAATTCTCTTTTTTAAAATTACATCTTCATCAGATTGAACATTTGAAATGAGTAAAAAACTTCATAGGAGAAGTAGACCCTAAATACATTATAAAAGTTGTTTCAAAGACATTATAATGAAGTGCAATATTGATTGTTTTATTGAAAAGATATGGCAAAGAATAGAATATATTTCAGAAAATTTTTGCTGCAGAAGAAGCTAGAAGACAGTATTGTGAAATATCACATAACCAGAATAATGGAGCAGCATTTCTTACACTTGAATACATTCATGATTCATAGATTACTTTGTATAATTATTGCTAAACTCATCTCTAGTGTTTGTTTTTTGTTTTTATAATTTTTTGTTCAGTTGGAAATGACTGTTGCTGATGATTCAAGAAATTGTAACACTATGATGCTTATATTGGATGTATTAGAGATATATAGAAAATTTTAAAATAATAATAATAAAAAATGAATTTCAGTACCACATCATACCAAAGTCTATAATGAGGAGATCAGAGATATTTGTTCTGAACATTATAATATTATATAGCATACCACCTAATATAATTAGAATATGATACTAAAGACAAAGTTACCGCTTTTGAGAATCTTTATACATTGGGAATTTCTGTTATTTGGGAAAAAATGATTTAAAGAATATCAACTATAACAACATTATATGAAACAAATATGCTCAAATATCTTCTGTATTTAATGACCCTAAATTAAAATATAATAGAGATTTTATGTTCAGTTTTGATAAGATAAAAATATTACACGAAGCAAGAGAGAATAAAAGGAGATATTTTTATTAATACAGGAAATAAACAGGCAAAACTCTCCATACAGTAGTGCCACCCTGTGCCAACCAGAGTAATCAATGGATGTCTGAAGGCTTGTGCATAAAATCTCCATCTAGTGCCTACTCATTCAATATCCCCAGACTAGTTTCTGGCTTATAGCCTTCGAAAATGAAGTGCAGTGCTCTCAAATTCAAGGCTCCTCACTGACAAAGGCCACAAGCCAGAAACTAGTCTGGGGATATTGGATGAGTAGGCACTAGATGGGGATTTTATGCACAAGCCTTCTGGCATCCATTGATTACTCTGGTTGGCACAGGGTGGCACTACTGTATGGAGAGTTTTGCCTGTTTAATAACAATTATGTGTTAGCATAAAAGATGGAGATCACGTGATGTTTAGTGGTTTAATAGAGGAAATAGTTTGTTCAATCAGCAAAGAGTTAATATGAAAGTAATTAATGCATCAAAAAAAATTTTTAACTGAAATAATTAAAAGCATGATTCGGCAATTTATATTTTATTGAAAATTTTAAAGTTACATTATACTATAGTTAAGTGTAATTTCTATAACTTATTTTTTATTTTCTTAAATATTTCATTTCACCAATCATCTAATATATCATTATTTAGACATTTTTTGTGTGTGTATCTTTGCCAATATCTTATTTTATTTTTTCATTTTCTAATATTATTAGGATTTATTTTTCTACTTAATTCTAGAAATATTATAATTAACAATATTAGTAAATAAAAAATGCAAATGTCTGATTGCAAAATATAAATTATACTGTTAATAAATTCTTATCTTTGTTTGAATTTATATACTCTTTACTAGTGTATTGTATTTAAATTATGACTGAGAAAAGACTTACTAATCTTAGATTGAATTTTTTATAATGGTTGATAAGAGTGAGAAATTACTAACAATTAATATAACACAAACAATTAATAAATATTATTTTATACTACTGAGCATAAAATTTCAAAGTATATATGCCTATACATGTGAACATGTGCATACATGTTCACGTGTGTATACATATTTTTTTTAGATTGTAAATAAAAAATTTTATATGAATCCATACTTCACTTATAATATAAAATGTAGTATAGGATAATTGTATTGGCCTAAACATTGTTAATGAGATGAAATTTATTTTTGAAACATGGATTCTTACATTATTCATTGGAAAACCATTTATATTGATAATTTTTTTTAAAAAAAAATAAATATATGAACTAGCAATATAGATAGTATAATGTTTTATTGACTATATTTATTTATAAATAATTGCTAATATTATATTATTCTTTTTTATTTTATAGTTATTTCCTGTGCTACATTAATATTAAATTATAATCAAAATACATATTATTATTTATTAATTTGTTGATAAGATTGTTTAAAATAGAATTATTATCTCTGCATTTATTAATGCATTTAAAATATTTAATGATTATAAGATTTATAACATTTTTTATACTTTGAAATGATTTATGGAATTCTTCCATATATATATTGTCCTAAGCTCAATGCTAATAATGATGATCAGCAGATATAAATAACAGTATTCTTGCACATGGCTATGTTTTATCACTGTGTATTTAATGGAAACTGATTGCAAGTTCTGCTGACATCTTCCTATTTAAGTGTAATAACAAAAAATAAATTCATCCAGCATAATGTTGTCATTAACCATTCTTATTGCCTTGCGTAATTGTAAAAAAATTATTGAGGATAAGAATGCTCCTACATTTTCTGGAATTACCTTCTAAATTCAAGTAACTGTTTTTTCCATCATGCTTTAGATAACACACATTCATATGTATAAGTAAACTATTTGCTATGCGGTCAGATTATAAATTGAATAAAGAATAGATGCAACTACTGCTCTCTAATTTTTAAAATTTTAATGAATTTTCAAAGTATGAGAATGACAAATTTTAAATATATACAAAATCATATTGCATTCTTATGCACACATTAAATATCTTATATAGTGGGTTTATTTCCAAATACACAAATTATCCTTAATAGTATGCTTACTTATGTAAATCTTTGGCTGAGTTTAATATCTTATTTAATACCAGCTTAACTTCCTATATATAAAATCCACATGAATGTATGTTTTATCCCTAACACTATCACATGTCAAATTCACAACCAATTAAAAAAACTATTACATTTTCCATAATGTCGAAGGAAGTAATTCCTCCATAATAAACCGTAATTTTTTTACGAAGCATTTTATGCAAAGGAAGTAATTCCTTAAGAGACTTAATTTGATTATGAGCATTTTATTCAAAGCAAATAATTCTGCAAAACAAAAACAAAAAAATTGTTAAAGCCACTAATTAAAAAAAAAATATTACAAAAACAGTGTACTTCCCATAGTCTAGGTACATTTCTTGATTCTAAAAAAATATATTTTACAAAAGACTTATGGAATAAAACTTTTTGAAGGAAAAAATGCTCAGAAAAGAATCAGTACATGTGCTTTTAATTACAGTACAGAACTGAATAGATATAGTATTTAAATCATGAAGAAAGTGTGATTACAGTACATAAATTCATGTTTGAAATGTGATATTTAGTGAAGGCAAAAAAAATAGATACTGTAATACCATATTTACATTTAGTTTTGGTTAGCTTATAATTGAAGTCATGTAGTTTGATATCGCATAGTTCATGGCTCCATAGTAATATTATGCATAATTAAAATTTGCTAAAGTGACCAATTTAAAAAAAAAACTATTACAAAAAGATGGTCTTTCCATAGACTGAGTAAAAACTTGTATACACATATTGCATAAAATCATGTATTAGTAATATGCAATCAATTTATGAGATATCTTCTTAAAATAAAATTTTGCATTCTTTAATATTATAAAAAATATATATGAAAATATATAAATGAAAATTTTATAAAAATTTTAAAAGCAAAGAAAAAAAAAATTAATGATGAAAAGTTTATAAATTAATTCATATCTTATCAACTAAATGTTATTTATTGAAATATTTAACTTAACTATGATATAATTGCAATTATGGCTTTAGCAATTTCACTGTTTTGTTTATTAGATTTTTTATTTTCTAATACCTTTACTATTTTATCTATTTTTCTCTTACTATGTTGAGTCTAATTTCAGTAATTATGCATTCAATTTTTCACATATCACTTTTTCTAGTTGGAAACTTTCTCTTACAAATGTTGGAGTTTTTCATAGCTTTACTACTGTATCTATCACTTTTCTGATTTTATTTTTTTCTTTCATGACATCATTTTACATTAATACAGTAGACACATTTTATATTGTAGGACAGTCAATTGGCTATAAGACATTTTTACTGCTTTTTATTCATTTTTTCACCAGCAACTATATTTGCAGCTAGTAATGATAACTCAGTTTAGGTTGGCAATTAGTAAATCATATAACAATTCATTTCCAGTGCTAAATAATTTCGTCATGATGGAAAATGAAAAACAATATGGGTATTTTACAGTTTTTCAATGCTAGTTTAGTTTCATTTTCCCGGTAAATTTATTTTCTTCTACTAATTCTTGGCAGTTATATTTTTGATATCTTTAAACACTGACAATTAACAAAGCAACTTATCGCATTTGAGAACTAAAGAATTAAGTTGTTGTTTTTTTATCTCTATATTCCTGTTATTCTACTTAAATTGAAAAACAAACTACTCATTGTTAGAAAAATATATTGAATTGTTGTCGAGCATTGGTGGCCTAATGGTTAGCATAGCTGCCTTCCAAGCAGCTGGCCTGGGGTTCACTTCCCGGTCAACGCATTTGACATATGAAAATACATATATTGAATTGTTTACTCCTGACGTGTTTCTTTTTTAGTCAGTTTTTTGGTTAAGGCTCATTTAATTAACAAATTGAATGTCTTTTTCTTTTTTTGATCTTGAATAACATTTTTAGTTTATAAAAACTGAAGTTTAAAATAAAAATTGCTTTTCGTAATTAATAAAGAAAAATAAATTATTTATTTTACAAACAAAAATTTACTTCATAATATCCGATTTTGATTTTATACATTAATTTCAATAATATTTAATTACATAAACTAATATTTAAAATAATTATGATTTTTGACAATTATATTTACCATTAAAAATCCGATGTAACTACCTTTTTGTTTCATATCAAAATAAATATTAATTAATATTGCTTTATAAAATTTGAATCATCTGTATTCAGTCTTAACTACAGTAAAAAATTTGGTTTACATTTTTAAATCAGAATTTTTGGAAAAATATTTGAGTATCAAGACTTTTTTTTTGTACATAACACATAAAATGATTTTTATTTATGCATATATATATATATATACCTATTAGTAGAACAATTTTACTTTTACAGTAATATATATTATGACTTGGGGTTTATCAGAGAGTTTATGATGATGGCATTTTAGTTGTAATTTTGGAGGTTTTTTTTATCGTCTAATTTTAATGTTTTGAATGGTGTTACTTTCCTTTTTTCTTCAACTATAAGTGACCTGATTAATAATAGTACTAGACATAGGAATTGAACTAAAAATATTTATATTTATGAATGCTGAATTTAAGGTAATATTTTAATCAACTAGGCTATTTTGCTTTGTGAAAACAGCCTAACAGATTCGAGGGTCACTTCCAATTTGGTATCAATGAATCTAGAGCTCCTTTGTTTGATTTCCATTCTAATACTATAACTAGTCAGGTCAATAACATCTGAAGAAGAAAAAAGAATAATAATACTTAAAACATTGTGTTATATATTTACCTATATGATATTACTAATAGTTGAGTGTATTTGAAGAGTTTAAATAAAATTTGACTATTTTTCTAAAGATATTTAAAAATTAAAATTAGATAATGAAAATAGTGGAACATCTAACTATAAATTTTATGATTTGGATTATTATACAAATCAGCAATAATTTCTAATGTTTACACAGAAAAATTTTGAGAAATAAAAGATGAGAGAAAAAGAGATTAGAGAAATATATAGTCAGCATTCATGGCATAAATGTTTGGCAAAAAAATTATGGAATATGGAAAACTACAAAGCAGGAATTAATACAAAAAAGCATAATGATAATTTGTTCTCAAGCAGTGAAGATAATCTATCACTAAGTGTTTGCTAACAAGAATCACGTATCAAATAAAGTGATGATAATGGATCAGAATATAAGAATGAATATAATTTTTATTTTTATTTTTTGATTGTGTAAATATTAGTCAGTAGACCAAGTGAGAATATTTTAACAAATAAGGATATGATTATTATAATTTGGAGTAGAGGGGGGATCTCAGTGAATTGTTAAATATTTTTGTATATTAATATATTTTTAAAATGTGGTAAAGTAATGGTTAATAATGAGGAACAAGAGGGAGTTATGATTATATGTTTGCATATCAAAACTTTGTAAATAATAATGTGAAGTTTGTGAATGCAAGTAATGATGGGTAATGATTATGATGCCCATACATCATTAGAGAAGAAGCTGCATATAATATTAAAGGTTATTATTATTATAGAATTAAAAATTATTTTAACAGTTGAATAGGAGTTTGGAATAAACTCATATAATTAGTTACTATGTAATAATAATGTGGAAAACAAATAATAAGCTAAATAAGCAAGGATGACATTAACATGTATGAAATAAAGTTTAAATATTTTAAATAGAAAGATAGTATATTTAATGGTTATAAAGATGGTCTGGAAGACTAAAAAGAAACATAATTACAGCTATAAGAATACTTATAATAAAACAGTTTTCATCCAAAAGGCTAGTTTATGACAAGGTTTTAAGTTGACATAGTTTAAATCAAAGAAATGATGCTGGATGTAGTTGTTTATCTACTTAACTATTTTTTAAGGAAAATAAATAGAAACAATATGCACAATGAAATGATTTTTTTAAAAAAAAAAAACAAACAAACACATTAATGAAAATGAAGAAGTGTTAGGAAAAGCTTTATCAAAACAACCATAGATAAAGAAGGCCAAACTGGGATATATTGCAATGAAAACAACATTACATTTAAACAGTGTAGAGCTATTATCATCATTAAAATTTAACTATATACTTATTTTTTATAATTACATTTTAAATATATGTGTGGTGATTTAATTTTTATTCTTTTTTACATACATAAATGATGATTCCGTAATGATATTGTATAAAATTATTGGTATTACTTGGTGGAAGTCATTGGCATTTTTAAAAAAAAAAAAAAAAAAAAGCATGATATACAAGGTTTAATCAAATGATGATGTATTTTTTTGTTTGCCTCAAGCTGATACACTTGTTTTGTTTTTGTGGATAAAAAGTGTTAAAATGTTTATTATCTACCACTTTTAATATAAATTTTTCACAAAATTAAATGAGCACTATCTAAAGATTTTATTATAGATTACTGTAATCATTATCATTTAATTCTAAATAAGGAATGTGAGACTTTTTATTTTATGAATACTTAAAAATTTAATTTTTGCAACAGTGTGTCATCATTTACTTGCCACTACTCCATCAGTTTCTATTCTTTTTTTATGTCTTTAAAAGCTCATTGTTACCATCTTTTTTTAAAATCATCTAATAACTTTTTTCTCCCTAGTTTTTTTATTATCTTTCACTGTAACTTCTAATCATAGTTACACAGTTCAATTCAGATTTTTGATTTATTGAATAAATATTGAATAGTTAGTCATATGGAGGAGGTTATATGACATTTGAACAATGGAATTGATAAGATTGAGTTTCAATTCAAACATTACTTTATTTTGCTCAATGAATTTTTTTTTTTTCGTTTAATTTTTTCAGCATATTTACATCTTTAATATTCCAAGTTATTTTTTTCCACTTCCATATCTTGAAAGTTTCTAGTATTTCTTCTTTTTTAAAAAAATTGTTTAATTCAGTCACATTGGCTGCCTATATATTTATATTGATTAATTAGAAAAAGTTAGTACTTTATATTAGGAAACCTTAAGACATTTAACTTTGTAATCCTTTGCTTATACTTGGTAATATTTGATGGCATATTACAATTATAGCAATTTCATGGTGTTCAGCTTGATCCCACCAAAACTTTGAATGCTTCATTGCCATTAATTTCTTTTATCTATTATTTAAACATTTTTATCTCATTTTATCTTCAGGTTATTCTTTTGTATGTGTTAGGGGAAGGAGTCTTTGAAACCATCTTATTTTTTTGACATGTAATGCGTTCACTTTTTTATTTTTTCTACATGTTTTCCTGTTATCCGATTCTGAATCGTCACTAGCCACTGCTTCAGAAATTTTATAAGTTTTGTATCCAGTGGACATAATGGCTTTTGTATATTACTACTCAATAATTAAGGAAAAAATTAGATGTTTTTTTTTTCTATCTTTTGTAATCATTTAAGAAATATTGTACTAATATTGATTAGTTGCTCTCTTTCATTTTTGCAGTTAATAGCCCACGAAATTAAAATTAGAATTGCTTACCTATTTATTTATACATACACCCACATATTAGGGTAAATGAGGCAGCCAAATATTTAAGTAGTTGGAAAAACAGAAATACAAGTGTGAACATAATGATGGGTTAATTAAATAAATTTTAAATTTTGGTGGTGTGCTTGTATGTGCGACAGTATATATCTAGTGTAAATATCAGCATGCATTCTGTTCTTACATAATTACAAAAAAAAAGAAAGATAGTTTCATTAATATGAAATATTTTTTAATCTTTATTTATTTATCCTACAATTTTGATTACTTTTTAAAATATTTTTTTTATTTATTAACCTGCATAATAAGGATGCAGACGCAGCTGATACTAAAGTAGGTACCATATAGCTTCTTCTTCTTCTTTTTTTTTTCCAAAACCTATTTCTTTAGAAATATTTCTTTTGTCACATTCTATATGTAAATATAGAGCATGTTTTGTTTTTTGCATTTTTTATCAACAACTTCGTTTTTTTTTTTGTAAAATTTGATTTTTTTTTTTCAAATCTTTATAATTACTTCTTTTTTGTGTGCATGCTAATTTTTATTTCTGTGTATTTTTTATTATTAACAATAAATATTATAATAGTATTACTGGTTGTTAAAAAAAGAAAATCTAAAATTAAAATCAATGTACTCTGTACAAATGAAAACAAATAATATTAAAATGTTATGTAAAACTGAATCACTCATTTGTAAATTTCAGTTTTGACTAAATAAAAGATTTTTGTTATTTTACTTGTTTGTAATTTAAGTGAAATTTTGATAAATAAAAGCACTTCTGCTTCAAGGACATATCTTATTACTTCAAATCTTTTTGAGAACAGTTTAAAAATATTAACCTATGGCAAGAGCAGTATTGCATGAAATATCTAAAAAAACAAAACGCTTTAAATGACTGGCATAAACGGAGAGAGTAGCCCATAAAATCTCATTGAAAACCTCACAGCTGCCATGCAAGCAAGTAGTTGGTTGCAGACGGTTGTGGGTTCGTGCCCGGCAGATGCTATGACATATGAAAAAAAAAATCTCATTGAAAACCAAAATAATAAGAAAATGCATTATGAAAACATTCAATTATTATTAAAACCATCTGAATGATATATTTAGGATGAATAACCCTCCTTGTCTGAAAAGAGGGGGGGGGACTAGAGAAATTTTTTTTTTGCATACTATCTTAATAGATTAAAACATGTAGTCTCATATTTAAATGTTTTAATTAAACATTAACAAAATACCAATAAGTGTTTACAATTTTTTTGTGTGTGTGTGACTTAAATTTTATTTTCAATAATTAATTTTAAGATAGAATCATAATATAATGGTCATATTGAAAAAGCTGTGACCAAATTGAATTGATATCAAGAACTTATTCTCAGTATTATATCCAATGGTAACTTTTCTGATCATCATTCTTACTACTAAATGTTGCACCATTTCTTTTTTGTTGTTCATGGCTTAAATAATACATAGATAACATATTTTCCTAAAACAAAGTATCCCATTTTAGTTCATCAGATTTTGCTATCTTTTAAAATGCTAGTGTGTGAATCATCCATGACTTTCTTTACAACAGCAAAACTTTTTTAGTTTCACACATTCAATATACCAGATTAATCTCTTTATATCTTGGATTTTTTTTTTCTATGGATAGCTAGACATTTTATGTTGCTCAAAGACTTTATCTGAGTATTTAAAAAGCCAGATAATCCAAGAAGCATTTAAAAAAATAAATTGTCAGGGATGGTTGTTAAATTTATAGTGACCAAACATCAAATTAATTGAATGATGAATCATCTGTTTTTTTATTGAATGAGATTGTTATTGATTTTTATTTACTATAGTGGATCTGAATTGAATTCTCTGTTGATCTGTGAGTTTACTCTCTGTTAATTTAAAAAGTCACACTAATGATATTTTATAATGATTACCAATAGTAGAGCTTATTGTCTAATGCAGTATAACATTTCATTTGCCCTAATGAAGGTTGCTCCATATTACAGTTATATTTTTTTGTTATCTGATTACCTCACCAACAATCAACCTAGATTTATCTGAATCTTTTACAAATCAGTAATTGATTGGCAAAATTAATAGGCTATGAATCTGATATTCCTCCCAAAATGTTTAAATTTACTTAGAAATGCTCATCTTTCTGAACAACAACAAAAAAATGGTCCACTTGTATTTGAATGCAAGATCATAAACATAGATACCACGAGTCCATTCTAAATTACAGAAATGGGTACAGAATTTATATTTTGTATAGAGAAAATGTGAAGTAGCTTTTATGTTAACCTATTTGTTGTTCACATATGAAACATATTACTTAAAGAAAGCTCTTTCAAAAGGCAAAAAATTTAAAATACTTTCCTGTAAAAGTTAATCATTACATTTATTTTTTTACCTAGATTATTTTGATAATACAGATAGTCTTTTTTTTTATAATAATGATCATTGCAACTTTATTATACACTAGATTTTGGAAAACTGTTCTATGTTGATTATATTAAGATTAAATGAAAATCTTTTTCTGTATTTCTATGATAACAACCTCATCATTAGCAGCTTTTTCAAAACTTTATAGATACAATTAAATCATAATGAATGTGACATTGAATAGATTCCACTTCAAGACCTCAAGTTCATTTTTCTGCCACAAAGTGTAACTTTTTATACAAAAGAGGTAAAAGTATATGACAATCATTATAGGAGGGAAAGGAAAATCTTGATAATAAAATGTTTGTTTTTTATTGATCCTTTCACCTAAAAAGTTGTTTTTAATGGTAAAAAGATAAAACTCAAGGGCTAAGGATTTTTGGATTGAAGATCAAGCTGTCACTTCTGGTGTGGGAATATCACAATCTCTAAAAAAAATATTGTATAGTTAGAATTGTTTTAAGAAAGTATTAAAGTTTAAATTGATATGCTGGAAATATACAAAAAACCTCACAAGTTATGTAAAAGAATCTCCATGTATAAAACCCAGCAAAAATTTTTTAAAAAAAATTTTTAATCCTTGTAAAATATATTAGATTTGCTTAAAATGAGAAAAATGCTCATGTTTTTGATCAGATCTTTCAATTATGATAGAATCAAAAATATCAGGAAACAGTTGCAGCCTAAAATTACATTTTTAATCAGTTTGACAGAAGTTATTGATTTTTTTTTTTTTTGCGTTTGTTAGTTAGCAAGGTTATTTTTTATTTACACATTTTTTAAAATTCTCATCAATTATTTTCATTATCTTATTTTGCATATTTATTGACATAGTAATCAGTATCAAAAGTGACCAATATTAATGCATTATTTAATTCTCAATTTTTATTTTCAGAGTCATATTTAATTCATACGTTTGCATCAGTTCGTTCAGTTATTTAAGAAATTTTACTATATTTAGGAGATGAAAATAGTATTAAACATAACTGTCTTAATAAAATCTATTATTTTACTGACACTATGAGAAGATCTTGCCTTTTTACTTTTTTTTTTCTTTAGTATCTTAGGAAATTTCATTCAAAAATTTCTGCTTTAGATTTCATATCTGATTTTTAAGACAGAAATTTTAGATTTATTATATGCCATTACTGCCAGCCAATTTTGTAATAATTAACTTTTATAAAGAAACACAATCACTTCTATGATTTTGTAGCTAGTTACATTTTTTTTAAAATTTTAAAATGGAAAAGATTTAAGTAAATGGGGCTTATGAAATCTATACATTAATAATTTTTGACACTATTGTAATACAGTATCAAAGTAATACAATATTAAAGCAATCACATTTCTTTTATAAAGAAACAAACATTTCTCTATAGCCATAAACATCCTTCTCGCTTTAAATATAATAGAAAATATTTTTTTATATTATAGAAGTTCTGCTTGTGAAAATTCATTATTATATAGGAATATGCAATTTTTTAATTTTAAAAAAAAGTGAAGTAAATTAAGTATTTATATAGAGAAAACTGAGTATAGAAAATTATATATATATAATATAAGCAAGATTGTGTATACATATATTAACAAGATTTTGATTAAAAAATAGAAAAATGAATTGTAATAAAACAATGACTATAAATAATATTATATTGGAATGCGAAAAACTGTTAAGAAAATCAGTTCCAAATGTCACAATTGAGCAAAATTTATTTAATGTAAATCAGGGTATTCAACATGCAGACCAAGATGGCTATGAATGTAGTCTAACATAAAATGAGAATCTTACTTAAAGTATTATGAGATTTTTTTTTATTACATTTCAATGTAGCTAGAATAAACATACACTCTCAGTATTTGTATGCATGTATGCGGCTTCCAGCATGACAAGTGCAAACAGTAGAATTGACAAACATCAGATGTTAAAATTATTAAAACATCACATAGCCATCATTTTCTATGCTTACATGACCTGTTAAAGCAGCTTTCAATCATTACTATGGCTTGAACTAGGTGGCATAATTAATGGAGACAGATGTTACTGTTTTAACATCAGATATTACATATGCTTGTGATAACTTGGTATGGCAGTAATTATCAATATGTTAATTTACCATTGCAATGTTAGGAGTTTAAAGTTATTTAGAAATCAGATAATCATTCTAATTTGATTATTAAAGATGTTTATATACTTCATCCAGCAGTGCCTTACACATGTGTCATGTATTAGGGCTAGTGATCAGTTGGCAAATAAGTGTTTTTTCATTTTGTTGGCTGTTGGAGCCAATTTGACAGGCTGACAAACTCCCTTCATATAATAGGGGATGTGAAGTCCTCTCACATCATAGGCAAGCCTTTTAATAGCCCTTGTAAATAAGCTCTAATCTATAAGATTGGTGTTTGTTTATAAACATGCTTAGCCTGTTTAAAAGGATCATTAAAATTGGCAACTGAGAGGTTCAAACCTTGTTTCTATTTTCCTGTCAATTTTTTATAATAAAGTAAATAAAGTTCTTTATCTATTATTATTTTTTTAAATCTAGTTTGGCTTTTGCATAGAAAAAAAAATCTAAAAAGAATTACAGATGAAGAAAGATTGTTCAATGAAAAATGGATAGATGACTACTTTTTTGTGAAAGATAATTAGTAAAGCACTCTACTTAATTTGTAGGGGAATTAGTGAAAGTTTTCAAAGACTATAATTTGAAAATGCAATTTGCAAAAGCATAGTGTCAAAGTCAACACTTATAAAGGATTGTGTCATAAGTACCAGATAACAGAACCGAAAAAAAAAAAGTTGTCTTTTCAACAAAATTTTTTCCAAAAGATTACAAGTAAAATTGATTCCATTGTAAAATCTAGTTATTATGTGGTAACATATTTAATAGAAAGAAGAAAAAAATACCATTCTCTGTTGATGAATTTATTAAGTAATGCATGGAAAGTGTAGCAGATATAATTTTACCTGGAAAAAAAAAAAAATATATTTCTAAAATCAGTTTCTCTGACCAGTCAGTAAGCATGCAAATTGAAGAAATTGGAAAATCTATTGAAAGAATTTTGGAGAGTAGAGTTTCTAATTTTAATTTTTATGTTTTGGGAATGGATGATAGCACTGATGCACAGACACAGCTCAACTTGTCATTTTTATTAGAGATATTAATAATGAATGTAATATCACTGAAGAAATGATTTCTTTAGTGCCATTAAAAGACACAATTAAATCAAGAGATTTTTACAAAGCAGTAAAAAATATATTAGATTTTTTTTTGTCTATTGACAACATATGTGATATATTTACTGATGGTGCCTCAGTAATGGTAGATAAAAAAGAGGAAATTGTAAAAATTAATAGAAGATTATGCAATTTGATGAAGTATCATTGTACAGTACATCATGAAAGTTTATGCACAAAAACTTTTAAAAATGGATAATATTATGCAAATCATCATTAAGATTATAAAATTCATAAGGACCATCATTGCCAATTTCAAGAATTTTTTAAAAGTATTGATGCTAACTACAGTAAGATTATTTACTTTTCAGAAGTATGATGGTTAAATCAAGATAAATGTTGAAAAGATTTTATGATTTGAAAATGTTATCAAGTCATTTTCATGGCATTAAAAGCAAATTTGTGCTGTAATTTGATGATAAAAACTGGCTTATAGATTTAGCATTTTTAGTGGACTTAACTGCTCATTTAAATAATTAATTATGTGTCTTCAAGGTGAAAATTGTTTCAAATCATAACAGTGTTCCAAACGAAATTGAAATTATGACATGCTCAAATTAAGGCAAACAATTTATGCATCTCAACACATTGGCTAAACACAGCCCTATGAATAATGAAAAATATGCAGTCTTGTGTTTCAATTTGATACAAGAATTTTAAAATGGATTTCAAAATTTCCAGAAAATAATATTTTGCTGTATTTGAGACTATATTTTTAGTCATTGTAAATATGTTATCTGTAAATTTTCAAATGAAATGTATTCGTTGCATTGCAATATCAAAAAAAAAAAAAAAAATCTTATAAACAAACGCATAATTTATAAATGATTTTAATAATTTGTTCAATGTATTAGAAAGATTTGTATCAGTATTTGAAACAGCTTGTTGTCTTGAAAAATTTAATATTGTACATCTTTTACGTAATAATGTGAGAAAAAAACTTTATTCATTTTTGTAAGATACTGAAGAAAACTGATGTTAAACAAAAATGTATACAAACTCCTACTTTAATTTTTAGTTTTATGATATTGATCGTTGGATCATTTTATTTATTGGTAGTTTCACAAAGCAATCATCAAGACATGATGTAGGTTTAATGTTGGAATTCTAACTTGAATCTATTGAAAATAAAATGAGAACATCTTTTTACTCTCTAGATTTACAGCATACTGATGATTGATTAATTTTTTATGATTTCAGGTATCATGTACAAAATATTTTTAATATTTTATTGCAGCATATATCCTTGTTTTAATAAATGAAGTAATTATTTATCAGCTAATTATGGAAGAAAAATCTTGATAAACTTTTAGTTTAAAGGATTATGAATTTTGAGAAAGGCAGATTTGTATGTTAAATGCAATTCAGAGTCCATTGTGTTGTACTTAATAGTTATAATACTTCATTACAATGATATAGTAACTTTTCCTGAATTATTTGTTTATAAGTCTGTTATTTTATCTGATTTATTGTATGAGACTTATATATATATAACATAAAATCACTGGAAATTTTTAATTTAGGAAAGCTTCATAAAATTCTTAAAATATAATGGCTAGATCATGAACCCACCAATATAGATTGTTAAATTAACCTTGAATTACTATTATGAAAGCAAATCTTCATTGAACTGGCATGTGAAATAAGTGAATGATAACAGATCTCCAAAAAAAAAAAAAAATCTTACAGAAAAATTTGAGCATGGTTTTCATAGAAGAGAACGACTTTGAAAGATTATTTCAGTGACTCTCTGCGATATTGAATGCTTTCTCTGGAAGTATGTTTTTTGAAGCAATAATTGTTTGTTTATTCCAGAGTCATCTTTATAACATTGAATAATTGATATAAGAGGGTAATGTTATTGGTTTCATATTCTTAAATTAGTTTATGGCTTATAGTCTTTTACAATGAATAGTTCACACATCCACCAGGTACAATTAATTCTTTTATACAATCAAACTAATAGCATAAAATTTGAAATTCCTAAAGTATATGCACTTAAAAGCCATTTTATTCTAAATGCCTTACATTAAATAATAAGTAAAAAAAATACATGATATTTTATTGTTACATAGCATCCTAGGCAAAGAATGATAGAAATTTACAATTAACATGAAACTATTAATCATTAAAAACATCTATTGATCTAATATCAACTATAGAACAGGGATTAGCAAATTGGCTCTGGAGCCAAATGCAGGCTTTGATCCCAGTCACGATAAACATAAACTCATTTTTCATTTCCTCTTGTAAATAAATATTTTGATGATTGTAGGAGAATAAAAATGTGCATTACAACATTGTTTTTTTTAATTCAACCTTATTATAGAATAGTAGTTATTGTATATAATGAATATTTAAATATTAGAAATTTGTGAATAAATCAAACTGTTAAAATATTTTTTTGTTTTTATTTATTTACTTTTAACACAATTTAATTTTCATCAGGATATACAGATATCTATTATGTTCTATACTAAATGTTTAAATATATCCATAGCCATTAAGAAATTCATATTTTTTATGAATATATATTTTTACCTTTTTCCATGTGGCTCTTTAATGGGGGGGGGGGATACTTCTTTCCTTACATTTCTTTGGGATTTAATCAAAATGGCTCTTCATGTTAAAAAGTTTGCCAAACTCTGCTATAGAAGATAGTTGGCTTAAAATGTTTTTGATTTTCAGATTAAAAGTTTGATGATATAATATGGTATCTGCTGATTGTATGAGTACATTAGTTTCAAAGATGCTCATTGAAAAAGAATATATGATAAACACAAGTCTATGGGTGTGGACATAATTTATTTAAGATCCATAGTTTAGAATGAACTTTGAGCAGAGAAAATCATGTGAAGTTATGTTATTATATATTCATTGAAAGGATAATCAGGTTAGATATTGAAGTCTCAAATGATCAAGAAGATTAAAAGATAACATGTATTGTTTTGATGTCATAAACAAAGTAAAAGACTAGCATATGGGTGTATTTGTGATTCATGGATTGAATTAAATTGTCATAGCAATCTCACTTTTAACCTTCTATTCTTACCCCACTGGATTGATTTATATTGTCATAGCAATCTCACTTTTAACTTTCTATTTTTACCCCACTCTGAGGGTTTAAATTGGCCAGACTCATTTATGAATTGCTGGTAATGATTGTTAATGATAATTATTTGTTAAATTACATTATCATAAAAAAATTATCTTTGTCCATAATGATTTTATACATTATAATAATTTATTATTAATCAAATCTTGAATGATCTTTTCAGTTTATATGCTGTTAGGAATTTATTTAACTTACTAAATAAGAATATTTATTTGTGTATTTTTTAAGGATCATTTCTCCAAAATATTTTGTTTGAAGCAGAGTTTTATAAACAATCATAACTTAAGAAAAAAGTTATTTCTTTTTACCAATTAATTTTATTATATGTATGAAATGCTTTAATAAGAAAACATATTTGTCAACTTTTGTTTTTCACATTTTTCTTCAAAAATTATTTGTTACTTTTCATATCAATAAATTGGAACAGATATATTTTTATCCAAATAATAAAAGTGACCTTCCATGCAACAAATAAAATTTCATTATTTATTATTATGAAATAATTTGTTTATAAATAAAATTTTTGTAATTTTTAAACAGCTTTGTGATAAGTGTGGATTGCATTTTTATTTATTAAATAAAAATATTTTATTTTTTTAGAATTTTCATTATTTTATCAAAAGAAAACCAATGGTCTATTCTGTTATTTTTAATTTAGTTTTTATGTTTGTTATCTGCATTTTCAAATATAATAAGTACCCTTGTACCCATGTTATTTGGTTTCAAGTCCAATCATGGATATCAAAAGTTTATGCATAATACTTATATAATATGTTTTAAACAAATGTACATACAGTATAACATTTTCAATACTTGTATAAAGTATGTGCATCCCTATAAGATATTATAATTTAAAAATTACATATGTAGATTAAGACATCAACAAAAGTAATTAACAAAAAAAGTTTAACACATATGTGTATGGACATAAAAAGAAGATGCTTTTGTATATCTAAGATGCAAATATTTAAAAATTATATATATATGTGTGTTAAATTTATCAATTCAAAAAAGAATAATAATCCAATATATGTTTTAAGAACATATGTGTATTTACACTTTAGAAACATTTAAAATAAATATATTCATATGATATGAATATTTTTAAAATTATATACCTAAAAACATCAACAAAGATATCTAATAAAAAAATAAAATGCTATATACAGCATATGTTCTAACATAATAAATATACAATATAAATGTTTCAAGAGTAAATATATTTTTATAAGTATTTAAAAATTACTTTTTTTTTTATTCTTCTTAAGATGAAAATTGACGATAATAAATTTCAAAAGATATAATTTCTAGCTGCTTTTAAGTTGGTAATTTTTAAATACATATTTGCCTGTAGTGTAAAAAATATCAGCAGCAATTTTCTTTTGGTATTTTGTAATTGTAATGCCAGCTTTTGCAATATGAATTCCAGTTTTCTTTTTATTACCATAATTTCTCATTTTTTTAAACCATGGTAAATGAAACTACAGTTTTAAGACCATGGTCACAAGTTCTGATTTGCATGAAATATACAAGATATAAATCTGGAGTAAAAAATGCATTGTAACTACATTTTTTTAATATCCCAAACATATTTCATTATTATAGTCATAAATTAAAAAGTAAAAGCTATGGTGATATAAGTAAAACTATTTATATATAATTCAACTTATAACCATCAATATCATTATTTCTTTGCGTTATTTGTCTCTTCAAAGCTTTTCACATTTGTGTTTGTATCCTTTTATTTATCAGGTAATCGATTTTAATAAATATTAGCAATTATAATATTTAATTTGTTGAACATGTATTTTTTTTATTTATTATGAGTCATTTAGGATATTTCAAGTAAAATAAAATGTTTAGTTTTTAATAAAATTTTAATAATTGTAATACTTACATTAGATTGTTTGTTTTATATTTTTGTATTTTAACAGTTCAATATTTACATTATTTTCTCCCATGTTTTCAACTGGCTGAATAATTAAGATGTTATATTTAAAATTCAGTTTCCAGGTGGAACCTAGGTTTAAACACTCTCAAATTGATCAAAATCATTCTAGTAGGGATTTAAGTGTATTATTTAGCACATTTTTCTATAATCTGAGATTTGAATCCTGCTAGATGAAACTTGGAATTTCTTTAAATTATGAATTGACTTAGGATTTTTTCATATAGTCAGTCTATCTGTGGGCCAATAAATTAATATCAAGATAAGCTTATCTAAAAGATAAAGGTTCCAGGTTAATCTAGGCTGATCAAATGAGTCTTGATGCATTGATTGTAAAAATAAAAAAGATGATTACAATGTGTAATCATAATTCTTGTTGGAGAAAGGAATTGAGCCTATGACTTATCTTTAATTAAATAATGCTATTTTGTAGCATCTAAAAGTTTATAACAATGTTTATAAACCTAAGAATAATTATCAGGAAACAATTGAATATCCTATTATTTCTTACTATATAATTTTTATTTGTATGTAGCTAAAAATTTTTTTAGACTTTCATCTATATATTAATACAAAATATTGTAACTTCAGTAATAATTAATTAAAAAAAAAAAATCTTCTTAACATTAGGATCAAAATTGGGATATTATAGACTTACTATCTTCTATCACATTCTATTATAGTGTTATTTAATATATTAAAATTTATTTATATAATATTCATCATCATCATTTTCAATCATTATCCATCTATTGCAAGATGAAGGTTGCTCTATTTTAATCCAATTTCTCCGATTCATAATTTCTCTTCTCACAATACACCAACAAACTTTCTTATTTCATCCATCTATTTTGTAGTCTCTTTCTATATATTTATTCTCTTTTGGAATCTACTTTAAGACTTCATCTTTCAATTTATTATCATCTCTTATCAGAATGTTTAGTCCAGCTTCATTTCAGTTTTTTAATTCTTTCAATAATGTCAATTATAATTGTTTGTTCTTTCATCCAAGCATTTTGTTTTCACTTTCTTCCTGTTATTCCCAAATATCTTTCCATACTTTGTTATGGTCTGAAATCTCTATATTGCTCTTCTGTTAAGTGTCCAAGTCTCAGATTCTTAATTTAAGAATTAGTAAAACACCTTTATTAAAAGCCTGTTTTTTCAAAAACGTTTCCTTTCAATATTAAGTTATTTCTACCATAAGGACTCCATCCAAGTTGCATTCTAAAATTAATGTCATACATTATGTTTCCATCTGTATTAATAATCTGGCCAAGGCAATCAACCTTTATTTTCTTCTTCTGAGAAAAGCCATCGAAGATTAAGTTTTTTAGCATTTATTTTTCATTCTACTTTCTTATTTTCATTTGATAACTCTTCCAACATTTCCCAAAGCTCTGAAACATCATTCACAAAAATAATTGGATCATCTGAGTAGATTATTTAAATAATTTCCTTGTGTTTTATTCTCTTAGTTTCCAATTTTTATCTGTAAAATACTTCTTGTAAAACTGCTATAAAAAGTTTTGGAGATATGAAATTATTCTATCAATATTAATTATTTTAAACATATCTGTATAATCTAGTCATTGCTGGATTCCCTTAGTTATTAATTTTTATCTGTAAAATACTTCTTGTAAAACTGCTATAAAAAGTTTTGGAGATATGAAATTATTCTATCATACACCTTCTCAATATTAATTATTTTAAACATATCTGTATAATCTAGTCATTGCTGTTGCATTATGATAAATATTCTTCAGAATATGATAATTCTGGGTTTCTATCTTGATAGTTCAAAGCTTTAATCAGTCTGGAATGCTTATAGCATCAAATAATTCTTTTATAATCTTTAATATATATATGTGCTCTGCGCACAGTTAATGAAGCTATTAATAAATTGTCAAAATTTTTACTGCCAAGCGCTTTCGGGACAGTCTACAGTCCCATATTCATGGCGAGTTATTCTGTTAATAACTGTAAAACTATGCAAATTTATATGCAGAAGTTATGTGGACCATTTACGAGATAGGGAATAGCAGGCCTCTCTTCTGTTGATTGCCGATGGGTCAGCCGCAATGAAGTAAGCTTCCCTAACTTTACGTTTGGTGTCGTTTGTTTCAGAGCAAACGACACTGGCTGTGGTAGGTAGAAAAGCATGTCCAGAGTTTCTTTCGTGTTCGACAAAAATCAAATTACCTTCATACTTTGTTTTGGTTTTATTGTAAAGGTATCGGTGTTGAGCTACTCTGGTGGCAATGTTCACCTCCCAACACCAATAGACTGATAAATAATACCAAAGACAGGATCAAACCTGAACTCACCCCTCAAGTTGTGTACAAAATTACCTGCCCCCAAAGAAATTGCATGACAACATATTATGGAGAGACCAAAATTAACATTGCCACCAGAGTAGTTCAACACCGATACCTTTACAATAAAACCAAAACAAAGTATGAAGGTAATTTGATTTTTGTCGAACACAAAAGAAACTCTGGACATGCTTTTCTACCTACCAACAGCTAGGGTCGTTTGCTCTGAAACAAATGACACCAAATGTAAAGTTAGGGAAGCTTACTTCATTGTGGTTGACCCATCGGCAATCAACAGAAGAGAGGCCTGCTATTCCCTATCTCGTAAATGGTCCATGTAACATTTGCATATAAATTTGCATAAAATTTGCATAGTTTTACAGTTATTAACAGAATAACTCACCATGAATATGGGATTGTAGACTGTCCCGAAAGCGCTTGGCAGTAAAAATTTTGACAATTTATTAATAGCTTCATTAACTGTGCGCAGAGCACATATATATATATTAATTTATTTAAGTGTTAATGAAGTAAAATCTTAACTATAATCTTTAATATCAAACCATAATCCAATTTGTATTTATTAGTCCTTTCTATAATTTTTTTTCAATACTTGGATGTGATCCAAATCCATTTTATTCTTCTGGTTGGTTAAATTCAAACTTTGCCAAAACAGAGTTTTAATTATATCTTTGAAACTTTGTATAGAACTGATAAAGTAATAGGCAAAACTCTCTCCATACAGTAGT
The DNA here is from genome assembly GCA_028023455.1 of Epiperipatus broadwayi. Classification (NCBI taxonomy): domain Eukaryota; kingdom Metazoa; phylum Onychophora; class Udeonychophora; order Euonychophora; family Peripatidae; genus Epiperipatus; species Epiperipatus broadwayi. The sequence goes on along the minus strand of JAQFVV010006242.1, from coordinate 1,959,171 downwards.
GCCACCTTGTGCCAATCAGAATAATCAATGGATGCCAGAAGGCTTTGTTCATAAAATCCCTATCTAGTGCCTACTCATCCAATATCCCCAGACTAGTTTCTGGCTTGTGGCCTTCATCAGTGAGGAGCCTTGGATCTGAGAGCACTGCACCTAGATCTTAGGATCTAATGCAACTCTCCAGCAGCCACCTTTTATCTCTATTTAACTACAGGGTGGCACTACTGTATGGAGAGAGTTTTGCCTTGTTTAATAACAATTATGTGCTAGTATAAGAGATGGTGATCATGTGAGGTCTTTAATTTCTAATACCTTTTTTGTCCCTTTTCTTATATATCAATATTACCATTGTATTTCTCTCAATCATCTGATGCATCTTTATTATTTAGATATTTGGTATATAGTTTTGCTAACAATTTTTTAATTTCTTTATTTGCTTTTTTTAAGATATCAGTAATAATTTCATCATTTTCTGGAGTTTCCTTCATTTAAAATGGTTGGCAACTCAGAAAATGTAATATTTGTAGAAGTTACTTTGTTTTCTTATTCTTTATTCACATTTTAAATAGTAAATTCATCTTTTCTATTTATTGCTAAAATAACTTTTCTTTCAACCCCAAGATATTATTTTATATTTTTGATATTTTTATTCTCTTCTATTAGTATTATTATTAATTCTTTTTAATATCATTTTTCCGAACTCTAGATATTTACTTCTCTTTAAGAAATCATTTTTAAATATTTTTATATTCTTTCTTTTCTTCATATATTTTTGTATGCATTTGAAAATTTACTAATAAATTTCTGCTTTTATCATCTTTGTTGCTATTGTTGACAGAGTATCAGTTATCTGCTTATAGATCTCAGGTTTGAGCCATCTGCAAAAGTCTGTTAATATTGTAAAATGATTAGCAAATTCTAATTGAAATTCATTAAAATATTTCTTAAGGTTGATAACTATTAATATTATCTTTCTTAATAGTTTTGATCTTTTTAGTTTTGCATTGACATTAATTTTACATTTTATTAATTATTTATTATGCCTTGAGATAAACTTATTAAGAACATTACAATTTTGAAAAGTATATTTTCTGTTAGTCAAAACATAAACTGATTTTGCAGTATCCTCATTTGGATGTTTTCATGTCCATTTGCATTAAACATTTTTTCAAGGAAGGAATTCATAATATACTTTTTTTTTCTTTTTAAAATTCTCCAAGTCTATATCCTCTCTCATTTTTACACCATAATGAAATATATTCACATCACTTTCATATGTCATCGCAATTTAAAATGATGTTTGATCTTATCAAAAGCATTTTGAATATCTATATGATAATCCTCTAATTTTTTCATTACAGTTTGAACTTGGGACATAAATCTAATACTATCAATCTTCTCAATATTATTTTTCCACATTTTATTTATAATAAATTTCACCCAATCTGTGCTTTCAATATTTCTACCTTTATAGTAAGTTCCATATTCATTTTTCAAATCACTAACTTAAAGTGTAACAATGTCAGATTTTAAATAAAGTAGTTCATCTTCCAATTTATATAGTATTCTTTCACTAAAAATGATCTGCATATAACTAAATAAAAGATTATCATTGAATGGCAAGCTTAGTCTGAAATCAGGGGATTCTTAGCATCCTCTGCCAATCATTGTCTTCGCTGATGACCTTATTGTTTTCTGAAAATAAATGCCATAATTTATTTTTGTCTATCCTCATAGAAAATGTCCTGTTAAAAAAAAATATTCAAAGTGCCATAATTTACTTTTGTCTATTACGAGTGTAAATATTTTTTTTTTAAATCTTTTATATATACATTCATTCTTCTTTCAAGAAAACTAAGAATTATCATAAAATGGAAGAAATACAAATTATGGTGTTTCTTGATTTACACTCAGAGATAAAAAAAAATAAAATAAAATAAATTTAGCATATGCATGTTGAAAAACAGTTCATCCATGTTCATCTACTATTAGAATAATTGCATAATAATAAAATCTGTAATAATAAGAAAGTATGGAGTGGACATTTAGAATTCGCCCTACTCATTTTCTTTCCAAAAAGGAAGTAAAGATTTCCTTTCAGTTATCAGAAAATTCTTTTCTATAACATATATATTATTATTTAATATATCTGAGGAAAAAAACTTATAAAGAATACTGTATTAATCAGTCTTTCATAAATAAATGGAATATATAATTTGATATTTAGAGAAATGTTAATAAAATGGACATTTTAAAAGTCAATATTGATGTAGTTATGATCACATATCCACTATTGAAACCATGTGATCAGATTAAATTCTAAAATGATATTAAATTTCATGGAAGCCTTAAAAATAATTATCTAATTTATCTATGCAACTTTCAAAAAAAAAAAAGGACTTTGAAACAAGATTTTCTATAATTCATTTGTACCAATATTTAAGAGCACTTTTACATAATGGCATTAGATTTGTTTGCATACCTTTTTGATTAGATTTAATCATCTTAAAGAATGGAACAAAAACTAGAATGACAGATAATTTCCATAAATATATTTAGAGATATTATTATTATTGCTTTATAATGATTAGTCATTACTTGCTATGTGTCGCTAATAAAAATCTATTTTGAAGATTTCTACATTAAACTTCTTGAATGTAGATTCTATGATGTTCTGATTTATAAAGGAATGTAATGTAATGTGTAAATAATTTGTCTTAAAAGTGATGTATTATCTATACCAGACAAAACACATCCGGGCCTACATCTATACCAGACAAAACACATCCAGGCCTACACGCCATTCCCAGATTTCTTCTTCATCGTGTAAGCAACTTCTCTGTGCAAATTATGTTCAACATTATGAACTACTTAGCTATTGACCAACATGTAATCAAAGGGCTCTACCCAATAGCAATGGTGCTCTTCATTAAAAAGAACATTAATCTCTTCTTAATAATCTCGGGCTCATCTCGATGACCTCTTATGATAAAAAATTATTGAAGCAGTAATTAAAGACAAAATCAAGGGTAAGATCTTAGTCTTCATATCACATTACCAATTCACCAAAAAAGACACTCCACAGTGGATGCAATTTTCTTTTTTAAAATCCTTGCAGACTACATATGGAGCACCAGAAAATCCAGTGCAATAGCTATCCAGCTGGACATCACCATAGTTAAAAATCATTGCTCATTATTCAAATGCCTTCCCCTCCTACAGACCAACCTCTTCCCTCCAAGATGAATTTGGATAGAATCACTTAACGCCAAGATTTGTAATCATATCAATATTGTGGATCAGCTCAACATCAAAAAGATCAGCTTCTGGGAAGCATTTAACATAATCAACTCTATGGGGGCCCCTGTTTGTATCTCCTCCAACAGTACAATTAACTCATCATTAAGAAGTTCACGCACTGGTTCTTCCAGCCCAAATACTTGGACTTTCTGCTCAAGATAAACATACAAAGCCTTCCAACAAATCACTTCCTGGCCATGTGCAGAAGTTTCATGAGAATAGACCCACTCTGTCTTCTGTGCCTGAGAGAGGATGAAATCACCGACCACCTATTATGCATATGCTGAGCCCTTAGTAGTTACCATGACCTTATTATATCCAGAACTGGAATCAATAAGCCAATTCTCACAATCTTAAGAGCTAGCATTAGAAATTGAACTTTCCATATAATAAGAATGGCCACCTTTATCTTGTTCTCATTGTGGAGTTGGAGATGCAGAGCAGTATTTAATCAGAATATGGGTAACCCCATGAACAATTTTCTTGGGATAATCAACAAAATTAGAGAGACAATAAAATACCAGTACACATTCTCAAGGCCACATTAAAATTATTCAGCCCATCTACCTAATATCTTCTATCAAAGGTTTGGATTGTTTATCCGAATACACACCTAAGGAGTTACCTAAATTTAATCTTGCTTTGTAGAATGTAAGTAACCATATGTACATATCTAATTTATACATAATAAAGATTTTATAATTGTTTTTTAAAAAAAAGTGATGTCTTATTTTCTTATTGCCAATGACTTTACAATTCTTTTTACATGCGATTAGAATAAATACCCCATGGCACTATTTAGAGAATGAAAAGTTTTTGCATGTGTTTTATTATAATATCAAAAGATGTTGTGGACTATTATAGGAGATTAAAATATTGATTTCTATTTATGCATATCATAATTTGTATATTTATTTTAATTATGTTAAAATAGATACCCCTCCCCTTAATATAAAAATTCTGGGATTAACATATCAAGTGAATTGATTGTTAGCTTATTTTATTAGCACTTAAGAAATAATTTATTTGCTATGAATATAATATCAAATAGATTAATCTCATTACATAAATAATTCAATAACAACTCAAATTTTTTTTTCCATAAACATCGCATCTCCATTAAAAATAAATGACATTTTTATTTTTTATATATTTTTCTTATCCAAGATATAGAGCCAAGATATATTTTCTTAGTATGAATGTTTATAATCAATTGTACAAAGTATCCAAAGATGAAATCCTTGGATTTTGCAAAGCCTTATTTCCTTAGATAAAATATAAAAGTGGCATTTTATAAAGATATATATCTTTCTCTTTTATGTATGTTATTTTATTGTTAAGAAACTTTCTTTCTAAAATTCTTAATTATGCTTCTGTTTTATCATAAATACTACGCAATTAGTATTACTACACTTCACATGATAACCATTTTTATGCTTGCTTATAATTGTTATTAAAACAGGAAAAATTCATTATACGTATTGCCACTCATACAAGCCAGAAACTAGACTCGGGATATTGGATGAGTAGGCACTAGATGGGGATTTTATGCACAAGCCTTCTGGCATCCATTGATTACTGTAGCTTGCAGTGAGTGGCAATAGTATAATGAGTTTTGCCTGTTTGATTACTACACTTCTGTTACTTGTTTATATATTAATAAAGATTGTTCATCATTACCTTTGTTTTTAGTTGAAAGACAAGATCGACGATAATCTTATATGTATATATTTCAACCATAAATTAAATTTTAAACTTGTATTTCATTATTTAATCAATTTGCTATTCATATAAATTATTTAATAATCAACACTTTACATTGTAATACAGTTTAAATGTTGCAAGATTCTTTGCTGAGTCAGAATAATAATCTCAAGTTGATCAAATGCACGGAATTATTGCATTCTACCTACCATTTGGGAGTTAAAATGTCACACGATATTGCAAGCACTAGTCATATAATTATTTTTTATTAAACCTACAATATTTATATGCCATTAGGTAAACAGAGCTGTTTGTGTGTATATGTATCTTTCTACTGCTAGAATCGTATTATATTTTTTTGATCACTAGATTAAATCATTAAAAGTATGTGATTTATTTACTAGATTAAATTTTTACTTTTTATCAGACACAGACAGAACATTTTGCTTACATATTTAATGTAGTGTAGAATTAACCTAGTAAATAAAAAGTTTAAGGCAATTATAAAAAATTTATTTTGAAATGCTTCCAATTTTTTTTTTTGTTGTTATTTTGAATTTTGTAGAATTGCTAATTTATGAAATGCCATTATTATTATTTTTAACAGATTTCAAGACTTTGTAATTATCTAAACATTTTGTTTGATTTTTATAAATAATTGACATTTTTGATGTACAACAATTTTGATTGTATGATTATAAATTTTATAGTAAACAGGTTTTAAAGGGAATGGGGGAATTTGTTTCAATTTAATTAGTTAAATAATTTTTCTTTCTTTTTTTTTTTTAAACTCTTTTATAAACATGTTATTAAATTTATTCCTAGTAAGATTAGACTTGATGAAGCATAAAAATTATTTGTAATTATTCTTTGAAAACTATTTTTTAATTAAAAAAATAATCATTTTAATGTATTTCTTTGCATTTAAAACTTACAAGTACTAATTTATAATTGGAAAATAGTATTTTTTTATGCAAACAATTTTATTGATTTTAAACCTGTATGTTTGTTCTGTTTTTTTTCTTCGTATTTTTTATAATATATGGATATAAAATTAAAAGCAACAATAATATTCAAATTACAAAATTGTGCATGACTTTCAATTTCTTTTACAAATGATTTTAAAAGCACACAACTATCATCATTTGTTATCAATTTCTTCTCTTTTGAGAGCATATTTATTGAATATTTTGCCTTTTACGTTGACTTTCTAATGTCCTCGCTATTATTTTTTTAGAAAAACACACACAAAAAAAAAATGAATTTCAAACTTGGTTAATGCAATAGCCTAAGCAGCAACTGTAGGATTTAATTATAACGAAATTATATGAAAGATGCATTAGGGCAGTATAATTACCTGCTTAAAGTCACTAGATATCCACTTATTGATCAGCATTAAACAGCTAAGTTGATGATGGAATGATTATCTAAAAAAATCATTTGCATATCTGAAATACCTCAATATTCAAGTAGCTGTTTGTTAATTTATTGAAATGCAAGAATAAAACTGGATTTTTACAGCATAGAATAAATCAATAGAAAATAAACATGTAGTTTAATTATGTAAATAGTTTTATTATTTTAAAGCTCATTAAAGTTTATATTTTAGTTTAATATTGATCGGACTAATCTGACCCAAGTGTTGAGCAAGTTTAAGTACTTCCTAATGATTAACTTGATAGTGGAAACTCAAACAAAAATTACAGGGTTTAGTTATAGCTAAATTTTAATTATTAGAAGCAATAAAAGCAAATAAAGAAAAATATCACAAAACTGTCATAATGAAACTTAAAATTGAAGCAAACAATTATTTATCTAGAAATGTACTTTGCATTAATCTTGTTAATTTATATTTACACAGGCCATGGAAGTATGTATGTGTATGATATTGTGTAAACCACGATATGTTATCATTTGCTTTATTTTATTTTTTATAATACAATGATTTGTTGGAATTTTTTCATATAGTGATAGATGAAATATTGTAGTTAGTATAGATAGCACTTTGAAAATTTAATATTGCTTCAGTTTATTTACATGACAGATTCAATATAATCTGTTATAGAACACCACAGCAGTATAGTGCTGATTGGTGACATACAGAAGGAAGCCAACCATCCATTCGTGCACAAACACATTATAATTATAGACTAGTAATTGAAATCAGTAAAGAAATAAATCAAAAAAGTAATCAAGATTTTGGAGTTTAAAATACAAAGAAATACCATAAAATATACAAAAATATTTAATTAATTAATTAGCAATAACACTAATTGATACCTAAGGTAGATATTTACAATTTAGTCTATGAATATAAATAAAAATATATATTTTTAATTTAATAAATGAAAATGCTATTTACATATTGCTAACACAACAAGCATGATTCAAATTTTGATCTTTATAGAATGAGTTTAATCTAATATTATTACTAAAGATTTTTATTTATAGCCCAAATTAAACAAGCCAGTAATTAATTGTAATAATATTTATTATAATAGATAATGGTTACATATTTTATCCAAGTTTGTAAACAATGGAAAACTTGTAATGCATGATAAACAAATAATTTAATAGAAAATTAAGATATTCAGATATCCATAACCTGTATTGTCAGTCCAATCTTTGAATTTATTACTCAGTTGTAGGGTTATTTACATTTCTTTCTCTCTTTTTTTATCCATTTCTATTTCCTTAAATGTTGTTCAACTATCTACAAATATGTTCATGATGACATTATAGTTCACAGTTTAACAGGAAATAATTTTGATGGAATATTTTTTTGACTGATGATTTTTCACATAAATTTTGTTCGAGCTTTTATTTTAAATAATCTACAATACTGATTTGTTCTATTAAAATTTTAGATAAAATATAGAGGAAGTAATTTTTCATAGTTGATCCAAGAAAACAATGCATACCAATAATTGCAATATCAGGTTCCCCTGATAATATCAAGATTGTAGATTTGTGAGCCTCTGTGGCAAGAACCCATTATCAATTTCTCTAGATAAGCATCACCTTTTTTAATTTCTAGATGCTGGGTATCATTTACTCAATTTGGTTTTCTTCACTATTAATTCTAAACTGTCTGTGTTACATTTTATATACACTTCAGAAAATTATAGAACAAAACAAAAGAAAGCTACTAGTCACTTGTTCATAAATTTCAAAACAATGAAGATTAATAAATTTAATATAATCAAAATAATTAGTCTTAGGGCATAAAACAAATTGTTTACATAAATAATAATTAGTATATTTTGTTTTTTAAAAATATAATAAACATAAATTTATAAAATTAAAAGAATGTCAATGTAGCACAATTCTATGTATACCATTATTTAGATATATCATATTATTACATACAATCAGGGCTTTTTTTTCTCATGTAATGCAATGGAATGGCTTTATGGCATCTTTTTTAGTGTATTTTTAATGTTTCAAATGTAATTAGATAAAACAGTATTGGATGTACATAATTATAATTCATATTTATATAAGTTGAACAAAAAAAATAGTGTTTTATGAATCAGATGAAATACGGGATGGATTTGAAGTTGGTGCTCTCATGTAGTTAGAAGTGGTCTCATCCATGTCTCCATTGATCACTCATAGTTAATGACTGATTACAGTGATGTCTGTGCAGCCAATAACATCTGACTTTTGTGATTGAATTCACCTGTGTAGTGATTGACAATGTGTAGAATATTTAATTTATTTTTACATAAATTGGACATTGTTATTTTAAATTGGACATTGTTATTTTTATTTTATTTATTTTTTAGTATAAAAGTTTATCCCAAGTTTTAAAATGAAAAACATTTCCAGTTATTTCTCAACCATTGATTCCATTAATAAAAAGTCCAAAACAATGACAGAAAATATGGAAATATTAGTGCAAGTTGATGTTCCTGACTCATCTCAAGCAGAAAACATCATTCTGCCCTAGATACGAACACTAAGAAAATGGATTAAGATGATTTGCCAGACGAGAATTGACAAAACTGTGGAAAAATCACTATAAACTTTTATTCAATTATATAAAGTTTTACAATTTCATTTTACATTTAGTTAGTTATCAGTTGTATATTTGTATTTGTTTATTTAACTTTAGATTTGACATGGCTAAAATAAAAAAAATTATAATACATTTTGTTTAATTTTTTTATTTGCTTCATAGCATTGGAAAAGCTACTTTAAATTTTATTTAAATGATATTTGAATATAATTTTCTTTAGTATAAAGCTTAACAAGAAGTGAGTTCCAGCATCTTTTTTATTTAAAAAAAGCCCTGCACATAATCAAATCATTAAGTTTATTCATCATCATATGAGACTATATAATCTCAATAGGTGTATATAATTAAGTAGTATCAATATGTAATTTATAGCAAATAATGAAATCTTTGAGCACCTATTCAATTTAAATTAAAATGTTACTCATATTATTGGAAATTCACAAGTTATCAAAGAGATTATTTTTTTCCTTGTGAATATTTTTAAATCCAATTTGAATCAGACTATGGAAGCATGTCATAAAACTGATGTTTGAATCTTACTTATGTCTTTGTTCATATTGTCTTGCCTAACAAATAAAACAGGACATGGATGAAATCTGTTTTGTGATTAAACAATAATGTATTTAATTAATTTAATATAGACAGCATTTGAAGATTTCTTCATCTTCTAAAAATTATAGATATATTAATGGCTTATAGAAAGTGATTGTTTTCATTTAATTCACACACACACACACATATATATATATAGAGAGAGAGAGAATTCTAAAATAATAACTCTTAAATACTAAAGTCATAATGACCGTCAGATGAGGCTTAACTACAAATAATCAATAAGTAGTAACCAACTAAGAGTATCTCCTGCTGTCTAATAGGTTAATATGGGTTTTACCAAAGACTAAATGCTGCTTACAATACAATCAGCTGTGTTTTTTCTGTATTTTTATTTCATTCTTCCTCTTTTTTTTTCTGATTATCTTGACATTTGAATTAATATAAGACTGTCAGAATGAGTTTCTCATGCCAATGATAATTTTTCTACAGAAAATATGACAATGGGATTGTGTATTTGTGCAATCACATTTCCATCTTTTGATTATACACTTAGGAGTTCTGAATCCAATATTTACTTTCTCTTTTACAAAAAAATATCCAAAAATCTCAGTATAATAGGATAGGTTTAACAGAATGATAATTTTTAGTTGTAATCATACATGAATGAGATAGCAGCATCAGTGATGAGTTATTTTGGAACTAGATTTGAGATAGGAGTTTTATTTGACAAGTTATTGGGAAACTCCATTTAGGGATCACTTTGTCATTTACAAATATGGAATCACACAAGAAGTGGTTTTAAAATGGCTTATCTTATAAATGTAGGAATAGTTCAGTGTGTGCAGCAGATTACTAATATTTATTTTTTTGACATATGTTTTTTTAAAAATATATTTATATATAAATTATTAATTAAATATAAGGAAATCTATAGAGATTTCAACCAGGAGATAGATTCACTAATGGCTTTATTAAATTCTTCAATTCTGCCAATATGTCTATAGATTTGACTACCATTATCAAATGCTGTTAAATTGCATTTGTGAAGCAGATTAGAGCAATGATCATGGGTTATGCTGGATCTGGAAAAAGGTATTTTATAAGAAGTTTTATTTTTTACATAATTCTTTAGTTGTTTGAAAAAATTCTGAGATAAACAACAGAAAAGAGTTCTTGACTAGTATTAAATCTGATCTGAATAACAGGTTTTAAATATTTTCTTTTAGATGACTTATCTTGTGATATCTAATTGAAGAATATGTGAATAAATAGGGAGCTATTACAAAGTAATAGATTTGGGTGTGTCAATAATATTTTTTTTTGGTAATATTTAATTGAATATTCAGAAGTTTAACATGGACACTTTCTTTTTATAGAGGTTTTGTATTTGCATCATAACTTTAAGGGATGTTGTCAGTTTTCCAAAAAGATTATTTCTAGGAATAAATTTTTGAAACCTTAGATAGATGAGGAAAATTAGTTAGATTGTGATCCACGATTACTCTTAAGTTGCTGGAGTTAGAATTTTGCTTCACTTTATTATTGTAAAAGATTATATTCAAAACTTGAATATACTCTCTTTATTTGAATAATAATAAGCTCCTAATCTTTGAAAAAGATTCATATACTTTTCATATGTTTATTAAGAGACTTAGTTTTATTTTTGAAAATATTTTTTTATTTATGTATAAATCAAAGCAGTGTTATCAGCATAGATGAATTTTTTACATTTTGTTTTTTGAAAATCACTGATCAATATATTAAATAAAATAGGTGAAAGAAATGAAACATATAGATCTTTTTATAAAATTTTATATAAAGAGCATTTTGTCAAGTAAATTAATGGTTTTTCTCCATTTGAGGATTTTGAAGGCTTTTGGAAAAAATCATTTTTCAAACAGAATTGTAAGGTATTAGATTAATAAAGGGAGCACCAGTTTTTAATTTATTTTGAAAGCTTTTTTCTGGATGAGTTATTAAAATTTTCTCACAGCAGCTTCTTCCTGATGTAAATCCAGCCCTCTCTATAGATATTTGTCTATCATCTATTGATATAAATCTTGTTAATATGATACTTTCAAATATCTTGTATTGAACATATAATTGTAATATTGAATGGTAATATTTTGGATCATTATTAGATTTGATTTTAAAAATTATTATAGTTTTACTTTTACCTCGAGTTTTTGGACTAGTTTCAGTATTAATAATGTTGCTGAATAGTGCTGCTAATTATGATTTGGCTTTTAACCCTAAATTTTTAAAAATTCTGAAATATGCCATCTGCTCATGGAGCTTTTCAGATTGTTTGTCATATTTTTTTGTCTTTTCAAAATTAATGTACAAGTTAATTTCAATATTTATCCTAATTTATCTACATTTTTATGAACCATATATCAGCAAATCTCAAATGTCTGCTTTCATTTTTTGATAAATCAATGTCCAATTTAGCCATATAAATGTATTTTCTAGAATTTCATTTAAAAGTTTGAGTAAGACTGGATCTTTTCTAATTCTTTTTCCAATTTTGCAGTTTTCTTTAATTTTTTTAAGTTTAAAGTAGTTTTTTTTAATTATGCTGAAAGTGTTTGTGTTTATTGTCGCTTTAGATCTTCGGATAATGTCTATGATATAGAGAATAAAAGATTATGATGTCAATTAAAACTACAATATCAATGTATACTTGCTATTTATATTAGAGGAGGATACTAATTAATGGTATTTCATTTTCTGCCTGTTTGTGGAAAAGGATTATATACAAAAATGTATTGTGTATTGTTTTTAATAATATGTAACTTTATCTTTCATCTCATTTAATTTTAAATTAATTTCACCAGATTGAAAATTATGATCTTTATTTTTTTAATGCTTTGTTGTTATTTTTTATAAATATGTTATTTGATTATTCCAAAATTATTAATTCTTTTATTTTTGCTTCAGTAAACAATATTTATTATAGGAAAAAAAAATTCATCTGTACTATTTATTTAGTTATCAGGAGATCATTGGTTGAAAAAATCATGTCATGTTTTAGCATCAAAATAACAGTAGCCCAAATCAGTTTCATTTGGCTAACAAGATAGTTATTTTCCTCACTTTCCTTAACTAGAAATTGATTCTTCACTTTCAAAAAGAAAAAAAACACTTTCATAAACTGTCTAAATTGCTCAGGACTGGGTTGCCATTTAAAAACCAATGATAATCATTAAATCACAGCAATTTCAGTATGATTTCCATGTTTATAAATATTAATGGTGTAGGGATTACATTATTGTTTAATATAATATATTGCACTTTAAAATAATTTATTATATTGTCTGTTTTGTTAAGTTAGTACCACATCTTTGTTATATTTTATTGTATATCCAATAATAATCATTGAAGCATAATCTAAAGAGGTCATTGATAATAAGTAGAAGTAATTCAAATAACTCAATTCTGTCACTTCCAAGACATCTGAAATTGTGGATTTATTTTTATAATTTAAAGTGGAAAAAGTAATCAAAATAATAATTTATATAAAGACTAGTGAATTAAATTAAATACCAATTGAAATAAACAGATTATGTAATCTCTGGTAGGATAATAGTCATCACATTTTTTAAAATTTATTATATAAAAGATTTGAAGAAAGGTAAATTAGTTTAAAAAATAGGAACATCCTAATAAGTTTTGTTGTTAAATTGCACTTTGTAATTAAATGCAGAAAGAAACCTTTTAAGAAAAATACATACTAGTATTTCAATAAGATTGCAAAGATATTGGGAATTATTAATTTTACTTTAAACATATTAATTATTTAGTACAAGGCAATACTTAAATTAAATACAAATTGTATGCTGTAAAAGTCTTAAGAATTGAAATGAATTATTAAGCTAGTGCATATTGTTGTATTTTTGTAAAAATATTATACAAGTTTGTACACTCCAGAAAAACTAGAATTTATTAGAGAGATTTCTTTTAGATTGCCAACTGATAACTGATAAAATTAATTAAAGAATGAACATAATGGCAATTGACAAAATTTCAAGAAATATTTGCTGATTGCAAATATTTCTTTTGATAAAATTGCCTTATATGGTAAGAAATTCTGAAGGCATAATTTAATTAGCTATGGATCTAAATACCTTACTTATATGGAAAAGGTAATTAAATGTAGGAGTAATCAGAAAGCTATAAGAAGAGTACGCAACAAGTACGTGGACCACTCGAGTGCTTCTCCAGTTGATTTTCCAGTTCATTTCCGATATAGCAGAGATCTAGGGTCAGTGCTTCAGTTAATGTGCAGGCTCAGTGGAAATGGGTTTATGGGCAATAGTTAAATATGCCCACAGAGATTGGGAGATAGCCTAAGGAAACTATCCGGATAGCAGCTAAATGAAAAGTTGAATTCCCAGCATTTTTTATGTGGAGTTACAGGTGGACTGTTGCAGAAACAGAAACTGTAAACAGCTTATAGTTAGTCATAATGCTATACTATGATGGGTTCGTGAGCAGCTAAACTGGACTGGAGCAAAATGTGTGTAAACCAAGCTCATTGGGAAGCATTTTTTGTAGCAGCCAATCTGAAAGTAAATCATAGGAATTGATCAATAGTGAACTGTTGAGATATTGTTATTGCAGACTATTTGCTATGGGTATTTGTTCGCTGGTCACCCAGTGTTAGTTGGGGACACAGCCAAATATTGGCGCAGTCGCATTTTGAGCCTGTTAGTAGTGAATATGTTTTGCATTACAACAAGCTTAGCTGCAGTTGGGAGAAACCAGGTGTAAATGGAAATTCCAGTTAGTAAAATGCTAATAACATAAGTGAATGTCTAAAAAATTTGCTGCAAGTCTATGTGATGTAACAATGATAAGTTAGGAAATAAAACATTTGTGTATTTATCATTGGAAACTGAATTCCACAATGCTTGTGCAGTTACCATCAGAAGCTGGGTCCCACCATGCTTGTGCCATCACCATTGAACCTGTAAGTGGTGATGAAGTTGCGGCAGCAGTTTAAATCAGACACGATTTAAAACATCGAGGAATAGAAACATCGTTTTTTCTGGAGTGGGGGGAGGTGTTGTATTTTGGTAAATATATTATACAAGTTTGTACACTCCAGAAAAACTAGAATTTATTAGGGAGATTTTTTTTACATTGCAAACTGATAACTGATAAAATTAATTAAAGAATTAACATAATGGCGATTGATAAAATTCCAAGAAATATTTGCTGAATGCAAATATTTCTTTGATAAGAGACTAAATTTCTTTATATGGTAAGGAATTCCAAAGGCACAATTTAATTAGCTATGGACCTAAATACCTTACCTTATGTGGAGAAGGTAATTAATTGTAGGAGTAATCAGAAAGCTATAAAAAGAGTACACAACAAGTACGTGGAACACTCGAGTGCATCTCCAATTGATTTTCCAGTTCAATTCTGGTGTAGCAGATATCTAAGTGTCAATGCTTCAGTTAACGTGCAGTGCTCAGTGTAAATGTGTTCATGGGCAATAGCTGAATAAACCCACAAAGATTGTGAGATCGTAACCTGAGGAAACCGTCCATAGCAGCTAAATGAAGAGTTGAGTTTTCAGCAGTTTCAAGTGGAGTTACAGGTAGACTGTTGCAGAGATGGAAGCTGTAAGAAACTTATAGTCACTCGTAGTGTTATACTATGATGTATTTATGTGCAGTTAAACTGGACTGGGGCAAAGTGTGCATAAACCAAGTCCATTGGGAACTTTTTTATAGCAGCCAGTCTGAAAGTAAATCATGGGAATTGATAATAGTGAACTGTTGAGTTATTGTTGTTGCAGACTATTTGCTATTCAAATTATTCTTTTATGTGTATTTGTTCACTGGTCGCCCAGTCTTAGTTGGGGACACAGTACAGATAGAATTTTTTTTTTTTTTTCCAATTCATCTATTTTAGTCAAAGTGATATATTCTATTAGAATGTTTGAGGAAAATTGGATTAGGCAGATGTTCTTGTAAAATAAGATAGTTGATTGCAGATCATCAAGAATTAATTTATTTATTTAAAGCTTGCATTTGTTTATTTTTTAACAGAATAAATCCTCACAGAACTTTGGCATGTAACATGAGTTAATTATAGAAAAATTTGGCATTGCAGTATAATTTTTGATTAGCATATAAGGTGACATCTTATTTTCTGTATGAAGTGAAAGGTAGCTTTCTTGTCAGTAATGGTAAATGCTGATGTTAAGATTATGCTACTTTCTTATATAAGTCAAAAGGCTTCCTATGGAAAAATTGACATATCATTTGTAGTAGCACTTTTTACTGATAGTAATACAGAATTTAAATATTTTGCTAAATGATTAAATCTGCAATCTTTAAAGGAAGTGATTATTGGAAAACTTCCATAAATTTATTTTTGATAGTGTTAAGCAGCATATTTTCCATTAAGGTAATTTGTGCTCAGGGCTACTATAGGCAGAGAACTTAATCCTTTATACATTATTATCTGCTAAATGATTACTAATATTGGTAGACTATTGACATATTTAATCAAACAGGTGATTTGAAGCTTGTATATGTCAATGCCAAATATTGTAGTTTTCACAAATTTTTTTAATAGTCTTGGCATTACTGTTCTGTGGAAAAGATTTGGGATCATCCATCCTCAGTTCATCTGCTTTAAATAAGAATTTTAGAGTTCTAAAAGTATGTAGTAAGAAGCAATTGTTCAATTAATGTGATAAGTGACCTTTGTTATTTCTGTTATCATATATGTAGTTTCCTGTGACTTATTAAATGTGTAAATTGATATTTTATATTGTTATCTTTCTAATCATCTTCATTTATATTTGCTATTGATAATTTTATTTTCAGTATTTATTTTATGAAATTAGGTTTTTAAAAATTTGATTTATGTTTTTTAAAGCATGAACAAGAAATTTTGGGTCTTCCTGATACCACACTTCTTTTACATTTATTTGGACAAAAAGGAAATGATACATTAAGTTATGAAGACTTTCATAGGTAAGTTAACAAATATTTATAAATTTATATATGTATATACATATTTCAAAAATAGTAGAAATATTTAAAAATTCTTTTTTACAGGAAATTTGCTTAGCTTTATCTATTTCCCTTCTCACCTCTTTATATTGAACTGGATACTTTATCCGATTCAAGGGTTCTATCATGTAAATTAGAAAAAAGAAAAACCAAGTTTTATATGTGCAATAACACACATATTTATTTATTTTGAAATCTTATATTTTCAATTCTAAGTTGATTTTAGTATAAAATATTTTTTTTTTATGACGCTTGTTTTCTTTTAAAATAATTAAAAGCAAACAAAGTTTAATTAGTGCTCTTATATGTATTTTATTTAAACTAAAAAAAAAAAAAAATAATGTTGATGTATTTTAAAGCTGAGATTTAGTTTTGCATTTTTTTTATATATAAAAAAAATAATAATCATTTTTGTAAGATAAAGCCTTGTAAGATATTGTTTTTCTAATTAAGATTGAACGGGAGATAGAGATTTACCTTGGTTGAAAGTTGCAAAAAAAAAAGATTGCGCGGGAGATAACAAAGGACATAAATAGCTGGGTAATTTTTTTTTTTTTTAGGAGAGGAGGATTCAAAGAGACTATTCTGTTCATTCAGTTTTTATTGCTCAGCTTCTTCTTATTGAGGATCGATCCAGATTTTAGCTGTTTTTGAACTGTTGCATTGTGAAAGTGACTAAAGTTTTTTTTTTTTGATATTGGTGCCACGGGAATCACCAAGTTGAATTTCTGTTGACCGACAATAACTCTATTTGCCGCGATAATAGCAGTTATTCAGATGCCATGCCTGTAATATATGCCACGAAGAATCTCCACAACATGATGGGCTGAGCCTTTCCAAAGATGAACCTCCGGAGCTCCAAATTGTGACTTCAATCATGACCTAACTGTCAAGTCCAGAGTGGATCCCGATAATGCCTCCAGACTTCTGAACCTGTAGTAAATGACATCCATTGTAGAGGACTCTATAAACCGAACTTTGTGTGAACATCAGAAATTAATATTATCTCGAGGTAACTTACCTTTCCATATCAAAATCAGGGCTAAATCTCTAATTAAGTCTCTCGCAAATCTCAGCTTAATCTTAAAAAGAAATTATGTTTATGATGTGTAATTTATCAATTTAAATATTAATGTATTTTTGTTTATTTTACATTACAATCTTAGTAGCAAGATTTTCAATCTTAAAATGTTACTTATTCGAGAGTGTAGGGCGAGTGATATTTTATATGCTTAATAATTTCTCAGTTTTATGATTAACCCTTGTTAAATGCTCAGACCAACCTTAGTGGTTTTCTTTTATTTTTGTTTGTTTGTTTACTTCGGCATTAAACTAAATCAAACTTGGCTTTGGCTAGTGATTTCTAGGATATAATTTTTTTGGTAGAGATTTATTTGCTGTAATTCAGATTACGTAGTTCATGTTTCTTTTTTGTGTGAGACTAACCTTGGCTTGTTTCAATGTACTTGTCCATGAGCGTTTTGCAGAATTATGACATTCTTGGTTCCAACATTTCTTTTCTGGACTAAGAAAAGCTCGTCTGTGCTGTCCCGTTATTCTCCACAAACATCTATCTTCCTAAGTCTCTATAGGCAAAAGGGAATTGGTTGGGTGAACCGCTAGCAAGAAGATATAAGCCATTATTGTGTTATAGATAAGAAATGAACTTGTCTGCCTGGGTATTTAATGTAGTTCTGCTCGCATACACTCAATGTTAAGATCTGCTAAGTAAATGTAGATCAATTTTCATGTTTATTCATGTTTATTTTATTTATGTTTAATAAATTTAAAAAGTTCTTATAAGTATTTTGGCTGACGTTTGTCTCAGTGTTTTCTCAATTGTCTGAACCACATTCATTAGCTTTTGCTCTCCCTGGGTTTAGTCCGGCACATTCGATGTGCATATCCTGTAACCCCTTAAAAATAAATGTCTAGTTCCAAATTTTGGACTAGTGGCGCCCTGGTGGTCAGTATATGCGAGTCTAATGCTTTTGTCCGGTATATAGGATAGTAATTTTAGCGCAACCAACGCGGGCCTTCGATTTTAAATCCCACGTGAGATTTTGTTCGGACAATTGAGGAATATTTCAGTGTTGGAGGCAAGATTCAATAGGTAGGGATCAGTTTGTGCTAAATGGTAGAAAGTAGTTTGAAGTAGGGGGTTCATCTTTTCAATATGAATAATTAATATATATAGTTAATTAAACAGCGTTCTTTAGAGTTATTACTGAACGGACGGGTCAGACAAAAAGATATTAAGAAGTTATATATTTATTTTGTTTCTTTGTTTATTAAAAAAAAAAAGTTATTAGTTCTACGTTCGTAAAATAATAATAAAGAAAACAAAAAACAAAGAGTTTCGGTTCGCATTTTAGAAATAACAAAATATAAAAGATTTTTTTTAAAGTTAAAAATTAGCTGTTACGTTCATAAAAAAAAAAAAAGCAAGCAAAGAGTTTAGGTTCGCGTTTAAAGAAAAAAGTAAACAGTTTAACTTTTGTGCTTTAAATATATATATAATAAATAGCAGTTGAAGATTAAATAAATAAATAAATTTCATAAATAGACAGAAGTTGCATTGGGAATTTAAATAAAGTTAGAGAAGAGGCTGAAGATAGACTAGCTAGCATCATGGCCGAAATAGATTGGCAAATAAAATCTTTTGCGGCTGATATTTGGGAAAGCCCATTAGAGCATTTGGAGAGCCTGCAAGAGATTTTCGATGTCATAATTGGCAAGAGACTGAACGTGGCAATTGCACGCCACTATTTACAAGAAATGGCTGAGGATTGGCGGCATATCTTAAAGATCAAGCCACAGACTTTTTGGGATTACAGATGCAAATTATTGCACACTTTTTGGGGTGAAGAAAAACAGTATCATATCTTCATTAATATATCACAAGAAAGATATATTAGGGGTAATGGAGAAACTTACATCCAGTTTTTCTGCAAACAAGCAGCAAGGCTGAAGTCATTGATAGCTTTCTCATTGACTGAGAGGCTGATATGCCGAATAGTATTGGCAATATGCCAAGGGATATTCAGCAAATCATGTTGTGCAGTAGCAACATTCACTTGGAAGAAATGATTAAACTGCTAAATGAAATTGAACATAATCAGGCCCAAGAAGAAGTGGAGAAAAGGACAATGCAGGGCGATAAGATAATTTCGATAGAAAAAGGTCAAAAGAGTCAATTATCAGCTCCAATTAAAAAAAGTAAAGAAAGCCGTAGGTCTGTAGCTAATGTGATGGTGGATCAAGAAGAACCAGCATGGAATGGAGCTATGCAGGCTTGCCCAATTGTCAGTATAAAGACTGGAGACATCATTACAGAAGCATTGGTTGATTCAGGAAGTCAAATGTCATTGCTCTCTAGTAAGTTTTATGTGAAAATAAAGAAAGACCAGCCACATTTGTATAGACTGCCAATAAAAAGAATGCAGGTGACACTGGCCATTGGCAAGAAGGCAAATATTTAAACCACACAGGTGTGGTTACATTTGCATCTGGGTAACGTAGAGTTAGACCATGTCTTTTTGATAATTCCTGGTCTCATACAAGATGTTATAATTGGGACTGATTTTTTGTACAGGCATAAATGTGTTTTGGATTATGACAAATGTTTATTTCTTTGCCAAGAAGTTTTGATGCCATTTGAAGGGCTAAAGAGTTATAAGCCACTTCAGGTACAGTGTGTTCAGCAAGTGAGGGATACTGTGGAAATGCAAAATAAAGTGTCACAATCCATGTTAAAAGGAAGGAAGAACAACACCCTCTAATGGAACTGTTGAGGGGATTCTATTCAGTTTTTTCGAATAGGCCTAAGATCATTGAGGGGTATGTGCATCGCATTCAAGTTAAGGATGAAAGCCATTTCCAGAGTCGTTCATATCCCATTCCGTTTCAATATAAGGCTGAAGTAGATCTTCAAATACAGCAAATGATTGAATGGGGAGTTATTGAAAAGCACACATCTCCATATGTTAACCCATTAGTAGTGGTAAAGAAAAAAGATGGTTCTGTCAGAATATGTTTGGATGCCCGGCGGTTAAATGCCATTACCGTTCCTGAAAGAAACATTCCACCTACAATAACAGAACTCTCAAAATTTCAAGGGAAAACCATTTTTTCTACATTGGACTTGACATGCAGTTATTGGCAGATCCCTCTACATCCATTTGACCGCAAATATACTGCCTTCCGCTATGAAGGGCATACGTATGCGTTTAAGCGTACGCCTTTTGGATTAATCAATAGTGGTTCAGGACTTTAAAGGGTTTGGATCAAGTGTTATCAGACAAAATCAAGAGTCTGATTGTGATATATATGGATGACATAGTCATCGCATCTAAAAATATGGAAGGACATATGGAACACTTGAAAATGTTCTTAATGGAGTGTTGCCAGAAAAACATTACCATCAATTTACAAAAAAGTTGCCTGGTCCAGGGGGAGGTTACATTTTTAGGCTTTTTAATTGGGAAAGAGGGTATTAAACCTCATCCCGAGAAACTAACAGTGATACAACATTTTCCCACACCCACTAATAGGCGTCAGGTATGGTCTTTGCTGGGATTATGCAATTTTTATCATAAATTCTATGAAAATTTTGCATTAAATGCTGCAAATTTGGTTCAGTTATTGACAAAAGACCAAAAATGGATATGGGAGTACAAACAGGAGCAGGAATTTCAACACATTACAAACAAGTTCTTGGAACAGGTGGTTCTAGCCTACCCTGACTTTTCACAAACTTTTTATGTTCAGACCGACAGCAGTGGGCAAGGGCTTGGAGTTGTGTTATTTCAAATTGACAAACAAAAACGTCACAGAGTGTTGTATTTTTGTAGCCACAACCTAAAAGGGGCGGAAAATAATTACACGACAGAAAAGGAAGCTTTGGCCATTGTTTGGGCTTTCAGTAAATTCAAACAATTCCTGCTTGGGTTAGAGATTGTTGTAATTACGGATTATAAGAGCTTGAAATTTCTTAATAGCAGTTATTTATCGAATGATCGATTGATACGTTGGAGTCTTATGCTACAGAAATTCCAATATAAAGTTCTATATTGTAAAGGAAAAGAAAATATTGTGGCGGATATTTTGAGTCGCCATCCCGTAGATCTGACCCCACATCATCTTGAGCCCAACAATCTAAGTATTGCAGCATTCACATTGACCATAGATGAGTCCATAGAGCAACAATTACTAAGACTATCTGAAATACAGGAGACCAGCCCAGGGTATGCACAAATCATGACATATAAGAAAGGAATAGGAACTTTAGACTCCAGTGACACAGCAACATTGGAAAAATACGAAGCCTATAGAATAAAAGACGGTGTATTGCAATACAGAGTTTCCACAGAAGAAGACTCATGGCGAATTCTTATACCCCAAACACTCAGGAACAAACTTACAGAGTATACACATTGCCTATATGGACACTATGGACCATGTAAAGAAGAACATGTGCTCAGGGAAGTATTTTACTGGCAAGTTTATATTCAAATGTTGTATCAGTTTTGGGAAAATGTCATGTGTGTTCACAAACTAAATATGTAAATAATAGATTTACTGGGATCTTGCAGCCTATTTTAGCACACAACCCTAATGAAATGTTGGCCATAGATTTTTATGGGCCTTTACCTGCCTATAAACGATACCGATATTTAATCGTAATGTACGACATATTTTCTAAGTATGTAACTGCATATCCATTAAGAAAGGCGGATACACAAAGTACTATCCGGATCTTACAGGAGCATCAGTTTCCTAAGATTGGTAGGCCCTAGATGATACTTACAGGTCATGGGACACCCTTTAAATCTCACCACTGGAAAAAGTGGATTCAGCATGTATTAAGATCTATTCTTAATCCTCAATCGAATCCCTGTGAGAGAGTCATGAGGGAGTTAAACCGTTTATTTGAGCTTTATGTCAGCGAAAATCACCCTGGATGGGTGAATCAGACGGGAAACATAACTGCATAAATTGGACACAGAATGAATCTACAGGGTTTGCCCCCATCAGATTACATTTTGGACAGAATTATCCAATGCTGATAAAGGCTCCCTTGCCTGTAGATCGGAACAAAATTGATAAAGAAATGGATAGAAGAAAGGCTCGAATAAAGTTGAAACATATGGCTGAAGTACGCATAAAGCGGGGAAATCCATGACCATGTAGATTCGAGGTAGGGGACTTGGTTTTTGTATGAAAACCTCATGTCAGCAATCCAACCCAGCATCAATATAAGAAAATTTTCCCAGTATATGAGGGACCCTTCACTATACAAAAGAAAAGTGGTTAGAATGCCTTTGTATTGGAAGATGAGCGTGGGGTTTATGGATCTTATAATGCACGAAGCCTTAGGCCAGCCACCTAAAAGATAGGAGGTACACTTCAGAAATTGATCTCAGGGCAAATGTTCAGCCAGGGAGAGGGGATTTAAAAGTTTTAAATGTTGGGGTTTAAAGTTTGAAAAAAAAAAGAAATAGCAAATAGATGCTTTTATTTTTTTTTTTGTTGGCGTGAAGGGGCAGTTGAACTGGATACTTTATCCGATTCAAGGGTTCTATCATGTAAATTAGAAAAAAGAAAAACCAAGTTTTATATGTGCAATAACACATACTTATTTATTTTGAAATCTTATATTTTCAATTCCAAGTTGATTTTAGTATAAAATATTTTTTTTATGACGCTTGTTTTCTTTTAAAATAATTAAAAGCAAACAAAGTTTAATTAGTGCTCTTATATGTATTTTATTTAAACTAAAAAAAAATTAAATAATAATGTTGATGTATTTTAAAGCTGAGATTTAGTTTTGTATTTTTTTTTATATATAAAAAATAATAATCATTTTTGTAAGATAAAGCCCTGTAAGATATTGTTTTTCTAATTAAGATTGAGCGGGAGATAGAGATTTACCTTGGTTGAAAGTTGCAAAAAAAAAAGATTGCGCGGGAGATAACAAAGGACATAAATAGCTGGGTAATTTTTTTTTTTTTTTTAGAAGAGAGAGGAGGTTTCAAAGAGACTATTCTATTCATTCAGTTTTTATTGCTCAGCTTATTCAGCTTCTTCTTATTGAGGATCGATCCAGATTTTACCTGTCATTGAACTGTTGCATTGTGAAAGTGACTAAAGTTTTTTTTTTGATATTGGTGCCACGGGAATCACCAAGTTGAATTTCCGTTGACCGACAATAACTCTATTTGCCGCGATAATAGCAGTCATTCAGACGCCATACCTGTAATAAACGCCATGAAGAATCTCCACAACATGATGGGCTGAACCTTTCCGAAGATGAACCTCCAGAGCTCCAAATTGTGACTTCAATCATGACCTAACTGTCAAGTCCAGAGTGGATCCCGATAATGCCTCCAGACTTCTGAACCTGTAGTAAATGACATCCATTGTAGAGGACTCTATAAACCGAACTTTGTGTGAACATCAGAAATTAATATTATCTTGAGGTAACTTACCTTTCCATATCAAAATCAGGGCTAAATCTCTAATTAAGTCTCTCGCAAATCTCAGCTTAATCTTAAAAAGAAATTATGTTTATGATGTGTAATTTATCAATTTAAATATTAATGTATTTTTGTTTATTTTACATTACAATCTTAGTAGCAAGATTTTCAATTTTAAAATGTTACTTATTCAAGAGTGTAGGGCGAGTGATATTTTATATGCTTAATAATTTCTCAGTTTTATGATTACCCCTTGTTAAATGCTCAGTCCGACCTTAGTGGTTTTTTTTAATTTTTGTTTGTTTGTTTGCTTCGGCATTAAACTAAATCAAACTTGGCTTTGGCTAGCGATTTCTAGGATATATGATTTATTTTTTTGGTAGAGATTTATTTGCTGTAATTCAGATTACGTAGTTCATGTTTCTTTCTTGTGTGAGACTAACCTTGGCTCATTTCAATGTACTTGTCCATGAGCGTTTTGCAGAATTATGACATTCTTGGTTCCAACATTTCTTTTCTGGACTAAGAAAAGCTCGTCTGCACTGTCCCGTTATTCTCCACAAACATCTATCTTGTTAAGTCTCTATAGGGAAAAGGGAATTGGTTGGGCGAACCGCTAGCAAGAAGATATAAGCCATTATTGTGTTATAGATAAGAAATGAACTAGTCTGCCTGGGTATTTAATGTAGTTCTGCTCTCATACACTCAATATTAAGATCTGCTAAGTAAATGTAGATCAAGTTTCATGTTTATTTTGTTAATTATGTTTAATAAATTTAAAAAGTTCTTATAAGTATTTTGGCTGATGTTTGTCTCAGTGTTTTCTCAATTGTCTGAACCACATTCATTAGCTTTTGCTCTCCCTAGGTTTAGTCCGACGCATTCGATTCGCATATCCTGTAACCCCTTAAAAATAAATGTCTAGTTCCAAATTTCAGACTAGTGCGCCCTGGCGGTCAGTATATGCTAGTCTAAAGCTTTTGTCCAGTATAATATATATATTTTTACCTTCTTCATTATTTTTGCCTTTTCTTTTTATTGTTTCACTCTGTAATAATTCAAGGCTTCTTAAAATTGTTTTTAAAAACTTTTTTGAAATAATCTCCATTTTTTTAATATTATTTAGAGTAATCTCCTATTATAAAATAGTAATATTTTGCAAATATTAAAAATAGTTATAAAAATGTCCATATTTTTATGTAAATCAAGAGTTTCCAAATTGTCAATATCAACCCCCAAGGTTTATTTGAACTTTCTAGGGGATGATAATTTTAATAAAAAAATTTGGGAGTCGACAACAAAAATAGACCCCTTTATTATTGCTATTTGTTACTTCAAAATATCTATGATCCCAATAGGTACCTAATTAAGAAACAAAATAATTCAAAAAAACACTTTTTTGATAAAAACACATTACATACCATACTTGTGAATGAAAAGGTAAAGTGTCTCATTAAAAGAATTGCATGTAAGAATACATGAAAATGCATGGAGTACAAGCATGTCTGTGCATTGTCTTATTAAATGTATCAAAGCAAGTGTAAAACTGCTGCATGGCCACACTTGAGGTGGGACGAGCTGATTCAATATTAACAGAATCTATCAGTCTTGTACGGTCATGCTTTCATAAAACACTACAAATTGGTTTGTTTGATATGACATGTACTTATTTGTGATTTGAACTTTGAATATAATTATTTATTGAGTAGTAGTACTATGAAAAAGAAAATAAGAAGATACGGTTTATTTAATAGAGTTTGAACAAAAATCTTCTATTTCAAATAAGTACATATTTTATTGTTGTTTTTTTTATTACAGGGGCTTTCAAAATTGTTTGTTAATAAAAGTTTTTATTTCTTATGATAATAATATGACAACCAAAAAAAATGCAGACAGTAAACAACTGGGATTATTTGAATCTAGAATTTGTCCTGTCATTATCAAACCAACATTTACCAATGTGCCTCATGTGTGAAAAAGTCTTTAGTAATGACACTATGAAACCATCAAAACTAGCAGATCACTTGAATAGAATTTATCCTGACAAAAAAGAAAAAGATTTATCATACTTTCAATCACTTAAAGATAAAATTCTGAAGAAAACTACAATAGATAATATGTTTGTTTCATCTTTGAAACAAAATGATGATGGATTAAGGGCATCATAAACGTATCCCTACTCATCACAAAGTCTGGCGAGTGCACATCATAGGGGAGAAACTGATTCTACTGGTTGCTGCAAAGGTTAACACTGTACTCCACAAACCTGCTCAAGATGTTGTAAAAAGGATTCCTTTGAGCAATAACAATTCAAAGATGTATTGACGAAATGAGTCATGACATGGAAACTGTAATCATTTGCAAAAAAAAAAAAACATTTTCCCCTTCCAATTGAACAAGTGAACATTAGCTGGTAATGAAGCTTTATTGCTGGTTTACATTCACTTTATTCAAGACCAGAAAATGCACAAAAAGTTATTTTTTGCTAGAACTTTAGAAACTAGCACCAGAGGAGAATCGATTTTTAAATTAATGGAGCTATTTTTCAGGGAAAAAATGATTTCATTGACAAATATAATATCTGTTGTGACAGATGGACCACCAACCATGGTTGATCGTTTTCATGGTTTCATAAGTTACATAGAACAACACATATCTGAAGTGCTTATAGTTCATTGTATAGTCATAGCGATGAATTGCATCAATCATTTCAGTTTGTTATAACAGCTGTGAACAAAATTTGAAGTAACGCTTTGAACACTAGACTGTTTTTTTGATTGTGCGAGGAAAGCAATGAAGATTTCTGTTGATTGGTTCTCCATACCAAAGTCTGCAGGTTTTCAAAAAGTTTATGTTTGGTTAGATTTTTTGCATTTTGTCAATCTGTTTTAAAGTTTTTGGAAGACGAGAATTCCAGTTTGAAAGAAAATTATTTAAGAGTAAGACAGATATTGCTTATTTAACCAACTTGTTTGATAAATTTAATGATGTTAATTTAAAACTGCAAGGAGACAATTTGAATCTCATCTAAGCAAAATCAGTCATATTGGCTTTTGTTGCCAAATTAATGTTTTTTTAAGCAAAATATTGTAAGATCTGAGCTTTCCCATTTCCCCAACTTATTTAAGAGAGGCACAATCCAAGAAAAAACATCTTGTTGTACATCAACCATTTGGAGACTCTTCACTTAGATTTCAAAACTAGGTTCAAAGATATTCTATCATTAGAAATACCAGATTGGATGCACTACTAATGCAGAACCAAATATAATTTTGTAAAATGAGCTGATAACCATCAGCACAAATAATAATCTCAAGGTACATTTCAAACAGGGTTATCAAAAATTTTGGATGCAACAACATATTCCACTTCTGTACCTGGCTCTATGGATTGTTGTACAAAAGTATTTGTTGGCATTTCCATCATCATATCTGGTAGAGAGAGACTTTAGTCAAGTTTTAAATTAGCTTCAGAACAGACATTGATTGCATATCACAGAACATGGTGATATGAGAATGCAACTCACTAATTTAAAAATGGACATAGATAAATTGTTGACAGATCACCAGGTGCACCCATCTCATTAAATTCAGTTTTCCAAGCTAATTTATTTGGTATTCTTATTTTTATAATTCTGATTAAAATCTTTCATTGTTATAATTTTGTTGATGTTTAATTCTGTCTGAATATGCTGATTTTTTCACTTCACTTTTATATTTAATAAAGTGATTTCAATATTTGTACTTATTTTGAATTTATATATTTATTTCATAAATGTCAAAATTTAAAAAAAAAAAAAAAAGCGTATTTTTTTCCCTTAATTTTCGTTAAAGCAGTTTTCAATATTAAATGTTGCATAAGGTACTGCCATATTTTGTAGTCCTTTTATCTTTTTCAATCATTAATTACAAGTGATTAAATGAAAAGTTTGATATCTAGTGAAATATTTAATATCAAGTACTGTAAAATGTATTAATTTGGGTAAGTAAAGTAAATGACTATGTTTTTTAAAGTTTTTGGTAAAGGGTTCTATTTATATGTGAAATATCATTATTATCAATATCTATCACAAGATAAATACTTGTCTTATTTTTCTTGAAATATTAATTAACAGCATTGCAATTCAGAAAATTTTCCTTACAATTCATGAGTAACTATGTCTAAAAGATTGTAGAAAATTTGAAAAGTGTGTCTGCATATTTAATGTGATATAGACAAAAAAAATTGTTTTTGATATAATTCAGATTGTTAGGAATCTGTGTGGTGTAAGCTTTGAAAGAAATTGTAACTGTTAAAACTATTATTTAAAATGATGATTGTATCCAGGATAGCTGCAGAATTATGGGATTTACTGTATATAAATTTAAGAGAATTTGTATATAGCTTAATCTCATTTTCAGGGATAAAAATAAGAAATAAATGTATTGATAAGAATGAAATCTGCCTTATTTTTTTTTAATAAAAGATATCTTTTAATCTGAAAGTGGCTAATGGAATTTGAAGTCTTTTTGCTATTGAAGAAACTTCTAGGTATTTTATAAATAAATAGTTTTATTGGGATTATTTTTAAAAAAATCCTAGAACATAAATCATACACATTGCAATTTATGAAACAGGAATCAGATAGAACAGGGGTTGGCAAACTATGGCTCATCAGCCATATATGGCTCTTTGGATATATATATATGACTTTTCAATAATGTCTATATTTTTCCACAGGACTAATCCGAACACATATTTAAAAAAAAAAAAATCATTGCAAAAACGATATATATATATATGACTTTTCAATAATGTCTATATTTTTCCACAGGACTAATCCGAACACATATTTAAAAAAAAAAAAAATCATTGCAAAAATGAAATAAAAAAATCATAAGAAATAAAGATAAAACCAGGACAAACCCCAGGACATATAGACTCCCTACTTTGTAGTGAAATTGAAAATAAACTATCATAGTTTAATTTTTAAAAGATTTTATTAATGTAATCGTGATTTTATTTGTTTTATAATTATAACAAAACTTTGCAATTAATAAGTGAGCATACAGTTGCCCTCTAGTGGACAAGGCAATGGTGGAATGTGAATATACATAATCTAGAACAATGGTCTTCAACCTTTTCACATCTGCGGACTGGTAAAAATAAAGATAAGGTTTTGCGGACCGGCAAAAATAAGGATAAGGTTCCGTGGACCGGCAGAAAGTGTAAACTGCTTAGCCTTAGATGAATTTATATATATGGAGTTTGTATAATAAAAAAGTTTTTTTTTTTAATTTTGAATTTTTTTAGAAAAGTAATAAAAAATTTAATTCTATCCTCCCTCCCCCCATAAACATCTGTGATAACTAGAAAAACAAATTAATTTATGTATGATTGATTAGATTTTGTTTTCATTCTGTTTCTTTTTTTTTAATTGGGTAAAAATGAGATGAAAAAAATAAATAAAAATTGTTTATATTAATTAAAAGTTTAAACTCTTATTATTTTGTTATTACAAACTTTCCTGCCAGTCTATCACGAAACGGTAAAAAAACTTCTGCAGCCCAGCACCGATCCGCGGACCAAGGCTTGAAGACCACTGATCTAGAAGAGGAAAATATAATTATTTTTTGTGTAGTTATGCAAATATAGATATAATGTGTTAAATAAAATACAATATTTAAAGTGTTTTTCAACTTGTCTATGAAAAAAAGATTAAGAAAAATATTAGATGAGCATCATTATTTTAAAACTAAATGGACTGAATCTTTCGCATTTATTGTGAACTCAAAGGGCCTTCCAACCTGTCTTATTATTTTCCAAGAAACATTGGCACAAAACAAGAAATCTAATTGGGAAAGACCCTTCATAACAAAATATGCCACTTTTTTCCATAAAATATCCTGTCAGTGACATGAGAAAAACAGCAATTGAAGAACTTCAGAAAAATATTGAAAAATCAAGGTCTGTATTTGATTACTGGAGACAGTTTGCCAATAACGTTACTATTGCCAGCTTTGTAGTAAGTCAGGAAATCACCAAGAGAGGAAAACCATTCATAGATGATAAGTACATAAAATGTTTTGTTAAAGCATCTGAAGAACTTTTTTGTGATTTCAAAAATAGAACAGATTTTAAATAAAATTAAAAACATGCCATTATCTGCCAAAACATTAGCAGATAGGACAGTTAAAATGGTGTCAATTGTGGCCAACCAATGAGGCAAGAACATTAAATTATCTTCAGCTTTATCAATTGCAGTGGATGAGTCTTGCAATATCAGGGACACAGCCCTTATTTTCCTTCACTTGTGGTATATATTATCTGAGTTCAAGAGAAGAATTCAGCCCATATTTTCCTTTATGTGCAGTATATATTAACTGAGGGTCCAAGAGAAGAACTTTTAGGATTATTGCCACTCAAGGTCCAAATGCAAGAAGAGGACATAGCAAATGTTATCACTGAATGCATGGGAAAAAGTCATATCATACTTGATAAAATTGTGTCAATGGCAAGTAATGGTGCAAAAAGTATGATGGGATCAAAAAAGAGTTTGTTTCAATTTTGAAAGAAAACTTTAACATTATATACTTCACCAGGAAGCACTTTGTGCACAAACATTTCCAGAAGAAATCGGTAAAGTTATGGGCTTGGTAATTAAGCTTATTAATTTTATTGCAGGAAGAAGACTTAACCATTGACAATTTAAAGAAATGCTATATGAAATGGAGAGTGAGTATTTAGATCTTATCCAATATAACAGTGTTCTATGGCTTTCCAGAGACAATTTGTTAAAACATTTTGCATAAATGGAATCAAACTATTTCTCGACAATAAGGGTGGTCAATATTTAGAATTAACAGAAGATCAGTGGTTGCAAAAATTATATTCCATCTTGGATGTTACATCACAACTGAATCAGCTCAATCGTAAATTACAAGGTAAGGAAAATATTGCTTTTTCAATGGTAGAAGAAATTATTGTGCTTGAAAAAATATTGATTCTATTTGCTGAAGATTTAGAAATAGGAACTTTAGTTCATTTCCCAAACTTGTCTCAATATTGTCCAAAAAAACAATGCTCTCATTAACAAAGATATTTAAGACTACAATTTTAAACATGAGAGGAATTTAGAAATGATAAAGCAACTCTAGATATTATTATTAAATCTCTTAATGCTATAATATGAAAGAATTAAAATTTTCACCATTTAATGTTGTTGCGGGTAATTTTGAAGTACACTTGCTGGACTTGAAAAGCAATGATTTATGGAGTTCAAAATTTTTTCATCTTTGGTATTGAAATGGAAGAACTGGAAAAAGAAAAATGTATTCCACTTTCACAGAACCAGCAGTGTGCCATAAAAAATCTACAAAAAGCAGACTGATTTTTACTACTTAGTAGTATTGCAGATTCATATCATGAGTTGAAAAAATTTGCATTTGTTATTCTCAGTATCTTTGGATCTATATATTTGTGTGAACAATCTTTTTCTAACATGAATTTTATTAAATGTAAATTGAGGAACCAAATTACTGATGCCAACTTGACATCAAGCTTTAAATTAAAAACCACTAGTTACCAACCAGACCTACAGAAACTTTCTAAGGAAATGCAAGCTCATTGTTCACACTGATTAAAACAATGCTAGCAATTTTCATGTGATTTAATCTACATTTAATAAAAATGTAATTAATATAGTAACTTGTTACAGTATTTCTTTAAATTTTCCTTATTTGTAAAAATATATTCATGGCTCTCAAATAATTTTTAAAATGTTGTGAGTGTCAGATTTGGCTCCTTCTGTCTCAAAAGTTTTCAGACCTCTTGGATAGAATAAAGAAATTAAGATTAAAAAATATTTTAAAACAAATATTTAGTAACTAATTGATTAACAATAATCAAAAAAATGACATGATAGTATAAAATTTTAAACATTCATTTCATCCAAAAAAAAATATATTTTCATAAAAATTATAATCACTCACTTGGCTTCTATTCATAAATTAACTTTTATTTAATTATGTTATTTTTTTAAAATAACATGTTTCCAAAAAAAAAAAAAATTTAAATTGAGAAAAAATCAAATTTTCTAAAAACTATTTCATAATTTTAAAGAGAAAACTGAATGGATTAAAAAAAAATATTTTTTTTTCACAATTAAAAACTATTAACTTAATGAAAATATTTAAAATTATCAATTCTTACAAAGACAAAAAAAAAATATTTTTTTTTTTACTATACATGAAAATTTAGTATGCACACAAAAAATTACATTATTTTCTAAATTTCTCCTCCCATTACAATCATTTATAACTTATTAAAATATTCACATATTAAAATCATATTATTTAACAAATTTAATGTTTGAGAATTTTCATACTCTCACTTTGGCATTTAAAATATTTAGTTAAATGAAGATCCATTATAAAAAAATATGTATGGGAAAATTAAATATTATTTTCCCCATTATTTAAATAACCCTAAACTAAGCCTGAGAAACATGCAGCCAATTATCTAATTCTTCTTTAATGCAGCTATGTAGTCAATTGGTTACAGTATATACAACTCTTACAATAGTAACACTACTGTATTTTAGTTTTACAATTTTAATAATATAATTTGAGATTTAAGATAATATATTGTTTTGAAATTGTTAATAATATATATTAAGATTCCAACATATAATAGGGTACTAATATTATATTAATTTATTAATATACTCTTGTCTAAATTATTCATTGAATTTTATTTTTTCTATTTTTAATCAATCTTCAACTAATGTGATTTTAAAATCGAATGTTTTGATTTAAAAATAATAATAATAATACATGACTAAAAATATCATTGTACATCAAAATTTAAATAGTAAAATTTAATTACTTTTTAAGAAGAGATTACGTTTGAATATACATTAATGAATTTATGGATATCTGTTTTTAAGGTTCATGGACAATTTACAAGCTGAAGTTTTGGAACTTGAATTTAATGAATTTTCAAAAGGAATGCCCACTATTTCTGAAGTTGATTTTGCTAAAATATTGTTGCGTTACACTCATGTACACTCTGATGATTATTCCGAATATTTAGAACGGCTAATAAAGCGAATTCCAGAAGAAAAGGTATGTGTCTTTATATGTTTTTGAATGTTATCCCCCATAAGAATTAGTACTCAATGCATCAAAATTTTTACATTGCTTCTATAATACAAAGTATTATGCATCTTCTTAAAAATAATAGTCTTATATCAATTCATTGGACTGTTTTTGTCAAGTTTACATTAAATGAAAATACTTATACAATTATACATCTCAAAAGATGTAACTTTAATATTGAGATGCTAGAATAAAGTACACTAAGGATCATAACTAATAGTAAATTATTTTAAGTTGATGATAAAATGTTTAACATTTTGTGTTATGAACTTATTTTTGTCCTTGAGCCGAGAATTTAAAACACATGCTTTTGAATTGAGAGTTCCCTGTGCATGCATTATTACATCTGATTGGCTGTCATATAAGCATTTTTAAGGTGCATCTGTCAAAGGTTTCATCCTTTCACGTTATTAACACATGCTTATATAACTTAATGTTGATTGCTATGATTGTATGGTATGGAAACTGATGGTTGATCATATCCAAGCACTTATTATTTTTATTTTGAATATTATTGTGTATTAAGTCAATTATTCTTTCAGTAGATCACTACAGGGAAAATGTCTAATTAGCTCCTTTTTCTTAGAGGAATAATGAAGGGAAAAGCTTTATTACAAGGTTTCCCAATTGTCAACCAGTGAGGAAATTTTTTTAGAGATTTTACATCTTGTTTTACCTTTTAATTAAGTTTAGTTATATACATATTTGTATTTAAATGATATTATAATTTTCAATATTAACATTGTCCAAAACATATTTAAGGTCAAGTTTCACTAAATATTTATTAGCACATTATAAATAAATATTATATTCATACTAAAGCAAAATTTGATATAAACATATCTGTCATCTATATATATATATATAGATATAATCAGGCAGATATATTTGTAGATGTATATCTTCATCCATTTTCTGTCCCTCTACCTATCTAACTACCTATCCACTTTATCTTTTCATTCTTCCTTCTATCCATTTTCTATCTTTCCACATATCTTTTTATCTATTTGTATATGGAAGCATCTATCTATCTTTTGATTTTGTATTACATATATTTTTATTTAGAAGGTATTGCTTACTGCTTTCGACCGATATCCTGAAAATAAAAAAGATAGTCTAAAAATACATTTGGATATAATTAAATTATACTTTCTGTTATCCCAACTGATAGACCCCCACAGGTCTAAAAATATCCTGGATTCGGAAGTTGACCTTATTAGTCAATATATGGTCATCTTGGAAGACCCCTTTGGCAATAGAATTAAAGTTTGGGATGCATATAAACTATTCTGACCCCCTATTCATCCACAATTAGGAGTATCAAATTACAAAATCATTACTCTTTTTAAGCATTGGGCCATGGAGCCTAAATATCTGGACTTCGCACTCAAGATTAATTTAAATGCTATGAGTACGAGCTGGTTCCTGGCGTATAAGAGAGGAATTAGGAAAATAGATCCCATGTGTCAACTCTGTCAGAGGTAGGAAGAAACTTTTGATCACATAATCTGCTCTTGTCCAGGCCTATTAACTACAAGAAGTATCCTATTTAATAACATTAAAAATTAATTACTATCTCATCAACTCTCTTAAAGATAGTATTGATACAAGATCTATTGCTATCATCCATCGTTCACTCTTTATTACCTAATCAATGTGGACTGTTCGCTGCAAAAAAACTTTTTAATGCATCCAATTTTCACGAAAATAGTTATATCATCAGAAAATTAACTAAAATCAAAATATGTGACCAGGTTCATTGTCACATGGAACCAAATAGACTTCCCCGAAGTAGCTGGAATTATTCCTGCTTCCTAATATATATAACCATTGCGATATAACTTTTGTGGTATTAATACGGTAATACCATGTGTTGCCTGAAGGTTAAAATGCACTCATTTTTCACATCCTGTTCACTAGTGTCTACTATGTCTCATAATTTGGTTTATTTTCTGCTAAAATTGATATTATGCTTACAGGATAAAACTTGATCCTGGTGTATATAAGCGTGGTGGCTGTTAACATGTGTTATAGCTTTAGGGCATTAGTATGCTGAGACTTTAGTATTATGCCTTCTCACACATCATGTACTCTCCGTTATCAATGTTTGTAAAAAAATTTATCTACATTTTGAATTACTTTATATTTTGTACTTTATACTATATAGCAATATTGATTTTCATGATTATTTGTTTAATAAATTTATTATAAAAAAAAAAACATTATCTTTCTCTTTAAAAAAAACTGTCACTATTTTGGTCAAAATATAAAATAAAATGTTTTTAGAAAAATCCACTTAATGTTTTTCAAATAATATTTAGAGCAACAAAATGAGCATACCATAATAGTACTAGCTCACAAATCAAATAAAGTTATTTTAGTAAATCTGAGATATGAGTTATTGCTATGATATACACATTTTGAATTGATAAATGTTATTATCAGTACTACTTATTTAATATTCATTGTTTATTTATGAGATTTTAAAATTTATACTTTTCTAAATATATTTGACTATTAATAATAACATACAGATTAATTTGAAATATAGCATATCAAGTACTAGTATTCCTTCTATTTTTCAGACATTACTTGTGAATGATTAATTTGAGGTGCCACTCTATCTAACTCAATAGTGCATAACCTATTTCAATTTATGACCATCTTTTTTTGAATAGAATTTTTAAACTACTTTTAAAACTTTCTTTTAATCTTATTAATTATGAATTATAATGAAATACATAATTTCGGAAATAATATTTTTAATACATTTATATCTAATTTACTTTTATATAGATACATATAATTTTATATCTACTGTAAAGATAAACAAATTTTTAATGAAAAAAGGAATTTTAACAAATTTTATATAAAAACAAATTTAATTTAGTAATTAATATGAAACTTGGGCTTCCATAGAGCTCATTAATTGCTTCTATATTTCGTAATACATTAGAAAATTGAGAACTATAATTCATTTTCTGGGTCTAGTCATGATTATATATTTTATTTTAATAGCAAATTAATTTTAAAAAGCTAGTTTCACAGAAGTAGGTTGGTGAAAATTGAATTAAAACTTTTATTGATTTTTTTCTTCAGTTTTCAATTGATAGCAAAAAATTTTGGGAAGTCAGTGACTTAAATTGAATCAAGATAAATGTTTACTTAAAAAAAAAATTGTACAACTGTAATATTATCGTAATTTGTAAAATAATAATAAATCTTAATGTTAATTAAACCAAAGTGTATAGAATTTGTGTTGTCAGCTAATAATTATTATTTTATAAAGAGCACATTGTTTAAATTTATGTATATGGTCAGATAGCATATGATATAAAAAAAAAAATAATGACCTTGACTAGAAAAATAAGAAACACTGGCTGCATGAACTAAGAAAAAAAAAAGAAAGGTATTTACTAATATTGGTATTTATAATTAACATCAACATGATAAATATAAAATCTATTGTTTAATTTATCTTACAATATAGATAACTTTTGTCTAAATCGCATGTTGTTATTAAATTAGTAATAATTGAAAGGTTGCCAGTCCCTCACATGCGCCACAGCTGTTTAAAAATCTGATTGGCTGTCTGGGAAACAATTGTGGCGCATGTGAGGGACTGGAAACCTTACAATATAGAATAAATTTTTAGAGAATTGTCCTAATGCTTCACTTGATGCATCTGCAGAAAAAAAAAGGCAATCAAAAGACTTGTGTCAGTTTGAAGTACTTTCCATTCTCTGCTATTGCCAAGAAATTAATCAACATTTCTTAGTATTGAAATTAAAAAATTAAATGTGTACAAAATATCTCTACTACTTTTATAAAGAATATTCATGGATCTATCTACAATAATATATATATATATTGCCTAAGGAGATGATGTGACAAATTTTTAAAGAACGTGATCCTCACAATTTATACTAAAGTATTTTACTATTCAATTTTTAATTAATTTAATATACTGCCACTTATGTCAGTTGAAATAGTAAAAGTATTGATTTGAAGATTATATTCTCATGGAATGCATTTAAAGCTTTCTTTATAAAATGTTACATGCATATAATCTATAATAGAAAACATTGCATAACTGGAGGAAAAAAACCATGATGTTAAACAAAACTTTTAAAGTTAAGGACATTCTTGGATTCTACAGGCTTACATAAGCTTATGTTTTTACTACAAAATGTATACTTTTTAAATAAATTAAATGATATTATTATACTTAATATTTATTTATATCTTGGTATAAGTTGTACATTTATATTTATTTATTTAATTATATTTATGTATTACATGGTAAAGTAATAATACTCAATTTAATGATTAATTTATTATTGTGTACATTATATTTATTTTTATTTTGTATTGGTAAGTTTATTTTTATTATAATAAAAATATATAGTTGTTTATTATTTTTGTTATTTATCTGATTGCACAAAATTTCTTATCAACCCATAAATAATTTTTTGTATATTCATTTCAGCATCCTGTTATTTGAACTGCATATGAGTTTATTCTCTGAACTGAGCTATTGCTTGCAATGTTGATCATGCAATAAAAGGAATTATAAAGTTGAAATCAGTCCTTATTTCATTGTGTGCACTGGTAGTTCTTCTGTAAGGGAAGACGGTGCTATGAAACTCTGGTCATTACCAGGAGTCTCATAAACTATCATTGTACAGTGATTTTTAGGCTGATTGCCACTAAAGTGGTTATGTTCTGGAAATACAATCTGTGTTTGAAGTACTTATAGATGGATTAAATGCAGGCCTTACATTATCATTAATCTCAAAAGAAGTTATTGAGTGAGAAGTTAGTAGTTATTCTTAGTTAATTTCATTAATATATAGAGCCACTGTCTATTACATAAATAGTCACTCTTAATGTGGGATCTTGGTAGTTGTTAATGGCCACTAATCAATCATCATCACTCCTCCATTACATATTGATGCCCAATGTGGGCATAATGAAAATTATCCTCTGAGATAACCGATTCAATAACTAATATGGTCATCATTATATACTTGGTGTTACAGCACATAATAACTTGACTGGGGCAAATATAACACTATTTATCTGAAAGGAATAGAAATGATTAGTAGGAGAATTTAAGTTTAGAACTAGCTTCAGGTCTGGGTTGTTAAATGATAAATAAAATATGAGAATATAATAAACTGATAATACAGTATTAAATATTACTGGAATGGTAACCTTCTGTTGTTGACGAAATAGGCTATAAATATATATAGTTTATTTTTGGTGGGACAAACTGACCCAAAAGTCTAGTTTAGGATTATAGGGATTCAATATAAAGAGGAGTCCATATGTTCATATGAGATGGTGTTTGGCTAGTACACCAATATATGATAGTGATATAAATAATAATATGTCATGAAAAAAATCTAAAAATAAGAAACACATAAAAAAAATGACATGCAATAAGAAATCAGGTCAAATATTGATGAAAGCTTGACTAAGAATCCAATTTAAAAAGACATAGAAATAGAATGACTAGTTATGCAGAAAAGTGAAGGGCATAAATAATGAAGTTATTTAAAGAAATACTAAAACAAAATCAAGAAGAAGAGAAAGTCAAAAGAAATTGTCTCATAAAATAAATGAAATGAAAGAAGAATTGTTAATAAAAATGGATAAGAGTATGATATTAATTAGAAGTGCAATCTCTAGAAACTAAAATAAATGATCAAGAAGAGAAAATAGAGAATGTTAGAATGCAAATTGATGAAGAGAAAGTTATTACAAATATCAAACACATTATTATGGAAAAAGTAGAAACATTACAGGTGGAAGAAGGAAAAAATGAATCCACTGGATTTACCCTTGTTAAATTGCATTTTGATAAACATATATCATTTAAATTCAAGTGATCATTATATATGGTAAGAGAGAAAGAAATTTATAGAGTGGTTGATCAAATCAAAATTTATAAGAAATTAATAGGAATGGGGTAAAGGAGAAAAGGGAAATAGTGATCCTTATTCCAAATGTTTCAGATTAGTAAGTGTCTTAGTTCCACTTATCTAGAACAATTCTTTTTTAAAAAGTTTAAATGGAAAAGAAAGAAATGGAAGAAACTATAAAATAATAAAACCTCTCAATTTTCATGATATAGATTCTATTGTAGAGCAATTCAAAAGTATGTTTGATATCACTTAAATAAATGGACAAAGATGACAGTCTTGTCACTCGTATATAACCAATTGTAATCATACAACACATAAAAATGTCAATATCAGGAAAGGTATATGTGGTAATTATAATGCCAAAATTTTATGACACTTTTTAAAAGAAAATGATGAAACACAATAAATAGAAAAGGACTTTGTCATAGATATGTATCTTGAAATTAGACATGATGATTTATGTTGAAACTTCAAGATGGTTTTAAAAAAAAAGAATTTTTTTTTCATTGATGGTACAATTATAGTTGATAATATATGGTAACATATGATTGATCATTGAGTTGAATATTTGATATTCTACATGATTATAATCGATCTATAGATCAGTAATTATATCAGAGGGCTAACTAGGCTGCCCTCCAGATAAGAAATTTCTTTTAGACTATTGAGCTGAATCTAATCTTTGTCATCAGATTTGAAATTGCAGTTCATTGAGTGTCTCAGCTAATGATTAAATCTCAGGTAAGGGCAATAAAACAAGGAGGTTTCCTTGTAAGTATTTTTTTTTTCTTGTTTCTATTTTCTTATTTTTATGATCTGTGATGTTCTCCTACTATCATTGTTTAGCCTAAAGATAGTCAAGATTTAAGAAGTGTAAGTTATATTTCAATTATTCATCATTTTTACTCAAATTGTCACCAATAATATTGTTTAATAAGTTAAGTTAAAAGTGTTGATGAAATTTTAAAAAAATTAAAATGAACAATTCTATCATATAGTTACCTTTCCCCCTTATACAGGGGAAAATGTAATGAGATGATGGTAATCATCCTCATTATCATTGGGGATATATTGTATGCTAGTTTATAATTATAAAGAAATTCTTTAGAATTAAGATTAAAGTCATAAACTATATTCATAGATTAGCAATCACTTCCCTTGTTATCTTCATTATAATATTAAAGCACAATTTTGTTATCTTAATTATGTACAAAGCACAGACAAAATCAAAAGGGCTTAGAATGCTTATGCCTTTATTTAAAATCCTAATAATTTTTAAAATGTTTTTTTTAAATTAAAATTGTTTTGACATTTGTCATAAGCTAAAGCTTTATCTTCTACTTAATTATATTAGTACTGCTTGTATATCTTTAAATATGTGTTACATACTTCTTAAAATCTGATTTTTTACCCCTCCAGACTATAATAACAGAAAACATAGTGTTCATTGTTAAGTGATAATTCATAGAGGTAGCTCTCCATTAGGAGGTGACATCCATTTTATTTTGTTTATAATTATATCAAAAGAAGAAAAATGTTATAGCTGTTTTTATGGAATTTTTTTTGATTGGGCGTCTGACAGGAATCCAGAATGTCCAAAGTGTATTACCAAATCAATATTTCCAAAACCCATCAGCTTTTCACTTGATTTAGAAAGGAATACCTGATGTGACTATTCTGTTATAGCAAACCAGATACTGGGCAATAGTTTTACTTTATTGTTATTGCTAGAAAATTATCAGTCAAGTTATGTTTTGACAATTTTATTTATCAGTGCAATTTTTTTATTATTGTCAAATCCTACATTTAATGTAGATGTATGCAATATCACATAGTTGCATACATGATCAACATATTTTTTTTGTCTCTATGCTTGACTAGTAAATTAGTTTATGGTAATGGAAAACATAGAATTCATTGTTAAGTATTACTTTATAGAGGCAGCCTTCCATTAGGAGGTAGTGTCTATTTTGTTTTGTAAGTGCTTATAATTACATTGGAAAAAGAAAATTTAATAATAATAATAATAAAAGCTTTCTAGAGAAAGCTTTTATTATTTTTTTTTTGATTGGTATTTGGTAGTAATCCAGAACTCATCAACTTTTCATTTGTTGCAGAAAGTGATAGCTGATTAGACTAGTTTGCTTATTGAAACAGAGTAGTCATATAACAAATGAGAAGCTGATGAGTTTTGGAAGTGTAGTCTAGTGAACTTTGGCCTCTTTTTCTTTTGATATAACTATAAGTAAACTTTAAATTAAACATAGCTCAATGTATATGTAAAACAAAGGGAGTAAATCACCCTCCTCCAGGTTATGACTTAAAAGTGCTCTAAATGTTGAACAAAGAATCAAGAATAGAATGAATTCACCTATTCTTGATAGCTCTGGTGTTTATAAGCCTACCTTTGTCAACATTGTTGGATAATTCAGAGTGAAATTAATTTGAAATGCTGTCTCCAGCTTTGTATAATTAATTATGAGTTTAATAACTCTTAAGTGTCATATTCATCTGGTTGATAAATTAATTTCATTCTAAATTACCAACAATGTTGATAAAGGTATGCTTATAAACACCAAAGCTAATAAGAATAGGTGGATTCTTTCTTTTCTTGAGACTTTGTTTAACAGTATTTTTTTTATATAATTATAAGTATAAATAAAACAAAAATGGTTTGCCACCCCTCAACAATATCCTTATCTTCCACTATATTCTGGTTTATTAATCAAACATCAAGCATGGAAACAAAAAAATATGTG
Source organism: Epiperipatus broadwayi (assembly GCA_028023455.1). Lineage (NCBI taxonomy): Eukaryota > Metazoa > Onychophora > Udeonychophora > Euonychophora > Peripatidae > Epiperipatus > Epiperipatus broadwayi. Next base: position 1,917,253 of record JAQFVV010006242.1, on the reverse strand, counting down.
GTGATGATCATGTATGTAACCACGTGTTACTACACACATCTACTCTAAATGTAAAACCTGACAATAAAAATAATGTTTGCTGATCTTATTCTAATTTTGGTTCTGTTAACAGTAGAAACCTTAGTTTCTATATTTATATAAAATTGGAACTGCCAACATGTAACTTTCATAAAATATACTCGTGTTACATAAAATTGGCACTGATGGCATGAGATACTTGCAATTACTCCTTTACAATATAGATATATTTTAGTAATCTAACCTTCAGCAACAAAAAAAAAAAGATTCTAAAACATTATTTCATAATCATTCCTGGGGGGGGGGGGTCAGTTTTCTATTACCTTGACTATTAAATTTTAAATTCTTTTTATATATAATTTGTCTTAAATCGTAATAGTAATTGCAAAATTTTAAAAGTTCTACAAATTCATTTCTGTATGCTAAGTTAATATCCTTAGTTTTAAACTTATTTATTAAAGAAAATTGCTTTATTATTATTATTTCTGATAATTGCTATTGTTTTTATTTATTTAAGGAGAAAAATGATTACCTTATTTTTTTTTTTACTACTTTTATTTTCAGATAGAGTGCATAATTTATTTTGTGATGTTGTTTGATTAGGTAGACTAATTAAATTATGCATGGTTAGTTAATTAGTTATTTTAAAATGTCAATCAAGATTATCAAGTAATTTGACTTGGTCGTCGTTTTCTGAAAAAATAAGGAAGGGAGGTTACAGAACTTTGATAAATACATGGAATATTTTTAGATTGTGAAATGCATCATGAAGTATTTGTCTTCAGGCTATTATATGATAGATGTGACCTAATATAGATAAAGCATTGAAATATATAGAGAGAGAAATGGTTTGTTTACTTATTTAAAAATCTATTTTTTAAAATAAAAAAAAGTGGGAATGCTTAAATCACTGACTCAAAAGAAAGCATATAAATAATGCAAAATTTATTTTTTATTTATAAAATATTACTAATAATATTAACAGCTATTTTATACATATTAAATGGGGAGGGGGTATCTTAAGTGTTTCCACAAAATACAGACAACAATAACTTCAAAGAATTTTTGCTCTCCTCCCTCTATAACTTGTTATATTTCTAATGTTTATTTTGATAACTTGTCAAATGTATTCTTCCTATCTGTCAGTTTGATTTACGTCTTTAGATACAAGTAGACAATTATCCATTTTAACATCTATTATCCATTTTATTATTTTTTTTTTTGTCTTTTCTAATTTCAGGTTTGGTAGTTTTTTTTAAAAAAAAATAAAAATGAGTAAAATAAATAATAATTTAAAATTAAATTGCGAAAATATATTAAAGGCTTGTTAATATTTTTACACTGCTTTTTTTTTTAGAGTTTGTACGTAAGTCTGTTGCTTCTTTACATTGTTCTTTCTTTTTGTCTCATGATGTATGTTTAAGAAGTAGCTTTATTATTTTACTTTAAATTACTAATTTTATAGTTTACAATGTATCCAATTTTGAGGAGTAAAGTAAATTGTATTAATAATTTAAGAGTTCATTAGACTTTATGATGCAGCTAATGCCCTGGTATTGTGGATTACTATCTTAATTGTTCATTCTTTTGACTAGCGTTCAAATCCAGGCTAAATGAAACTTGGGAATTTTTTTCAGATCACAAGCAGATTTAGAGAGTTTTTTTTTAACTTTCAGCCAGAACCATGGTCCATCTAGCTAATCATAGATGCGTATATAGCTTTTAATAGATAATCTGATAAAGGTGATACTTTAAGTATAAAAAGAAAAAAATGCTATTGCAGTGTGCTGCAATCCTTATCTCCAGTGCTTAAGCAATATTTAATGATTCACCGCCATTTTCTTATTTTTTAATAAAATTAGTACTTTTTTTTTCAAATTGAAATGCTAAAATAAGTTATTAAAAGGTTTATAAGTAATAACAAATTAAGACTGTTGATAAAGTGTTAGTTAGATTTTGTTGCTTATATACAGGAAGTTATTTTCAGGCACTGAAGTTATCATATATATTTACTTTGACAAACGATTGTAAGTTCATTCTTGATCATTGTTAGACCACAAACATATGTAAAATGAGTTTATGTATTGATAATTGTTATCATTTAGTTATGCTGTGCATAGTTAGTGGAATGGTAAAAATAATAAGAGAGAGAGATTCCTGAATCAATTTTGATCAAAGTGAAGGTTTGATTAATTGAATATTCTACTCAGTTTATCATTCTTGTGCTCAAATGTTATTTGACTTCCTGAGCAATTAATTGTCTTAAAATTATTACCAATACTATATTTTTGTGATTATGTCTGAAAAAAAAAGAAAAAAAGTTAACTAAAAGGGAATACTTCTCTGAAACTTTAAAGGAATCAAGCACAATAAATTTCTAATATCTATTCTGTGCATTCTTCTTGTTGCAATTATTGCTAGCTATAAATAAACATGGATGGTTCATAAACATCCATCAGTCAGTATCATGAGCATACTGATTGTCTTCTCTGAGTTTAAGCCCAGGAAATACCTTTATTCTTGGATGAAAACAATTCAAAACAAAGCAAAACTCTCCATATAGTAGTGCCATCTTGTGCTAACAAGAGCAATCAATGGATGCCAGAAGACTTGTTTAATAACAATTATGTGCTAGTATGATATAGTGATCATGTGATGATTAGTGGTTTATTCTTGGATGACTAATAATTTTTAAATGAGAGTTTACTGACTGCTATTGAGTTTAAGACTAAAATATATCTTTATTGTTGAAACTAATAGTTTTTAATCTAAAAAATTCTTTGTGTTTTTAGAAGATAGCATGAAAGTATACACATGTTGTGAAGACTCATTTTATTTTATACTGACAATTATGACAAATACGAATAAATTATGGTCCGTAAATATTGAAGACGGTAAAGTCATTAGCTTAGACAGGAGTCATCAATTGAAGGCAGATGCTGCTAAAATTTCCTGACTTATGAATCTAGGCTGTCATTCAATTATAACCTTATTTTTGTAGCTTCAAATGTAAATCATTTTCAGCAAAAGGAAATTACTTGACTTATAAGAATTTTTTAAATATTATATGAGCATTGTTAGATTTTTTAAAGGTAGAGGTAAAAGTGAGGAGACAATTGATTTGGGGAGCATTGGGTTATATTTTATAAACAGAAACATGTATTTCAAAATTCAAATGTGCTTAACAGATTGAATAAAAGAAAGAATCATTAATTAGTAAGATATCAGATATTAGTAAGTGTGGAGTTAAAAGAGCCAAATGCTACCATGAAAGGCAGTAGCAGCTGTTATTATTCATTATCTTCAGAAATATTGCATTGAAGTTTCAGCTGGAGCTTGCAAATTGTTTTAAACTATTAACAGATTTCCAGGATGAGTCAAACTTGAATGACAATCAATAAGAAGATGCTTAATATTTTATTAAGAACTGAAAACATATATAGAGAGAACAATTTCATCAGTAAATTTTCAACCAAGAGAAGACAGTTAATTCAAAAAGAAAAGAAAAAATCAAAATATTTTTAAATGTTCCATTTAGAAAAAACGGATATCTAGCATTGTATAAAATGATACGAAAAAGAGTTCATGATGACACGAGGAAATATAATTATATTATAGAAAGAAAAATTATATCTGAAAACAAAAGTTTCAAATATATAAACATCTTGGTATAGGAATGACTTTATGCATAAGAAGAAAAAATGATACTAAAAAAAAAATAGCACCAAGAATTGCATGGAAGAGTTTTGTAAAGAATTAGTTAATAATAAAGAATAAAAACAAAATAGTAGCCACAATTATGTCAAGTATTTTAAAGATAAAGTTAAAGTGTGGATGCAATCAAATCTCACATGATCAGCATTTCTTATGCTAGCACATAACTGTTATTAAAACAGGCAAAACTCTGCATGCAGTAGTACAATCAAATCTATGAAGAATCTAGAAATTCTAGAATTATGGATTCCTTAAAAAAAGCAGATGAAGAAAAAAGAATGTTAGCAAAACTCTGTAGCAAATGTCTACATTATAAAAATAATCATATGATTAGAGGATTGTAGGGGTGATATTGACATTTAAGAAAAGTGATAAAGCATGATCTATCTTCTTTTTTTTTTCAATCCTATATAAGTTCTCTATTAAAATTATTACAATTTATTTATAGAGAACTTTAGATTCAAACCAATCAGATAAACAAGTTGTATCTAAAAGTGGTTATAGCAAAATAGATGAAAAGGACCAATGAGTATGATTTTTCATCGGATTTCTGCTTCATAGATCCATTAAATTGTCAAATTATAAAAAATATCAAAGTACAAGGGCACTAATTAGGCTACAAAGATTAACATTGACTAATATGTCAGAGTAACTTCATCTCTTCAAAATGTTTTACAGTAGTTTTATAGAAAATATGTTGTGGATTAAAATGTAATGGTAAGGAGTTAAAAATAAACTGAGATTACTTAATCACCTAGATTTTGCAAATGTCATTGTTGTTTTCATTAAGTAATGCTTCAGAACTTCAGAATATGTGCAAGTAAAAAAGAAAGTAGGACTAAAGACAAGTGTTAAAAAGTCTAAAGAATTGTTCAATGGCTTTTCAAAATGAATACAAATATTAATAGTAGTGAATAGGAAGATAGTTATAGTTGCTTTAATCAGATTATTAATACAGATGAAATATAATAAAAGAAATTAACTATAGAATTAAACTAAGAACTGCTTTTGATAGAAATAAATATATATTAAATGGAATTATGCTATGTAATTAAAAAAGAAAATTGTTAATAAACATATTTTACTTTTTCTTATTTCTGCACAACACATAGATTGACTATCACATATACTTTTCTTTCAGCAGAAAAATCATAAAAGAACTTGGTTGCATTCACACTTAAAACAAAAGCTTTATTAAGATTATATTAAAAGTTAGGAGTCTGAATACAAAAGTAAATATTTTAATTGTTGGATGTATCAAATTAATATGGTCTAAGGATTAAAAAAATAGGTTTTATTCTAATTGTATCCATAAGAAAGTTGTTAATTTCTTTAAGTATCTACTATACATGCTAAATTTTAACAGATGTTAAAACTTAAAAATTGCTAATTTAGACTTTCAGGATTGTCATGTTATTTAAGCATGGAATTCTTTTAAGGAGGTGTTATGGATGAAGTAAATTTATTCATGGCTTTATTAAAAAGAAGAGTTGTGACAATTTTTCTGACAATGATTTTATTGTGATTTGATTAAAATATATATATATAGCATTTTCTACTTGGAAGAATAATACATCAAATGTGGAGCTTCACAAAAAAGAAAAATTTAAAGCAAAAGTTAAATAGCTAACAGAAAGTTTTAAAAATAGTTCATGAATTAAAACTGCAAAAGTGATAGTCATATTAATATTTTTCTGATGCATTGAAAGCAGCATATAGTTCTAAGAAATGGTATCACATTTCTCTTAAATTTAGCAATGTATCTTTTATAATGCGAATGATATTTTAAACAGATGCAAAGAATATTTTGATCATTTTTTAAAATAATGTTACAAGAATTGGGATAATGATTTCAATGATATACCCATTTTATCTATTCATTTAGATTTGAACAAAGATATCCAGCTTGGTATAAAAACAACTCCTTATAATATTAAAAACAAAAAGACTGCAGGTTCTGATGAGATACCTAGTGAAATTAAAAATATATTGACACTATGTTAGCTTCAAAAATATTGGACTTTTTCAGAAATATATGGACTCATGCAGTTATGCTGCTTGATCTTAAGGATGCTTCTGTTATTTTAATTTTTAAAAGTAAAAGAAATAGATAAAATTGTAATAACTACCAAGGAACATTATTATTAACCACTATAGTAAAAGTACTTTGAGGAATTTTGTTGAACAGGTTGTTCCAGTAGTAGATGAATGGTTGCTAGAAACTCAGCATGATTTTAGCAAATCAAGAAACACTATGGATATGCTTTTGTTAGCAAATAAATGATTTATATATTAAGTTTATTGATTTGGTAAAAGCATTTGAATAAATTAGTTAAACAGATCTTTGATATTGTTTGAAATTAGTTGATTGTCACCCAAAATATATTAATATTATGCAACTTCTATATGATAAAGTGAGAGTGGTTTTACTAAGATGGAAAATCTGAGTTATTTGAAATGAAAACTAGTATGAAATAAGGATATGTACTTGCTCTAATATTATTTTTTATTTTTAAGACAATAGTCTTTGGAATTGTTTATAGGTGGCTTAATGAAAAAGTATTGAAAATATGTTGATGGAGGAATTTTTGAATCAAGTAAATTTCTGGTTTTACAATATGCTGATAATTGTGCTACTTTGGCCAGTTGAATAGATAGATGATCTGAAGAATGTCCGTAATGTTTTGAATACAACCCATAAAGTCATTAGTTTAATAATTAATGTTTAAAAAACTCAAATTTTTATAAGCCAATGGTGGAAAACAGTCTTAGTAACTTTTAGATTGGATGACTATCACCTTGACAATTTAAATCAATTAAAATATTTTGATAGGATATTTCATCACAATGGAATAACTGTTATAACTAAATTATCTGTATATAGAGCTGTTATTTTACCTAATTTATTCTATAAAAGTATGGATTTTCTATCAACACAACATAAAGATACTAGAAAAGTTTCATTTAAGGATACTATGTAAAAATTTCAGCTCTCTGGATTTTATACCATAGAATTTATTATAAAATCACCCCTTTGTTGAATTGGATTCATGAAACAAATGAACAATATAAGACTTGATAAAAGGGTATTTAATGATGAACTTGAGTATGGTTTTCATTAGAGAGATAGATCACATCTCAAAGTCATTCTAAAGAAATTAATGTTGATTGTTTCCATTGTGAAGATATGGCAGATAATAGAATAAATTGGAGAAATACTGTTAGACTTGATATTGTAGTATTTCAGAAAGAAAAGTTTTCTGCAGAAGTTGAAAGATAGCAATACAAAAAATCAAACAAACAGAAAAATGAACTAGCGTGTTGTATATGTGGATATATTTGAAGTTCACGTATTGGATTGTATAGTCATTACAAAACTCATCTTTATAGTATTTCTCTCTCTCACTCCCTTCTCCTGGTAGAATTGAAATTACCCTACTCATTTGCAAATGATATTGGTGATGATTTATGTAACTGAAGCTTGAATATTTTAAAAATGTGATAAAGGGAACTTCTGACCATACAGCAAATGGCATAGAAATGTTTATTGATATTAACAAGAGGGAATCACTGACATTATTAAAAAAAATTATGGGGGGGGGGAGTAAGTTTCTTTATCTTCTATCCCAATAGAATATCACATATTCTAAAAAAACATATCACTATCACATGCTTCTGAGAGATGGCCACATCAATATGAATAATATCTTTTGTATTACCGTGCTTGTAAGATTGCAGTTTATTAAGTCATTAATTTGTATTGTTAAATAATCTTCCTGGTATGGATTAAAATATCTCACGGCAGAATCTTTTAATGGAAAAATGTATATATTTATATAAATTTTTATGCACAATATATCGCATATATGCACACACTTTCACAGACATAATACTGACATTAAAATTCATGTGGAGTTTTCTATTCTTTGACCTAATGCTTTTTAGATATTTCTTTTAAAGATTGTCACATAGTATCCTCTAGCAATTATCTAGTTGTTGCTTCTTTTTTTTAAATAAAATTAAATGGCAAATAAAGTAATCCATCAAAGTATAAGTGCTGATTGACAAGTTGACTTATTACTTCAAAACCAGGAGAATAATAAAAATAATGTTTACAAGATCATTTTTTTGTTTAAATCCTGTTTTCTAGTTATGCTCTAAAAGATTTTTTTATATATTAAAAAATTCTATTATTTGTTATCTTTTTTAAATCTTTTAAAACATACTGTCATTCTCACACTATACAAAAATTAAGTTATGTAGCATAGTTTTTTGATAATTTAAAGTTGTAGATGATGATGAGATCATTTAACAAACAGCTGATTAATCCAGGTTATTTTATTTAAGTATTTTATTAGTTGTCATATTTTACAATTATTTTTTCATCCAAATTTTCTATACTTTAACCTAAATCTTTCTCCTTTTTTTTTTTTTTTTTGTAATTAGTTTTTCTTTCTATTCTAAATATACTCATATAGGGTTTGACAATTTCATGTTTAGTTTCACTATTACGTTTTCAATACATATTTTGACCTGTACCAGAATTTGATTTTTTTAATATATTTTCTCTACCAGTTTATTAATTATCTAATCCTCAAGACATTTTTGTTCTGATAACTTTTTCATAACCAACTGACAATATTTCCAAACTTCCTAAATAGTTTTTGATTAATCTTATCATTTAGCAATTTATTTCCATTTATTATTTTAAATTTTTAAAAAAAAAAAAAGTATCCCTTTCAATTTCCAATTTATTTTTTACTCAGTTCTTTTTACTTTTTAAAAAGATAATCTAACCCTATTAAGTGATTTTTCAAATCTGTATCAGCTTCAAAATATGCATTTTCATTTTTAATATAGTTATAACAGAGGCAAAACTTTCCATACAGTAGTGTCACCCAGTGCAAGCCAGAGTAATCAAAGAATGCAAGAAAGTTTGTGCATGAATTCTCTATCTAGTAGTGCTTACTCATTTAATATACCCAGACTAGTTTATAGCTTGTGGCTTTCATCAGTGAAGTACTCATATCCAAGGCTCCTCATTGATAAAAGCCACAAGCTAGAAACTAATCTGGGGATATTCCATGAATAGGCACTAGGTAGGAATTTTATGCACAAACCTTCTTGCATCCATTGATTACTCTGGCTTGCACTGGGTGGCACTATTGTATGGAGAGTTTTGCCTCTGTTATAACTGCTTATGTAAGCATAGGGATTGGGAATTATACGTTGTTTAGAATTTTAATATAGTTCCTAGACTTACTTCAAATCCATAGGTAATCTGACTAAAATCTATTATTATCTAAAGCTTTCTCCATATTCATCATTACTAAGTTATTTGTTTTCAAAATCTCATCACATTTTCACTTTACATCTTCTGCAATTACATTATTTCATCTCTTTCTGCTATAACATTTTAACCATTTTTGCCACTCAAAGACTATTTTATATTTTTTTTCATTCTTTATCACTTTTTTCATTTATGTTTATTAATTCATCTTCACTTGAATATCAGATCTCTTTGAACTGTTTTCAAAGTTAACATTAACAGTCTGTCATTTATCAAAATCTCACTTATAAATTTTTTCTTTTTGGACTTAATACGTTATTTTTTATATAACTATTAGTTTGATTTTAACCTACTAATAGTTGAATATTTTATACTAATGTGTATATTATTGATAAAATGTATTTGGAAAAGTATATATTTAATAATTTAGTTAGATATAGAAATAATTAGACACATAAGAACAAGAAATGTTTTCAATTTAGGGAAAACAAAATTAAAGCTATCTCAAAAGAAGTGTTATCAATTCAGATATTTCTGTTTTTCTGTGAGAATAGTTTTTTAAAATGTCAGGGCTGTATATAAAACAGAAGACAGTGAATTTATTATCAGAGATGGAAAAGAAAATATTAAATATTTTAGGATTCTGTATTTGCATTTTTCTAAAAATATTTCAATTAAATGACAGAAACATTTGGACATATAACTACAACTTAATTATGAATAGCAACCAATGATTGATCGAGAATATATCTTGCTATCTTATATAATAGTGTTAATGCATTAATGCAAATAGATTATTTTTTTCTCCATCTTTTTCATCTTTAATCAATTACATTAGTGTAGTGTAGGGCCTGCTCATCATGAATCTTGTTGTTATTGGCCATCTCCCTATATTAATTGTGACAAAGGAATTATATCATTATGCAATCATATTTCTATTCTTTAACTACTCATACAGAATTTCTGACTTCATTTCCTGCTTTAATTTTTTTATTTTTTATCTCTATCTCTTCATGTTAAGAGATCAATAATAGAGGTGAAGTTATTAGTCTAAGCAGTCTTTAGTTATGATTTTTGCTTGAGATATTATAATCATTAATGAATTAGTTTGTGATAAGAATTTCAGCTAGAAAAGATTTATTTTAAGGGATCCTTCTGCCTATAATAAATGTGGAAAGAACATGATTGAAACATGGCCTATCTCAACCAGCCTAGATTATCATCCCTAGCAGATTCATTAAAATGATAAAAATAATAATATTATCAGTAGTAGTGGTAAAACAGGAAGCAATGATAGTACTAAAGGTAAGTATTATAATTCTAATTCTTTCCTAAATACATGGAATATGCAAACTTTATTTGATACAAATTCTTCAAATTTTTTTTAAAAAATAAAATTTATTAGGTAAAAAGATACATGAATAAAAGCATCTATATAAACTTGAGTTTTGACTTAAAAACTGATGCTAGACATATTATCTCTTTATACAAGTGAAGCTGAGGGGTATTTCATTTTCTGAGGACAGGTTGACACTGGCCCAGGATTCAGGATGTAATCTATTGGGTGCCAGAAGTCGATCTCTGTCATGAAAATTTGTTAAAATTTTGATATAGGTGTCTGTAACATTATTATCTGAGCACCCAAAGATGTGCTTGCAGCTGGTAAGCCAGAGTGCAAATGTAAGGAATATGGAGGTTCTGATGGTGGAAAAAACTCCTGCCTTGATAACATTTTGAATACAGAGGGAGTATCTGTGGTCAAAGGACACCTGAAAATCAACTATGACAAATTCTTCAATTTACGGTTGGAGAACAGCACATGTGACTAAGGAACTGCCAAGATTTAAGATTCATATAATTTCTTATAGTGAAGCTGATCTTCCAAAGGAAGGAAATTTAATAGGCCAAAGTTGTTGGCTACAAGTTTTTTGACTTAGTGTTGAATTGCTATGAAATCTTATTTAATATCTTCTGTTCTTGGAATTCATATTGTAATAATGAAAGGTTAACAGAGTTTAAACTTGCTTACATAATGTATCATTATTCATTTTATTAGTATTATTATAGCAATATCATTAAAACATCAAATTTTCCTTCTTGTAACTTTAATGCAAGTTTTGTTGCAAATAATAGCTTTGGCTAAAAATTGTAGAAATAATATTGATGGTGTATTTTCAAATGTTTGTTATTGAGTTTTCACATAACATGTGAAGTGAGAAGGATAGACACTTTATTAGGTAGAAAATTGTTATAAAGGAATGATGGATGTAACTATGTTCAAAACAAGGCATTTATTAGATTATATAAATAGTTAGAAATCAGAATACAAGAGAAGTCCGTAAGGCATGAGCACTTGCAAATGGAGATTGTTGAACAGTTCATTGATTACTACCTTTCTATATTAAAGTGATAGTTACCTTAAAAAGTAAATCTTATTCCATTCATACTCACAAAAAAATTGATAATGTCTGCTGTATGTTCTAATTTTTTACAAACTATTAAGCATTAAAATTGCTAATTTGGATTTTCAAGCTCGTCATATTATTGAAGGTAGGCATAAATAAATCTATTCTTGGGTTCAGTAAAAAAAAAAAAAAAGAATCATCATTTTTTCTGACAATGATTTTAAAAGAAACATGACAGTTTCTGCTTGACATAATAATAAGTTAAATATCCAGCTTTATTATAAATATAAAAATTTAAAGATAAAAATCCAATGATTGATAAAAAAAATAAAAATAAAAGCTTAAAAAATGTTGATGGATCAAAACTGCTGATGACAGTTACTTTAGATCTTTGTGTGTGTGTGTGTGTGTGTGCACTTAAAGTAATATATGGGTATGACAAACAATCCTGCAATGATATTCTGTTATGTAATGTAAACAATATTTTGAACAGGCAGAAGGAGTATTTTGACTATCTTTTGAATAATGATACAAAAATTGAAATGACAACTTTTTCTATTTTATCTAATTATTTAGATTTGAACTAAGATGTTTAGCTCAATAAAATCAAAACATCTCTTTGCAATTTTAAATAAAAATGAAAAGGCTGCAGATTCTGATAAAATAGGTGCAGTTTTAAAGTATGGTGGAGATATATTAGCGTCAAAAAATTTGGAATTATTACGGAATATATGAATTCATGAAGTTAGTTTGCCTAATCTTAAGGCTATTTCTATTGTTCCAGTTTTAAACATAAAGAGAATAGAAAATATTGCAATAATTATCATAGTATACTGTCAATAAGATTGTTGAATAGAATGCTTCCAATTGTAAATGAATGATTACCAGAGATTCAATAAGGTTTTAAAATCAGTTTTTGTTGTAAGACAAATGCAGGAAAAGTGTCAGTAAGAAAATAATGATTTATATATTGCTTTTATTGATTTGACCCAATTTATTGATCATATCTATGGCTTTGATTGAAATTAATTATTTGTTCATTAAAGTTTATCTGCCTTATACAGCTCCCAGATGAATGAATGAAAGAAAGTACTTTTACTATAGCTAATAAATCTCAAGTATATGAAATTGAAAACCAGTGTTAAACAAGGATGTGTACTTGCTCCAATATTATTTTCAATTTTTATGACTGTGGTTTTTGGAACTGGTTATAGGAAAGTTAATGAAGTATCTATCAAGATGCAATAAATATTTGATGGTAGAATTTTTCATTTGAATCAATTTAAAAATGAAAAGAACATCAATTTATTGGATTCTAGGTTTATAGTTGCTAATGATTGTGCTTTTATTGCCAATATGATGATCTACAGAATGTACTTAATGTTTTGAATGCATCAATGAAAGTATGTATACTTATAATTAATGTCCAAGAAACTCAAGTTATGAGAATATACACCAATTTAAATATCTTGCTAATTTTATAAATAAAAAGATGGACCTAGATGTTGAAGTGCAGCATAGATTCCAATGTGCTATTATGTTTTTAATAAGTTAAGTAATGCAATTAAATTAGCTGCATGTAGAGGTATTATGTTACATGGTATATTTTATGGAAATAAGACTTGTCCATCCTATTGATTTAACATAAAAGCATTAAAAATTTCATTTAAATATATATGCTCAGTAAAATTTTAAAAAAGTATATTAGGATAAAACCACTCAAAATATTCTTCAATTTTCTGGATGTGATACTATGAAATCCATTGTTCTAAAACCATATATTCATTTAATTAGACACATAAAATGAATGAAAAATAGAAGACTTATTAAAATGACATTTTATGATGAACTTGAGCATGGGTTTCATGGGAGAGATAAACTCCATTTATATTATAAAGATTATCTCAAAGCCATTCTAAAGAAGTTTAATGCTGATTGTTTTTCATTGTGAATGTATGGAAGATAATAGAATACACTGAAGAGCTACAATTAGACCTTCTGTTGAAGTAGTTCAGAAAGAAAAGTTTTCTACAGAACAAGTTAAAAGACATCCTCTCAAAATATTAAATAAATAAAAAAATGGCCTAGCATATCCTACATATAGAAGTATTTTATTTGTGTTTTATTGATTGGTTTGTTATAGCATTGCAAAACTCATTTTTACAGTGTGTTTTTTTTTTTTTTTTTGGTGTTGGAATGGCCATACTTATTTACCAGGATTTGCTAATAATAGTGATATTGCAAGTAAAATAATGCTATCTTTATAAAATCTTCAAATAAACCTTGAAAATATGAGGTTGTTTTTTTTATTTTAATAATTAAAAGTATGATAAATTATAGCAGGGAAAGAAGTTTGTAATTATAAAAGAATTATTTAGAAAAAAAATAACAATAACCATTGTTTTTTTTTTTTCAAAATCAAGACAGAAATTGTGATTATAGAAAAAAAATAACTAATTTCATAGAACAAACTACACTGTTTTCAAGTCTGCTATAAAATTCTGATGTAGATCACTGCTTGGTTGTTTTCTCTTAGCGTGTTGAAACCACTTGAGGGCATAATTTCTATGTAAACAAACAGAATTATAATGTTACCAGGCCATTGTTCTTTTTTTTTTTTCAACTTTATAGTGGTTTTTTGATTTACAATAAAATCATAAATAATGAAATTTATCTAAAAGAAATAAAAAATAAATTGGATAGATCTTTTTTTTTTGTTAATTTTTATTTTTCTAAATACAGCCTTAGTAAATTATTACTTAAAATGAAATTTGTAATTTTAACAAGAATCAAAACAAATAAAAACAATATCGTGGTGACGCAAATCAAATTTTAACATGAAGAAAAATAAATAATTTCTCCAAAACAAAAACATCATGGCCACACAAATAAAATTGTTAATTTTAACAAGAATAAAAAGAAATAATTTCCCCAAAACAACATCGTGGCCACGCAAATATAATTTCTAATTTTAATAAGAATAAAAAGAAAGAATTTATTCAAAACAACATTGTGGCCAAAAATAAAGCTGATATTTTTGATTGGTCTCGCGATTTATCTCATGCAAATGTGAATTTTAGCATGATTTCATAAAAATCACACACCTCGCTCCTTTGACAATTGATTAAAGTGTCACCCTTGTCTAGAGAAGTGAGGCAAAGTTTCCACAATTCTTATTACCTTATACTACATCATTGGATTTGGAAAATAATGACTTGGGCATGCGAATTTGAAGACTTTTGACAGTCTCAATTACAGACACCCTCACAAAATATTATAGCAAAATTTAAAATGGGATTGTTCGTAGAAACTGCGTAGCACAAAGTTTGCCATAAGCGGCAGCGACCGCTGTGGCAGAATAAACATACTACTTCTGTGCTGTAAATACCTGTATCCGAAATGTTAATTATGGGATTGTTCGTATAAACTGCTGCAGAATAATACATACTATTTCTGTGATGTAGCATAGAAATAGATACCATAGCTAAATTTAAAATGGGATTGTTCGTATAAATTGTGTAACACAAAGTTCACCGTAAATGGCGGCGTCCTTCTGCGGTAGAATAAACATCCTATTAAAGTGCTGTAGCATATAAATAGGCACCGCAGACAAGTAAAGAAACTATTTCTATGCTTAACCATTGGAATAGAATGTTATATAGCGGCATGGCCACTTAAATGGCGTATTTCTGTGCATTTGCATAGAAATTACGCCCTCAAGTGGTTTCAACATGCTAAGAGAAAACAACCTCATTGCTTTTTAAATTTAGAATTGCAATTTTTTTATAGCTTTCCTGGTGTACAAACTTTTTTGATTTCAACAAATAAGACCATTACTATCATCAGAAATTTATTTTGCAAAAAAAAAAAATAAGATTTCCAAAAGTTAGTGTATCTTAAATTTTCTGGTTGAAAATATAGAGATAATCAATAATGTAGTGGTACATTATTATTGTTTTCTGCTTTCTTAACAAGATTTATTTTAACATCTCAATATTAAAATTATATAAACTTTACTGTTTAAACCATTAAAGTGAAATTAAAATATTTATGTGTAAAATGATATTACAAGAAGTAGCAAAGCAAATATATCTATATAAAAGTTGATATTGTTTAAATCTCTGATTATTTTATTTCTCAGTTTTTTTTAATAATATTAATATTCAAGTATACAAATTTTGAGATAAAAATATGTAATGAAAACACATTTGGGATCATATTCTTTAAAAAGCTTATAGTTAGATGTTTTACAAAAAAAATGTAAAACCTCGATTTCAAATAAAAATATCGTTTTGTAGACATAACAAAATACCTGAATAAAGATAAGCTATAAAAATACAATTTAAATATGGAAATTTTTTGAAGCTTAATTACCATTTTAACTAATAAAAATGTACTAAATTGAAATAGTTAACTGAACTAAGATATCTAGTTATTATAAGCTGAGCATAATGGTCTTAGGATAATCTGGATTGGTAAGATGAATGTCAGTGCAGTGACACTATAAACAAAAAGTATAATTGTAATGTAGTGTGATATTCTCAATACTGGTTGGGAAAATAGCAACCATAAAGCCTTCTTTCCCCTTTTTAAATTGAAATAATATTATTTTTTAACAATAATAACAACAAATTTTTTTTAATGTATACTAAATGGTCTTTTGAAAAGATAATAATTAATTTATTATCTTTTCATTAAAAAATAATATTATTAAAATGTGCTTTTTAAATATATATATATATGCTTCATATTTTTGGAAACAATTATATTAAACAAGGGGTTAAAATTGTATAAAAATATTTTTAAAGTTGTATTTATAATTTTAATAGGAAATTGACTAAACTATTTATATCTTATAATTTACCATTAGATTACAATCATGAGATTGAACATCCCTATCTTAAGAGGTGGTAATATTTAATTATTTTTTTTTATACATAGCTAATAGTGATACTAACTACACATTTCTCGTTATATATTCTTGCTTACAGTGCAATTGGTAACATGATAAAAATGAGAAAACATATCAGTTTCTGTAGTGAGATGGCTACCTGCATTATATAAGAAGTCATCTACAAAAAAATAATCTTAAGCTTAATTAGATTTCCGCTCCTTGAAAAATTTTTCAAAATCTTCACGTTTGGACACCTAGATTGAGGGCATGACAGGCTGATGCACTAAATTATAAAACTTTTTTATATAGCATATTTGATATCTTTGTTGTTTATTCTTGCTATTTTTTGAGTTCAGTGAATGCAAATCACTTAAAATATTATTCCAACTACTTTATATATTTAAATATATGTTTATGGGGCTATTCATTTTGACTAATATCATTTTCTCCAGGATAAAGAGTGTCTTGCATTGTTAGCCGAGAGGTATCGCAGCAGCCATGCAAGCAAGTAGTTGGTTGCAGACGGTTGTGGGTTCGCGTCCCGGCCGATGCTATGACATATGGAGAAAAAAAAAAAAAGAGTCATTCTTTTTATAAAGATCTAAATAATTATTCCAAGTTGTAAATAATTCCAATATTGGGGTATTTGAGAAGAGCTCTTAATGTTTAAATCTAAATTATTTCATAACTTTTAGAATCAAGTTTTTTGTTCCCTTTGTAACTGAACTTCATATGAATTTTTTTTATGGACTTAGCAGATTTTATTTACTTGTGACAAGCTGTCTATTTTGCGGTCATTTATTCTTTGTTTAGTGAATAATATGAAACATATAGGGGCAGTCATTATTATCAAATTATTTTCTGTGAATAAATTGGTGTGGATAATTATTCTTTAGAAGCAAAGAAGTCAGATTGATAGTGAAATTCTTATAACCTGAAATTAAAGTATCTGTCTCCAGTTAAACGTCTTATTCTTCTTTCTTTTTTTTTCCTCCGCATTTTGAATCATAGAAGATGGCATAAAAAATATTGTCAGAGACTGATCTATTTAAATTTTCCCATGTCTTTTTACAACAATATTTTAGATAAAGACTGTATAAGTAGATTTGAAATTATATTTTTAAAGACTGTTTTTCAGAAAATGATTTGGGATATTATTTTAAAATGCGATGGTCCAAAAATTATTTTGTTGATTTATATGTTTATTAACGTTAAAATTAGCAAAGATAAATGATTTTTTTTTTTTTTTTTCATTTTGTCAAAATATAGTTATTCAAATTAACATATCATACAAATATAAGGTTGTTAAAAATATTTTTGTTTTTATTTTTGCATGACTATACTGGTTACTATAGCAGATGCTTTAGGAGAGAACAAATCTACTTTTTAACTAGTCTTAATATTCGTTTAATATGCATATATATTTGTATATGTCTAGTTTTAAATGTTTACTTTTATAATTTGCATCATAAAGTAAAATCTCACAAATTCCATTTAAATCTCACTTGAAAATAGCTAATAAGGAAAACTATAGTTTCAAACAAGCAAATCTGTCAATCTTTTGTGATCGTTTGGTAGTTGCTAAGCTTATGCATATAATCTTAATAATATAATGTTACCAATATTATTTAGATAATGAAAAATAATTAATTGCATCAGAAATGACAGGTTGACCTTCAATCCAATCTTTAACCTTTAAGTTATGCTTGGGACTATCCGTGCACTACATTGTACAGTCAATATACATTCTCCACACTTAGGTGTTAGATTTACAATTATGCATAATGCATAAATACTTAAAAAAAAACTAATATTTAATTCTTATTAAAAAAATTATATTATTGGATATAAAGACAAATTAATTTAGATCTTTAAAATTCATTTACACAATTTAAAAGATAATTATTTTAATTAAATTAAGATTTATAAACTATATATTGCTTATAATAACTTCTTTCATATACGCTTTAATGCAAAAAGTTTTTCTATAAAACTTCTTTATTTTCCTGACAGTTTCAACTGTCCAGCAATATATATGAATATATGAAGAAATGCAAAGAAAGTAAAGGAGAAGAATAAGATTTATAGATTAGCATAAACTTGCAAAATATTTGTAAAATAATATTAAATACATGCTCATAACTTTCAATTCCCACTTTTTTTGTCAGTCAAGAAATATTTGTTAGATTTAATTTTATTATAATACTTATTAATAATCATCTAGAAAACTTATTTGAAATATTTTCTTTTATCTTATATCTCCTTTATGCATTGATTAATTTTATAAAACAATTTATCCTTTCTTTAATCACTTTTACAATGCTATATTTTATTTTTTACTTAATCTTATAGTTTTGACTGACGATCTTCTTCAGAGTTTCTTTTATCAGTCTGCTTTAGTTACTGAAGTGAATTCATAAAAGAAGCTCTGAAGATAGACTGCTGGTCAGTCAAAATTGTAAGATTGATCAAATAAAAGATAACATTGTAAAAGTGATTAAAGAAGGGATTAGTAATATATTTCTCAAGAATGAATGTATTTTTGATTTTAAAATAAATAATATTTAATTTATTAAAATTTTATATAGCATTTTTTTTGCAATAATTATTCAAATTTTATTATAGGTGTTTGACAGAAGTTAAATTAAAGTAAAACAAATCAGAATAAAGTGTAGATATGATTTTGTTATATTGTCTGCCTCTTTTTATGTTGATATGTTTAATTTTACAAAAAAATGTTTCAAAATAAATTTTACTATTGAAGTTGTTATTTTTTGTTTATTTTTATATGTTTTTAAAAAAGAATTTAATTATTCTACATTGGATTTATATTTATAAAATATCACTAATCATAATTATCTATAATATTTTTCAACAAAGTAATATATTACAAACTTTTTAATTTAATATCTTTTTTTTTATTGTTACAAAAAAAAAAATGATACAAAACTATTTCAATATTTTTTTTTTTAAAAAAAAAAAAAACAATCTACATATTTTAATGAGTTATTTTTTAAAAATATTTGTACTATATAAAATTTATTTGAGCTAATTAAAAAAGGAAAGGAACTAAAGTACCTTAGCCTTTAACTAAGTTACTTGTCAGTTTATAAGAAAATAGGAAAGAGATATCCCTTTATTTATTAACAGAAAAAAATAAGATTTTTTTAAAAAGGTATTGGAAAAAGATTTTCATAATATTAATTTTATTATTTATTTTACAAAAATTCTAGTTATAATGTATTTTTATATGAATTATTTTTTGTTTGTTGTTTAATTGTATAATTTTTTTTTATAAAATTTAATCATACATGTGTATACATTATATATATGTTGATATGAAGACTTTCACGGGTTGCATATATAAAAGACATTGGATGACTTGTGTGATCAAGTTGAAATGTCGATATATCAATATTTAAATTTTTTAACATGGATGAACCCACAAAATATGTCTTTTATATGTATGTCAGCAACTACACCATATATATATGGTTCACTATTATCCATGAATTTCACTAATTAAGTGAAGATTTAGAATCAAGTATCACATATGTAGACAGTCCACAGTATTTATTGTTATAAAATAATAATAATATAATTAATTAGACTGCTTTGTAAAATTGTTTTTTAATTTAAAACAATTCCTTTTTTTGTTTTATAAAATTTGAATATTATTTTAAAATCCTTGATTACTGTATCTTTTTAGATTATAAAATTTTATGGCTTTGAATAAAGAAATAATAACTAACAGTAAAAAAGTGAAAACTTATTATGTTAAAAATATTTTAATTAAAGAAAATTTTAAATAGTACTAATTTGATAACTTTTTGATTCGTTCAAAAATGTGCCTATTTACTTTTAAAAAAGTGGGGTCATTCTGTCACTTTATATTCCTGTTTTAACATTATCATAAGTGATATTAGCATAGGGTTTTTTTAAAAAATGTTTCTGTGGGACTGTCTTTATTGATTCTTTTTTAAAAAAAATCTGAAGAGGTCAGTATCTTACAGATTGTCAGCCTAGATCTAAGATATTTCTCTATTGTTTATGACAGAAAAAAATGCCAGAAGGTTTTAATTTTTTGGGTCTAATTTTTATGCCAAGTTTTTGGAATAAATATAATTTTTTATATATATATAAAATATTTTTGATTATTTTACACACTGAATTGGTTGATTGTTATTTAAAACAAAAAGAAACACACATGCATACTTTCAAATTATTCATTTATTTTTTATTATTAGAAATATAATTTAATAAACCTAATTATATAAAAGAAAGAAAATCATAGCATCTATTGTATCATTACCTGCCATAATTGCCATGGTGTTAAAATATTTTTGAATATTGTAATTTTATAAAGCAAATATCAGATTTTAAAGCATAATTTGATAGATTTATCATCAATTTGCCTTTGTTTATTCACATTAAAAACAAAACTTAAAATAAAAAGTAATTTGTTCATTTGTCTGAAAGAATCTTCACACTAATTTAATTGATGACATATATAGTTGTTCATATTTGCAAATCAGTTTTTAAATATTTAAAAATGTCAAATGTGATTTTTTAGAAAAGAATTCATTTATAAAATCAAATTAAAAAGAAATCAAGTCCAACTTACTGAGTTTTAATATAAAATAAAGATTTTATACAGAAGTGAAAGATTGTCCATTTCCAAAACTCTCACCAGATAGAACAAAAGAAAATGTCAGAATTTAAAAAGATTCATAAACAAAATATAGCTTAGTTAATTTAATATAATTTAAATATAAATATTTTAGCATAATTTTTTTAATTTGTTACTTATATTTGCTTGATTACACATGTGAGAAAATATGGTAATGAAAATTTCTTCCTTTCATCATGCTTGTTTTACAAATTGTGGTCTGATGTACATGTACTAATATAGAGTAGACTGAATATCTTCTTTTTTTTTTGATTGATGTTTGTTTTGAGAATAAAAGTTTATCTGAAAGTTTTACTTTTATATTTCTTTACCTAATTTTTTGACAATTCAACTATTTCATAAAAGGTTTTCTTTAAATAATATTGGTGAACATAAAAGTGAATGTGTCACAGAAGATTACCATCTTTGTTTCATTTTGTCATTTGTTTTGAGAATAAACATTTAGTGGAAGAATTGCAAATTTCCAGCATAAAAATAAACATGCTTTGACATAATGTTTTAACAATTCAATTTTTTTATAAATGAATATGCTGTGGAAATTATAGATTTTGTATTTATATATGTTATGCCATAATATTTACTTTAGCTAAAAGTTTTCAAACAAAATAATATATTGTAAAAGTAGCTGTTTTAATTAACATTTGTGAATTTAATGCTAATATTATGATGATTTGATATGAAACAGCTTTTTTTAGACAAT
Organism: Epiperipatus broadwayi; assembly: GCA_028023455.1. Lineage (NCBI taxonomy): Eukaryota > Metazoa > Onychophora > Udeonychophora > Euonychophora > Peripatidae > Epiperipatus > Epiperipatus broadwayi. Next base: position 1,895,542 of record JAQFVV010006242.1, on the reverse strand, counting down.
ATTGGAAGTTCCATACTTAGACTATATAACTGGAAACCTTGATAGCTATCTTAAAAATTCACTTCCTTGAAAAAATTATATATCCATTCTACATCATCTACTTTCCCTACCACTCTACTATCCCTTTCCTTTTTACAATTATCAAATCATTTTTCTAACACTTGAATGTTTGTTTTTTTCTATTGCATCACAATATCAATTCTTGTCATAATATATATATTTTACTTGATGGTTGTTTTTTTTAAAACCATTATGTTGCCTTTCTTATATACTTCTCTCATTGAATTGAATATATAAACATAATCAATTTAATAGACAATTATATATTTTAATCATATATTTATTTTCCAGCTAATTGACTTTCGTTCAAAATTGAACCTTGTCAAGATATCAGTTAATTCAAAATGTCACGTGATTTAGCTATCATCTAGCACACCCTCTATTGACCAGAAATAATGGAACTCCTCTTTTATGTCCTAAACTCATGCCTAGAGATATAATGGAGCTGAGTTGAATATATATAACATTATATTATATTTTATGTGCATATAAATCTTCAAATGAACTAAGTAGCTTTGGATTTTATCTTATTAGTCAGTTTTGTTCCAACAGCAATCCATGAGGTGGAAAGCGTACAAAAAAAAAAAAAAACACATACAGCCAAGTGGCAAAAGAAAAATGGAGTTATAATTATAACAGTATCGGGTTGTTGTTTTTTTTCATTATATTTTTTTTTTGAGATTATAAAAGAATCTAACTTCTTTTTTATATATAAAAAAAAAATTAGGCTTAATTTTTTAGATTCCACTTAATACAAAATATTTTTATATACACACTGTATTATTGAATGAGACCTTAGCAAAATTGATGCACCCTTGCTAAATATCTTATTTATTATAATATATATATTTAGGAAATACTCCATAATTAATCTATCTATAATTTTGTAAATATATATTCAATCGCATTGAATTAAACTGTAGACTTTTTTTTTTCACTTTCATACATAATAAACTATGTACACTTCTTTCCATTGATGTTTCAACTTAATTCACTTGCCTATCTAACAGTCACTCTTCTTGTATAGAACTATGTTCTCTGAATCTTTTACATAAAATTTTCTCTCTAAAAGAAATTGATATGCTTATTTTACATATACTGTAAGATAAATTGATCAGTTCTGTGTTCTCACAAAGATTGTAATAAAAAGCAAATCAGATTAGATTTGTTTATTTAATTTAAATAATATTAATAATGTATTATTGAATGTGGGTTTAATACCCACAGGAATATGACACCTCATCCACCATTAATGTAGATTACACCTTATTGTAGTGTTGTTTATTCAATTAACAGATCCAGATTATTAACTTAGACTTTATCATTCAATTCATGATAATTAGATACTTATTTACTGGGCATTACTAGATGATTAGCTAGTTTGATTTTGAACTGACTGCCTGAAAATAAAAATTATTTGAATGGTCACTAAAGAGAAAAAAAAAATTCAAGATTCATCAGTAATTGTGAGAATGGAAAATGACATACCTCCATGAAGCCCTTCAGTTATCTCTAATAAACATTAATAATAAAATAAACAAAAAGAATTTTGATTAACAAATTATTACATATAGTAATGTAATGATTAATTTTCAGTGCATTCACTTATCAAATTATTTGTAGTATATGTTAATAATATGATTCACATTTCATCTTTTGTTTAATTTATCTTATATGTCCATAGCAATTGAAGTTGATAAATAAATGTTAGTAATAACTCAGAAAGTCAAAGTGATATGTGAAGCTTTGATCCACTGATATTTAAAAGCTCTAAAGTTTATCATGCTCCTATGGAGATAAACTGCATAATTGCGTGACTAGTTTAGTGCAAATACAAAGTAAATCTATATTATACTTTATTTAAATAAATCACACAATACAATGTAAAATAAAATATCTTTATATAACAGAAATAATTGAATATATAATAAAAATAATACCGAAAAGCATCTTTTTTATATATAGAATTAGCTAGAACCAATTATAGTAATAATATAACAAAGAACCCCCCCCCCCGTTAAATGTATACTTTATAATTATCCATTAATTTTTCATTAGCCAATTATTAATAAATTGATGTTTTATTATATATATTCATGCAGTTAAAACTAAAAATAAATCTTTGAAAATTTGTACATGGGAGTGCCTCAATTTTGAGTTTTATTATTATTATTAAACTTTGTAAAGCTAGAAAAAAGATTGAAAATAGTTAATTAGAAAAGTGAATATGTACTTTACTATAAAGACGTAGATATTGGAAGCATAAGTAGAACAGAATTTATTTTTTAAGTAAAAGACCAGAACATGATATTGTTGAGATTGCTAGGATAACATTAATTATTCAACTTATTGGAAGATACCAAGTAAAGATAATTCAGATTCAGGATATTATCAAATTCTAAATAATATCACAATAAAATAGCAGTTGGTTGAACTACAGTTAATATTGATAAGGATGGACTAAAATGGAGTTTATTTAAATCATTTAGATTTTACAGATGATGTGATTGTTTTCACAAATAAAGCTTCAGAGCATTAAGAAATATTGTAAGACCTATCAGGTGAAAGTAAAACTAAAGATAAGGTTCAGTGATTTTCAAAAAAGGAGAAAATGAATATTGATAGTAATGAATAAGAAGAAAATAATAAGTAAATATCTTTGTTCAGATTATTAATATAAATAGAAATATAATAGACAAAATTAATCAAGAATTAATTTGGGAGATTTTAGTTGAAATAAAATATAAATATGCTATGTGCTTGAAAAAGAAATTTTTTTAATAAATATATTTGACTAATACTTATTTGTGGAACTAAGACTTGGGATATTTAATAAAAGAGCTATATATAATCTTTTGATCATAAAAGATTTATAATTTGAAAGTAATAAGAAAGGTTTGACAGTAAACTATATAAGTAATAAAACAAAAAGCTATCACTAATATCATTAAAGAATTTAGAAACTGAAATGTAGTCGTTGCTAGAAGAAATGACAATAAATGGATAGCTAAGAAAATGAATTCTAAAATATTGTTAAAGATCTAAAAAAAAAAAAAAGCTACATGTGAAATGGGTGAATGAAATAATTTTCCTGGAGTGAGATGGAGAAAAGACCTATGGATTGGAGAAACCATATAAAATTTGAAGAAACTTTTAAGCTGCAGTGGTATGATAATAATTAACTTATTTTTATTTTAATAAAGATTATTTTGTCTTTGAATAAAATATTTAATAACAAAGAAGTTCATTTTCTAGTGTATGCTCCAATTAAATTAGTGAGAACTTTCTACACTAGATTAAAGACATATTTCATTGGGAATTTTTCTCAATAGTAGCCAAATGCTGCTTATAGAGCTTATTATGAAGTGCAATTAAGTCGTTACTGAAATAACATTAAGAAATATACCAACATTATCACCACAAAATGTTCTCATACACTTGCTCATTTTCTTTCAAGATCAATACTCTAGAGCAGAGGTAGTCAATCTTTTTATATCTACTGCCCACTTTTGTATCTCTGTTAGTAGTAAAAGGTTCTAACCACCCACCGGTTCCACAGTAATGATGATTTATAAAGTAGGGAAGTAACTTTATAAAATTTATAAAGCAGAGTTAAGCAAGCTAAAGCTTATAAATCTCTATGAATTTTTTTTAAAAAGTCAATTAAATTTAAAAAAAAAGAAAGTGGTTCAGTGTCAGACAAAACCCCTACAACCCACTATGAAGGCTGGAATGCCCACTAGTGAGCGGTAGGGATCAGGTTTACTACCACTGCAGTCTAGAGCCATCTACTGTAACCTTGTCTAATCACTGAACATCAGATGAAGTAGGGCAAGTAATTAGACTAGATTCAAAATCTAATGTTTTTAACTTTTATCTATTTAGTATAAAAGAGTAAAAAATGATTACTACATGAATAAATGCAATTTATTCCATGTTTGAATCCTAATCTTCACTGACAAAATTAAAATGCAGAAATTGTTTTTATTGGGCATTTTATGTCACTGCTACATGATGTATAAGGTGCTGTACTCAGACTACTGATGAGCTCTACAACTAATGGAGTGGGTTTAGACATTAAAGTCAACTGTGCAAAAACAAACAGTACCCAAACAGGAATACTTTTTGCTGCTTTGTAGGTCAGAATATTGGTTCATCAAAAACTAGGTATATTATTCAATACAGGATTTTTTGTCTTCCTCTTTGTCTTCTTCAGTTATCTAAGTTAGTGCAGAGTTTGGTCATTGTAAACCTCTCATACCATCAGTTTTTTTCTTATACTGTGATAAGGGAATTGTGTAATTGTGCAACAACATTTCCACTCTTTAACCTATATGCACAGCAAATTGTGACTATATATGTATATATTGCTCAAGACTTGAGAATCAAAAGGGCAGTGATCGGAATAGGCTTAGTAGGCTCACAGTCCTTAGTTGTGATTTTTGCTTAAGGCAATACAATCATTAATGATTTTTGTTTGGAAACTAGATTTGAGACAAGTGCTAACTGATTAGGATTGTATGTTTAGGAGTCTCATTTAGGAATATTCCTCCTCCCCCATCTACCATGGAAAGAGGGTCCAGTAAATATGGTCTAAAAATGGCTTGCTTCACATGGTCTAAGTTGTCATACTTAATGGATTACTCATTACAGGAATAAAATAATAATTATAGCAGTAATAATGGTAAAGCAGAAGCCAATATTTTTTTCTAATTATAAGTATATTGAAATGGCAAACTTTACTTGATGTAAACTATTCAAGTCTAGAATGGAGAAATGTACTGGTGGCTAAGGAGCTGTCATGATTTAAGATTAATGTAGCTGTCCTTAATGAAATTCATCTAGAAAAATGAAAATAATATAACATATGGATGGCTAGAAGTTTTTTTGGAAGGATAGATTTATTAATGAAAGTGATGTTGGATTTTCTGTATAGTCTAATTTGGTATCTTGTATTGTTTAAATTCCTCATTGTATCAATGAAAGTCTAATGCATTAAAATTTATGGTAATAGTGCTTGTTTTATTACTGCCTATGTTTAAACTTAGATAAATAAAGCTTTTTTTTCCCTTGCTGCATCACATTATTACAATAATACCATTAAAAGGTTAATTTTTTCATCTTGGAAACTTTAATACATGTGTTGGTATAATAGTAGAATTTGACCTTGTTAGAAATAATGGTATTGCTGCTGTAAATTTAAATCTATTGTTACTGAATTTTTGCTCAACACTAGATTGACTATCACAAACACTTTATTTGAGCAGAGAAAACATCTATAGAAGAAAAAGCTCAAAACAATAGCATTTAATAGATTACATTACAGCTAGCAGTCAGAATAGAAGTTCATATTATATGAGCACTTACAAGTGCAGCATATTAAAATGGTTGGTGTACGAAAAAGTAGATCTTATTCCAATCATATTCACAAGAAAATATACTACATTTCAACAGTTACTTTGGACTTTCTAAATTATTATATTAATGAAGTATAATCTTATTATAAGCAATTTGATTAAAAGAAAATATGTCTTTCTCTGCTTGGCAGAATAATAAAAGTGGAACTTTATATTAAATATAGAGATCTGAAGACAGAAGTTTAATGACTTACAAGATTGATTGATTAAAACTGCAAATAAAATAGATATTCTCTGATCATGGTTATTCTAGATTTTTTTTCACGCACTAAAAGCAATATGTAGATCTGATAAATGATATCCCAATCCTGTTAAATTCCGCATTGACACTCTCTTGTATGATATTTTGATCAGGTGTAATAAATATTTTGTTTATCTTTTAACTAATGATACAAAAATTGACATGACACTTTTTAACAATATATCCATTTTATCCAATTTAGAATTGAGCAAAAATATCTAGTTGAGTGAAGACAACACAGCTCCTTGTAATCTCAAAAAATAGAGACTCCAGGTTTTGATAAAATATCTGTAGAAGATTTAAAATGTAATAGTGATGAGTTAGTTTCAAAAATATTGGATTGTTTTTAGGAATATATGTACTCCTAAAGTAGTGCTATCTGAAGTGTACTTCTATAATTCCCAATATTTAAAAATAAAGCAAATAGTCAAGATTGTAGTTATTATCATGGAACATCATTATTATACAATGCAATAAAGATACTTTCAAGAATATTGTTGAATATGTTGTTTCCAGTAATAGGTGAATAGTTTTTAGAGACTCAGTATGGTTTTAGAGGCAAGAAGCACCATGGACATGGTTTTTGTTACTAAAAAAAAAAAAAAAGGAAAAAAAAAGTAATTTATATATTAAATTATTGATGGAATCAAGATGTTTGACTGAATTAGTTGAACAGGTCTGTGGTATTATTTGAAATTAATTGATTGGACCCAAGTCTATGCATTTATACTATTTCTATATGATGGAATGAGAGGAAGTGGTATTACTACAGATGGACAATCTGAGGCATTTGAAATGAAAACTGGTATTGAACAAGAATATGTACTTGCTTCAACATTGTTTTCAATATTTATGACAGTAATCTTTGGAACTGTTTATAGGCAGCATAATGAAACAAATATGATGATGATGTGATATTAGATTTCATGGTGAGTTTTTAATTTGAATCAAATAAAAACTAATATCTTAAGATGAATTATGAATTTACAGTATGCTGATGATTATGCTGTTTTTGCCAGCTCAAAAGACAATTTACAGAATGTACTTAATATTTTGAAAACAATGTTTAAAGACTTTATGGGAAGAAAAAATGTCAGAAACTGTTAGCTTGTATGGTTAGCAATTTGAGAATGTAAACCAATTTAAATACTTTTTAGTTTTATAAATAGAAAAGTGGATCTAAATGTTGAGGTACAACCTAGATTTCAATGCACTGCTATTGCTTTTAATAAGTTAAAAAGATAAGAGTGTTTCATAATAAGGGGTAAACTACTGCAACTAAACTAACTGTATATATAGCTATTATTTTATCAAATTTAGTGTGGGAAATAAGACTTGGACATCCTATTGATGCAACATAAAAGCATTAGAAAAGTTTCATTTAAGTATGCTTCATAAAAAATATAATGGCAAGATCATAAGACCAGTTAGTCTGTTTTCAACTTATTGAATATGATACTATAGGGTATGCTATTATAAATTCACACCTTTATTAGATTAGATAATGATTACACAATGCAATATTTCTTAAAAGGTGTTTGTGGCGAATTTGAGCAAAGTTTTCATGGGAGAGGTAGACCCAGTATGAGGATTAAGATAAATAAGTGAAATATTCATTGTTTTCTTTGGGAAGATATGGCAGAGAATAGAATACATTGGAAAGCTGCAATTAGATGTGGTGTTGGAAGTATTTCAGGAAAAAAAAGTTTTGTTAAAGAAATTCAAAGACTGCTTTGCAAAATATCAAATAAAAAAATGAAATGAAAGTGTTCTATTTGTGAATGTATTTATTGCTCACAGATTGATTTGTATAATCATTTGCAAACTTTCCTTTTTTTTTCCTTTCCGCCCTTGAAGTTGGAATGATCATACTTCTTTAGTAGTGGCTGCTGTTTGTACATATATATACTATCTAGTATCTATTGTCAAACTTAAGTAGATGATTCCAGAAATAAAATGAAGGTAATGGCTCTTGGAAACATATGAATAAGTCATGCGATGTTGGTGTTAAACTTCATAGCTAAAGAATAGAAGGAGCTTTCAATTATTATTAAACCAAGGCCTCTAAAATATATGAGAGCTACTTCTATGTCAGGTCTTTACAACTATGGAAGGAAGTTAGTTTGGGTTCAAAACTGTAGAGTTTTTTTAATTTCAGGGTATTATAAATGATGGCTTCTTGATGCATTAGTGCACTAATTTCAGTTTTGAATCCTAGTCCATTGTGGTGATGGGAAAAGGCTGCAACTATTTCAGAAATGATGAATTTTGTAGTACCATACAATCTGGTATCCAGTGATTAGTCAAGCTTATTTGTAGATAATATTAGAATAGATTAAATATGATTCCTGTAAAGATAAGTAAACAATAATTCTTTTTGAATTTACAAGTGAAATACATTAAAATAAGAATATTTTATTAATTTTTCTTAGATGCAAATCATTTGCAATTTTTTTTTCTATCACTGTGTGTTGAATGATGTAAATTTATATTTACGTCCTAGATGATTAGATTATCACTTTAAATTTAATATTCATGAGTCTAAAGGTCCTTGGTTTGATCCTGTGCTACTACTGTCACTGATCATGCCAACATTACTTGAAGAAAAAATGAGAATACCATTTAAAACCTTGTATTGCTTTCTAATCTCTGCTATTGCCAACAGTTAAATGTATTTGAAAAGTTTAAATAAAGTTTGACTCTTTTTCTAAAAATATGAGGGGGTACCCTAAAGTAGTCAGAATTTTGTAATAAAAAAATTGTTTATTTTTAAATGTTATAAATTTAATCTCTTTCAAATTACTATCCATTTGATGTAATACACCAGTCTAAATGTGTTTTTCATTTTTCAAAGTAGTCTGGAAACACTTGTGATGCCTTTTAACACCTGTGGCATTTTTTTTTCCACTGAGAAAATTGAGACTTTTTTTATTTGAGATATTAAAAAAAAATTGCACAAAGCAAAGTTGAGCAAATATGGCTGATAGATAAGCTAGATTATGCTGAATTTAATTTAAAAGTGTTTTACATTCAAGGCTTTGAGGGGTGATATGTTGTTGGGGTGAAATTTGTGCTTCTCTCTTTGCCATAAATGAGATGTTTACATTTTACCACATCATGTAAATGTTTTAGAACTTTCAGATAAAATGCCTGATCATTATGAACTAAATCTGAGACAATAATGCTGTTTGTATAAAAAAAAATCAGCACTGTGTTTTGACTTTGGATTTTATTAACCATGCTTTTTAGGGATGTGATGAATTTAACATTTCAATTAAATCACTCGTAAACATATTTTACTAGGATCCACTTGCTTGTAATCTGTTTCAAGCATTACAACTGTTTTTCCTACTGTTTTCTATAAACAAAAACAGAATTTCACATTGTTCAAACTCTTCAATCATTATAAAAATCACCAAATATGCCACTTTCCAAAAAAAATGTGCTACATGGGACCATGATTTCACATGGCTATGTTATTTGGCATATTCATGCAGAAGAGTTCCTGTGCAAGAAGTGCATAACAGCAGAAGCATATACTGTAACAGGCATGTAAACCAGAGAATGATTCTGGTTACTTTTGGGTACCTCATATTTAAGAATTAAATGATGGAAATAGTCTAACTTATAATTACAATTATAGAAAGATTTTTTTTTTTTCAATTATTATTTCTACACATGACTAAATTTTATTTTTAGAGATCTTTGATGATGACAATTCCAAACCAATTTTTGCTCCATTATTCATGTCTTTTGATACTTATAATCACAATAGGGTAAAATATTCAACTGTAAAAGCTCTGCCATTTATCAAATAGCATGATTAATGAAAAATCTACAATCCACTTGAATTTTTTTAAGATATGTTAGAAAATGAACTTAAAACTACAACTATGACTGTTGTATCAAAATATAGCTTATTAATAGTTTAGAAATTGCCTTAGTGATGAATATTATTCAGGCATAAAACTAAAGTAAGTTAAGAATTATACAAAAAATAATTATCATTTTTTTCATTTACACTTTCCCATGAGAGTCATTGTGCTTGAAGGCAACCCCTTTGTTTTATCTGTTAGGTTCTTATATTCTACAAAGCACACAAACTTTTCATTATTCTTCTATTTAAATGAAATCATCCTCAGTAACTAAAACAGCAATTCGATACATCTTTAGATTCACAAAATTATATTCTTATTAACAATACCAAAATTCTAAGTTTCATAAAGATTGTTTGATTAATGGATATTAATTTAAGCTAGAAAAGGAAACAACAATCTCATAATCTAATGATTTGTCTTTTCATACTTTGCATATTGAAATGAAGGCTTATTTCTCAGGGAAGATTATTTGTTTTTGTCTGAATGGTCTTTGTGATAATAATGTATTAGTCAGATTGTCAGTGTTGAAATGAGTATGAATAAAATCTTCATTATTGAGTCTTCATAATGTATGCATTCATAGTGAATAAGTATTTATTTATTATTACACTTTATAAGAAAATAAGTAGTTAATTAGTTTATTTGAAATTGCATTGAAAAACTGAGATATTTGTATAGCAAATTAAAGTCACCACACCAGATTGTAATTATATCTAAATAGGAAATATTTATTATTTTGTCTTGTAGATTATAAAGAAACTTTATTCTCATTTCTATTCTATTGTTACAATTATTTAAATACTGAAGATTCATTTTATATATTAATGAGAATTAAAACCCCATATAATCAGGTGAGTGAAATTATGTTCTCTGTCTTGAGTGCTCAAACATAACATGATCTCCCAAATATGTAACCATAATTTTTCAGAAGGTTAAATGCCATATGCTCTAAATTTTATTTTTATTTCATCTATTAAGTTTACTGCATTTTGATATTGTCTGATATCTTGAATTCATAGTCTTTTTTTTTTTTAATTTAAAATTTTTATTTTTGTCAAATTGATTATATATATATATTTGCACACACATATTTATATATATCCTTATTGATTTTATTAGACATTTCAAAATTCAGTTACAGGATTGATATAAATAAACTTTGAAATAAATGTCAAATTATAGAAAAAATATAACTTTTTATACTTCAGTAAGCTTTTTAATTTTGGGGGTTGTGGTGATTTCACACCTGTGTAGTTAATTATTTAACACCTGAAAGAGGTGGTACTTTTGTTGAGATGTGAATATTGATGTGTTGATTTTTCTATCATTTTCTTGGACACCAATAATTAAGGGAACATGACACTCCTAGTCAAGGAGTGTCAAAATACTTGTCAACTCTATAATACCAAGTAGATGATAGCCATTTAAACTAATACTTATTAGTTGATTGTCACTTGAAGATAACTGATAGCCAGCATTAAGTTATAAGTCTTTATCTTATTAAACTAATCTTTGAATAGTTTCATTTGCAAACAATTGCACTTTAGTTTATTATCATTATTATTACTCACTAACTAATTTATTTGCACATAGTTAATAAATTGATTTTTTTAGTGACATTTCTGGGAATAAATATTTCAGTTCTCTGTTGTAACACATTCCAATTGCATAATAAATAATTAGACTAAAGAAAAAGAAAATAATTGTTTAATGGATAAATAAATAGATGGCTAATTTAATACTATATAAATGATTAGAAAAAATATTATTTACATTTATAATTTTTCCAGTTATGATAGTATTTTTTTAAATATATATATAGTTTATTTATATCGTTGTACATCTGAAGCAAGATTTCTGCTGGTTCTGTAAGAAATTGGAAATATTTAGTCTTAGGTGTAATGTATACCTACTTTAGATTGTGATTTTCTCTACCACCAATGCCAGTAGACAATTCAAGAATCTTCTAAAATGGAAACAGACCGAAGTACATAAGAAAATATGCTTAAACACAGACTATTTTTTTCTTTATAATTTTATTATAAAATTGAAGCCTTTTTAAAAATATTTGATTTGGTACTGGTGAATTTTTAAGTAAACCAAGATGGCAATCTGTGTTTTTGATAAATGTATAGTTTCGAGGGCCTATAATAATAAGGTTTATTTAAATTGTTTTTTTACTTATAATGTGTGAAGCGACAAGACATTCTTTACATTATCATATTTTGGTTCAATTCGGGTTTTTCTTTTTGTCAGGAGATTTTTTATGAAATTGTCATAATGATAAAAATTTGGGACCTTCCTATCATAGAATGTGATGCAGTGGACTATTTCCAAAGGTACACGATCCTGCCCTCCTGAAAAGTGTGCATTAATGATCACGATATGATTGCAAACCGCCAACATGAATACAGCGTTAATATCGTATTTACATATATATTTTCATTTTTCTGTTAATAAGTTAATCTAAAAAATAAACAGTAAACTGTAAATATTGTTAATTAATTTTTCCATAATGATTTCTTTTTTAAAAATTACAATATTAAAAAATAAAATGTAATTATTAAATACTATGTTTCCTAGCAGGCATTTTTTTGTAAACTTTTTTTGGGGGTTCCTGAAACTATCAATTTAAAATATATTTATGTAAATTAAAAGAAGAGTCACCTCAGCAATATTTCTATTATTTTTTTCTCCTTATCAACTTTATAGTTTTCTCATTTCTTAATCTTAATTTCTTATAATCTTATTTTTTTCCATGACTTGCCCTATATGGTTTGGAGTAGTGAAAATGGCAGAATAGAAATCAGAATCCTTGGGGCCAGCAATATCATTTCCAATGCTCAAACTTTTTAAGAACTCAGAGCAGTAAACTTTATTTAATTTAATAGAAATAAATAAAAATGTAATATTATTTTTATTTTACAAAAAAAAAAATGCTATGTAGTCATGGGGACATTTAAAGATAGAGAAAAGGATTTAACAAATAAGAATGAGAAATAAAATAAATTGAGAATAATTTTCAATGACTTAATAATACCTTTCATAGTTTTCAATTGAACAACTTTTTGATTTCTTTATAGATATTAATATTCTAATTACTGTGTAATATAACTAAAGAATATATTCTTATTCAGATTAGTTTTCAAATTTATGAAGAGGTAATTATACCACACAATGAAATGTGTTGCATATTTCATTTTTTGTGGGTATTCATAATTTTTTTTAAGATTTTAAGTTGTAAAAAAATATATTATTTCCTTTATCATATTTATGCATATATCTTTTAGGATATACATTTTAAAATAGTATTTCTGTTTTGTTTTTTATAAAAAAAAAAAAAAACACTTTTCTTTACAGATAAGATCTGACTTTTCAATTCAAAAAATTTTTTTATCAATTTATTTTTTATAAAATGAATTTTAATTTTACATTTTTGTAACCTTCTATAAATTTGCTGCATTCAATTTATTTATTTGTCACACTAAAAAAAAAAAAAAGGCATTGTAAGCAGATAAGAATCTTTTGCTAATACTAATGAAAGTAAAAAGCTATTCTTAGAGAACTCATTAAGAAAATATTTTTCAAATTACATATATATGCAAATAAGATAGTGTTATTGTATATAGGATAATATGATAAATTATCTGTAGTTTTAGAAAATCAAGGCAAAAGTATTTGAGCCAGGCCATTAATAAATAGTCAGTATAAATGGTAGTTTATCATTTTTTGTCATGTTATTAATTTACTTACTTCTAGAAGCTTACGTTTAGAACTGCATTATAAATTTTAATGGTTTTAGTGCATCTCTTGCATCAATAAGATTCACTTTGACTAACCTTATGATCTTTTATATGTCATTCTAATGTAGTTCATTGGAATATTCCTAGCTATATATATATATAATTAGTAGTGATTAAATGAATATTAATTGAATCTTGACTATGTATAAAACCAAATTAGGAACTTTGATTGATGTAATAAAATCTTTTAAAACAAACCTCTTTCTCAAGTTTACAAATGTTAACTGTAATTCTAATAAAAAACAACAATAGCACATGATTCTTCTTTACGCGTTATTTAAGTAGTAAATTATTTATGTCCATTTAGTATAAAGTTAAGTAATCAATAGTTTTTAATGTATGGCTTTCATTAATGAGGAATTTTGAATTTGGATTTAATGCTTCTGGATTTTTTGGATTTAATATATCTTTCTTCTAGAAGTCATCTTTTACTTCTTTTTATTATTAAGTTATCAGCTTCAAATTCCAAAACATCTTAATGTTTTGAATTTAAGCTAATTTGTGCAGTTATATAGATCTGATACCTGTTCAGTATCTATATATTCTCTTTTTTTTTAAATAAATGTAAGTATCTCTATTTCTTGGTTAGGATTGTCATAAAAACAAACAAAATGTTACGTGATCCATGCTTGCCTATACATTACTTTTAATGAATAAATTTATTATCTATTCCAATTCTACTACCAACTATAATCTTGAATAAATAATAAATGCTAGATAGTAGAGCTTAATAAAACTTTTATCCAGTGCTATCATATTTATATTTCCCAGATAAGTTTCTAACTTATAGATTTTGTCAATGAGTTTTTAATCTGGATTTAGTGCATTTTGATTTTTTGCATCGAATGCAAAACATTCATACAAAATGGTACTCATTAAATGGTCATAATACCACTCTCAAAAAAAAATTTTTTTTTTTCAGTATTCATAATAAGTTTCATAATCATCTCTATCAACTTGTTTAGTTTATTATGTCTTTGATTTATTACTCACTATTTCTGAAAGAAATTTGTGATAAAAAAGAAATTGAGCTTATGTACTTTTTATGCAAAAAGACTGATAGAATATTTTCATAAATGTTTTTCTTTTTTTGTTATTTCTACCTTCAACATATCCAATATCAATTTACAAACTTTTCTTTAGTGCATATATAAAGTTCACTTTATGATTTTCATTTACTTAAGATATAATAATCATGTCTTGCTTAGTGATTATAAATAACAAATTGTTAATAAAATTTATCAATAAGAAAGAAATGCTAAAATATGGCCTTTTGTTTTCTTTATAATTGTTTGAATGATCTCCTATTGCCAACCATCTACTTTAAACTATAATATAAATGTTTTGAGCTTCTCTAAATCTTTCTTCAGATCTGTTTTTTTAAATATGCAAATTAAATATCTTCTCAGCAGGAAGCATTAAGTAGCCTTTTGCAAAAAAAAAAAAAAAGCTTGAGAGTTAGTTGTATTATTATTTCATAATTTATTAATGTTTTTAATCATAATTCAGATACTGAATTCATTGAATACAATGGTTATAGATCATTAAAATTAATATCAGATTTCAATTTTAATTACACATAACAATAATTGCTGTCAAAACCATTCAATCACCCTGAAGATAACTGGATTCTGTTTGTATCTTAAGTTTTCTTTAAATCTATTATTGAAATTGGTTATCCTGACATATTTAAAAAAATTGTGAAAAAAAAAACTGATTAATGTTCCCTTGTTTGGATATCCTTTACTTAAATGCAGATAGATGATGCATGTTTTACAAGATTTGTGTAATAATAGGTTTATTTTTCATTTTATTAGTAGATCTGTTTATTGCATTATTCATTATTGGTTAATTTTAAAAAAGTTCATCTAGTAATAAGTTAATCCAGCAATAATTGCATGCATTAAGAGTAACTGTTTATAAAAGCCATATTTTTGGCAGAATCACAGGATAGAAATGTTTATAATTATTAAAAACTAAGGACACCATAATATGTAGATATTGAACTAATTTCAAATCTACATGATTATACAAGCAAGTTGGCTTAAGTTGAAAACATATGTTTTCCAATTTAAGCTGATAGCTTGATACTAAAACAGAAAGGTAAATGATGGCTGCTAGAAAGAAGGATCATTAGATTTCAAAGACCCAGGTGCAATGTTTCAAGATCCAAAGTTCCTCAATGATGACAGCTGTAAGCTTGAAATTCTTTTCAGTTTTCTGATACTAATATTTTTGTTTTACAGATGATATTAAGTTGTATAAAACTATTACTAATTTTGATGATCAAAAAATCTTACAATCTAATATCAAAAGAATTCAAGGTTGCAGATATCCATAAACTGGATAAAATAAATACTTGTAACATATATAATATGAAATGCTTTTTACACACATACACATATATATATAGTATGTAGGCATACCTATAATATAATTTTATTCATAAATTAGTGCTGTATGCATGTAAAAATAAAATTAAAGTAAAAAAAAACAAATTCTGTAAATACTTATAATTAATAAATCTAATTATCTGGGGGAGATTTTTTTAGTTCAATAACTATTTAAACTAAACATGAAAAGAAATTAAAAAAGAAAAACCTTTTTTTTTTTTAATGAATAACATTGGTTTACTAATTGCAAAAAATAAATCACTGAATAAACTGACCAGCAATTTAAACAAAGGAATAAAAAAGTATTTAAAAGGAATAAAAAAGGGTTTAATCAAAAAAGTAAATTATTGCTGGATTTATTTTAATTATTCCTATATAGTATTTTTTTTCACATATATAAAAATAAACATATTTATTCTTTGTATATATTTACATTGATAAGTGAAATTGAAATAGTACCAAATAATATAGTTTGCTAAATCCCAAATATAAATTGCTAATAAGCAACCAAAATGGCTACCCTTATAAAAAAGAACAAACTATTGTTAAAAATAGGGCAGAAAAGAGCATCTGTGGTAAAAAAAAAAAAAAAACACACAGTATTGTGAAAAAGTATTAATAATTTAATAATTATTTATTTAAAATAAACTTTCTGTGGCACAATTAAATATATGTTAAAGAAAATTGCATTTTATGAAATAGTTATAGATTTATTTAACAGGGGGAAAATAGAACTTGAATTTCTCCTCATAGACAAACAATACTTTATCAGGAATATTTTTGGCAACTCTTTTATAAGATTCTAATATATATGATTTCAGAATTAAGTGTGGGTAGAAGAAACCTTTTAAGCAGAAACAGTATCTGTAGTAAAAAATATATATTGCTAATAATTATTTATTTAATGGTTTGCAGTAAAAGCAGTGGCAATCTTGTACAAATTTCACAGTTTTGGGCATTTTGATTGTCATGTCTTCTCTATGTTATTTTAAGTCTTTCTATAACTTTACATTATCAGTGTAGTTTTATTTTATGCATTTACAAATTTGAAATTATTAGTTTAAAAAAATCTGAAGATACCAGCATTATGTGGATCATTTAGGCAAGATCAGTAGCCTAATTTGCATGACAATGTTATGATGGAGACGTCAAGAGAAATAAGAATTCTGATTGGTGGAGTGTTTTAACCTGAGGGCAAATAACTACATAATTTACATTTCTAAAGAAAAACTAATTTTCAGTAATTTGTTTACAAATTAAAAATTATGTGATATTTGTGTAATAGACATTTTAAACCAAAAATTTGCATTACTAATATATATATTAAAACAATTCACTTTTAAAAAGACAATTCATAAAAAGTTTTTATGGTTTAGCTGCAGATTCTATAGGGTAAACTAAAATTGTCTTTGTCAAAATGGTAAAGAATTTTTTTTTTAAATTTTAATAACAATAAATAATATATTATCTTTATTTTTTCTTTTATGATAAACATTAAATATATCCTTTTAATAACATAAAATTTAAATATCTAATATTTCTAACCTTTTGAATAAATTACATCCAATAATGCCAAGCACCATTGTTATAGTTAATTTGGAAACATCAGATATTAACTCTTAGAATGTCTATTAATTGAAAGCTTACATTTGTAATAACTAATGTTAAGATTATCAATATATGATATACAAAAAAAGTTTAATTGTAAAAATAAAATGTTCAAATATGGAGGAATAATAAAGAAAGACTTGCTAGATTCTATTTAAAATAAAAAGGTGGAGTTTGCTACTGAACAGGCTAACAGAAAATTTGCTCTGACCCAATTAATAAAAGAATAAAATGTTGTGTGGACATGATAAATATATGTTAAATTAAAAAATAATAAAATCATAATCAGATGATTTTTATTTACTTAATTTTTGTCTTTGAAAAAAAGACAGAATTTAGTCAGTGCCAAAGGCATAGGGAAGAATTATCTAATTGTTACTAAAAAAAAAAATATGTTCAGTACATCAAAAGTATTTTTTATATATACAAAACTATTGAGAGTAAAGTAATTCTTATTTAAATTTTCAAGAAAGTTTGGCTGTTTTAAAAAACTGGAAGTTTATAATGAGGAGCTAAAAGATCTGCTGCTATTTTCTTGAGAGATTTTTGCATTCAGAGTGATTGCACTATAAATTTAAAAAATTACAATTTCAGAATTCTTTTAAAAATTAATTTCTAATTTTATTTTTCTTAATGTAGATTTTTTTAAATCTTGGACAATAAATCAAATATGAAAATCACAAAAACACTTGGTAGCTATTGTATTTGAATATCTATATTTATTTATTTTACAAATTTATGTATTTGTTTCATTGGAAAAATAGATTTATATAACTGAAATTATTGCCAATTATGGCTTTTGTTGCTTTTAGGATAGCTGAGGTTTTACTTTGATTAAGAATTTTGGAAAAAATATTTTAACTATCCTCCATTAGCAAGCTATTGCAGATTTTACGAGCTAACAATGTTTTTTTGTTCAAATATTTTAAATCAAATGATAATTATTTTAGTTGGAATAATAAATATGGTCAGGTAATTCATGAGACTAATAACCATTCAATTTCGTACTTAGAGTAATCCATAAAATTTTTAAAGTAAATTCTGATGAGAATAAAAGTTATTCAGTGAGAATGATTGCAATCTCAAATACTTGTTATATATATGTACTATGAAATGGGCATTTCAATGAACAATTGGTTTTAAGTGATTACAAGAATATTAATTTCAATAAAATATATTTTTGACATGTGTTCCATACAAGGAATTTTTTTATTCCCAGACAAAAAAAATTATTGAACATTTTAATCCATTAAAAATGAGGAAGGAGTTAATTGATGTAAGCACAAAGAAAAATATATAAATCATATTTTTTACTTAAATAATATTTAAGATTTCTTGTAACTTAATTGTATCTTTTTATTATATAATAAAAAAAAAAAATGCCATACATAATTTTTAGAAATTTTAATGGTAAAATAATAATATACAATGATCTTGTTTTAGGTAGCTACCTACCATCTTAAAAATAATCTAGATGAAGATTTTTTTTATGCTAGCTTATCTCCCCCTCCCCCGCAAATTTACCAACAATATATTATTATTATTTTTAATAAATAATTGATGTTCTTTTAAGTACTTCACATGATAGTTTGTTACTATTATATTATTCATTGCCAACAAATCAATATTTTATAAATGGTGATCATATAAATAGTATTTCTCTAGAATAGGGGTGGGCAAACTTTTTAATAGGAAAATTTATTTTATTTAACCCCCCTCCCCCTCATTAAAGAACCTCAAGAATAGAGGTGTAAAATATATTCATGAAAAATATGAATTTCTGAATAGCTATGGATATATTTGAACATTTATTTTAGTAATAGACTCTATACATCTTAACGAAAATAAAAATTTTCTTAAAAATAAATAAAAACAAAACATTACTTTGATAGTTTGATTTATTCACAAATTTCTATTATTTAAATATTTATCATATACAATAATTACTATTTTATAATAAAACCGAATTCATGAAACAACATTGTAATGCGCATTTTCCGTCTTCTGTTTATAGTCATCAAAATATTTATTTACAAATTACAAGAAGAAATAAAATAAAAAGTGTTTATATTTATCGTAATAAAAAAAGCCATGAGATTAGGATCAAAGGATCACATTTGGTGCAATTTGCCAATCCTAGCTTTAGAATGATTTATTGACTAATGAAATTATTATTAAAAGAGTTACAAAAAAATACAAATTCAAAATATTTGTCAATCCAATCTGACAATATCCTAATATTGTTATTGTTTTGGGCACTTTTTACTGTCTTCAAATATGTTTTGTTTAATAATTGTATATATACTTCTATTGTTTAAGGCAGAACTTGTTCTAAATAATGTATGAATATTTGTGTATATTATAAATAAAAACTCTAGACAAATATAAATTATTACAAATAAATTCATTAAAAAATTCAAAAATTAAAAAGAAAAAAAAATCTATTTGATATTTTATTTCAGTAGTTTGAGATATAAAATTTTATTTCACAATATTTTATTAAATGTATTTATTAAAATGGTGAAGATATGGGAAGAAAAGAACAAATGATTAGGTTAATGATTTAAAGTATTTAAATGATAGTTGATGGAATAAATAAAAAAACTGCAATAATTGAAGTTTAATCAAAGAATGAAGAGTTTTGTTCAATGTTTTATCAGATGTATAGCTAGAACTTAGATCATTAGAAAAAGATATGAATAAAGAATGCTAGATTTAGAGAAATAATCTTGAAAAAAGATTACTTAGATTATTAAAAGAGTAAATTTAGAAATGTAAATGTTGAAAGTATAAAAAAGAACAATGAAGGATGTATTATAGTATTTGAAGATAATAAAGTACAAAAGCCTTATGTTGACTTTCTATTGTCAAAAAACTGACTATAATAATAATTTTGCTTTTTTAAAAAAGAAAATAATGGAAATGATGTAGATAAAAAATGAATCAGCCTTTTAAACAGTTCATTATAAGACTAGGTATTTTTTATAACCTCCAAAAAGAAATGATACTTAACAATTAGATGGCATAATGTATGTATATTTATATAATTATTAAACTAGGTCTCTTATAGAATTAATATTTTTAATTATTAATTGTAGAAGTGAAGATTTTCACCTACAACTTTCAGTTTTTACTTAGCATCTTTATTAAACTAGTGGTGAAAAATCTTAACACTTAATTATACCATGTTTACAGGTATATGTATAAATGTATTATTTACAGGGAATCACATTTAAGGAATTCAAGCAATTTTGTCAGTTTTTGAATAACCTGGATGATTTTGCAATTGCTATGAGAATGTACACATTTGCTGATCTTCCTATTTCACAAGGTACTTTTTAGCAATATTTTAATTAGTCTAATTAAATAATTTTTTATTTATTTTATGAACTTTTATTTTCAGTAAGAAGCCAGAAAAAACTTCACATTACACCTTATAGTTTTTCTGAAAGTTTTTTTTTCAGTCTTAATAATAGTTAAGATTTTGTTTTATTTTTAAATTATTTTCTTGTTATTTTTAAATAGCATTATTAGCTCCTATGGGTTTTTTTTCTTGCTTTATTTTCTTAATCCCAACTAAAATATATTGACTAAAATCTTAAGTATATTCAATTTTAATTATATTATTAAGTTAATCAAATCCATCATTAAATCTTTTTTTATTTATTGTGTAATCATTATAAAAAAATATCAATTATATTACTATTCATAATACCATTTGTATTGTATATTATTTTGTTTAAATATTTATTCTCAAATCTATTTGTAATTGGCTAAAATCAATTCAAAATTTTTACTTTACCCAAACAACATCTTAAATTTATTTATGTTTTGATAGCACATAAATATCATAAACTTTAAAATTAGTATCACTGATCTGCGTATTGTTTTCAAATTTTTAATAATTGACATTATTTAATTAGCAGGAGTTTATTAATTTATTTTTATCTCTATTTCTTTATGGTGAAACCATAATATACACTGTATCAGTATAATAAAAACATTAAAATTGGCAAATTTAATACTTTTATAACATGGTAGCAGCCATTTTCCCATTTTAGAGCACTGATAATTATGTTTACTAATGTTTCTTCAGCGACATTTAAAGCACATTTATTTTATTCTAGATTTTATTCCTCTTTCCAAATTTAATGTGTGCAGTATTTCGCATAATAAAATTTTCTAAGTGTAAAGTAATAAAAGTGCCTATCTTTCTTAAGTGATAAAATGAAAGTTATCGATTTAGTAATAGCAGAGAAAAAGAACTGTAATTTGTTCTTTTATTGCACCAGAAAGTTTAAATATGGATTTAAATGAGAATCTGAAATGGTTAATAGCAAGCAAGGTCCTAAGTCAATACAGAATTAAAGTCATCAAAATAACTAGAAAGGTTTTTGTCTGCTGATAAAAAAACTATTATTTCATTTCCGTAGGAGAAATAAGTTATGGAATAAAAAGTATATTGCCCAGAGTGCATTTAAACACAATGAAATTCTGACATTTTGCTATTCATTTTAATTAAAAAATTAATTGGTTTCTGGTATATTGCAGAGGCTTTAAAAACATAGACCCTATTTGCCCACTATGCAAGAGAGGAGGATACCATAACCAAATATTTTAGAACGATGCAGTTTCCTTCAGGATTGCTGAAATGCAATTCAAGCAATATACCAAATTAAGCAACCACTATCTACCCTAATCAGACATGCCATCAATAATGGAGATTTTGCCACTGTGAGAAGCTCAACCTTCCTTGCTTTCAACCTGTGGCTTATGAGATTTGAAGCAGTATATAGGAAGAAACTAAACAAGACAAGAACTCATGACCAACTACATGCACCCCAGATGACCTTCAGGTTGATGTGGGAAATGATCAATCTAAATAAATAAAATATGAAAGAAGGCAAGTTTCCGCTGACAAATACTGACAGTAACTATGTAAATGTTAGCATTAATAGTAGCTAGAGCAACATAGATTAAACTTAATCAAAAACAACTAGCTTGGAACAAAACATGCTAAACAATGCCTTAACTGATGTTCAAATAGTGTGGCAGGTTTAGAACTGGAATAATGAGCAAAAGAAAAGCTGAATGGGCAGTGATTGCAAGGTTGAACTTTTAAGAAAACACAATCATGACATAGAAAAGATGCCAAGATGATTTTTAGACATTGTAGGACAAACTTTAGAATTACTTTTATAGAAATATATCCCTCTTATAAACATTTATTACAATAATAAAGTCATTATTTTAATATTAAAAAAAAGTTACAGTACAGTATATTCATTATATTATTTTTGAGGAATGTGTATGAATGAACACACACACAATAAATATACATGTAGAAAGTATTCTTTTAATTTATTATTAGTAATTACATTATTACTTTTTTAAATCTTATTTATATTATAATCTTATTTTATGTGTGCATACTATTCATGTATGTGTTGCAAAGTATTTCATGTGCAATTCAGTAAACAATACATATTTCATTCTAATCAAAGTTTATCAACAAAATTTGAACTGTTATACACAATATATGTGGGGGAGACCTAAAACAAAATAAAACAGATATCACAGATTCACTGTATATTTATATTTAATTTAACCATGATTTTGTTTTCTTTAATATTGTTTAATTCATATTTAAAACATTTGATATTTAGGTTGTAATTTTGGCATTAAATACATAATTCTAATGTATACACATTTATATGATGCTTCTTTTTTTGATTCCTGCAAGTATTTTAAAACTATTAAAATATTTTGGAATATTAAAATAAGTCACATAAACTTGCACAAAAAATTATACCTAAGATTTTTTATTCTTACTGAAATGTTTTCTTTCTTTGATCTCATTTGTATAGTGCTGTAACTTCATTTCTTTAATTGTACTCATATTTGGCCAAAACTCTTTAAACTACTCTTTTATTTTATTCGACTATTATTTGTCAGATTAATCTTGTATGCTAAACTGGCCAACTGCCTTTGAGTCTCTTGACTGTCTGCTTTGATTAATTGATTTAAATCCAAAAACATCAGTTGAAATCTTAAATTGCCATAGAAAATATTTAGGTGAAATATATATATAAAAAGAAGAAAAAGATGTGATTTGAAAAATGGAAAAAAATATTCAAATAAAAATATATAATAACTAGAACTGATTACAACTCACAGCATTTCAGCATAGAAATTTAAAGTGAAATTTTTTGATATTTCATAACATTTGTGATTACAATTTTACTATAATAAAGAAGGAATATATAATGTTTTAAAGTTGATTTGGAAAACATTGGTAATATTATTAAATTAGATTTGTTTTTGAAAATAGTCTTTTACCAAAACATCAGATTTGATTTAAGCAATGGTTGGGTGGGGGACAAAAAATCCCAAGGAGAAATTATTGAGTAGTCAGAAATTAATGCCAATATTTAAATGTTTTAAAAAACTAATATTTATTATCTTGTATACCTTTATTAATGAATGGGAAAATAATCTGTGGAATGAAAATATTCTACATTTTAAAAACTGATTGAACATTGTAATTTTTTCCTAGTTTCTATTGATTTTTAATTAAAGTTTGTGGGCAATTCACATTCTTGATTTTTTTTTTTTTCTATTTTTTTTGAGTTTGAAATAAACAAGTTTTAGTATCATTTTTCTGACTACCAAATAAAATTATTTTTAAAGTCTTCTAATATTCATTCTTATAATTGAATTAACCAATTATTTATTTTTCCCCCTCTCCATCCTACAATAAATGTCATCAAAATTTCATTATTAAATTTTCATTTTCTTATATTTTAATTTAACAATATCTTGTATTTATTTATTTTCTTTTTATGTTTTAAGCTAATAATTATCAATGTGTATTATTTTAGTATTTGAATTTCACTTAGTATTTCTATTTTTTCTTCTGCTGTGTTGTAATTACACAAGTGTAGAAATGAACCAATCCTTCTTGAAGGTGTTTATTATTTTTCAAATATAATTTTTTTTCCAATTCTTTTCAAGTTAATCTTGCTTTATTATTAATAGAAACTATTTTATTTCTTAACTAAAAAAATATTAATGTGCTCATAAAGACAGATAGTATGGAAATAAAACATTGACTATGACAATTGGCCTGTTAGTCTTAAATTAAAAATAAATCATATCTCTTTTAATACAATAAAAACTACATCAACATTCATTTTACAGCTTCTAGGTAATAATAGTTAAATAATCATGTGCTGATTTAATTGGCATGGCTCTCTAAAAAATCTTGAACTTCCTATGTCTATTCTACTCTGAATTTTTACTGCAATTTGAGACTTTTCATCTTTAAAATAAAGTGATTTATTCATAGAGGAAAACAAAATTTACACATTGAAAATCTGCTTTAGATATTTAATTTTAAATGTTTATATATAGTTATAACAATCTTTATTTATCTATATTGACAGCAATAATCCATTTTTCATCATTTTTCTCTAGAGCTCATTTATTAAGGTTGTCTTGACTACAGATTGAGATAGTTGATAGCTTAAGGGTTGATTGTTATCAACTAGATTTATAAACCTACTAAAGCATCAAGTAATTGACTTTATTGTATTAAGCATAACAAAATTATTCAAACATCAGAAGATTTTGAAACCAAGTCAACCATGAGTATGGACAATGTTTATTTTTTATTTATTTGAGATGCAATTCAATGTTAATGAGAGTTAACATTAGAAAAAAGAAAAAATTGTTTGACTAGATGACAGTAAAAATAATATACTGATATTATGACAGTCCTTGTAGATTGTCAAGTTTAATTTTAAAAAAATAGTGAAGACTCAATGAATTTATAACAGATTTGAGATAAAAATAAACTTATTAAAATATAGACACTAGGAATAAAAATAAATAAATAGGAAAAGATTTGTAAGATAATTAAATAATGAAAAGATTTTTAAGATTAACAAATCAAAATGGAAACAATCATAATACTAAACAGGTTTTTAAAATGGTAAGATTTTCTGGACCATTGAATTTAAAATCAAATAAAAAGCTTATTAAATATTTTGTTTAAAGTAGCAAAGAGAGAAAGTGATAAAAAAATAAAAATAATTGGAAGTTGTGAGATTTGGGTTTTAAAGAAACAAAAAAAAGTTGATTAAGAATACTGAAATATTAAAAAAAATTTTTTTTGAAAAAATAATGAAGCCATAAGAAAATTAAATTGGACATCAACAAAAATAGAGAAATAACCTATATATTAAACAAAGCTGTAAATAGTGAAAGGAAATAAAATTATACATGATTTTAAGAAGAGTGATAATTACTCAATTTAAAAAATAAATCAAGAGAGATAAGTTTGAAGATAATCTGAAATCATTGGACCTTGATCTTAATCAAATAATTTAAAAACGTGATATAATAATGTGTTAATATTAAATTAAAAAAAAAAAAAAACACCTCATCATTAAATGCAAATTAAAACAGCTAATAAAATCATTCAGTCAGTAAATAAATAAATCTGTTGTCTCAAATTGAATCAATATTTATTTAATATATGAAACATTCTTCTCAGAAAAGCAATTTTATGTAAGAATATATATATATATCTTTTTTAAATATAATATTATTTCTTCTATTAAGTGTTATATCAACATTTCATAAGAAAATCATGTTTATTTATTGCATTACTTCAGTTTATGAAAGATGATTGAAAGGTTCTGTGATGATTCCAAATAAAACAAAAAAATAAGTTTCTTAACAATACTTTAAAATATTTTGACCATCTCCAGCAATAATTAGCAGTTCATTAATTAATTAAATAGTAAAATGAGATTAATATTATCAACAGTGTTTAAAAGAATACTTGATTTCCATTTCTACATTGATTTATTTATGAAATGCATTTCTAGACTATGTTTAGTCTGTAATATATTTGATGGTGAACTGGAATATTTCTTTCTCAAACTTCCTACATAGAAAAATACTGCCAAAAAACATTGTTTCTTCAAGTACATTTGTACTGATTAAATGACATAATAATAAATACACAGTAACAAATTCTATTTTAATATTCAACTTAATTTTTTTTTAATTAAAAAAACAACAACTGTATATTCTCTTTGTGCTAATAGATATTTGAAGAGTGTGATAATTATTTTTCTTCTGAATAATCTGATTGAAATATAACATAAATTGAAAGCATATTTATTATGTTGTATAAATAATGTATATATATATCACATGGACTCTTGATGTGCATTAAAAATTTGCATTGCCATCAGTAATTCATTTATATTATTCAGCTTTAAAACCATCTCTGTAAGCATGAGTAATCATTGTGGATTGGTTATTATCACTAAAGTGCACTGTGTTGCAAATATTCACAAACCTTTTTTTATTTCATATATATACTATTCCAAGTAATGGCTTGAATTTATTCAGTCAGTATAATGTTTTGATACCATAGATCTGACACTAAATTAAAAACATTTTAATGACCTAACTGCAAACATATTTTACTTTTACCAAAAGGATATATATACCAAAACAAATCATCAAAAATTCCTTAGCTTAGATTGACAACAATAAATCACTCTACTTTATAACTACCTATGTATGCATAAATAATAAATAGATACTAGATGATATTGTGACTCTGATCTCTAACCTAGATTTTGGCCTTTGTCAATGAAAATTACATTGTAAATTAATAGTGATATATATATACATTGGTCTTCTAGCCTACAATTTAAAAAATCAAGAGAATATATCCTAGTCAAGTCTCGTTAATGTTTTACTTTTATTAAAATTTTATAATTTCATTTTCAATTCTCATCTGTCATTTTAAAATTCAAAAAAGATCAACTTTCTTAATAAATAATATCTAAACTGCATAAAATGTTAATTATTTTAAAATACTCACACCTTAGAAACTATTACTCAAAGTTAATTTAGTGGCTAGTCCATCTAAATCAGGGGTGGGCACTTTTTCAGAGCAAAAGCTATTTGTAATTTTTTCCAAATGTCATGGTCCACCACTTATATATATTATGTACATGATTTTAAAATGTCTTTCAATGTTTCCATTTTTTGAAACGATACACTATATAACACACACATTTGGGATTCACTTGTGAAGTTTTCTTTCCATTCTATATTAAAATGTTTCTTTTCTTTGCAATTGTTTAAGATTTTACACCCCTCTTTTAATATAAGATGACAAATTTTTCAATATAAATTACTTAACAAAAAATAGTTATTGGTTTTGTGACTGATTGAACATATTGAAACTGATAAATTTATAATTAACATTGTGCGTCATCTGATTCATTCAACTGAAAGGGCTTAGCTATGCAAGGTCACCTCAATTGTAGAGCAATTCTTGCTTGTATGTGTACAAAAAATGTATTTTTTTTTTTTTATGTATAACTATTTACTCTGGTGTAATTTGTCAGTTAACCTAAGTTCTTTTTACAAATTTTGATGAAAGTCTCAAAGTATTTTATTCCTCATGATTTTTTTGGATGAAAATCTCATTAATTTATTGACCCTTTCTATTCTTTATTTTATCTTCTATTACTATAATCTATTTATTTTTTCAGTTAAAACAGGACTTCAATCCAGTATAATGCCAGTAGAAATATATTTTGGAAAATATCTACTTATAATGAGTCTTCCTCAAAACAGTTCTGTCAACTAAGAAGCATTGTTTTGAATGGTGAATGAAATAATTTTGGTTTGTCAGTTTAATAATCATTGCTGTGTTAAAAATTGTAATTTATGTAAACAGCATCCAATTTTTATTCATTTATTTGCTTTTATATCTTCAGTAGCATATATGACAGCAGTGTGACCTTTTAATTGGGCTTCCAGTCTTGATCTGTGAGACTAAAAAAGATTTTCCTTAGAGGAGTATTTGATGAAAGTATTGTTTTAAACTGAACAAATTATTACTGCTATCAAATTGAAATGACTGTTAACCATTTCATTAATCTCCTAGATTTTTTTGATTTTATATTTATTATACTATGTTGTGTTATATTTTTCATTTTCTTTAATAATATCAACTTTATATATTTCCTCTGAAATGGTGCTTGTTAATTATAATTATTCTTGCCATCACTTGTTATCAGATTTGAAGGAGGGGGCACAGGTGCTGTAATCTGCCAAATTACCCACTTGTTGAGCATTTGTCAATAGAACAAATTATAGTTGGTAACTACATTGCCTGGCAGTAACAGAAATAGTTAGATTGCTTATTTGTCAATTGTGATATGCATGGAGATAGGTGTTAGTAGATATATATATGATTTTGATCATACTATTATTTTCATGGGTGCAAGAGAACATCGAGTCTCATGACTGTAGTTCATCCAATTACAAAACATTTTAGTTTTTTTAATGTATAAATTTTATCACAATTTGATGGTTGAATCTAATTTTCTGTTTTCAGATGATCTACTTTTATATCTTTAATTGGAAAGAAGCCCCTTGCTGATAATAGGAAGTAATAAAGTCTATGCCAATCTCCAAACATATGCAAATAGTGGATATTTCATTGGATTTGAAAGCAAAACTATCCATAGAAATATTACCTTATATGGGTAGTGTATTGATAAAGTGGTAGATTCATAGCTTCAGTTGTTACTTTCAATTCTCCAGCATCTTATAAATTCCTGACCAATAAATCATTTGATTATTTATTTAATAAATTATCAAATTTGTTTTTTTAAGATGAAATAGCAAAATTAATCATGTCCTGCTAATAATTATTTAATTTCTTTACAAATAAAACAGTTTATTTATGTGTTTAGTTTATTGGATAATAGCTGATTGAGAATTATAAATTAGTTATATTCACATCAATCATTAATTTTATGACCATTGCTCCTTTTTTTTTCTTCTTTAATTAGTATCTCACTCATAATTTTTAAGTCTGTATCCGTAAATAAAGTGTCAGTAATGATTTTATAATTTCAACTCTTTGGAATGAATTTTATAATTTTAACACTTTTTTATATTATGCATTTTATCCATATCTCTGAAAATCTGAATATGCTCATACTAGATAGCAACAAAGTTTTCCAGTCAACTAACTATTTGTATCTATGCATAAGAGAATTAAAACATTCAGCAACATCATTTAAATGATTAAATAATGATTTTCACAGATTCTTTCTAAACTGAATTTAGACAAACTGAATGCAACTGAGAATTCTTTTAAAAATAAAAGATCATAGTATATGTGTCTTATGTATTTTATATATTATTGAAATGGATGTCTTTTTCAAGTTTATTTTAGATGGTTGGCAAAGGGAGATTAAAGATAAAATAGCAAATTACCTTGTTAGTAAGATAGTATAGCCAGTTAAATATAACATAATAAGTCATATTCTAGCACAGATGCAGACATGTACATTTGCTATAGAAAATTCAAGTTTGTAGTAGTTTTCTTCTAAAAGAAAAAAATATATTTAAAAGAAAATCTTTAATCCTTTATTAAGACAAAAAGAAAAAAATATATTTAAAAGAAAATCTTTAATCCTTTATTAAGATAAAAAGATTTATTTTAAAAAGTTTTTATTAACAAATTCCAAATATAAAAAACTACAGGATATATTAGATTATGGTTTTACATAAAGTAAATTGGAAATCAGAAATTTGTATAATTTTTATCAGAATTAATTACTCTTAAAATGATCTGATATATTTAATCTGTAAATATGCTTTGTTATGCATCTTATTTCTTTGTTACAAATTTTTAGTTTGTTTTAAAAATAGGAAATTCTTACAATAACTTTTCTTGTGTTATTATGAGATTAGAATTCTCTAGGAAAAAAAAACTTTTAATATAAATAATGTGTAACAGACATCAACTTTTTTTTATCTACTTGCTTATCATGCTGATTGACACATGGGAGTCACATCAAACTAATGTGCGACTAAGAGAAATGTATTAATTTGAATTTAGGAACTCGTTCCTAAGTATATAGAACCAGAATGGTCTCAATGGCATCTTAATCAATCATGCATCAACTATATAGAAACCTACAACTAATAACTATCAGTGACAGATATTTCAAATTTATGGAAAACTGATTGTACAAAATATTTAAATTCAATTAATGAAATATAGAATCCTGCAATGTCAACTTAAAATTTTGAATTTCAAATAGAGCTCTTTTAAAGCAAAACAAAAATGTATATGAAATAGTCTTAATATTGCCCTGACTTTGTTAGCTGATAAATAAAATATTATGAAGTAATTGTATCTAAATCATTTTTAATTTAAAAACTATTATTTATTTGATCTATTTCTTGGTTAACATTTATTTAATTCAGTTTGAATTAACAATTATTGTATGAATTATACTTAATAATTTAGATTTTACTATATTATGTTATTTTTAACTTGCCAGCTAATTATTTATTTTGAAACATTTAATAAAAATCAAGTTTGGCTCATAAAAATCATCTGCTTTATACTTACATATTACTGTTTTTGAAAGATGTTTATATAAAACTGGATAAATTAAAATGTGTATATCAATGAGAATTATTATTTAAAATTGATATCTATGAATACTATTGGATTTTAAATATTTTATTAAGACCAATATAAAAAAGGAGAAAGCTAAAGAATTTAATGGAAGTCTGCTGAAGCTAATATTGAAATGTGGCTGTTTTATTGATTTGTTTAAAGTAGACTTGTTAGTTTTCAAATTGATTCTAGTTATAGTATGTCCATGTTGTGGGTGAATTCATATAGTGAAAATATTGACGTAGTTCTAAAAAGTAATAATATATTTTAAAAATTTTGTCTTATTCTTGTAGATAAATTTTGAAGCATATCTACAGTTTATTAATGATCCATGCATCTAGTCTTTAGATTTTAAAGTGAAGTTTTATTAGATTTAGTATTGGTTTGCATGATTATTTTTTTTACATGTATTTCAAGTATTTCTGAATTTAGTGTACGATTATTTATTTGTATGATTATCCAGTGCCTTACTGAATACATTGTCATATGAATGATTATTATGTGTTGGTGGTAATGTGTGCTAGTATCACTTGCTAAATAATAAGTTCTGAAGCCAGCCATATATGTGTGTGTGCATATACTGAACTTAGTTTAATAAACAAATATTTAGATCTGATTCATGATGGTATTCAGAAAGATATTGGAGAATGTTATATATATATATGTCTATATACATAAGGTTTTAGATTATGATCTATTGATATAATTTTTGCTCCAAAAGATATCTTAGGGCTTACTTTCAGAGGATGTTTTATTTTTTAGTTTCAAACCAAACATACTAGGTTTACATTGTTCTTCTATCTTGTGATTACTATTTGGAGTTCACTTGAGTCTATGTTGTTGTGCTCTGGTACATGATGGTGTGCACATTAAATCTTTCACATATTAGTTATGTGATTGTTGTCATCCCCCCCTCTTTTTCTTTGTTATTAGTTTGGCATATTGTATAATGTCCAGGTGTCCTCAAATGCTTTTGATGATGCCAGGAGTTGATCTTTCCTCTGGATTTTAATCATTGTTTTGAAAAAAACCTGTGTTATAAGAGGTTGTGGGTGTTCCATGATTAGTTTACAATGCGTAACTCAGATGGCGTAGTTCAAAAATATTGAGATGTATTATTGGGTAGGCTTTAGTATTGATACTATCCTTCAGAGATGAGATCAGTTGGAAATCTATCTTGGTGTTGGAGAGTATGATTTCTCAGATCACTCTGAGACATGTACACTGTGAGAAGAGATGATCCGATGTCTCATCGCCATTCATGCAAATGCTGCAAGTAGGGTCTATGTTGTTGTAACCTCGTTTGTAAAAGAGGAAGTGATTTGTGTTGTATTTGATGAGGAAATCTAGGTATTTGGCCTCTAGACTCCATCTTTTAAAGTTGGATACCAGTTTGATTGTTGTAAAAAAGTATGTTGATTATAGGATGTGAGATTGGATGGGGGATTGTGTATGCTTGCCATAACAAGATTTTAGAATTGAAGGTGAGTCCATTATTGGTCAGTGCTGTTTAACAAGACTTGTTAATCTAGTGATCCATGTTTGTCTGCCTGATGGGGGTCAGTGGGTGTTACCTTTTGAAGCAAAGCTTTTTGGAGAATGGTGTTAAAACCATATGATGCTACCAAGTTGTGTATGATGTTGTGGGATTTTTGATAAATCAATGCCTGAATGGAGTGAAAAGCAAGACCATTTAGCTTTCTTGGTCGTTGAGTGCCTTAGAGGCTGATCGCGACCATTTTTACCTTTCCAGAAGACCTTGGAACACAATCCATTTATTTTATTTATGAAACTCTTGTTGATTTTGATAAATGGAAGTATGTTATTTTTGGCATCACATTCATGTTAATTAGTGAAGCAATGAATTTATTTGTTGTTTCCAGAATGTTATCTTGTATCTCTTTGAACATTGCTGTGATAAATTTGAAGATGGAAAAGCCAAGATATCTGTGGTTGGAGGCAGGCTTACTGGGGTTGAATTGCAGCCTGTATTTATCTGTATAGCGGCTTAATATTGTTTGTAGCAGAGGAATATGTTTTCTGGATTGTAGGATGATCATTACATCATCAATGTAGGCAAACGTGTTGAATTCTTTGTTTAAATGTATAAAGAGACCTGGTAGATTTTTTTTCCAAATCCATTAGGAGGGGATTTATGTATGTGATAAAGTATAAGGCACTGAGGGGGGAACCCTGGAGAAGAGCTTGTGTTGGTTTAAATCCAGAGGTGATGTTACCATCCATAGTGATAAAAATTTGTTGTGTAGCAGATTGCTTATGATCTGGGTAGCAGCCACAGGAATATCATACTCAGTCAAAATCTTTAAGAGTGTGTCTATATATACTGAGTCAAAGGCTGTGGCAATATCTAATTGGATGACTATCGGCTTTGACTTGCGATGGATTGACATAGTCAATGACAGAGATTGTTGCCCATTGCGTGTACAGTAGAGGAGCCTTTCTTGGCATATTGGTTGTTAGATATGAGCCTTAAGACTATCGGCTGGATGAGGTCTTTAATCATGGACTCTACAATTTTAATTAAAAGGGGTGTCATGGAAATAGGTCTGATGTTTGAGAGATCCATAACTTGATTTTTTTTTTGAACCAGTGCCACTGGGTAAAGGTTAGGTATAACTTTATTACCAATTACTAGGTAGTCCACCATCTTCTTCATTATGGGAATTGCAAATTGATTGAGGTGTAGGATTAGAAATCTGGGAATTCCATGAAATCTAGGATGAACACCATCTGGGATATTTTCTGTTGGAGGTTTTCGGTAATCTCATGCAGCCCTTGCAGCTCAACCTCAGACCAAAATTGTGTATCATTGATAGTTGCAGTTTGCATCCTTTGTCAGAAGTGTTCTTTTATTGTGTTCATCGTAGGTGATCCCAGCAAGGTTTTTCCATCTGAGATGATGGAGGTGGGAGTGGTTTTATTTTTCCTTCCAAGTGCCCATCTCAGGTAGCCTTTTTTTTTCAGTTGTTGAGATAGATAGCATTTGGCTCTCCTGATGTATAGGTATTCAGCCAGGGATTTTTGTCTTGATTGGTATGTTTTTAAGATTGAATATATTGTTTTAATAGGTTGACATTGGAGCCTCTGAAGCTAATCTTCTATTTGTAGATCTCTAAAGAGACCATTAGGGCCTTTGGATTTCATGGTGTGATGTTTTAGTATTGTCTGTAGGATGCCTACAAATGAAAACCAGGCTTCTTCAGCTGGTCTTGAAAGAATGTTGATTTTGTGAAAGTTTATATAAGCTTCGGACACTATGGCCTCTATCATGTTTGATTTTGTTACCATTCGCATGGTTTTGTGAAGGGCCTCGAGGGTTGGGATGCCAGCCATGGTTTCAAGAGTAACTACAAGGGCCATGTGGTCTGAAAATGAAACTGGAAAAAGTGTTGCATTTAGATGAAAGTGTAAATCTGGTGAATAATATAATAGGCTATTAGGGTTTGGTGTAAAAAAAAAAGTAGGATCCGGGAGGAAGGAATCCGTCCCACACATAAAGTTTCTGTTTATCAGTGAAAGAAATTTTAAATTAAAGCAGCCATATGTTGTGTTAAAATCTCACAATATAAATAAAGAGCCTGATTTGTTGCTGAGGATAGTGTTTATAATCTGAATAATTTTGTGATAGATAATAGGATTGTTTGAAGTGTATATATAAGCCAGATTTATGCTATAGTCCCAATAGTCTATTTCTGATATACAGAATTTGTTCAGGGGAAATTTTTTGTTAATACCCCAATCCCACCAGCTGCTGAATGACCAATTAAAAATTTAGTAAAGCCCGTGGTGGCAATTAATGTTTCTATTTTAATATCAGTGTTGTTATGAAATTTGGTTTCCCCCATTAGAAGGATGTGAGAAGAGTTAATGCTAATCCAATTTTTAATTGCATGAGTCGGGCTAACAAGTTGAGGCCATGAACATTAATATCGATTTTATAGTTCATAATAAAGTTTCCCTGTCTCTTCAGCTGGCCCATGATCTTGGGGGGGAATCTGAAAGAAAATGACTATAATTGATTTCTTGATCTAGTGCTTCTAATGAGAGTTGAAGTTGATTCTATGAGTACTGGAAGGTCCTAATTCTCCATAGAATCCAGTAATTCCAAGTAGGGGTCATCTTCCATTGGTACTGAATCTGTATGAGTGCTCAGAGGTTTTCCTTTTCTTTTTTTTCCCATGACACTCTATGTTTACTTTGAGGTTCTTAAGAATCTGGTTTTAATGTGAGTGATTGTGGAATAATCCCAGAATTCATATCGTCATCTAAGCTTGATTTATCTGGGACATTTGATTTCCATTTATTAATTTTTGTTATAGTTTGTCATGTTAGCTCCACTTCTTCTGAGATCCTGGTTCCAATGTCCTGGCAAACCACCCTTTTTCCCCAGGTTTGAAGTTTTGGTATATGAGTTGTTGAGTTTTGTCTTTGATTTATTGGTTTTGCTTTCTTTTTGAGGATGAGGTGTTATGGTATTTTTGTTTAGCTTGTGATTTCCTAGGTGATTGGGTGTTATTTGTTTATTTTGATTCTGGTGTCTGTTTCTTCTATTGGTAATGGCTTCAATTCTGAAGGTTCGCCAAGTATTGGATGATAGTCTCTTTTATTTGATGTTGTACTGTTTATTGGCTGAATATTATCTGTAGTGATTTGAAATGGGATGAGGAGTTCTTGATGTAGTTGTTTATCATTTCTGTTTTTGGTTGTATTGTTGTTGAATTCCATTCCGGTTTGTTGGAAAAGATTATCATCTTGATCCTTATCCCTGGAAATTGTGATCTGGTGTTATATCTGTGGGAGTTACATCTATAGATTTAGTGTATTTTGATGATGTAGACCTGTGTTTATCAGTGATTTTCAATATTGTTATCTGTTTTAGGTGATTGTTTGATGTCTGTAACTGTTGTTGTTTCTATATTCTTTCTACTGCAGTGGTGGAACTTGCCCTTCTTTTGATTGCAGGTAGTGCAGATACATGCCGGACGGTTTTTTATTGTGTCCTTTGTAAACAGTAAAAGCACTGAGGCCGCACCCCTCTGAATGTTAGGACGATTGGTGAACCTTTTGCATTAACTACAGTAGGGATGTCAGTGGAAGAAATGTTTTTTCATGGCTAATGAGAAGATTGCTGTGTTTGTTAGTATGTTTCGATCTAAGATGGGGTCCGGGAGGAATTTAAATTTTGAGACAAAGCCATAGGGATTGAGGATATTTTGGAGCTCTTGTTCAGTGAATCTTGTTAGGCAGTTTTTAATTTTCCCTTGTAGTACCATAGGTCTGTTCATTTCTACAGTGCAAAGTATTTTGTTTCCCAGTGTTTTATTGTTTTTAAATTGGAGCCTGTCCATCTAGGTCTTAAATTCTATTACTACATATCTGTTATTAGGATGAGTTAGTATTTGATAAATTCCCAACTTTGAACCATGTTGTTTAATTACTGAATATAAATGCTCCATAGGGAATTTGTATAATGAGAAGTTTTCATTTGTTACTGCTAGGATTAGAGTTTTATCATTGTAATAATTTTGGAAAGATTTATAGAGCATGTTTGGGATAGTTTTATCATTTATGTTTTGGTGTATTTCGCCGGTAATATTATTATAGTCTAATATCTTAACTGATTGAGGGGGTAATCTTATCTTCTGTTCTAATTTCTACTTCATATTCTGATATATCTATAAGTATTTCATTAATATTGTCGACCGAGTTAGTCTCCACGATATTAACATCTTTGTTGAAGTTTATAGCGTTAGCGTAGGATATAATTTTTTTTTTGGGGTGGGATTTGTGAGGTTGTTTTAAATGTTTATTCAGTGTAGATATTAGGGGTTCATCTAGTTTGATATTTCCAATTTCTTTGTGAATGGGTTTTGTTGATTTTTTTTTTTTATGTATTATTTCATTTTTTTCTCCCGAAATACTGTTGATAATGTCTTTTGTTACAGCAACAAAATTGGCGACCTCTGGTGATTTCAAAAATTTTTTGAACTTTTTTCAGATAGATTTTGCTGATATTTTTCCCATTCCAGGTGGTTGTGTATGAATTGTGTTTATTTATATCTGTTAAAGGAGTTTGGAAAATATGGTGAGTGTTGTTATTGTTTTCATATGTATTATTAAAATTAGCAGTTATTTTGCTGGTGGGAGACCAATGCTGTTGCTTATAATTGACGAAGTTTGTATAATTTCTTGCATTTTAATATTGTTAGTAACTATTTGGTGCTTAGTATTGCTAATAGGAAAGGTTTTGATCCTAATTGGAGCCTGAGATTTGTTATTATAGCTAGGAAGATTTTGGCCATCGTTTCTGTTGAATGACTGAATGTC
Source organism: Epiperipatus broadwayi (assembly GCA_028023455.1). NCBI lineage: Eukaryota > Metazoa > Onychophora > Udeonychophora > Euonychophora > Peripatidae > Epiperipatus > Epiperipatus broadwayi. The sequence goes on along the minus strand of JAQFVV010006242.1, from coordinate 1,858,269 downwards.
ACATTTTAAGCTTAAATTGCTATGTATATTTTCTATATCATTGTCACATTCATTTTTAAATGTATAGAAATTCTCTTACTTGTATTTAGGAGTCTGGAATGGGATTTGACACCCCCTTTCCTGCTGATTTCAATTTTTGAGGAGAGCTATTGTTCACGTTGCTTGCTGTTTAAGAACCGGAAGCAAACTCCTGTTTTATTTTTTCATGTACAAAAATCTACATTTATTCAAAATCTCAAATCAACATTCCAAACATGTTTTTTCAATAATGCCCTCTGGGAATATTTGAATTTTCAGCTAATGATAGGCACTGGGATATTTACATTTATTTAAGTACAAAAACGTGTCTGAGATCAAAATATTATTTTGTTTGAATCTACCATAAAATCAAGTTTTACTTGAAGACTTTTGAGATAAGAATGGTAACAAAAATGATTACAGTTAAGAATGATTATCCATACAAAGTGCTGAAAAAATTTATCATTGAATATGATTGTTACAACACATTGTGTACTAAATTACAAAGATTCATGTAAGACACAACCACATCCATTCATTATCAAGAACACACATTGTAAACATAATTGCTCTTCTTGGGTATTCTTTTTTTAAAACTTTTCTTTAGAAAAAAGATTGATTTAATTAAACTTTAATTATTAAAAATCACTTCCATTATTTAAATTATTTTAGGAGGAAAAAACCCCATTTAAGAAACAAAGCTGATTTTTCTTTTATCTTGAATATTTAAAAGTTATCACAATCAAACTCTAAAACTACTTCAAGCATTCTAAATCTAAGTATTAAATATAAATAAAATAAATACCTAAAATTATATAAATGAAATTAAATTGTCAGATATACTGGCCTGTGGTAAGTAAAATTTTAAAAGTTTGTCAAATCATTAATAAAGTCAATAAATTGGTTACTTTAATTCCAAGGTTCGTCCAAAAGGAAATTGTTTCTCTATGTATATAGAATTATATTTGTTGAAAATGTTTAATGGGAAAATACACAAGTACCATTATAATTTATATTATCATTTATTTAAAGCATTAATGTCAATATTATTTATTTATACATTCATTATTTTATAATTCAATATATACATTGTGTGCTTCAACAAACAAAAAAAAAATCGATTTGTCTGGCTGACGATCTTTACTAGGGTTTACATTTAGGGTATGGATTATATTACAAGCATTCTGAAAAATCATAATAGGATTTGTTTTCTGGTTATGTCTTATTTTGGGAGAAACATGGTAAATAGATTGATAAGATTTTAAATTACCCAAATTAATTGTAAAATAGCTAAAAATATTTATAGTGTATGTCATAATATAACTAATGAATGTATAATAAATTTTTGTTTCTTTTATTAATCATTATCATACTATCGTATGCTATGGTTAATTGAATATTCTAAGGAGTCTCTAGTTCTCTGCAACCTAGTGAAAATAGATTAAATTATTAGTAATGGTTGAAAGTTTTGTAGAGATCTCTGGTTGGATATCCTTAACAATAAACGACACTTTTCCTATACAAATATCAGCAACTAAATACCCAATGAAGGTTGATGCTTAAAGCTTAACAGTCATAAACAGAAGTAAAAAAATTCTAGATGATAAATCTAGTGATGCCCTCTGGTGAAGGATATTGGCCAGACCTGCAGATTCTAAGCTGGCCATTAAAATATATAAATAAATAAACCAGAGTACAATTTAACCATTAAAACAATAAATTGTAGGAATACATTAAAGTAATTGAAAGCATGCTTCTGCAATTTATTATTACGGTGCTTTTATAAATTAAATATATTTGTTGCAATTTATAAAAATATTGCATATTTTTTAAATATTATGATAGATAGTTGTGAAATTAGAAAATGATGGATTGAAAAACATGGTATAAACTTAATAAAAAATGCATTAAATTGAAATGCAGAAGTTTTTAAAGAAATATAAAGATGACTTACATTTGCAAACATTTAAAATTTTCAATATCAGATTTATTTATTTTTTTCAAGTATTTTGTTTTTACAAATACATCTTTCATTTTAGTTCTATCATATCACAATTGTCAATAGCCCAGAAGTCAAACCAAGCTCTGTCATTATAAATGCATTCTGAAATACCAATTTCACATTTTCATGAAAGACAAACATAACCACATTATAATTTAACTTCATTTACATATTTTTAGATATATTTAAACTTAAGTTCCTGTATATATATTTAGATATATTTCAGACTTATTCCATCACTCAATGTTTTGTTTTCATTAACATTAATGAAAGTTAATATTGTGATGAATCATTATGTGATTTATAATATAATTTCATTTTTTGAAACAAAATTAGCATGAAAAGTTTTTACATGAGGAAAATATTTTATTTATGTCAGAATCTTTTTAACATGCATTATCTAATCTGAAGATTATAGAATCTTAAACAATTTGATTATATAGAAAATGGCATTACAGAGGAAAAAATTGATTTCAAAATGAAATTACAAAAAGTTCATAGAACTTTCATAAATTTCATCTCAGATAAAATTTATTTGAAGGAAATTAAGCTGATAAAAAATATATCTATCATGTGAATATTTTAATTATAAACATTCAATGTTCAATTATGTTTTAGCTAAGGATGTAAGTGAAATTGTATTTTTAATAAAAAGACAAAAACATGTTTAAATCTTTTTATCATTGACCTGTTTTAACTCAATGATTTTAATTTCAATGTCATTAATAAATAGAATAGTAAACCTACAATAAATTATTACATTTTTATTTACCATTGTCAAATTCATTCCATTCACAACTTTGACACTATCTACCTCATATAAATACAATAATGATTATTACTAATCATTTTCTAAACTAGAGATTATCTCTAGCACAGAGATAAACTTTAAACATCAGTTAAAGATTAATATATCTGATTTTTTAATTTTAAACATACAGTACTAGAAACATGAAATGATATAACTGCATATACGAATGAATAAAAATTGTTGTAAAGAATCCTCAACTTATTCAAATGGGAACATATATATTATCATGACATTCTCAGTGGGTTTTAAATAGACCCTTAGCAAAGCTATTAATTTAGAAATAAAGTAGCATCTCACCAAAAATTATTCCAGAAAACTAAAACATTATATCAGTTTACAATTGATTTGTTCTTCTGTAACATCTATTTTGAGAATAAAGAGGTGCTTAGTAACACTAATAGTATTGTAGTGTTTAGCAATAAATCATTTTTGTTTAAATACAAATAATCATAAAGTTTGTGACAAGCAGCAATATCGCTACATGAGAATCTTTTATCTGTGAGCAGGTTACATTTCTACTAGATGTTGTATGGAATGCTGGTAGTTGTAATAGTTAAACACTTCAGATAAGCTTTACCAGAATGATAAATCAATATTAGATAAAATTTCACAGCCTTTACTGAATGTCTTATAGAGGATCTAGGTATTGAATCTCAGAAAACATGATATTCACACAATACTCTAAATGAATATGTTTCCTTAACATATCAAAGAAAAATTACATTGAGTTTTTATTATTATTACAAATCAGGAATATGTTTAGTTATTGTTACTGATTTTATGGAAAGATGAGAGAAAAATAAAACATGATATGTCACTTCAAATATATATTTATAAATTTGAAGCAATTTTGAAACTTTAGCTTCATAATAATTTATTATATCACTTCTCTTTTAGTTAAAAAATTGTATTGTTTTATGTTTAAAAAATTGTTTCATAATAATTACACTTGCCAATTAATATTTATTATTATAATAATTTTACAGGGGAATTTCAACGTGCAGTAAAGATATCAACTGGTTGTAATCTAGGAACCCATATTGTTAACACTGTATTTCAAATTTTTGATGATGATGGAGATGGTCATCTGAGTCATAAGGAATTCATTGCAATTATGCGGGATCGTCTACATAGAGGATTTAGAGTAATTTTGTTTCAATTAATATAATAGAAACTGTTTGGTATATATGTGTATGTATAACGAAAGTGAATAGAATGTGAAAATAGTCAGGTAATGATAATGGATAACTGAAAAGCTGTGGTAGATCATGGAAATAATAAGACTGTAAGAAATTCTGGCATAAAGATAAGAGTAGAAAGAGATTAAAAATTGACAAGTTTTACATAGAAAAAATAGCATTGGTGGTCGAGTGATCAGCACAGCTGCCTTAAAAGCAGTTGTCCTGGTTTGCGGGTTCGCTTCCCAGCCAATGCTTTGACACATGAAAAAAAAGCATAAAATATAAATATTGTACATTGTTTAAAAATCATGAGAAAGATTTATGAATGAAAAAGTGATTTTAATTGGATTATATATTTGTTCATTATATATTTTTTGAACAATATTAAAAATGCATATGCACATTGTGAAACTAATTTAGATATGGACGCAATATAATTATCTGCATTAGGAGTAGTAATTCACTTTTATTTAGGATACACTATTTAATACTAAAAAACAAAAACAATAATAACACACTCTTCTATGCAATTTACATAATGCAAATACAATACTTTATTATTCCAACTTTCAAAAGTAAGTGATAGTTTCATTTCTTCAACATCCTTCTTCAGAGCTTAGTATAATTTTCTCTCCATGAAATGAACTGAAGTTAACAATTAAGAGGATAAGAACCAAGCCAAAAGAAATGATCTATTGAAATATAGAATTGGAGTGTTTGGGAGATTTTTTCATAATTGGTTAAGCCTTAAAATATAGAGAGAAGAAAATGGAAATATGTAAATACTAAAAATAGGAATATATGTAGTAGAGAGAATTTCTGTTATCATTATAAGTAATACACTACAACCATGCATAATATAATATTTATTAAACCTATAGTAGTTTCAATGTATTAACACCCTATTCATATTTAGAAAAGCAAAAACTAATTTTATAAATGAATCTGTATTTTATAATCATGCAGTACAATACATATTAGTTTAATCCAGGTATTGAAATTGTTTACAAAAAAAAAAACATGATGAATGAGAGATATCATTCAAATAAACTGTTATTTGAATAGAGTTGGTGAACATCTTATGACCCACCTTACAACAACAGTATGCATTAGCATATGAAACAAATAGTCTCCACATGTAAACCAGATTTATCTTGATGAACTGCTGATTACAGTAATCTCTTGTGATATTACGGGAATTAGCTATACCATGATTACAGAGGTGAGGATTCAGGCTCTCAAAATGAAAAACTACATGGTGTTGGCAACCATGGAATACTTCAAATACCAGGGTACATCCTCTATAGAATGATCTCATCTAAAAAATGCAATAAAATTGTTTCATCTTCGCATTGAGGGCATAGTAAATCAAAGATGGAGATTGTGTACAAATTTATTATTCAGCACAACATTAACTTACAGGGTACATCCTCTATAGAATGATCTCATCTAAAAAATGCAATAAAATTGTTTCATCTTCACATTGAGGGCATAGTAAATCAAAGATGGAGATTGTGTACAAATTTATTATTCAGCACAACATTAACTTATTATCTTTTTAATGTATATCTTAAAAATCCTGGATTTATATTGATTATTGATAGGATTAATTGTAAATATGATGCAACTACTATTGTTTCAAATCTTCTTCTAAAGCAAACAACTTCCATTGAAGATAGTCCAAATGATATTGCAATTCCAATTCAGATAGATAATTTTAATGTATGCAATGTTTACAAATCTCCCCCCCCCCCAAAAAAAAAAAAAAAAAAAACCTGACTCTATTCTCCTTTTCCAGATCTTCCCACATCTTCTGTATTTATAGGTTTCAATTTACATAGTAGTTTTTGGAAAAATGTAAATGAAAATCAAGCAGGTTGTCAACTTTTATAATGGATGGATGTAAATAATGTGCACATTACTACATGATCCAAGTAAGGAGGAACATTCCATTAAGCTAGATGAGGAACAAAAACAAATCTTGTTTTATTTTAACAAAAAATGCTTTAGCCTTATGTACTAAATTATTAATATAACTCATTTCTCCCATACTCAGCATAAATGAAATCCATATTTCTATATTTGAAAGTTATCCTGTTCTAAGATAGAATTTAAGGAAAGTTGGTTATCTTGAAAAGAATTTTAATAGAATCTTTCCAATTCTTTCATTATGATAGATATAACAAACTCATAATAATAGTCCATTCCTTGAGGATATCGAAAGCAATCCATTGCCAGTTGGAAAACAAAATCAAGTGATCTTTATGGCTAATTTTGGATGATGACAGAAAAATGGAAACCATGAATCCATAGCAAAACATTACAAGATCTAATTGTAAGGCCTGGTCACTTCTATAGAAGTTTAGTACATATTTTTAAAAAACTACTACTGCTAATAAGATTGTTGATGTTATATGTCAGACTTCTAAACCCAAAATTAATAGAATGAAAAAAAGCACCATTAAAACAGAATTGCATGTTTCTCATTCACAATGTTCCACTAATAACAGTTGATAAAATCTATAATGTTCATGAACTTGCCCCTCAATTGTTTTAAACCAGGAAAGACTCCAGGAGCAGAAAGCATGTTTCCAAAGTTTCTAAAAAAATGTAGTACCTAAAGTTATTTAAACAATAGGCAAAACTACTTAAGACATATCTTTAATGATGCAATGAATTTCAAAAATTCAATATCATGACAGCCTAATAAATAAAAGTGAAGTTTATCATCAGTAATCTAACATCAACTTGAATAAATAATCAATGAGAATATCAAATAATAAATGTTTTTGATATCTATCTATATATATACACACACACACATGGAATGTTCTATATACTATATTAAAACTTTCTTAATAACTTTTTAATATCGTGGGGACATATTTAAAAAAAGTTGATTATTAAAATTTATTTTTCAGTTGCTATATTTTAAGAAATTCTGATTATTAATCTGTTAGCCAATTTTCTCTTTTAATTCAAAATAAGAAACTAAGGCAAAAAGAAAAAGCATATTCTTTAATCTTTCATATTAATTTGTTTACTATGCTGTTTGCTTTTAAATGTTTTAATTTATTCAAGATTAAATAAGAAATGTTATTATGATTATATATTAATTTGGGTCAATTTGAAGACCCCCCCCCCCTTAACTTTGTCAGAATTTAAAGAAGTGTTGATTTATTATTTATCAAATTATTGATGTTCATGTAGTATATGGCCAGAATTTCTAATTAAACTTCTTTCTCTCATATGTCATAGCATCGACCTGACGCGAACCCACACCCGTCTGCAACCAACTACTTGCTTGGAAGGTGAGTGCGACGACCTCTCAGCTAACAACGTTTGACTAATTAAACTTCTTATAACAATAAGATGACTACTATTCATATTTTTTATATGTAGGGAAGTCCATCCAATGCTACATCTATATGAATTAAGTACAAATTAAAGTGAGCAATAATATTTAATTTTTCCTCTCTTTTTTTTTTTTTTTACATAGAGCCTATAATTCAATTAATGTTCATTCTACTAAAAAACAAAAATTACTTATGTTTAATCATATATACATTCTTAAGGAAATATCATTTATAAATAAGGAATATAATAAAATGCACATATATATTCTTAAGGAAAATAGTCATCATTTATAAATAAGGAATATAATAAAATGCACTACTGATATTCATATAGAAAGTCAGAGTTTTTATTCAATACTATTTTTTGAAATCAATATCCTGATATTAAAATTTTTAAAAATATTTAACATTAAGATCAATTAGTAGTGAATTTCAATATTTTTATTCTTTTGTTGTTCTCAGCACTTGTAAATTGAGATACTAAAAATCATTATAGCATTATAATGATTTTTATGATAGAAGTATGAGTATAATTCATTTGACTTTAATTCAAACTTTTACAAAAATAAGACCACAATTTACATTTTTTTCTTGAATCATTTTAACTATAAATATAATCCAATCCATAAAATCATATTTTAAGCACATTCTGTATTCTTGATGTTCCATTCAATTTATTATTTTATTGAAACTCTTGACTTCCTTGCTTTTTTGGAAATCTGCAAAAAAGAAAATATTGAATTACACATTATACAAAAGTGTATATTGATTCTGTCAATTCACACACACATTGTTTATTAGATGACTAGTTATATGTATATAACAATTTAAACTGTATTATTTATCAGACAGTGTAAAACTATCTCCCCTTCTTATTATAACTGTCTATCATCATTTCTCTTCTGACTGGAATTTACATTATTGATTGACATTGGACAAATATTCATTAAATTATGTTTTGTAATATATTTTTAGGATAACAATCTCCTGATTAAAAAAAAAAACTGTGGTCTCAATCCAGAGACATTCTGTCTGACCTTTGGGTTCTTTAAATACAATTTGACAGAAATACATTTTGTCAGTTTTAAAAAATAGAATATATATATTTTCTTTTTTTTTTTTCAGTCACATTTGGTAAAGAATGAAGGCTGGGAATCCTTTAAATCCTGTGTGAAACAAGAAATGAAGAATGCTTAAAAATTCTCTATAAAATTTATAATTTTTTCATATTGTATAAATTTTTTCACCCTCATTTCATTGTTTACATTTTTCATTTAAATATTTAATAATGCTTTATTTTTTTTTTAATTCATAATTTATAAATATATGTATAATACAAATCTTTGTATATATTTAGTAAATATTGCTTTATTTATTTACTTACCTGCATGTTTCTCTGTTTAAATGGTATCCAATATATGCCCAATATTTTTCAATTGTTTGGAAAAATTCTGAAAAATAAAATAAAATTCTATATTGAAAAATTATGCATTAGATTGATTAATTTAACTACAATAGTTATTTCTGATTTTGCAATTAAAATCTACATATTTGTTTGCAAAATATGAGCCCTAGTATTTTGTATGCTATTTATACATTAATGTTTTGAGCCAATTCTTGTAAATTTAATTTTTTGATTAAAATCATCTAACATTCAATCACTCATCAGAAATTGATTCAATTCACTGGTAATAAATTCCCTGCTGTATCTTTAGCTTCACAAAAGCTCATTCAATATAATAATGACACAAAGTGAAATTCACTTGAAAGAAAAATATGAAATGACTAAAATAAGCTAATTTTTAACTTTAGACCAATGGGAAAATGATAAGAGATAGAAAATTTTGTGTTGTACACAACTGATTTACACAGTAAAAAGCATCAGATTACCATACTACTAAACTAAACATCTTAAATTTTAAACAAAATCATTTCTATATTTTTTTAAAAAATAATAGTTTTTTATTATTATAAAAACTAAACTTTCAAAAAAGAAAAGAAAACTGCAAAATTTTTTCCATCATTAATTGGAAATAAAATTTTAAAATGTTTTTATATTTAGCCAACCAAAAAAGAAAAAGGTAAAAGAGCCTGTTCAAACATGATTATAAAACTTGTTAATTATGCTTTTCAGAAATGTCTTGTTTTTTTTTTAAAGCTATAAATTTATGCCAAAAAAAATGTTTGGGAAAAATACAAATCAGATTTGTATAAAATGTTAGTTACACTTGTTCAATGGATAAATTAATTATTATGTTGTAAATGAAGATACTCTATACATTGTCTCCTGAAAGGGCAAATGCTCCAGTATTTCTCTATAATTATTGAAGAATACTGAACTATTGCTTAGAATTTTAAAGGATTTTCTTGCATATTGTACTCTTGAAACATCATTTACCAATTAATAGCTGAATTGGTTATTTAGAAAAAAAATTTAAATTATTTGAGAATTTTTTAGTTGACTGAAAAGATTTAGCTCTACTCTAAACTATAAATCTTTCATAATAAAAAAAAAAAAGGATTAACTAATGTATACACAAGACTCTTCTATATATATGCATCATGCTTACTATATTATTTTCCAGAATGCATATCCCACATATTATCTTTAAACCATGTTCCCAATCATTTGTTTTTCTTGATATCTAACAATATTCTTCCTCACCATCTTCAGTTCTAAAATAAATGATCATAACTCCTCTATATCTAAGATTTTTTTTTATGTTAAAAGACAAAAGTACACTAAACTGGAAATGAAGAAAAATGAATTAAAATGTTTTCTTTCAATTGAAAATTCAATCCATAATATATAAAAAAAAAAAAATAGAATGGTTTATTGTTCAAGAGTTCATAAGAAGTTCAATACTAGAAAGGACAGAGCTGTGTCCCAACCTACAGATTTTAAACTTTTAGAGTATGCCATTCTACCACTGCATTAATGACATAGAGCAGGGGCCAGCAAACTATGGCTCACAAGCCAGATGTGACTCTTCAGTAATATCTGTATTTTTCCTCGGGGCCTAATCAGAACACATGTTCAAAAAAAAAAAAAAAACATTGCAAATACCGAAATAAAAAAATCATAAGATAAAGATAAAACCAGGACAAATCTGGGACATATAGACTCTCTACTTTATAGTAAAATTGAAAATAAAACTATTATAATTTAAATTTATAAAATTTTTAAGATTTTATTAATGTAATTGTGACTATATTTGTTTTATAAGTACAGCAAAACTTTGCGATTAATAAGTGAACACACGGTTGCCCTCTAATAGACAAGACAATGGTGAATGTGAGTACATGTAATCTAGAAGAGGAACGTATAATTATTTTTTTTGTAGTTGTGCAAATGTGGATATAACATGTTAAATAAGATACCATATTTAAAACGTTCAACATGACTACAAAGAAAAGACTGAGAAAAACATTAGATGAACATTATGATTTTAAAAATGAATGAACTGAATCTTTCACGTTTATCGTGAACTAGAAGGGCCTTCCAACCTATCTTATTTGCCAAGAAACACTGGCACAAAACAAGAAGTATAATTTAGAGAGATAATTATGACAAAACATGACACATTTGGCATAAAATAACCTGTTAATGACACAAGAAAAAGAGCAATTGAGAACTTCAGAAAAATATTGAAAAATCAAGTTCTGTATTTGATTACTGGAGATAGTCTGCCAACGTTACACTAGCAAGCTTTGTTAGTAACCCAGGAAATTGCTAAGAGAGGAAAATCATTCACAGATTGTAAGTTGTTTTGTTAAAGCATCTTAAGAACTTTTTTGTGATTTCAAAAATAAAACAGAGATTTTAAATAAAATTAAAAACATGCCAGTATCTGCCAAAACAGTAGCAGATAGGACACTTAAAATGGCTTTAAATGTGGCCAACCAACAAATGGAGAACATTAAATTATCTTCAGCTTTATCTATTGCAGTGGATGAGTCTTGTGATTTCAAGGGCACAGCCCAGATTTCCCTTTACATGCAATACATATCATTTGAAGGTCCAAGAGAAGAACTTTTAGAATTATTGACACTCAAGGGCCAAATGCGAGAAGAGGACATAGCAAATGCCGTCATTAAATTCATGGAAAAAAACCATATCATACTTGATAAAACTGTGTCACTTGCAACTGATGGGGCAAAAATTTTGTAAGATGGGATCGAAAAAGGTTTTTTTTTCAATTTTTAAAAAAAATAATTATGAAGTGATTACTTTCCATTGTATACTTCACCAGGGAGCACTTTGTGCTCAAACATTTCCAGAAGAAATCATTAAAGTTACGGACTTGGTAATTAAGATTATTAATTTTATTATAGCAAAAGGATTTAACTATCAACAATTTAAAGAGTTTCTATGTGAAATGGAGAGTGAGTATTCAGATCAATGGCTTTCCAGAGACATGTCAAAACATTTTGCATAAATGAAATCAAACTATTTCTTGACAACAAAGGCAGTCAATATTTAGAATTAATAGAAGATCAATGGTTTAAAAATTCATGTTGGATGTTACATCACAACTGAATCAGCTCAATCAAAAATTACAAGATATGGGAAATACTTCTTTTTCAATGGTAAAAGTAATTATTTTGTTTGAAAAGAAATTGATTCTATTTGCTGAAGATTTTGAAAGGAGAAGTTTAGTTCATTTCCCAGACTTGTCTCAATATCGTCGAGAAGACAATTTTAAACATGAGAGAATCTTTTCTTCAAAGATTTCAAGAATTTAGAAACAATAAAGCAACTCTAGCTTTTATTACAAATCCTCTTAATGCCAATGTTGAGAGAATTACATTTAATATTGATGTGGGTAATTTTGAAGTACAATTGATGGACTTGACAAGCAAAGACTTATGGAGCTCCAAATTTGTTGTGGAAAAACTCGAAAAAGAAAAATGTAGTCTGTTTTCACAAAACCAGCAGAGTATTATAAAAACCTATAAAAGGCAGACTATGATTTTTACTACTTGGAATAGTCTTCCAGATTCATATCACGAGTTGAAAAAATTTGCATTTGTAATTCTCAGTATCTTTGGATCTACATACTTATGTGAACAATCATTTTTTAACATGAATTTTATTAAATATAAATTGAGGAACCAAATTACTGATGCCAACTTGGCATCAAGCTTTAAATTAAAAACCACTAGTTACCAACCAGACGTACAGAAACTTTCTAAGGAAATGCAAGCTCATTGTTCACACTGATTAAAACCAATGCTAACAATTTTCTATTTATTTAATGTACATTTAATAAAGATGTAATTAATATTACAACTTGTTATAGTATTTCTTTAAATTTTCCTTATTTGTAAAAATATATTCATGGCTCTCGAATAATTTTTAAATTGTTGCAAGTGTCAGATTTGGCTCTTCCATCTCAAAAGTTTGCAGATCCCTGACATAGAGCAAGTCCATCATAATGCTTGATATCATTACTAAGGTATATATGCATATATTGCTTCAATTTCAAAATTATTCAAATTAACAAATAGTTATAACATGAAATTATGTCATCAAATTATAATAATTAATCAACTGTATTATAATAAAGTTGCTCAGACAGGTTGAGCATGATTTTGAATCTGCCACTGCCATCAAGAAGCTAAATAGTTTGCATCAATATATGAAACATAATAATAATATTAATTTGACCGAATTTACATTAGCAACATTTAAAATTTCTATCTATATGATAGTATAGTTATCATTTTCATTATCAATAAAAATTCTGCTCAAAAGATAAGGAAGATGATCTATGCAATACCTCAAACTGCTTTAAGATTATAAAGCAATTATACAAAAAACTTTTAATTCTTTTTCAAATATGAATTTCAAAGAAATTTTTTGCCTATCATTTTTTAAATTACTGTCCAAATTCTACATAATGAGTTTTTATCTCAGAAAAAACTTATTGATATACTTTCTATTCATTTTTGATCAAACAAAATTATACTTTTTTAAATCTTATTTTTTAGACTTAATCTTTATTTTATACATTCAATATAATTCTGCCAGAAATAAACATCTAAATTCAAATTTATATAGTTAAAGCCTAATTAACTGCAATTTTTGTTTTAATTTCATAAACAAAATGCAATAAATCAAGTGAATATTTCAATTCACAATTTAAATTCACCATAGTGTACAAAAGCACAATGAGCAACTTTAGGATGAAAGTTTAAAAAAACAACAACTACAAGATAAATAAATACCAATCTATACAATTGCAAAAATTACAACAAATATAAAAGACGTGATATGCTCTGTAAATAGTCCTATTTTTATCCCAAAATTTTCTATTTAGAAAACTGGCAAAACTTGAAACAAAATCTCAAGTTATTTCTTGTTCTTAAATGACAATAAAGATTTGGAATTATATAACAAAAATATTAATATATAATAATGAATATTGCTTAGGTAGGATTCTTGATTCTACTCAATTAAAAAAACCAAGAGAATAATCAAATGCAGAATTTTCTACCTTAATACAAATGAAAATTTAATTTAAGCTAGCTGATCATTCTAAATTAGAGAGCATACCTACTGATAAATCATGGAAATATCTACATTCTCATTAATTATTAGTTGTCAAGCATCACTTCAAATTGCAATGTATACTATTAAATAATTGTAGGTTGTACGAAAATTGTGTGAAGATATGATCAGATTGTTGTTTCTTAATTGGGAATTGATCCACGAAACTTTATTTCTTGAGATTACCACTATACTATAGTAGCTTGCACTATCAGTTGCAAAAACTGGAATTGTTGATAATATAAACTATCCAAATATTTTGATATGTTTGCCTTAATTTAATGCTTTTATTCTGGTAATTCATAAAGTGTGAAAACTTATTAAATTGCAGTTTCTGATTATTAATAACATCAGTTTTTTTTCTTTGGACAATTTTATTCATTATCAGAATTATAAACTACAAAGACTTCAATTTAAATCGCTTTCTCCCACCCCCCTTCTTTAAAATAACTTTAAAGCCTTTTTTATTTCACTTATGATATCTACTTAATAAGAAAATTCCTCTGTCCATATGTGCATTTAGCCCATGAATTCTAGATGGCCATTAAAAATTTAGCTGTTTTAGCATCAAAAATGGAAATTAATGAAATCCATTATGCTACTCTTTCATATAAATTATAATAAAAAAAAATCGTATACAACAGCTATATAAATATGCATTAATAATTACACATAAAAAATGCTTTTTTCAGCACATGGTTTTGTGCCTTTTTCACTGCACCATGTACCAAAAATCGCTTTTTATGTGTAATTACTGAGTATTCATTATTTTGCATATCTTGTTTTCATAAATCTAATGATATGAATATTAATTGATAATATATGAACAAAAGAGAACATATGCAGTTTGCAAATTAAGAATGGTAATATATAATGTTTAGTTACTCATGATGTCATTTTAATGTTCGAACAGCCAAGTGGCAGATTGAGCACAGTTCCAGTTAGTTGATCAAAATGGTATTTTAACTTCATTTATTTGAGAATCAATTCAGAAATTTTTAGCTTTTGATTTCCTCACTCTAATACTGCCCTAAAGATAAACTATGGGCTCATTATCCATGGGAATATGATGCCTTCCCTATGAATAGTAAAATCTGCATTGTATTACAATATTATGTTTTTAGATTCAAGATATCAACACTTACTTGACCAACCCAAGATAATGGGGGACTATTATCCTCTAATAATAGTTAAATATCTTTAGTTAGCTAGATTGGCTGTTATGGGCTAGCTAAATCTAACCAAATAAATATAAAACCAATAATTACAAGAATAACAATTCCTAACAATTATTGATACATAAAATTCACAGACAGAATATTAATAAACAATTATTATTTTGCCAGTATTGATTTTGACTGTTCTCAATAAAGATTATTTTAGACACTATTTCCTTTAAAAAATTTTCTCATGGTTGAAACTTGATAGCTACAAAATATTGTATTCATTGCAATAACACAAAATAGAAGTCAAATGATCTTATCTTTCAATTATATTTAAAGTTTAAGAGAAAAAAAAAAAAAACAGCTTAAAATTTAATGATCAAATAAAAGAACTACAAAAAGACACAGCATGTCAAATTTTAAAATTGAAGAAAACAAGATTAAATCTTTTTAAAACAAAAATTTCAACATGCTGACTAAGGAATATGCTTTTCTAATTCTCAGATAGATTCTTTTTACACTTAGCTGACATTTCTACTCATCTTTATTATCAATCAACTGTTTATTTAAAATTCTGACCTCTATTATATTATTTAAAACAAATATATTATTTTAAACTTTTAACTATATTATTAGAGGGAGGGATTGCTCAATAATGTTTATACTAATAACAAGATGTAGATCACAGAATTAAGTCTTTGTTAGGATTGATGACCTTCAAAATTAAATAAATGACTACATTGTACAGTTATTAAATATCTTTTAAAAATTAAATGAAAAAAGATATCTTGCTTAATATAATTCTTTAAAGTAAAAGGTAAAATATAAAAATGTTTTCTGTATATATATATAAAAAGGCATGAGGTGAATCTACAAATCTCTGTTGAAATTTGACTTCCTAAATTTTGTTTATATATTGTATGTTTTGTTTTATAACTGTTTACACAATTTTATTTATATCTTATTTATGCACCTTAATACTCTATAAAGTGCTCAACAGAGTTTATTGACACAATCTATGTAATGAGATTAAAAATAAATTGGGTTAGTGAGTATCAAACAATGGTGGTGAATTGTTAGAGTAGAATATATCCTATTATTTAGTTACCACCATTTGCAATGCAAAAAAAAAGAATGAATAAAATCACTTCAAATACTGATGGATTATTGTTAATTTGAAATGGGTGAATTTGAAGACCTCTACTTTCCAAACACTTAATCAGACAATATGATATCGCAAAAATATGCATAATATAAATATCAATTATCAGAGCACATAAACAATGAAAAAAGATAATAATGAAAACATTAGATCAAAATGTGTTTATCCATATGCAATATGAATACTGTAATTGTAATATATATTAATTTTCAATATTGTACTATATATAAAAACCAAAAAAAAAAAAAAATGTAAATTCTGCTAAAATTTTATTTTCAAAACAAAAGCCATTTAAAGAAATATGGTAATATCCTATCATTTTCAAAAATATGTAGTCAGAGTATAGTAGTATCTATAGAATATTCTTTTATGAAATTTAATTTATTTGTATATGTATTTATCTACAATTCTATATTACAGCCAAAATGAAACCAGTTTCAATCCTATGCTAAAAATTCTTTTTCTTAATTTAAAAAAAAACTTAAAATATATATATTTTATTTAAAAAAAACACTTTTATTTAATGATGAATAATGAATGCATTAAAAACTACAATTCTTCAACCACAATTTTGGTTGTTATATATAATTTGAAATAAAAGTATGATTAAATTAATTAATTTATGGAAGCCCATTTGCTCCACATTTTTATTTCAAGTTATATAAAACAACCAAAATTGTGGTTGAAGAAAAAAATTATTTTTTAGTTTTTAATGCCTTTCATCAAATTAAATAAAAGTGTTTTTTATCAAATATTTTTATATATTATTTTTTAATATTAGAATATTTTGCAACTGACTTTTTCTTTCATATGTCATAGCATCGGCCGGGACGCGAACCCACACACATCTGCAACAAAC
Source organism: Epiperipatus broadwayi (assembly GCA_028023455.1). Lineage (NCBI taxonomy): Eukaryota > Metazoa > Onychophora > Udeonychophora > Euonychophora > Peripatidae > Epiperipatus > Epiperipatus broadwayi. The sequence goes on along the minus strand of JAQFVV010006242.1, from coordinate 1,841,164 downwards.
TACTTGTTTGGAAGGCGAGTGCGATGACCTCTCGGCTAACAATGCTTGACTTTTTGTAATTGTTTATATTCAAATTTACAAATAATTTCAAAAATTTCATATTTCCAGTATTTTAAATGAAATTCACATGAACCAAAAATTGCTTACAAGATTTTTGTGTTTATGAAAGCAGCAAAAAGTAATCAGGAAAAATTAAGATTTTTATTTTAATTAACTGTAAAAGTAATTTGTAAATAGAGGAATTTGAATTCAGGATTTTTCAGCCATTCTCCACTCTAACTCAAACAACACGATCCCCAATATACGTATTTCATACAGAACCAGATCATAATTTTTCACACATACATCAATCACTATTTGGTTTACATTAAGCTAAAAAATCCTCAAACTTTAAGGATAGGCTTCAATCTTCTTACCCAACTATTCAACTGTCCATTTCATTGAAAAACTGATAATGGAATGCTCAAAGCCCTTGTTGAATTTGATATTATACTCATGTAGACATTATTTCAATCTAACATCTCATATTATCAGACATTACATATCCATATATGTTAATAGGGATGGGCTAAACTTATACTAAGATATAATTATTTACCTCTATTTATATATATATAAGAAACATTCAGTATAAAAAAAATTACATATTGCTTGAGAAATAATTTACATCTTATTTATATTATCCCTTTCCTATTAATATATATGGATGCATAATGTCTGATAATATGAAGGGTTAGGTTGATGTAATGACTACATAACTATGACTATAAAATCAAATCCAATTTGAGCATTACATCATTGGTTTTTCAATGAAATGTATTGGAAGTGTGATAATATTGAAGCCTGTCCATTAAAATTTGAGGAATTGCTATCTTAATATAAACCGAGAACTGATTGTATATATATGTTGGAGATTACGATCTGGCCCAGCTGATGAGTGCTGGTTCTGCACAAAATACATATATTGGGAATCATGTACCTTTTTCGCATGTGTGTGGTCATGTGTATTGGTTGCTTGAGATAGAGTGGAGGATGAATTGATTGAAAAATCCTGAATTTAGAAAAGTTTTTTAGTAAATTAGTCATGAAATTCAATGAAAGCATATTTTTAAAAAATATACACAACTATTGCATATCATTGAAAACTTACTTAACCAATATCAACATGGTTTACCCAAAAAAAAACTTTTAGCTGGACAATTCTGATTATTGCATTGCCATTGATATCTAATACATGTAATAAAATTTGAAGAAAATCTGTTTGATAGAAATATGTAGAAAATCAGTTACAAGATTTGTCTCAAATAAACAAATACAATTTCTAAGTTAAATAAAAATGTTTTAAAAAAAGGCAAATGTCCAGATACGGCCTTAATAACCAATTGAAGTAACCATTGAATCAACATAATCTACATGATACATTTTTTTATGAAAAAGTATAAATAATTCACAAACTTGATAAATATTTGGGATTTTGCACTTTCATATGACTGGAAATTGAAATATTGCCGATCTTACACTAAAAGTTCATTTTAGAAAAAAATATGATAGCTATGAAGTTTAAGCAAAATGCACAATAAGCCACTTTGGTATAATCTAAAGTAAGTAAATCAGTAATGTCCACATAATACATTTTTTATGAAGAATTTTAATTTATCCATTAAGCTGTGATTATGTGTAATTAATTATTCACAATTATGTATGACAGCCGAAATCAAAACATTGCTAACCATATAATAAAAGTGTATTTTCAAAAAAGAAAAAACACCAAATGACAATAGTTTTAACATCGGTACAAAGTTACATAACTATTTGAAATAGAAATCTTCCGAATAGTTTCTCTCTGAAAAAATTCCATTATAAAAAGTCATAATAGTTTATTTATTCTCAATTCTATACAAAATATAAAACAAAATAGTTTGAATTTCTAATGCTAAATGTTTATCTTCAAAATATAAATAGAAAAAAAAAAATCATGAAAATGATCATTATTTTGCTACATTCATTTTTGATAAAATATACAAAAGAATCTTCAATTTTTATTATAAATTTTTTAATCAATTAATAGTACAAAAATGCAATGTATGAATATGTAGTTATTTATAATTTTGCATGATAATCAAAATCAAAACTTCGATTCTGCACTAAAAATTCATTTTCAAATTTTAACATCAGCACAAAAATAATTTTATTGTGATATAGAAATATGACTTCTGAAAAATTTGTATTAAGAAAGACTTTATGCATTTTATATTTGTAAGATTTTTTTTTTATGCTTTTAAAAGTTTGATTAAAGTTTTTACTAGGCAAAGATTCTACTCTTCAAATTTATTGGTAAGGATAGTGAGAAAGATTACATTAAGAATTTATTTTCATAATACAGACAACAAACTCAAGTTACTACCATTATGATTTGAGATAATATTACTTCCACTTTGTTTACATTAAGAATATTTTTGTTTTTGGAAAAAAAAAACTTATGCCTTAAAAAATCTGATTACAGTTTTCTCTAGGGAAAAAATATGTACATTTTTCAAATTTGCATTAAAATAAGAAAGCTTACATAAAACAATCAATCAAATAATGTTTCCAATATTGTGATTGGACATAATGTCATATCAGTTGTAACTAAATGAAATGATATCAAATCTTCAAAACACTTTACAAATTTTATAATCATTTCACTTTAAGCCAATAAACATCACATGATCACCATCTCTTATGCTTGTGTATAACTGTTGTTAAAACAGGCAAAACTCACTATATATATTGCCACACACAACAAACTAGAGTAATCAATGGATGCCAGAAGGCTTGTACATAAAATCCCCATCTAGTGCCTACTCATCCAATATCCCCAGACTAGTTTCTGGCTTATGGCCTTCATCAGTGAGGAGGCTTGGGTTTGAGAGCACTGCACCTAGCTCTTAGGATCTAATGCAACCCTCCAGTAACCACCTTTTATCTCCATTTAACTACACAACTACGAGTCTTAAACTGAAAATACCTTAATGTTTTCAATCCAAGCCCATCAGCTTATATAGTCATATGGGTCTGAACCCAGTTCAGTACCAATACATTTTGGTGTCTGGTTCTTTAATAACCATAGCCACTACTATCCTATTAGGCAGGATTGGTTTTAAGCCAAATCACATGACCACCAACTCTTATGCTTGTGTGTAACTGTTGTTAAAACAGGCAAAACTCACTATATATATATATATTGCCACACACGACAAGCTAGAGTAATCAATGGATACCAGAAGGCTTATGCATAAAATCCCCATCTAGTGCCTACTCATCCAATATCTCCAGACTAGTTTCTGGCTTATGGCCTTCGTCAGTGAGGAGCCTTAAATTTGAGAGCACTGCACATAGATCCCAAGATCTAATGCAACCCTCCAGCTTGGTGTGTGTGGCAATATATATAGTGAGTTTTTGCCTGTTTTATCATTTCATTTTGTTTATGTTAAGAGAGATTTCTTATGCTTATTTGATTTTATATTTTTCTTGTTTAATTAAATGTTTATATGTCATAGTAACTTTACTCTAGGCTGTAGGTCTGAAAAGATTTATCCCTAAATACATGTATTTCAATGAAATCTACAATGAATAAATTGTACAATGAAATACATTCAGGAAACAAATAGAAAACCTATTTGTATAAAAATTTTATGAATTTTCTGCGAGCAGAAACAAACAAATAAATGTTTATTAAAAAAAAAAAAAGTTCATATCATTTAGTGAATGGATTTCTTTTTCAAACAGTTAAACAATTAACAAGCATAACAAAGAAACTAAAGATTCCAACTAGGACATAGTTTCAATAGTGGTTTTATTAAGTCCAATTCTGCCACTGCATCCATAGATTTTGACAGTCATTCACTATGATTCACAGTTTGTATTTAGCTACAACTGTAAATCCCATTTCTAAGGCAGATGAGTTCAATGACTATTTGTGTTTCTGATTAAGTTGATAAGATTCCAGTAATGTCTTAGAAACATCAATTTCAATTGGCATTACTATTTCATCTGGAAAAAAAAAAGAAATTGATTTAACTTCTCAAAAGCCTATTTTTTATACAAATCATTGATTAATTGAAAAGATTTTTGGTTGTGAATCCACAAAAGGGATCTTGATTTGGAATAATCTTAAATGATGAAATTAGATTTATTTAATTAATAGTGTTTTATAAATTTTTAATATAGCAATTTTCTAACATTTGTCATTAATATTCAATTGTGTATCTAGATGTTATGTGTGGATATTTTTTTTCCAAACAGTATTTACTCAAATAATATGTTAGTGCTAAGGAAGTTATTCTTTATTTGTATTGCAGTCCAAATAGTGTCAGCCACCTTTCCAAGAAATAATAGACCTAATCTTTGACTGATGAGGAAAATAAGTTGAGCTATGGTCTAAAATCATATCAGGTAGAATTGTGCATCAATCTATTATTGCAGAAGGTTATATTAGATTATGTTTCCTTGTTGTTTAGATAATAAGATGCAAAATGAGAAAGATTTCCAAATGTTTCATATTCTTATTACGAGATTTTTATATTTTTAGAAAGATCTTATTTGCAAAGTCAAAGCAATGTCATTCACATTAATGAATTTCCAACATTCTTTTTCTGGAAAATCACAGATGAATATATTGAACAACTGAATCCTATGCAAGACCACTATGTAAAAATTTTGTATCTATTACAATTATTATTTAATGTCATTTTAATTTTCTTACTGAAGTACAGTTAAGGATTTTAGATAAAAAGATCATTTTTCCAAACAGATTCTTACACTGAAGTTAGTTCAATAAAGGTAGCCCCAGTTTTTATTTTCTTTTGAAAGCCCTTTTCAATGAATTAAACATGTGTTCTTTGTTGATATAAACTCAATTTATGATTCTGTTAGGAAAAATAAACTTCTTCCTATGATTCACCTAACAAGTGACATACATTAGTATATATATATGAAACTAATGTTATCATAAAATCCCTGATTTCATTTTGATGAATTCCTGATTAAAGTCAATAAAATATAAAAATTCCAATAATATATATAAATAAAAAGAAAGCTAATATAAAATAGTATTGATATTTATCCATGACATATAGTGAAACATTATTGCTTCTTAGCAATTCTATTTGAAAACAACTAGATAAAATAAGCTTTGGTTGTTGGAAAAAATTTTTTACAGTCACATTTCCTAAGTGGGATATTTGATTAACTAATTTTTGATATTAATTTATATTATTATATCAATTATAATATATAAAGATCATGTTTTCCTAGCTTTTTTATACTATTTATTTAATTTAGTATTTTAAAATTGTTCTAAAAAAATTATTGCTATCTTATTAAAATTTATGAAGTAGGTCTAAAATTATCAAATAAATTATGGTGAGGGGCAAATAATGGCAAACTACCATCAATGACAATCAAATGTTATCATTTAGCCATAATAATTTGTTTAGTTATCTCATCAATCTCCATGAAGAAAATTTCATATATATATATATATATTACAAAAATAATAACATATTTTTATAAAATTTGGATACATAATTAAATCCCAAATAAATATATTTTATGAGCATATGCCTATATAATACTGGTATCCTTTAAAAGTATAGTTTTGCAATTCATAAATCTTATATTTAAGTTATTCTGATTTCAAACACATAAGGATCTAATAAAGAGTTACTGATATAAAATTCTAAACAATTACCAAAAGAATTAATTAATCCTTTGGAGACACTAAAATAATTTAAACATTTGCAGTTGCATTATTTCTGGCAGTATTATAATATAAACTTGAAACTACATGAACATTCCTTATTTTCAATATAAATATTCCTTTTGAAAACAACCAGTTATCAGTCAATTTTCATTTTTGCTTTTAAGAATTTATAGATAGATAGATTCTTAAAAGCAAAAATGAAAATTGACTGACAACTGGTTGTTTTCAAAAGTAATATTTATATTGAATTTTGTTGTTTTTTGAAACAGGTTTTTCATACAAAATTATGCATATGTATTAAGATTTCTTTTTTTACAAAATTAATAGTTGTAATTAATAATTTATAAAGCACAAACTCAATACTTAAGTAATATATATTAAAGCTATAACTTTAGAACTATGTTATTAATTACAACTTTAAAATTGTTTTTAAAAGATTTCTAATTATAAGATCTTCATTCTGACTCATTGTAAGTCAAAAGATTTCACATATGTTAATTTGTGTAGAAAATGTGGACTTAATCAGTGAAGTAGTTAGTAGCTTCATGCTCTCAAATCAAAATGCTATAGATTTACCTATATATTTAGAAATTAGGTCTAAAATAAGAGTGGCTGCTCTTGTCTTTTAATTAAAGTTGTTAATCTTGCATTTAGATTTGTAGAGGTTCCCACTATCGTATTTTAGGTGTATAGTCTTAAGATTATAGCCTTAATATATATTAAAATTAATAGTAAAAAATTATAAATTTTATGGGTAAAAGATATTAAGTGGGCAAGTTAAGACAATATATATAATTAGTGTGGATTTATATTTACTATTATAAAAAAAAAAATGTTAATTTTATATTGTGTCGTCCCCATTGCCCCTATAAAAATGCAATGGCAAGATCATAAAATAGTCAATACATTTTTCTGATTTCTGGATGTAGTATTATAGAATGCATTATTGCAAAATCATATTTTCCTTGGATTGGACATGTGAAACAAATGAACAATACAAGATTTACCAAGTAATTTACAAAAAACTTGATTATAGCTTTACTTCGTTAACATTATAAAAACTATCTCAAAGACATTCTGTAAGAAGTGCAACATTGATTGCCTTCATTGGGAAAATATGGCTAAAGATAGATACAGTAAAGAACTGCAATTAGAGAAGGAGTTGAAGTTTTTTAAAACAAAATTGTGCAGCAAAAGAAATTGAAGGATAGTAATACAAAATATCAAAAGCAGAATGGACCAGCATGTTTTATATGTGAACTTATTAGTTTATATAATAATCACAAAACTCATCTCTAACATATTAGTGTCTTTATATTCTGTTCCCCTTTTTATTTTGGAAGTGGAATGAGTATACTCATTTACAAATATCTATTGCTGCTGATAATTATATGTTTGTGCACAATAAAAAACAAACAAACTCATTAACATGTTATTTTTTGAATTCTACAAAAACTTTTGCTTGCTGCTTTATGTAATTTGAGCTCTCTGACCAAAGATGAGTGAAGGCAACAAATCAATAGAGTATTATAACCAAGCAATATCTCACTAAATCATTATTAATGATAGCTTGCAAATGCAATCTTCTTTCCCACTTATATACATTTTAAGGATTTCTATATTTAGTCTACATTACAATTATTGTAGTTTTACTTCAAGTAGCAAGCATTATTTTACATAACATAATGTATATAAAAATAATTTGTTGTTTTTACATAATAAACATTTTGATTTGTTTCTTTTTTATTTGTTCCTTCCACACAATATAATAATTACATTTTATAATTTTAACTTTACTCATTATTATTTATTTATAGGAAATAAATATTTTTAACAATGTAGTAGAAAAGAATTTTTTTTTTTTTTAGAAATTTAAGTATACAGTGTTCAAAATAAAAATTACCCCACACATAAAGAAATAATGTAGTGACATGAAAATAACAAAATATTTCAATAGACAGCATATATAAATCATGAAATCAGTAGCCAATTATTTGAGAACTCAAAGAAATATAAAAAATTTTGAGGTCATCTAGAAGACCATGCATCAATAAAAATTCATCAATAAAATGGAAAATTCAAAGTAATAATATATCCAAAATCAAAAATATATATAAGGAATCTCACTACAAATCTTATTGACAATTGGCACATTTCAGAGAACATGATTATTCTCAAAATATAAATGCTTGATCCATGTCTCAAATCACGTTTCATTAAACAAATAAATGTCAAATTAAATTGAATGATATTAATATGATGCAATCGTAGAAACAAGATAGTGCAGAATATTTTTGATGAATAGCAAAGATGTCAGTCAAGCTCTCATGAATTAAAAATACTTAACTAAGAATTGGCATAGTATGCCTTGGGGTCTGAAAGCCTTTGCAATAATTCTCATTGATATTAAGAAATAGTCAAATTTAAAGAATATTTATAAATGAGTAGTGTCAGAAATGATATAATTTCAGGACAAGGATTCACTATTTTTGTTTTATGCACACTCAATTATCTGACTGAAGCATATTGTTCTTTTATATGATTTCTTTGTAGAATGTGAGTTGATATAATAATTAATCATCTTTAGCACACATTATTAAAAATTAAAAGCTCAATAGTGAATAAACAAAATTTTCCAGCTCATGGTGATCTCTTTTCTGAGTATTACACTATGTTTTATCAGGATATTACACAGGAATATATACCAACATTTAAAAATATCTACCAAATATCTGATGATTCTCTAGCTAATTGAAGTATCTATCTCACTAGCAAGCATGGCTGGGATCTTATTAGACAATAATAATTCTCTCAAATATTTCGTAATTATGAAACTAGAAAAGTTACTGAGTGATCACACATCATCATAAGATGATGCCATGTCTAACACTTTGAAAATTAATTGTTATTCACGTTTTATGGCTGATAAATTTTGAGCCAATCTTACAAATTGCAATAGTAATATTTTATCTTCTTATATTTTGTCAATCTGTGAAAAATATATATATATAAAAAAAAACATGATAGGATGTGTTCATCAACAAAAACGGGGGAGGGCTACAGAAAAAGTGTAAGTCAATTATTAAAAAAATGCCTATGTAAAAAAAATGTTTTCAAAATTAATTTTGAAATTCTATTACAAGTTAAAGATTTTTTTTTTTTTTTGTGGTAAATATACAGATAAACACAAAACTATATATGTAAAGAATGTTTTTTATAGCTATTTGGTAATAAATTTAACTCACAAATGTATTTTTAATTTCATTTATAGTAATTATCTATATAAACATATAAAAAAAATTAATTAAAAAAATGGAATCAACCATTTTTTTTTTGCATTAGTTTGGAATATATTTAAATTTGCCATAAGAAAAAGAAAATGACAAATCTCAAAAGTTCTCATGATTCCAAGACAGCAGTTAAAAATGTAAAGAATCTAATCAAACCAAGATAAATTACAGAGCAGAACTTCTCATTTTGCAACTAGAATACAAAATAGCAACAAGTGCTCAGCAGAATATTAAAATCTCTGGTAAGGTAACCTAAAAAACATACTGACATCCTGCCTGGCTGATCATTAACAAGCTATGGGCAAGGTCAACTCCTGGTCTCAGGGATTCCACCAACTCAGTCAACATTAATGAGGAAAAGAATTAGAAGGGGGAAAAAATCACTAAGGAAAAATATATAAAAATGAACATTAAAAAAAATAATGGTGTAATTTTTCACATCTATATATATGTAAGCAAATATTTTATCATTAGAACATCTGCATATGCAAAACATTTATTAGCTTGGTTAAAATTTCTAACATTCATGCTATAAAAGCAAACTGTTAACAAATCAGATGTGTTACATGCTATTTCATGACTCACTGTATACATATTAGTGTAAGAGAATACTGGTATCCATTATACAGTCAATTGTTAAAAAGTTACTTTTTCGATTTATATCTTAATAATATAAAGGGATCCTTAAAGTTTAGAATGTAACTCTAAAATTGAGATGCTAGAATAAAATGATACAAGAAATGACAAGCAATGGCAAACAACCACGATCATGTGTTATTGCTGGTAATGCTTTAATGCCTATTTATTCAACCTATCTTCAGGCAGAAAACTTACCTATATATATATCTTTCAGAATGACAGCTATATTATAACAGTATATTAAAAATAAAAATAAAAATTTTTAAATACCTTGATATTTTAGCATTTTATTTATTTAAAAAAAGGAGAATATTTATTTGCTGACAAATGATACAGACAAAATGTTTGTGACTATTAAAAACTTGTAATTGGTTACCTTACAATAATGCCTCTTTATCATGTAAAATTAAAATATACAACTAACATAGAGTATACAACTAATGACTTCATCATTCTTATGATATTTATCAACAATACTTAATCTCCAATACATTTACATACTTCATGGAATATTTATAACAATACAGTAATTCTTCTAAATAAGTTTTATCAAAGAAAGTTCTTAGAGCAAAGATATATTTCATTTTTATGTATCATGATATAATCCCTATCAATGTCTTCATTGCAATATAAGACATTAAATGTTACTTTTTCCTATGATTGCTATTCAAAAACAAAGTATCATAAATCAACTACACCTGATTGCATCACTTCTACCAAGATGGATGGCAAGATTACTACAAAACTCAGTGTCCAAACTAAAACATGTATAAGTACCAAAAGTTATGATAAAAACAATGTCATCAAATAAATTAAATATCAATTATTTCATTAATATAAAAATATATCCCCTTGTAATGAGATAATTTAGATTGGTTATCATTTTCCCTCAAATTAAAGTATTATATGGGAAACAACTAAAAAAATTTAATTTACTGTAGTATACATAGCAATGTAGAGACACATAATTAAGAAATAGTTTTGTTGTACACTAGTATAACTTACTGTAATTGCTGAATAATAATTAACTTACTTAGAAATTAAATTTATTCAAATAATTTTAATAAATCCCTAAATAAACGATTAATAAAACCTAATTTTTTTTCTATTACAACTATTTCCCCTTAGCAAAGAAATTAAATTAAAATGTGCTTAATAAATGTGAGTTTACATTTCTCTTATATCTTTCATCCCTTAATTTAAATTATATATATAAAAAAAAAAGCCCAACTGTTCTATGTTTTAATTTTTCCCTATAAAATACTAAGTAGAAAAAATGTGTAGATACTTTAATCATTATTTTTTGAAATAGAATTTTTAAAAAAATTTTGTAGTTTAGTATATGAAATTAAAAAAAACCTACAAAAACTTATCAAAAAAAAAAGAAGATAAATGTTAAATGTTTTTTAAAAAAACAGGCACAAACATTTTTTATTGTGCATTTTTGTGTGACTATAGGATTTAAAAAAATTATATATTTTTTTAAAAAAAAAAAGTCATGCACAATCTAATATATGTAAAATGGAAAATTTTAAATCTTTCAGCATATAAATATAAATCTTAAAATGTAAAATATTTGTAGTAAAAAACACCTCAATATAAGAAATGCAAGGTGGTACCCAAAAATAACTGGAATTGTTCTCTGAAAAATAAATGCTTCTGCTGCTAGATGTCTCTAAAGGGCTCCCTTGCTATGCTCATGTGACTATTCTGTTCCACAAGCTAAGTTTATATTTTTCTGATGCGAATAATCTTCTGAGATCATTGCTACAAAGACTGTTTTCTTTTGTGTGAAAGGAGAGAAAACTGTGATCAAGAGATAGATTTAATTGGGTTTGGAAAGATCAAAAATTGATAACGTTTAGAAAGTGTTTCATTTTATCATTGTAAATATAAATAAAAAATTCCTTTTGTTGAGTGTGTGTTAATGTAAAGAGATTTTATAACTAAGTTGTACATAAGATTAGTTGGTTTTTTAGTAAATTTGCTACTAAAGAATTTTTTAATATAAGAAAGGAATTAATTTATTTGAGAAAAAAGATAACGTTTTGAGACCTAAAGTTGGGAAACACGTTTATCGATCGCCACTGAAAGAACGTAAAGTTTTTCTCATTTTGGGTAAAGGGATTTGAAGAGTAAGAGAGGAAGTATAAAGTTAAATATAGAGTAGGCGACTGGAAAAATAAGAAATATAGATTGCATTTGTATCTCACAATGCATATACAATGGTCAGAAAGAAATTAGGTGTGCTGTGGTAAAGTGTACCATATGTAACACGGTTTATCATTTGAAATGCTTAAATAAGACTAGGAAGGATGTAACAAGTTTATGGAGATGTAGATAGTGTCTATATATGATAAAACAGGTGAAAAAGAGCAAAATGTAATTGAGAAAGATAGGATAGAATATAGTTTTAATGGAGTGGCAAGAGATATGGATGGGAAAATTAGTAGTGCAATGGAGATGGTTAGCCAAAGAACAAGTAAGATAGAGGTAAAGGATATAGGAGCAAAATTAAAATCATTAGAGATAAAGTGTGAGTAGATAAAGGAATTACTGAGTAGGAATGATAAGGAAGAAGTAGATAAGGCAATCCAGAAGGTAGTAGAAACTATGTTGTGAATGAAGTAGGAACAGTAGATTATGAGACAGTATTGATAGGAGATTCGCTAATTAAAGAATGTGGAGATATAATTGCAAGGAAAAATAAAAACAGGTATATAAAATTATGTTTGCCTGGAGTTAGAATTAGGGATGTTACAGATAAGCTAAAGAAGCAAGGGAGATGTGTATGTTATGGTAGAAACTAATAATTTGTCAGAGCTACCAGAGAGAGTAATGGAAGATTATATAGAATTGATTAATAATTCGAATAAGATTAAAGGAAAAGTAGGAATAGTTAGATTATTACCACGATTTGACAAGAAGTATATGTCATATAGGGCATGTTCTATAAATGAGAGATTGAAAAAATTGTATGAGAGAAATGATGTTATGTTTGTGGACATGTGGGATATTTTTATCAGAAAAAAAAAGTTATATAATAAAGATGGATTGTATTTAGAAAAACAAGGAATAAAATTTTAGGGAGTTTGATTTATAAAGAATATTGATCGGAAAACTTATAAAGGGGGTAAGGTTTTATGTGGCAGTGTTGTCAGAAAAAAGAAGAATGAATGGGATGTAAGAAATAATCAAAGGATAGCTGATTTAGGTATAAATGTAGATATGGAGAGGAAATGGGTCTGTAAAATTAATGATAAGCAAATTATTTATAAATGTAATGGAGAAGAAAGAGTCAAAAGAATTTATAAAAGAGTAGTTAGGAAAGAAGAAATTGTTAAAATTGGACATATGAGTGCGCAAGGTGGTAAAAGGCCAGAAAAGTGGCTGGAATTGAACAAAGCAGTTAAAAATGAAGAGATTGGGATACTAACAGTAGTGGAAACACATCTAAGAGAAGGGCCTATACTGGAAGACTTGATATGGCAGGGTATAAATAGAAAAAAAAAGGGATGGGAGTATAGGAGTTATGTCAAAAAAAATTTAAAATACTGTTAAATGTCAATAACATTTGTGGTTTGAGATATGATTAGGAAGATGAGTGGATGGTGGCTGTAGTATATATAGCCACTGGAGATAGTCAAATTATAATGGAATGGAACAATCGCATAGATAAATGCCTACTTAAGGATACACAGAATTTTAAAGAAAATGAACAGAGAATAATAGTTATAGAGAATATGAATGGCATATTGAAGAAATTGATAATATAGACAACAAGAATGGACAACTTTTGAACAGTTTTTGTCAAAGAGTGAATGTGAGCATTGGAAATTTGTCAAATATTTATGATGGACAATACACATAGTCTAGAAATAATATATTTCACACAATAAATCATGTATTAGTAGAGAAAGAAGCAATGAATATAGTATGGAAAATTAAAGCGTTTGATAATGAAGAGAGTATGTAATAGTGATCATAATTTCTTTATAATAGAAATGGTTAGTAATGTGATGAAAAATAGTAATAAAAATAGAAGGGATAGTGAAAGATGTGGATGGAGAATGAATGATAAGAATAAGTTAGAATAATATAAAATAAAAGTTGAAGAAACTGTGGAAGAGTTTGTTGGGGATGAATATAAGGACTGGTGTGGGAAATAGAAAAAGTGGCAAATAAGGTTTTAAATAAGAATATTCAGAAGAATAAAAGTAATAGGAAAGTGAGAGTTGGTAAAAGTTTAAAAAAGAGGAAAAGAGCATGCTGAGAATATAAGTTGTGCTATTAAGAAGAAAGAACATGAAAAAGATGTTAATTTTAAATGGGAAAAGTAAAAAGTTGGCTAAAATAGACAATTATATAGAGAGATTGAAATTGAATAGTAAATTGCTAGAGGATATTAATAAAAGTGGAAGAGATGGGAGTAAAAAAATTTGGAAATACATTAAAGAAGGAATGTAGGGGAGGGAGAAATAATATTACTAGATGATGAGGGGAAAGAGTGTAGCTCTAGATAAGAATTAGAGACAATCTTAAATAAATATGTAATGGATATAGAAAAGATGTTAGATGTGAAGGACAGAGTGATAAAAAACATGAAATCATATAGTAATGGAAATATTAGGTTTACAGTGGAAAGGCAAGAAGTTTGGATGGATGAGCAGCAGAGATGGTAATGAATTTGGAACATAGTGCAAAAATTAAAACTATTATCAAATTTTAATAAGATGACACAGAAGAGAGATTTTCAAGGTAGTTGGAGTAATAAAAGAGCAAGACTACTATTTAAAGGAAAGGAGAAGGATCATAGAAATTTAAGCAATTATAGACCGATAGCAATAACATCAGTGTTTATATAAAGTTTTTGCATATATGATGGCAGGAAGGGTCGCAAAATGGATGGAAGAAATAATATAGTGGGAGAAATGCAGAGAGTTTCAAACCGATAGGTGTATAGGAGATAGTTTATTTGTAGTTCACACCTTATAGATATGACTAGAAATACAGGTAGACAGTTATATATGGTTTTTATAAATATAGTAAAGGCATATGATAGAATAAATAGATTATGTCAAATAATTTTTTACTTTTGGGAAATATATATATTCTAGCATATGTGTGGCGCAACTGTTCCCAAAAGCTATTAATATAAAATAGATAACTAAAAACAAATGAGCTGAGTGCTTTTAAAGGATCTTGCTTTATCGAAGAAATGGAATTAGCATATTTGCATATCATTAAATGTAGTAGCAAGCTATAATTATGAAGGCAAGATCCTTTGAAAGTACTCAGCTCGTTTGTTTTTAGTTATCTATTTTATATTAATAGCTTTTGGGAACAGTTGTGCCGCATATGCACGCGTGCTAGAAATAGATTATGGATAAGTTTAGTAAATTTGGGAATGGATGGAGCTTTAGTGGATATTATTAAGAGATTATATGAAAATAATTACATATCAATTAGGGATTATAGAATCAGTTAAAGTTAAAAATGGAGTGGGACTAAGGCAAGGATGTTTTATGTCACCTATTTTGTTTTTGTTGTATTTGAGAGAAATGGAGAGAGCAATAGAAAAACTAGGAGAGGGGTAGAGGTACCATTAATAGGTGGCAAGTGAGTATATACATTATCGGATCTTTCACTTGGAGATGATATCTTCTTGTGCACAGAAAGAAGGGAAGATATGGAAGTTATGCTGAGGACATGCCCAAGGGTGGGTAAAGAGATGGGGATTAAATTTAGTGAGGAAAAATCCAAAGTACTTCCTGATAATGAAGGGTAAGCCTTTGAAAACGTTTGAAGATTTAATAAAATTGTTGTTATTTATAGAATTGTTCAATATCATTGTTCAATATATCATTTTCGAATTGTAGAATGTGTGCATATTTAATACTAACACTTATTAAAGTTTTACAATGCTGCAATGTAAACATAACATTGTAAGTTTGTAAACTTAATTGTCAAATCTAGTAAATATATTTTATAAATTATAATTATGAAGTAAATTATTAATATTTTCATTGATTTTTCATAAAACTAAGAAAACTCATCGCTACATGAATGCATTTCCTCTTCTCTCATAATATATATATATATATATGGGGGAAGGGGGACTCCTCCAATGAAATATCTTTATTACTCATGAATTTACAGAATCCCAATTTAATCATTGCAGAATTTCATGAAACAAATTCTTTACAATTTCATGAAAGTTCACAATGTCCAAGATTAAAAAAACAACAACATATAACTGGCTTAAAAATAGAGAAATTAATTTATATCAAAGTGAGAATAATATAAAATTTCTATTTTTAATGGGAAACTTAGTATATTATTAATTATAAAGTATTTGTGCATAAGTTATATAGCATGATTTCAGAATGTGAAATTAAATGTTATTAAAAATAAAATGTAAAAATTATATGCCAATGTGGGAGCCTTAATTCCACAATTAAAAAAAAGTGGACTATTAAAATGGCTACAATAACTCTGCACTATATAAAAATAAAATTAGCTAGAGAGACAAGATTATGAAATTGTCGAAATGACTGTTATCTATCTGGATAAATTACAGCCAGAAAAAAGCATTATCATTGTGCTGATATTTAAGATTTACAACTGCTATGTCTTGATCTTAACTTTATCTTCAAGACTAGCAAGTGATTTCTAACACTATTCCGTTTTCTAAATAATTAAATACCCCACTGCGGATCAACTTTATAGCGAAGTTTAATGCAAGACAAAAGACAATAACATTCTATCAATACATACATATATAGTTACAATGCATAGGTTATAATAATAAATCAATCTATATATAATAAGTCAATATCCTCACAGTTAAAATCTTCTGCTTACTCGCACTATTAATGATTACTTGAATTACTGTTTATCTCATTCTGGCGAATAATCTTTTAGTCTGTGAGCTCTTGAGGCACAATAAAATTATAACAACATCAGGGTGATCTGTTTATTCCCTAATTAGCTTGATTACTTTCAGAAGTCGAGATCCTGGGTCTGGAAACAAATCCCCACTATTCTTTCGCTGCTTCATATAAATACACAACCTAGTAGTGCAAATACATGAGGAATGGAGAGGAAAAAGATATTGCATTATTTTTTCCCTTGTCTAAATAGTTTCTTTTGTCTTTTGTTTTCTGGAGTAATCTAACTGTTCATCTATATCCGGATAGAATGCTTTTTTTATCTTATCTTTTAGGCTCTATTACATTAGTTCTTTCTAAAATCTGATCGTTGATCAGTTATTGACAATTGAATTCCTATGCAATCAGATTTTACTTTAATTTTATTCTCTTAATGTTTTAATTATTCCTGTTTATTATTAAACTATTTTTAGCCAGTAATTTTAGTAACATAAATTTGAACGCACATTTTATTAGTAATTCATAAATATTCCAACAACATTCAAAGGATTGTTTCATTGCTTTCAAAAATGTCATAGATATTAAAATGTAGAGATTCAAAGAATCAGTGCTTAATGCAGACGTAAATGCAACAAAAACTTATATAATAAATTAAAATTTTTGATTGATGATGAATAAATGCTGCCCATATTTAAGATTTCTCAAAAAGAATTGTTCTTTCAGTTTTAAAGCAATGAAAGACTCTACAACTTTACTTTCTGGTGGTAATGTATATTGCGATAAAAAACTGAAGCCACTAATGAATAATATAAGTGAATGAAACTTCTTCAATATTGAAGAGACAAATTTTTTACTGACTACTATGCAAATTATTTTTCTTTGAAAGCAAAAAAATACTCAAAAAAAAAATTTACAACTTAAGGATTTAGTGATTTTGGACAATACTACAAATTTAAAATGTGGATTTTGATAGTTTGATAAGGTGATTAATTTGTTTTATTCATGAACCAAAGAGTGATTAGTACTTTCATTTGAAAGCCTATTACTTGCATCATGCTTTTAAAAAAATTAATAAATAATACAAATAAATAATAAAAGTAAAGATTTTAGAAAAAACATTGGATTGTCTTGTCTATTCAATGAACGTTTTCTGGAAAAAATGTATTAGAAACTATTCAAAACATTAATGCTTACTATCAACAATAGAAATTGCATTTCTTGCATTAACAAATGACAGAAATAGATTGGCTGTCATCCAAAAAATGAGAAGATAGTAAGACTATGGCTCAATCAAAGTGGTTGCATATAAAAAGTTTTTACAAACATGAAGATATATTAATTATATTAAAAAGATTGGCACTCTTTCTGAATGAACTTACACGTTCAAATTAAAAAAAATTTTGTTACTTTTCTCAAAAATTATATGGGAGAGAGGGAGTTGTGACACTTGATTTAGAAAATAATAATAATAACAACAAATAAAGACTAAATTTAAACTAGTTCTCTAAAAAAGTTATTAACTTTTGTATGCATCAAATAAACATCAGTTAATACATATGAAACCGAAATGAAAGTAACCCCCATTCTTCCATGAACTATGAACAAATAACACTCTAATATATGTCACAAATGATAAAGAAGAAAGTGAATTTATCATGTTCTTTATTCTTTTCTGACCTACCAAAGTGTTATTTATTCGTAACTTGTGGGGAGTGTGGATATTTCCGTTTTTTAAAACTTTTGTACAATAAGTTTTTTTTTTTTTATCCACACGATTTTTTATAATTTTTGCTTTTATTTATTTTATGTTTTTAATAAATATTATTTTGGGCAGTTTAAAAACATGGTAGAATGGTAGACTCAAGAGCTAAAAGTCCATGGATTGATTCTCAAATGAATAAAAAAAAAAATAAGCCAATTGAATGGAACAATTGTGCTTAACCTACTATGTAGTGCTCAAATATCATTTAATCTCTTAAACAATTATTTATTATTATTAAATATATTTACAGTGCTGTACAAAATAATTGCTATATTGCTTACATATACTAAATATCAATATATAATAATAATTAGGAAAAACTCCATTACACATGCACTAGATAGATTTAAACATTTAATGAATACTCTCCTTTCCAAACACAGGATAGTCTTTTGAAAAGATAGAATGAATTCACTCTGTCTTTTTAACCTAAGCATATATGTATAAGCAAATCTTAAGTTTGGAAATGAGAGCATGAATTAAATAATCACTTTCAATTCCTTTAATCTTCACGCTCTCATTTCCAAATGCTTAAGATTTGATGATACATATATGCTTAGATTAAAAAGACAGAGTGGATTCATTCTATTTTTTCATTAAATGTTTAAATCTATCTAGGGCATGTGCAGTGGAGTGATCCTAATTATTATTACATATTAAAAGTATAGGCTATGTAAATAACTTTTTATATACATTAAACATCAATATAAAAAATAAGTACAAGAGTTTTATTGCATTATGTACTCAGTTAAACATCAACATATTTCTAAAAGAATTTGATTTCTTATTCATAAATTTATAGAAATCGTTTGAATACAAATCAAAATTACGTAGTTATAAGATTTCCACCCACATTGACACTCAGATTGGATTAGAATGTCTAAAAAATAAATAATTAAAATTATCAAAGTAAAAATAATATTGCACTTATACTTAAAAAAATACGTTTAACTTTTTTGGTCTAATTTATTTTGATATTAATTTTCAAAACAATCTTATCAAAGTGTTTTCATAATATAAACAATTTACATTATTAAAAGAGATTAGAATTCAGACTTTCAAGTCCCCTACTGTTATCCACTCTATCTCCAATATATGTATTTCATGCTGACCATCATTCATTCATTCATCAGTTGGTCCAGATCATCATCTCCCACACATATATAATCAATGCTCTGCTTATATTAAGATAGAAAAATCTACACACTTTAATAGAACGGTTTCTATCCTCTCCAACTCTTCAGCCAACCATATCACTGAAAATCTCATAATGGAATTCTCAAAATCCTTGATGATGCCAATATTATAGTCATACCCATGTTGCCTTTAAGTCAATCTGACCCCTCATGTGACTATATTATTGACATCATCAGATTTTCAGTGATATGGATGATTGAAGAGTGAAGAGATTGAAGCCTGTCCATTGAAGTGTATAGATTTGCTATCTTAATATGAATCAAGCATCGATTATATATATAGGTGGGAGATGATAATACGAACCAATTGATGAGTGGTGGTTCAGCACGAAATACATATACTGGAGATCATTTATCTTTTTCACATGTATGTGGTTATGCATATCAGTTATAATGGATAGAGTGGATGATTGTAGGAAGCTTGAAAGTCTAGGTCAAATCCCTTTTAATTATATCTAGGTTAAGTATATACATTATACTTATATTTCCATTTACATTTTTATAAAGAATAGAATAAAAATCTCTTTTATTTAGCTAAATATGAAATTTAAACTTCTAAATATTATGAACAGCTGATAACTGATAATCAAATGATAAAAATTCAAGGAACTTGGGATTGCAGTTTCAAATACCTTCTCTTTATCTGACAATCCCTAAAATTATCTATCATATTCAAAAATTAGTTTGAATCACACAATCATAATATAGGTAAACCCTCCTTTCATCAATGTTAACATTATCATCAAACACATGCACATATATAAGGCAGATTAACCCCCTTTCCATCAATGTTAACATAATCATCAAAATAACTAATCTAAGTATTAAACAAAACAAAAAAAAATTAACACCTATCCTAAATTTCTTTTTATATTTATTTCTCCTGAAAAAAAAAAATCACTTAATCTTACAAATATATATTCTCTTCCAATTCATACAAAAATCTCCAAACATCCACATCGTTTCTATCAATTTATATTTTCTTCATCACAATATTCAAATAATCTCATTTGCTCTATCAAAAATCTTTTTTACATAAAAAAAAAAAAACCAACACAATATTACAACCTTCATCTTCATACACATTTTTAAATAAATGCCTTCATTGATTTCTTTTGTCCCTCTAAATTCAAATTTACTGCTCATCTAATAAACCATGTCTATTTCTTTTATTTAATTAAGACTGAAAAACATTTTAGGAGTCCTAATTGTTTTAATATCATATTTTCTGTATTAAGCCTTTTTTTTTTTTACTTTGGGGAATCATACTTGTTAAAAAATTGATAACCAATGTCTACAAACTGTTACAAACATAAACCAATTCTTTCAAACTTTCTTTTCTCAGAGCCTTTAAACAATTACACATGAATCTCATTAAAACCTTAGGTTTGACAAACTCATTTTCAAGTGAAGGGTAGTTTTTGGACAATCATAAGTTGTCGTTTTTTAAAAAAAAAAAGATAAAAATCACAAAAGTAGTCAAGCATTGTTAGCCGAGAGGTCATCGCAACCGCCTTGCATGCAAGTAGTTGGTTGCAGACGGTTGTGGGTTCGCATCCCGGCCGGTGCTATGACATATGAGAAAAAAAAAAAAAATCACAAAAGTAATTTCTTTTGTATATATTGTTTTTGTTTTTTTTGTAAGTATATGTTTGTATCAAAAATTTCATTTGAAATAACATGCTTAATATTAAAATATTAGGAAAATGTTTGTATATTAATTAAAAGTACTATCATTTTATTATGAATATCCTTACATAACTTGTACTTATAATTTATGCATGAGTTGTGTCAAATTTTCATCAGAGAAAGTGTAAAAAGCTTGTATATCACTGATTTATATCATACAAATCAATCACTTGTATATTTATTTCTATCTTTTCAATACCTCCTCCTTCTTTATTAATAAACTTACCATTTTTTCTTTAATATTTACTTCACTTTTATGATCTGCCTAAAATGTTTTATATCCAAAATGTTTTGTTCATCTGTCTTTATTCTATATATTAAACACAATTTACTTCTTTGCAATTTCTCAATCTTTTTTATACATTCACATTCTAATCACACTTGTCTAATTTAGCAGTTTCGCACTTCAATTTACTATTAATCTTATAAATATTTTTACAATATCAGTGTTTATATTTTTATATTTTCTTCTTTCTACACTTTTATTGATCTTACTGCTAGTCCAATTTTTTTTTCACACTTTTATCTATTCATAACTTATTGTCAATAGTGGTGTTGTTATTATTATTATTCTGAATAATTCTCATTAAAGGTTTCGTTTAATTCTAACAATTAGCCATTTAACTGTATTTATTTATTTAAGCAATAATTGCCTATATTGGCATATAAATATATATGTGCACAAGCAATCAATATTATTTTAAATCTATTACAAATCATTACATATTCTAAATAAAATCTACTTATCAAATGAAACTTGTTCAAGTATAAATTCTACTATTATGATTTTTAAACTATGTATTCATTATTACCATGTTTTTTAATCTATAAAAATATATTAATCTTTTATCTCTCAAATTTCTTATCAATAATTTCTCACAGTTTGTCATACCTATCTGTTCTAATATAATATTCTATTCCATAATAGAATTATTTTTCAATGACTATTTCACCATCATCCTATTCGTTGATGTGTATACCAGAAATAATTCATCAGATTTGTTAAAATTGCTTTCAGCCTAACCACCAACAAACTATATAAAGTATGCTACTTATAAAACTTTATTTGATGCATGAACCCAAACAATATTTATTATTATATTTTCTTCATTTTTTTTTACTATAATCCATCCAACCTCATCTTAGAATCCAACATGTAATATTTTTCATTTTAACCCTGATAAGTTGAACCATTTTTTCTGACTTATTTACATTCCTAATACTCCAAGTACTTTGTCTTAGAATATATTTACATTAATTAATTCCATTTCTTTTATAAATTTTTAATTTTTTATAGTAAATTCAAAATAGAAGTTTGTTGCAATCAGATTTATTATTAATATAATTAAAATACAAATACATTATACTTCTTTCTTAACCCGTAGTAATACTTGCATTAACCTGCAGTTCCCATACTATGAAGTCAAATTCAAAATTAAACTTGGGAGCTTTTTTAGATAGTTGAAAATTTTACAAAGCTAATAATTTTTTTTTTTTTAGTTGCTAAACCACAGTTAATCCACTAACTAATCAATATATGTCAGGAAATAAGTATCTAGATATCTTTAGCTATAGAATAAAGAGACCTGGATAATATGAGTTGATCAAATAAGCATGTACAAATTTATTGTAAAAAACAAACATGATTGTAATATCATTCAACATTCACTATTGTTAAAGATTACATATTTAAAAGAAATAAGCATATCAACATAAAACTTTTAAAAATCTTTTTAAAAATGACAGCTGATGGCTATCATTATTATAATTTAAATTATGATCTTTGATTATACATTAACTAATCAACTAACTACAGATAATATTCACCATATTTTTGATTAATTTTCTTTCATAATATTTTCTAAAATTTATTTTTTATTTTAGTAATGCATATAAGAATATTTTTACTTCTCTAATTTTTATTTAATTCAATTTATTTAATTTTTTTTTTTTTTTTCCTGGATTCATTTTATTTATTTGAATTTAATTTCAGACTGTTGTTTATTTAATATATATATATCAATCTCACCTATATTTCCAAGTAATTTTGAGATCATAATAAGAACATAAATGTCACAAGACTCAGGTGGTATGTAAAATATTACAAAAATTAATGCCAATGATAGATTAATTATATCTTCTGGCAATAATTATTAATAATTAGGTCATAATTTTTATCACTATTTATTAATACAAAAATATGCTGCAAAACTGTGTGTATTATTATTATATATAGAGACTTTAAATGCATACATATACTCAAGCCTCATTAAATTTACATAACTTTTAAAAATTATTTTATTAAGCAGAGTGTATATATTATATATAATATAATTTTTCAACTATCTATTATTTATTGACTTAAAAATTAATTTGTTTTAAAAGACTTTACCACTAAATCTCTCATTAATTAAAAAAAAAATTATTTTTTTTTTAAAAAAAGATGAAAATGTACTAGATTGGATGCATGTTTTTTGTTAAAATATATATATTAACAAAAAGGTAATTTTAAATGGTTAAACAAGTATAGTGTAGATGCAAACCACTTACTGCTTGTAATCTGTCAACAATTGTCTGATTAAATTGTCAAAAAAGTCTTATATAAAAAAAAATAGACTTGACCCTTCACATAAGAGTTTGGATTTAAAAGAAAAAATGATTATCAAAACAACTAATATTTTCAGAATGATCTTTAAGAAGTACTAGAAAAAAAAGTGGAAAAAGTAACATTTACTTCATATATTGATCTTATATTGGATATCAGATAAAATTAAGAATTTTTCCCTCCTAAATGTCTGTATTCACAAAAAAATATCACAATGTGGCTATTTACACAATTTTTATTAATATTTACTTACTTCAGCTATGAGCTCAGCATTTACTGTACAGTTATTTTAAAAAATATCATATGATAACATATTAATAAAAGCTCAAATCCATAATTAGTTGGCAACCAAAAAAAAAAAAACTCTTCACAAAATATTTTTCATTAATTTTGATTTGGTTGTTTATACATCCATTTAATTGCTGAAATTTATAGAGATAATTGTATGCAAAAACATAGTTTCATTACTTATCAAATTTTAATTAAAGCCTGATGGCTAAACTAATCACACATCTTTCATATAAATACAAGTTTTACATTCTCATATATTATTAACAATGCTAAAATTAATAAACATGACTAATCAAAATGTTTTCTCGATGTATATAACACATCACAGCAAGCATTTGTAGTTGGCATCAGTTTATTTCAGGTTCTGTTAATTATGCATTATACAAATTCTTGCTTGCAATGTCATATAAGAACTTTATATTTATTTAGAACATTCCATAATAGGTATTATCAAATATTTTTAAAAAAACATCTAAAATGCTTCATTTATGATATGATTTATTTGTGGGATGATAAATAAAAAAAAACTTGAGTCAAGAATGCTGGCAGTGTCACGAATTAGCCAAAAGTATAAATATAAAACCAATTCTATTATGGTTAACCTTTGTAAATCTGTGAACAAAAAGATAATCCTAACAAATTTTTAAACAAGTTATTAATATATATATATATTCTTATACTAAGTACACTTATAAATTCTTAAATATCTTAATTGGTCATATTATTATCAATCTTGTATAAATTATACATTATTATTTATCTTAATATTATATATAATGTTGAGTTAATGGCCATAATGCTATCATAACTGAATTTACAGTAAGACATAAAATAGTATTACTGCTATTATTCTTGACATGCTATAGAGAATCAATATTGTAACTAATAAACAAATGGAAATATCATTTTAATGTTAAATAATGTGCATAATAAAAAATTTTGTTGATTTTTTGCCTCCAATGTTTCATATAGTTGTGATATCATTGGACAAATCATTAATTAATATTATTCTTAATTAGGTATAAAGAAACAATTTTAAAATTTATTACACATTTTATAAAATGTGTGTTTTTTTAATAAAATATTTTTTAAAAAATATAGTTATTCAGTACAATAAAAATATTAAACGTTAATAATAGATAGATTACAAAAAAAAAACGATTAAAATTTATTGCATAATAATAATGTTAAAACTACTGGTAATTTTGTATGACTAAAATGTTTGTAAAGTACATTTAGAAAATTTAATAAAATTAGCCCTAGCAGTTAAGTTAGTAATACAGTAAAAAGTGACATTAGAGAGCATGAAAGGTGCCTGGATTAATTCCAGACTAAGAAAATAGAGGAAGAGATCTCAATTTAACTTACTAAATACAAATGTTATGCTTTACCTGTTACATTAGTGCTTAAAAATTATTTGACCTTCATGCACTGTTAACAAATGGTACCTATCAAATATTTTTATATCACAGGATTACAATGGTTTTTTTTACTTTTTCTAAACATAAAAGAAATCTATTTCTAAATGTATTTTGTATGATATCAACTACATTCAGACAGTAATGCATATAGTATAAAAAATATATTGTTCCCTCTTCCCTGTTGTAAAATGTTTCATTTATTATAAATTATAGATAAATATACAGTCTACATCCATTAACTTAATTTCTCATGATTTATCTAGTACATGGGGGTTTTTTTTTCATTCATATTTGAAAAATATATGATTTATATTTCTTTAAAATAATTGTTTGCTTTCTTCCAACATATAAATGATATTTAAACAATTACAAATGATACATTTTTGTTCTTGCCTTAAGATTTTTTTGCTATTATTATAAAAAGCTTTCTTTTCTTACAGCTAAACAAATCTTTTAGAATTTCTGTTCTATGTTTTACCTATACTGTAATATTTTACTTAATACATGGTTTATATTTTTTCACTCATTTCAAAGAATACACCAGTATCTAAAATAAAAACTAAATTCTTTTAAATGCTGATATCAGTAATTATATTATTTTAAAAAATCTACAAGATATTTACAAGAAATTACTGAGACTTAGACAAATGAGTAAGAGATAGATCTTCAAATAATTCTTCAAATTTATTTTAAAAACAACAATTAATGAACTCTCATACAAACATTGAGAACTGCTCCCCCTCCCCCCCAACAACTCTTTAAAATGTTATTTTAACCACTTAGCTAAAAATAACTAGGAATATAAAAAGTTGTTCAAATTGGTTTGTTTTAAGAAATATTAAAATAAAACAATGCTTATGTATTATCCAAAAAAGAGCTACTTTATGAGATAAAATTAAGAACAATTCTGATTCTTCATTCATCTCATAATTTGAAGGACAAATAAATAAACTCAATACTTTTAAATGTAAGATAAACCTCTAACCATGATATTGTATATTATGTTTTACTTTTTATAGTCACTGCAATGAGACATATCTGATCAATCTTGGATATTGCAAATCACTTAATAATAGTAAGATATATATTTATCAATAAATATTGGATAACGAATTTTGGTGGTTGTCTTGCAAAATTCTCAGCTTGCTTAGGAATTCTTCAGTTATCTAAATATAATTTCTAATTATAGCCAAATTTTAATCTTGAATTGTGGATATGGCAGACAAATATCTTAATAACTACTAACTCATATAATAATATGAAACTGAACAAAATATTATTCACCATCAGGCTTTTACAATGCTCGTGGATAGATAATTATTTTGATCAGGTATTGGGTTTTAATTGCCTGATGTCCCCAATATTGTAGAATTTTCTCAAGGAAGAATAATCAGAAGAAAAAAAATCTAATAAATGTTATTTGTTAATTATTAAGTTTTAATGTGATTGTGATTGATAGGTACTAATAGTTTGTTTCTACAGTTGCTTCTGATTGGACATTAGATCCATTTAATTTAGATATATTTGTAATATGAGATAAAGAGCAAGTTTTAAAATTGAAAAATAAAAGTTGAAAAAAAATATGAAATCGTCTTTATTAAAATTATTATCATTCTTAAATATATATATATATCAAAACTATTGTCTGATTGTGTTAAGCATCTAATATACATTCATAAATAGTGAAAGAGTGTCACAGTCTGCCACATATATTAAATCACAACTTCATAATCATCTGGAATTTCTAAAAGATCTTGCGTTTTTGGGAGGTTACTATGTCAGAAATTTTATTGAAGGATTTGAAAATATGTCTGATATTATGCCTAAATAGAAATACTTTTAATTATATCAGTAACATTTTTGACAAATAGTAAGACTACTGCAAAATTATAATTTAATTTGAATCAGCTTTCCAAAAAAATAAAAATTTATGGAAAATTTGTGAAAAGATTTATAGATACAGTCTTTATAAAGGGATTTGAACACAGACTTTCAAGCTCCCTTCAGCTATCCACTCTATCTCATACAACCGATACCCATGATCACACACATGTGAAAAAGATATATAAAGCATACTTGTATTCAAGTATTACAGATACTGTTTTTGTAATTATCACTGATAAAAGTTTTCTTTTACAATGACTATTTGGCTTTGTAAATGGCTATTTTTAAATAGAATTATAGTAAAAATGGATATTTAAAATATACTACATAAAAAAGTTCCAAATAATTAACACTTAAAAGACAATAATACCTAAAAATATAGAATTTGCCTTTATTTTCTATTTCCCTGATAACATTAAAAGTAGGTTAAATGCTATTTAAATGAATAAAAAAAATTTATTCAATATACCAAAAGTTAAAAATACCATCAAGCATAACTAAAGAAACAAATTATATTGTCCATATAAAAATTTGTTATAAGAGAACTGAGTAGATTACTCAAGACAACAATCATCCTCTAGTTCATAAAAAAAGTGATGGTAATCCTACTTTTCTACAAGCTAAAATAAACTTTTTAAACTTTTACAAACATTAGAACTTAAATGATAAAATTACAAGATTTTTACCTAGATAATAAGATTAATATTCATATCCAACAAAATCTGATTGATTGGCAAATTCAATTAATTGTAAAAACTTATAGATTGCAGGCATTTAAATATATACACTATATATAGAATAGTCAAACAAATAAGTTTTTGCTCAACACCCTTCACAATATTACAATTGCTTTGGCCTAAATTAAAGATTATTGCAAAAAGCATAGAACACTTTTTTATTCATAATAATACCAATAATTTTACTTAAGATAGCTTCAAACTTTTTCCCAATACTTATTTTTCAATTTTAACAAATCCTTTTAATTTATAAATAACAATTAATTAAAATGACATCACATTTAACAATTAACAACAATATCCACCAAATATTTTTTTTCTTAGTTATTATTGCTCATCCTTAAATATAATCTGCAAATTTCAGGATGAAACATCATGTAATATAAACCTTTCAGTGATATGCATTGCTCATACATTATTTTGAGGATTAAATAAATTAAACTTAATTTATATCATTCCTATCTGATAGATTAATTTCTATAAATAGTGAAATTTTAAATATTTTCTCTTACAGCACTTATCAATTAAGAGCTTGTTAGAGTTATTGGTATGCTCTCTATGTTACATATATGTAAATATGGGGGATTTGAACTCAGACTTTCAAGCACCCTTCAACAATCCACACTATCTCATACCACTGATACACATGACCACATCCATGCAGAAAATATAAATAATCACCAATATACATATTTCTTGCTGAACCAGCACTCATCAGTTGGTCCAGATTATCATCTCCCATACACATATATAATCAGTGCTCAGTCCTATATTAAGATAGCAAATCTTCATACTTTAATGGACAGGCTTCAATCTACTCCAACCCCCAACTCTTCAGCCATTCATACCATTGAAAATCCGATGATGGAAAGCCCAAATCCAATCCTGATACCAATATTCTTACTATGCCCATGTTGATCCCAATTCACTCTGACCCCTCATGTATAGAACCTTATCCATTTAAATATATAAAAGAGGGATGGGCAAGATGCAGGCTTAATGTGTAAATATTTGAAATACGGGCATTTTTATATACCCAGAGCTTAATTGTAAATATAGGGGATTTGAACTCAGACTTTCAAGCACCCTTCAACCATCCACACTATCTCATACCACTGAGCACTGATTATATATGTGTGTGAGAGATGATAATCTGGACCAATTGATGAGTGCTGGTTCAGCACAAAATATGTATATTGGTGAGCACTCATCAGTTGGTCCAGTTGTATGAGATAGTGTGGATGTTTGAAGGGTGCTTGAAAGTTTGAGTTCAAATCCCATATATTTACTTTTAAGCTACAGGTATATAAAGAATGTCTGTATTTCAAATATTTATACATTAAGCTTGCATCCTGCCCATCCCTCTTCTATGTATTTAAATGGATAAGATCCTAAACACGAGGGATCAGGGTGACTTGAGGTCAACATGGGCATGGTAATAATATTAGCAGCAGCATAGGGATTTGGGCTTTCCATCATCGGATTTTCAATGGTATGGATAGTTGAAGAGTTGGAGTAGATTAAAGCCTGTCCATTAAAGTACGAAGATTTGCTATTTTAATATAGACTGAGCATTGATTATATATATAGGAGATAATAATCTGAACCAACGGAGGAGTAAATATTTATCTTTTCTACATGTTTGTGGTCATGTGTATCAGTGATATGAGATAGTGTGGATGTTTAAAGAGTGCTTGAAAGTCTGAGTTCAAATTCCTTATATTTACAATTTAAGCTCCATGTATATAAAGAATGCATGTATTTCAAATATTACATATTTGTAAATACAAGCTTATAATTATAAAAGCAATGTCACACTATATATGACTTGCTTTATTGATATATATATATAACCATTAGAAACTAGTCAACACTTAGACAATCCCAATATAAGTAACAATCAAGAATTTCAAACTGTTGTCAAAGGCAACCTCATATATATATAGCATTTTCATGATAGCAGCTTTATAATAAATTCTGAACATTTAGATGCTATAATTTTTTTAAAGATTAAGCAGAAACCAACAACTCATTAATATTTATGAAGATCTTATTAATTAAATCTAACTGTACCATACAGCGTACATTTTGGGGCCAGAAAAAAAAATTTCCCATGATAAAAAAGACTTACTTTTAGGCTTTAAAGTAATACCACGAAATATTTAAGCACAATTACGACAATGAGTAATATAAGTTTAAACACACACACACACATACGACTACAATCTAATCTCGTCTATAATAGCTGGAAAAAAAAAAAAACAATGTGATTTAAAATCTATTAAAGATAAGATCAAGGCACACTAGTCACACTTAGAACTGCTAACCTTTTTTTAAAAAAAAATAAGTGAACAATAAAAAAATGTTTCAATTATTTGCATTATAATAAGTTTCATAATTTTTTTTTCATTCTTCCTTCCAGTTGGGCAAAATGTTAATCTGAGCAGACATGAACAATCAGTATCAACTTGGACAGATTTTAACATAGCATGATAAGAATTTCCCCGAGGCAATTCTAACCTGTCCATCATGTGGTTTTCAACTAAGTAATCAAACATTACAAGAATTTGAAGGCATTAAGCTACAGTTTACAAATCCTCTTACAATACAAAACACATCTAAAATAGGCTTTGGAAGGAATAGGAAGACTAACTAAAAATTTTCACAGCTTTGCTTTTTTAAATATGTAAATTTATTTATATATTTACAGTCAAAAATTAAAGTATCAATATATAAAAAAAAGTTAGAAAAGATGTGTATTTGTGTACTTACATACTTGATACATATTCTGAACAATATATATACACACACACAAATGTGCGTTTATTTATATTATATATCAGGGTTCCCCAACCTTTTTGCATTTAAGAGCACATTCTATAATACCGGCCGGGTGGTGGGCACTATTTATTTTTTCAATGTAAATATAGTTGATTATTGTTAATAAAACACATAATGTACAAAAAAATATTTATTTCAAAAATAAAATTTGATTACAATATAATACAATAATTTATAAGAATTTTTAAAAATTAAATTTATTTATATCAGATAAATAATTTTTTATCGTGATCGGATACACGTAAAATGGTCTGTGGGCACCATGGTGCCCGCGGGCATAGGGTTGGGGACCCCTGTTATATATTTATAATGTCTTAACGTAATTATAAAAAAAATATGATAATGTTTTTTTTTTCCCCAAAAGAAAAGGATATGAGACGATTGTTTTATGTCAAATTGAACCATATTAGTCCATTTTACTACAAGATAAACAACACAGCTAAACTCGATAAACAAAGGCTATTACTGCCATACTTTCCCAAACGTGCATAAAAAACTTTGTACGATTTTTAATAAAAAGTACCATTTGTGCTTTCACCCCCTCCCTCAACTCCAACAAATTAATCAACAACACCAAAGACAGATTACCACCCTCGCAAACAACTCAAGTAGTGCACAACATTGCCTGCCCAGCATCAAATTGTCATGCCTCATACTTCGGTGAGACCAGAGCTTCACTATCTATGCGGCTATCTCAACATATATATTCTTACAACAAAGCAATAACAGGCCCAACTTGTAACTCAGTTTTTGCCAGCATCGCAGCTCAGCAGGACACGATTACCAATCACAGGAGCCTGTTGTTGTTTGCAGAGAACAATACGACTTAAAAAGAAAAGTTAAAGAGGTTTGCTTTATTGCTAGAGACAATCATACCATCAACAGAAAAGACACGTGCTATAATATATCCAAGAAAATGAATACATCAACAGAAAAGACACGTGCTATAATATATCCAAGAAAATGAATACATAAAGTCATTTGCATAAATTAGCATGGCAGTTAACCACTTTCTTCTGTTACAATATGGCTATGACTATGAGAGCTATGTCCCTTGAAAGCACTCAGCCAACTTTGTGTGTGTATGTGTTGTTAGCGCAAATCATATTTATATAATATCAATCTGGTGAGTCGAAAAATCCATTTGATTTTTAATTTATTTTTTTTTACATCAGAATGTGTGAGCAGTCCTAATATTTCTTTAAGAGCTTGATAAATTCTTCATATTCTTTACCTTAACAATAATACAATCATGGTAAAGACAAATGCTACATCTACAATTACTATATAACAAAGTAGAGATCAGATAAATGATGTCATTTTTTTATTTGATGAATAGATTAGCATTGGTATAAGAAAGAGGGTATTATATACAAACTTATTCAAATATTTTTTTATAAAAAAGCTTATTCAAATATTTTTTTGTAAATCGAAGTGATGAATTCATAGTGGTAGCATTTACAGATTTATCATGAATTAGGCTTATAGGCATCTATGTTAAAATTTTAAAAAAAATGAAATTTTAAGTATTTAACCATAAATTAAGAAAACATCAGAAAAATGTTCTGAGGTTCTATTTTAATTTTATTTCCAGTTATTCAAAAAAAAAAAAAAAAGACTTGCATCTTACTATAAGGGTAACTTACACCCAACAACCCACCTGCACTAATCTACACCATACTAAGCCTAACCAAGTAATTATCAAATAACAGTTATCCTTTGTCAAACACACAGATATATACACAAAATGTCGCATTAAGTAAATTATTTTTTTTTAAAGGAGAGATACATTTTTAGATTAAACATTAAGAAATTCAATATATTCACACACATATATATAATATGATTACCCACAAGTGTCATTAACTAACCGAACTTATGACGTGACTATAGATAAAAAATAAAGGATAATGACCTAATGTCAAGTACATTGCTAAGTGACCAGGCTTGAAAATGAAAAGATAATTCCAATAAATATTTATCTTAATAATATTACTTCGATGTACATTATGCAACAATCAACAATTATAGCAAGCACAGGAGATGAAAGCTATCGTGCAATCCTACCACTTTGTTTTTTTTTATAATTGCAAAGATTGCATGAGAAAGTCAACATCTCAATATATATATTTTTAGAACAAAAGAAGATGGATGTATATGTTTGATTCTAGAACGAATTTCTATCACACAAGAGTGAAAAGGAATTGGTTTCACCCACTAATATAAATCAAAATGTAAATACGTCAAAATGATGAAAGCAAACCAAATGGTAAACTAATTGTAAAGAACTCTATGTTTGAATGAAATTATCTAGAAAAGAAATAAACAGCTAGAAATCATCAAGAATAGTTTTATTTTTTTATGCAACTTTCCTATGCATAGAAACAACCCTATAAACAACTATATATACTAAAGAGGATATTGCAATGTGGTCTGGCTAAAGGAGCTATGCTGTAGAAAGCCGGTGCCAGCTTTTCATGCCCATAGAAGCATCAGAATGTGTAAGATGCCTTTCTTTATTGAACAGCGATGAAGAACAATGATCTTCTGTGAATTTGTTGCATTTTGTTTAATGGAAACAAACTGGACAGTGCTGATGATCTACAATCCCGGAGTGAGTGCGTGTCAACTAAACCTATGCATAGTAAACCAACCGAGGAGATCTATCACCAATAGTAAGAAACTGTGCATATAATGGACAGTGCTTGCTAGGCTCAGGAATTTATTTTATCAATCATATTGATTTGTATTTTTTTTTTTATTTATCATTTTATTTTTTTATTTTTTTTACTTTTCATTTTTATGTTTGGAAACTTATGCTTTAGCAAATGGAAGAGTTTATTTTAAGCGCAAAGGGAGAGAAGAGCTAGAATGAATAAATATTTTATGATATTAAATAAAATTTAGGTCTACATACCCTTCTAGTAGCTTGACATCACCAATCCTGAATGTGAATGAGGTAAGATTTTGATAATGTTTCACATTAAAAGCATACCAGAGTGAAACAGAGTTTTTGTTATTTATTGAATGTTATACTAAAATGTTATATACACCCGGGTCTCTTTTTACGCGGACTTATTTAACACGATTTTGAAGTTACGCAATTCGTGTTTCACTGGAAGTTGATTTCCGATAATGCGCTATTACTTTAAATAATAAATTTCACACACTTACGTCATATTGAAAGTAATAGCACATTATTGGAATTCGACTTTCATCTTAGTAATTTCAATATTTTCAGTGCTTTATAATAGTAAGATTTTATGCAATAATGAAATTAAAATCATAATTTTCACATTTTATGTATACACATATTAAATTTTACAAGATTATAATGTAAATTTGTTCAAACATTGTGCGTGTTAATTTTGCATTTTAAATCACATTCTGTTTTTGCTTTTTAAAAAAGAACGTAATCAATTATTATTTTCTTATTAATGACATTAATTATTAAGTGCTCTTAAATTCCAACGAGAGCTAAATGGTTGTATGTCTGGATATCACGAGCTTCATAAACAATTAATAAAATCATCATCTCAAAGATTAATTACTAATTACGTTGTCACCAGAAAATCAACACAACATGAGAGTGAAGTTGGTGCTAGTTGTATTTCCTCTTGAGAAAAATCTGATTTTTTTATCAGTTTGCAAACGAACTTGTTTATCGATAATAATTAAAACGTGTATAAAAAAATGTAAATTACTGTACAGTAAATTATGCATAAAAATAATTTATTTTGAATAAAATTAAATATTATAGTTAAAAAAAGTTTGTCTTGTATCAATTTTTTTTCAAATTTGAAATTTTTTATTAGTCATATTTTATTTCCTTATTTTTTTTTTGCGCGAATTTTGAAAAATCACAGACCGCATCCCCCCTTTTTCAATGTAAGTTACATCTATTTTTGCGCAATTTCGTTTGCGGGTGTTTTCTAAGGAACCTATCTATCGCGTATAACGAGACCCAGGTGTATTTGTTTTTTCTGTGCATATGACTAACTTCTTGAACGAATGATCTTCCCTATTAACATTGTGGAATCACACATAAGTATAGAGGGGGTCCTCTCCCACAAGAAGGATGATCATAATCATCGTGAATTAGACACCAAATGTTACTTTACGATGCAACTGTAAATAAATTAATTAGTAAGTCAGATTTGCAATCTTTTTATTTTATATTGCTTTAAACTTTGTAAATAAAGATTGCCAGGGTATGGACTTCTATCACAGGATTTGGGATTAGGATGTCCATTGTATTGAGCTCTTAATGTGATAGAAAACCATCCTTGACTCATATAATTATATATATATATTAATATTGTTAAATTAGATTTGATATTAATAAATGTTATTGAGTTACTTTAATCAATTCGATCTCTTATTCATCAAAGTCATTATGCATTCACACCATTAAATATATATGCTGAACGTTAATATCCACACATCTCTCCTTATGTTCATACCGACATTAGAAACATTCTGAGAGGGAGTTCCTTATTGATCCTCACTTATATAAAGGTATAGTAGTTAGTAACCCGGGTAAGCTCATCCCTGAAGAGAGCCGAGTGCGAATTCTCCCTGAGTTCGAATACTGAGACATAATGGAGCAAGAAAGGGGGGTGAGATGTGGACAAACTAGTCCAAATTACATCTATATTTAATAAGTAAATATTGAGCTAGTCCAGTGAAGGTAGATGTGATCATGAGCTAAGTATTTTGTCATGTCATCACCTGCATGTTAGATGCACTCCCCCTTTTCTTGTGACAATGACCAGCCCATTACATTATATAGGAAATATTTTCACTGTAATCTTTCAATCTGCTGTGATATAAATGACTGAAAAGATATTAACATTAAAACTGTTGGTATATGCTTCTATTCTATGATAATCCCAATAATTTTTTGAAATACAGTATAATTCTCAATTTGATTTACTTTAATTTGCTCTTTCATATCAACTGCAGTCTTCTTAAACCAATGACTGGATAAAATTGCTATGTCATCAAGTAATCTGATGAGATTCTACTTTTTACAATGTTTTAAAATAAAATTATATTTGCTTAATTTAACATAATATTTAAATTCTAATATAAGTTTCAACACTTCTGAATTACTAAAGACTGCAAAAGTTATTTAAAGAAAAAATATTACACTCATTGCCTGTGATAAGTGTTACCATCAAGATTTTTATCATCAGCAAAGATAAATAATCAACAGACAATTTAAGCATTTTAAATTTCAGTTATTTTTTGTTTTCAATTAATAAATAAGAAATGCCAACAAAATAAAAAATCATCTGGAAACATATCAAAAACAATATTAAAACATATGAGTGCTTGGCACACAGATAACGAAGTTAGTAAAAGCAAATAATACTCTGCAATTTAATGAACTGAGCACTTTCGGGAGGCTTTATGCTGCCATAATCATACTACTAAAATATGGAGAACTATACAAATGTAATATGCAAATTAATGTAAAGTGATTAAAGATACCATTTTCGTGAGAAAAACATGCATCTCGTCTAATGATCGCTTGCTATATAGCAGGTGTGTCCAACAGGTCGATCGTGATCCACCGGTCGATCGCAAAGTTATTTTTGGTCGATCACGAGGCCAATCTGGCAAGAGCTGTCTGGTAACAAGTGAAACAAATTAAGTCAAGATTTTCAGGTTTTTTTTTGTTATTTTTGTTTTTGTTCTAATTTTTTTTTTTTTTTCAATTATAGATATGTGAAGTCCACTAAATCGTATCATTATTGACAATAATATTTTTAATCTTGATTTAATGTAGCTAATTTGAATTAATAAATATTGTTAATAATTACTCATGTTGCTTTAATTCTCCCAACATCAGTTTTTTGGCCCGTTAAATAATTGTTATTTTTTACTAGGTAGATATATAAAAATGGTACTATTTCACACCTCCCTCCACTTAGACTACGCTTATGACGAGTCGATCGCCTGTGACAACAAGTCGATCACAAACATTTTTAAAATAAAAAGTACATCTTATGAACACAAAAGTTGTATACCCCTGCTATATAGCATGCTTCTTTTACCTTCCATTTGGTGTCATTTCCATGTTTTTCTCTCTCGCGAAAATGATATCTTTAATCACTTTACATTAATTTGCAAATTACATTTGTATAGTTCTCCACATTTTAGTAGCCATGATTATGGGAGCCTAAGCCTCCCAAAAGCATTCAGCTCATTAAGTTGTTGAGTTCTCCACATTTTAGTAGCCATGATTATGGGAGCCTAAGCCTCCCAAAAGCATTCAGCTCATTAAGTATTATTTGCTTTTACTAATTTCATTATCTGTGCGCCAAGCACACATATATTTTATAGATTACATGCTAATGAAGTAAATATTTGATTATTTCAAAAACAATATTATAAAATAAACTCCAAAATATCTTTAAAAATAGTGTTGGAAAGATTTAAATTGTAACAAGGGAAATTTAAAAAAAAAAAATGAAGATACCGCACTTTGTATAAAATGTCAATAATTTTAGAATGTAAAATCATTTTTACTGTTAGCTTATCTATGTTATTAGTATTAACAATATCAAAAGTAAAAGCCTAATGAAATTAATATTTTTCCACAAGTCTATCACAATGTTAATTTCATCTCACATTCAATTCCAGCAAATGTATAAGGGGGGACACAAAAATAACCGGAATCGTTCTCTGGTTTGCAAGCCTGTTGCAGTATATATTTCTGCTGTTACATACTTCTTGCAGGAACCTTTCTGCATCAATCAGCCAAATGACATCATGTGAAATTGTGGTCTCACATAGCACTTTTTTTTTGTAAAGTACATTTCATGTATTTGTCAATTTTTTTTATAAAGGCTGAAAAGTTCAAACAATTGAATTTTTTTTTTTTCATTTACAGAAAATAGCAGAAAAAGCAGTTGTAATGTTTGAAACAGATTACAAGTAAGCTGATCTCGTATATACTCATCTTGTAAAAACACAAGTTTATGAGTGATTTAATTGAAATATTAAATTCATTATGTCCCTAAAAAGCATAGCAAGTAAAGCCCAAAGTCAAAACAACGCTGATTTTTTTTTATGCAAATGGCATTTTTCTCGCAGATTTAGTTCACAATGGTTGAGCATTTTATCTGCAAGTTCTGAAACATTTACAGGATGTAGTAAAATGTAAACATCTGTTTTGTGGTAAAAAAGAAGAGTGTAAGCTTCACCTTAACAGGATGTCATGTCTTAAAACCTTGAATGTGATACACTTTTTATTTAAGTTCAGCATGACCCAGCTTATCTATCAGCTTGATCTTGCTATGTGCAATTTTTTTTTAATTTCTTGAAAGAAAAAATGTCTCAATTTTTTTTTCCTGCTGGCTTAGAAGTAGGGGGACAAAACGACTGAGGTGTTAAAAGTCATCACTTTGCAAGTATTTCCAGACTACTCCAAAAAGTGAAAAACAGCTTTAGACTAGTGCATTACATTAAATAGACTATAGGTTTTAAAATGATTCAATATGCAACACCTAAAAATAAATAAATAAAATTTTTTTTACAAAATTCTGGTTATTTTTGAATCTCCTCTCTTATATGCAGATTCAAAAAAATTTCATAATCAACACAACTTATTCATATTCATGGAATAGTTTAATTATTTCATTCATTGCTTAAAAAATGATATATATATATATATTACTCACTAATAAATCCTTCCTATTAGCATTAGCTCTTTTCAGCTTTTCTTATAACATTCTATTAAAACCTTAATAAAATGTTTATAGAGAACAATCATAAGCCTGATAAGTCTATCAAATCTTTTCAACCATTCTTTTTGAAAAATAATAATTCAAATACAATTATTTCAGTTTCAGAAATGTTTTCATGTAAACAAATGACAGTATCAACATCAACTTAAATATCTTCTCCATCCATAGTATCACTTTTATTATTACAAAGTTCATCAATAAAGGTACATCTTTTGCACAAAAGAAAAAGTTACAATTAATTTTTTTTTTTCCATTACAATTCTTTTAAAAGCAATGTGAGATCTTCCTATATTTAAACTTTAAGTCACCAATTTCTCCCATAAGATTTTCTCAAGGAATAAAGATCATATAATATAATAAGAATTCTCTGTTTGAAGATAGATGGCTAACTACAAAATAAATTATTGTAAGAAATATAATTTTAATCATCACTGGTGATAGTTTGTCATTTTTGCCATTCCAATGCAATTTAGTACACTTAGGAATTCTTTTGATATTTCAACATATTTGGAAATTAAATTCATTTATTTTCAATTCTTCTCCCTTTGTTATGACCCTTTTTTTTTTTTACTATTTATAAGTAACTATTACAATCAAATTATATTAAATTTAATAAAAATAAAAATCTGATTTTAATTACTATCATTAAAAAAAATTACTAACAGCTCTTATTAAAGTAAATGAAATATATATATGTATGATACTACATTTATAATCATGGCAATAAAATGCACTGATTTCTAAGTACATTTCAAAATACTTAAATTATGATACAAAAAAAGAAAAGTATTTTACTATTAACTATTATTTTAAATAAATTTGGTTATAGCACTATCTTTATAATTACAAATAATACAGAATTGTAGTACAAAATGTGTGTAAAGAAATGCAAAAGAAAGCAAAACATTTTTGGAAAAAAATAAACCATTTAAAGTATTTATAAAATTCATAAAATAGGAAAGATTTAATTCTGAATTGAAAAATGTTAACATCCATATATATCTAATATTCAAAATTACTCCAAATTCAAACTAAACCAGATTAGACAAAGAAAATAAACTCTAAAACACAACCAATGGTTTCACTGCTATAAGCAGACTTCTCAAATATAAAATATACCCATAATTCCACACTTCCTTAATATAAAAGAACTTGTAAACAAGTTAATTGCTTCAGAATCGTAAGTTTTTAATAATAAAGATTCTTTAATTCTTTTTATTCAATTTCTTTCTAAGAAAATAAAACTAATAGTGTGGTCTTTACATTTTTCATGGATATGTAAAGCAGAACTGAGATATTTATTTCAATCCTACTTTTATGTATTAATGAAAAAAATACAAGCCATACTATTAGTTTTGTTGAGGCTAAAGCTGTTTTCTTTGAAAGAAATGAAATAAAAAAAAGAATTTAAAAAAATCTTTAATATTAAAAATTTGTGATTCTGAAACAATTAATTTGTTTAAAAGTTCTTTTAATATTAAGGGAGTATGAGATTAAGTGGAATTGTAAATAATATTTAATATAAATTTGTTGGTATCTTTTAGTCCTTTACACTTCAGAAATCTGCTTATAGCAGTGAAACCATTGTGTTTTAGAGTTTATTTTCTTTGGCTAGTCTGTTTTAGTTATGAATTTGGGGTAATTCTGATTATTTTATTGACTAGTTTAGCTTTAGACTTTTAATGTTTATATCATAGATAGTAGATTTAAATTTAAAAAAAATGGTAATACAGTAAAACCATAGCAATCATAACATTTGGTTCCGAGGTCTGTTGTGGATAACTTAATGCTATATAATACTCATTTGAAAGACATATGTATTGTAAAAGTATTTTACCACACGACACACATATATACATAGCATATATGTATACCAATAATGTTTTAATTTTAAAATTACATACACATATTAGGATGACAACAAAATAATTAATAAAAAAGTAGAATACTGTATTGTACTGCATAGTTTTTATTATATACATCTTTACCCTGCTTAACAAAGGTAATTAGTCCCCAAAACTCATTGTTAAGCAAGAATAACGTATGCAGAATAAGCAATTATAATGTCTATGTAGAGAAAATTGACCAGTTATTTCAGCTAAAAAATTACACTATAAGCCAGTAATAAATATTACATTAAAAAAATACTAAGTATATATAAAAATTTAAAAACTCCTTAAGTTAAGTTATATGCTTGTGTAAACTGTGCTATGTGTATTATGTATTTATGTTTGTATGATAATGCAACTTAATATTGCTATGAAATAAATGCATGTTTTCACTGACCAAAAAGTGGAACAAAACAGTCAAAAAGAGTGAAACTAAACTAGTATTTAACAATTTTTTGTGTGTGTTCTTCCACACAACATTACGTTGGAAAAAAAATCCATATTGAAGTTTCATTTTTTAAAAATATTTATTATAGTATTATATTATATTACTTAGGTGGAATTATAAAAATTAAAAAAACAATGTTTAACAACAAATTATTTGATTGGTCATAAAGACTTGTTATTTATCATTAGTGTAACAAAAGTCAAATAAACATATGGTACATTACAAAAACTTAATCACAGTCAACTTTTAAAAAAAAAAAATTAGCATACTGGAAAAAGAAAAAAAAAATCTAATGCATTCAGAGTTGTTAGCCAACATAAAATTACATAAAGATTGCCACCCTTTACACCTAATTATCGACTTTGGAGATGCATATTATTATAAAGCAGCTAAAATGATAAACCAATGGCTGCTTGATGCCCTTAGCTTTGGCCAATATAACGTACAATCCTTCTTCAAATTTGTAGAAATGATTAAGAACACATGATTGAATCAACAAGACCGAATTGCTTTGCTCAACATTTCCAAACTATATGGATCAATCCCTTGTACCACTTCCAACCAATTACTTAAACAAACATTATGACATGCATTCTACAACCCTCACAAAATAGATTTTATCACAGAGTGTCTAAAATGGATCCACAATGACATTATGGTTACATTTAACAATATATTTTAGAAAATGGAAGATTTATGGCCCATAGGATTACCAATTAGTGGTATCATGTCTAGCATTTTTTTTGAATATCGCTGAAGAAAGAATTATTTCAATATAATATGCCTCATATCCATACTTATTATATATTTATTATGTCAATGACATATTCATCTGCACACTCAGTGCAGTAATTTCTCAAATCCAACAGGAAATCTCTGACGCTACGTCTCTCACATTAACCTGTAAAAATGATGATAATCTCAATAGTATTAAGTACTTGGACCTCCACATACAACATGATTTTCCCACATTAAATTACAAAATGATTATTAAACCAATACAGATTCATGGTTTCGTCCATCGCGACTCACTAACACTATGCTCTCACAAACTTGCGGGTCTTAAAGCTTTTCTATATCGCAATCTTCATTTGTGTAAGTTTGAATCAGATAGGGAGGACAATATTAGCAAATATATGTCTGAACTACACAATGTTGGATATAAAGACAAACCGTCAAAAACTTTTATCAGAAAATGCAACACTCCTTACCCCCAATGACTTTAAATCTTGATATCCTTTCCCAATATATCTAATATAACCCATCACATTACTAAAATTATTACTCCTACCCACCAGGTCGCCCTACATACCACATCTCCATTGCATTGGTTTCTCAACAACACAAAGAATACCTTAGTAACTGACCTCTATTCTCAAGTGGTTTACAAAATTAAATGCCAGGAACCTACCTGCCCAATCTTGGGCAAACCTGTCTACACGTATAGTCCAAAACACATACCTATATAATAAAGCTAGAACAAATACAGGTACAAACTCAGTATTATTTGAACATTTTTCTACAACTGATCATCCCATTGTTCCTTCATTTATTAATATCATGTGCACTGAACACAATAACTTTAATGAAAAATTAAAGAGACATGACATATTTCAAATGACAAAAACTCTATCAATAAAAAAGAATGTTGGCCCTCTCAGAATGATGGCCTGCTCTACCTAATTAATTTTCATATTTAAATTTTACATAAATGAGCAATAACAGCATATATATACATCCACCCCCAACTTCCCAATTTGTGCTATGTCTATTACTTGTAATAGTCAAAAGTCGGTTAAGCACATACTGTTTTTTTTTTAAAAAAGGACTTTATGAAAGCCTTTCTCTATACAGACTTCATATAATTATGATATAAGGCTTTTGTTACAATGTGTACTGTGCTGATCTAAATAAACAAATATAATAGCTGTAACATATCTTTTTGGGCATGACATGTCATTATTTTATCAAGTGGGATGGCCATGTTTTTGCAATGACTTACAATTTGTCGAATAGTGCAGTATGTTTTGATAACAGAGTTATGAGCCATTTAAGTAAAAATTAATGGCATTAATCTTATTCACTTTATTTGTATTGCATTTTCATCATACACAATTTATTATTAATTGCATAAAATCATCCTCACATTTTTTTTCCAAAAATGCAATTCGAACATGATGGATAGTAGTTTCAATTTAATTGAAATTAGCATTTGAAAGATTTTAATCCAAAATTGATTGCCTGAAATCTTAGCTAATATTTATACAGAACACACTCTAAAATTTTATATTGATAGTACATATGACCAAAAATTATTTTTCATTTTATGCCGAATGAAATTTATATTTTTTTCTCAGTACTGCATTTTTTTTTTACATGTGAGATCCATGTCTTCTTCATTGCTTTGGATATCTGAAAAGAATAACGAGATGATTTAAAATCGAGGAAGCAGAGTTAAGTGTTATTTTTCAATTACATTTAATAATTTTTGATATTAATTGTATAAATCTGAAACGTGTTTTACCCTTTTTGCGCCCTCCATTTTTTTTAGTGAAAATATTTTAGATTAGTGATGGTAACAGTTTTGATTTGACAGAAAAATTTTAATTCTAAATTAATTGACTGAATATTTCAGCTAATATATGTACTGTACATTTTTAATTTTATACTGAATGAATTTTCTATTTTTATAGAACTGTATTGATTTGCATTCGTGTACCGAATAAACCTTTTTATATGTTTTCTATTACTTTGGATATGTTATTAATAAAATACTAATTCTCTCGTAAAAATACTGGATAAAAATAAAATAAAATATTGTAAATTCATTAATCATATTTTAAGCTTATAATCAAAATATTGAATGCAGCATTATAACATTGTATTTTATGAATAAAATATGTGCTGTATAATTTCAGCAGGAAAGTTACTATTTTGCTCTTGGATGAGATGATTTTAAT
Organism: Epiperipatus broadwayi; assembly: GCA_028023455.1. Classification (NCBI taxonomy): domain Eukaryota; kingdom Metazoa; phylum Onychophora; class Udeonychophora; order Euonychophora; family Peripatidae; genus Epiperipatus; species Epiperipatus broadwayi. Next base: position 1,797,122 of record JAQFVV010006242.1, on the reverse strand, counting down.
AACTATTCTATGATGTAATCAGTATTTCAAAATGGCCACCAAAAATTTTTTTTTCCTTTTTTTTTTACAAATGTTATAGTGAATAATCAATTGTGAATCAAAATTGTGGATACAAATTGATGATGATTGCTATTATGAATCCTCACACAAAGGCCAACTGCTAAGTGGGATAAAAGTGTATATATAAATACAGAAATATATATTATATGCAAACAGTTGTATATATTTATTGATAGAAATATTTAAAAAATTAGACAAACTAAGATATAACAATAGGCAATACATATGTTGTTTATATCTATTAAAAACTGGATCAAATTTTAGAAGAAAGTAACTAGAAAAAAACATCAACAACAACCATAAAGATAAATAAAAGTACTATTTTTTTTTTTAATTTCTTCTTATGATGAAAAATAATATTAATAAAATATAAAAGATATATTGAATTCAAATTCTTACTTGCGATTTTAAGCAGTAGTAGCCATTTATGTGGTTTAAGATAGGACAAACAGGTATTTTAGTTGAATGTGAATTAAAAAATTAAAATTACACTTTTTTTTATAATTTCTATTTTTTTAAAAAAACAACAGGTAAGTGAATCTGAATTTTGACAAAGTGAATGCAGTGGTCCTAATGGATAATAATGGGGGAAAATAAACACATCAGAATGAAACTTAGATAAAATTCACCTAACAACAATAATGAAAAATAAAAAGTAAATTTATCAATGTGCTTTTAAAAATTTTTTAAAAAAAAGCTACTCTCATTTTCAAAGAGTGTCATAAGTTTTTAATAAAATCTATTTTAAAAAATCCACTTTCTTTAAAAAAATCACAGAGAATGCAATTCTAATTAGTCACAAAGTGTAAACTGTTTGCTTATATCAAATCAAAAACAAACTCGTGAGCAAAAAAAAGAAGGGGGGAATTATAAATTAAAATTTAGAATAATTGATATCATGTGATTGTGTAAAAAGAAACATCTTGAAAAGATTCCATAAGAAATGAAGGCCAAGTTGATGTATTAAATATTTTTTTATTTATAGCTAGTTGTTTATTTCAATTTTGTTTTAAATTGAATATTTTTAATTTTTATTATAGAAGGCAACATTATGGACAAATTTTAACATTGAAATTTGATCATTTAAAATAGAAATTGTAAATATACATTCAAAATAGAAAAGGGGATTATGAAATCTTTCTATACAAAATGTATACATGAATTCAGAATCGATTTTAAAAAATCATTGATTATAAAGCTTGACAAAAGTGAAAAATTGTTTTTACAATAGATTGACAAGGTATGAAAATTATATAAAACACACACACAAAAAAAAATAACTAGAAGAATTTTACAAAAAAAAAAAAAAAAATTGAGCAGAAATAGTTACATTTTTCTTTTATATTCTACATAGAAGACAAATTAGTACAAATTTTACAATTCCTGGAGTAGTTTTAAATAAAACAAAATAAAGGTATTACTTTTTAATAATTTTACTTTATTGTTTTTATTTATAACTTTAATATATAAATAATGAATTTCATTTTGTTTTTCTTTTTTAATTGAATATTTATTTAATTGAGCTACAAGATATATATCATGAATTTTCTACTAATTTAATCCAAGAAATATTAAGAATTATTTTCAACAAATCATTTGAAAAATAAATTACCTATGTTATTTGATTTATTGAAAATATTTTAATAAAACTGTTTGAAACTTATTAAATTGAAAAATACACAATAGTATAATTGTTGATTGCTTTCCAGGACAGAAAATTCAATTTAAACAAAAATAACAGCTTGAGCAAGCATATGAAATGACTATCATATGATGTTTAGTGGTTTAAACAAAAATAGTAGTACAGACATTTAAAATAAGTTGTAATGATAGAAAAATACTGAAAGATATTGAAATTGAATATAACATTTAATTTAAGGCAAAATGTGTTTACTTTTGTATATCTAATTTTATTTTTAAAAATATGATAGTGATTTAAAAACCTATCAATATAATATCATCTTATTATAAATATATGCATACATATTGTGATGATTGCAAATTGAATCACAATGCCAATAACAAAAATTTAAATTAGAATAGTATAAAATTAGGCAAGGATTTAAGTTAGAAATAACTAAAAAAATAAAAGTTCCGATATTACTCTATCAATGTCTATAAAACGTATAAATAAAATAAGTAAACATCAATTTATAAAATGTAAATATATGTGTCTCATGTATGTGTATGTTAGGGGTGCATATAGATAATGATGGATAGTTTTCAATTCTTGTTTATTTTATTAATTGGAGTATTTTAATTCAGTAATGAAACCAAAAATAGGATGGTGTAGATAACCTTCAAAATTATTCATGGCTATAAATTAAACAAGTTTAATATTCACGTAAACATCAAGCAATTTCAATTTAATAGTTAAAAATTCAACCCTTCATTGGAGGATATGGGGATCAGCTTTCATCAGCAAATGCAGTCTTATTTTGTAATAGTAAATCTGATCAATATAAATAATATAATTGTTAAATATATATGTTGAAGTGTGATTAATTTAACATCAAAAATAATAATTTACAGTATTGATTATTTATATAAAATTCATTTTTGAAAGTCATAAAGTTTAATATCCTTAAGTTGTATGTTTCTAATTTATATAAAATCAGAAATATGTAAACTTGCAAGTTTGCAAACTAACCTATTGTCCCTAAAACCAGCAAGCTAATTAAATTTTTTAATAAACCAGCAAACGATTAGAGATGTTATCAAAAAAAAACTCTCCAAGATAAGCAGATTAACTTCTGAGTTTTGGAAAATACGTTTTTAGCCAATTGTATAAAAGTGCTATAAAAGGCAATTTAATCAGGATATTATTCTTTAATTAATCACTCTGTATTTAATTTAGCCAGAATGCTCATTCCTTACATATTTCACCAGCAAGTTCAGGTTCTGACAGTAAACTCTGATAACATTAACAAGAAAAACACTTTAGAAGAGAAATAAATAAGCAAACCATGAGTATGGATAAGTATTTTTCAGTAAATTCCTTAACTACAATGACGATAATTTGTTTTTGAACCTTTTTTTTTTTTCATATGTCAAATGCGTTGACTGGGAAGCGAATCTGGCCCAGCTGCTTGGAAGGCAACTATGCTAACCACTAGGCCACCAACGCTTCCCAAGTTGTTTGGCTAAAAGTCACTAAATATGTATTTTCCCATTGTTTTTCCAATTAATTAGAAAACAGAAAGTAGCAAATGATTTACCAAGACCTATAGTATAGCTTTAAGTTATAGTTTGCTGCCTACTGTATTAAGAAATATATGCTTTTATGTCATGGTATTTACTTACTATAATTAAGATTAATGAATACTAATGAGTTAGTGAAATCAATCTGTATCTATGCTTATGGACAATTACACATAGATCTATAGAAAACAATGCCAGGAATTAATTAGCAAACAATATTTTAAATTACAAAGTGCAATTTCCAATTCCAGAAAAGAATTTAACTTGCAAAAGTGCTAAGAGACATCTTCAACAATGGATTTGTAAATTGTGCAAAGTATTTACTAACTAAAACAATATCAATAAAAAAAATCCATTATTTCAATCAAAAACAGTCTAATTGTAAAAAGTATGCTTGTAATTACATAAGAAAATCATTCATCCATTAAAAATTTAATGTAAATTTTTTTTTTATTCTTTTCTTTTCCTTATGCAGAGTTTAGGGAAGTATTCTCATATTTTTCTATAAAAAGAGATTTTAATGACATACATATATATATATATATTTGTCATGAGAAAATTTAAGTTGTAGTATATAGAAATTAGAAGCTTTTATCAAAATCGTAATTCAATGAATAATTCCATGGATATTGGTGAACTATAAAATAAATATAGAAAAACAGAACTATTGTAAGAAAGAGATATATATTTACTAATTTCAAAATTTACAACACATATAACTATATATAATTCTGATATAGTTATATTGATTTCTTTGTTTTCTTATTATTAATAAATTATTAATCAAGTCTACTATTAATTATTCTCATTCTCATATGTATATAAGCTTTTTTTCCATAATATATAGATTAAAAATACTTTAGAATATGCAAATATTATTTTCAATGTCTGTGCTTTATGCTAACTAAAACCTAGAAACAGTAACAAAAAAGAATTTATAGACATAAAGACAGGTAACATAAAGTCTGAAAGATAATTCTTCACTTGTGAAGATAATGTCTTATACAACTTTTACAAATGTTAAGTGCAGATAAAGCTATTTTTAGTAGATTCTTGCCAATTATATTTTGAAATGTTATCAGAATTCGAAGGTTGGTTATTATAGAACAACTCTATAAGTAGAAATGAGTTCTAAATTTGATTATCACCAACAACTTAGAATTTTGTTTTAATCTCATTTCAAGCTCAAAAGAAAAGTATGCAAGCAATATTATTTATTCATAAATCATGTTATACTACAATATAAACAGCTCAACCCTGATAATAATGGACATATCCTATTCCTATTACAATATATAGGAGAGATATTTAACATTGCTATTTGTTCTTGGTCTTAGAGAGTGTATATGTAAAAAAAAAAAAGCTCGACTTATAATCTGTTGCAAACAGACTATTTTAAATTTAAATTGCATTATCAAAAAGACCTTTTGTTTCTAAACACACACACACACAAAGTAAATCTTAGTGATATGTCATCAATAAATATTTCAATCATCAAAAATATAGAAATCATAGAACATCATTTGATGTATCTTACTTTGTAAAAAAAGTAATCCAAATTTTAAAAATTACAAATTGAAATAAAATTATTTGTAAAATTGTTAAGTTTAAATTAAAAAGAACAGCATATCTACATTTAATAAAAAGTACTAAAATGCTCTGGCTTTATTTTTGTAAAAAAAAATTTCCTGCTAAATCTGAACAGAAACTTCTATATACTCATGTATATTAAATTCATATTATGTCCATTAAAGTTTAGTATCATCAATAATTATTTCAATTGGAAATATTTGTAAATTATTTCCAGTCGTTGTTTTTTTTTCTATAAATATCAATTAACAGATATTTAACCGAATTAAAAATAAATCGCTCATATATACCTTTGTCCAAATTAGCATTGTGTCAAATTATCATTTATTAACAATAAATGCACATTATTCATATTTTAATTATATAAAAACGATTTGCATAAATTTACTCCATCTTTTGATAAAAAATAAACAAACTAAAACTAATTTTATCAATACCTAAAAAAATGATAAATATTTATCAAGAGTAACTTTTAATATTTTAAAAACTTATGTAATAAAAATTTAGGATAGGAGGGATAAATTAAAAGAAAAAAACAGAATAGTGTATAACTATATGTTGATAAAATATAAAAAGTGAGATCGTTTTCCTTTTCCTCTAAATTATTACCTTTTTAAAAAAACGTCTATTGTCAGAAAAATGCTTTGAGTAATTAAGTTTGCTTTTCCATCATAAAACATACATATATTTAATATGATTAACAACAACAACAAAAAAAAATGAAGGATTTTAAATTGCCTTGAACTTTAGTAAACATGAAATTAATAATTTTGAAAAAAAAAAAAATCCAATAAATGTAAGATAAAATTTATAGCAAAATAATGCCACCTAGAGGGGGAAAGGCAAAATAATTTCAAATAAATAAATAAAAATAAACTCTTTCACCTTATTTTCTTTATTAAAAGTGGTCAAAATACTTTTAAAATAATTATAAAATACACCAAATCTTTTAAAAACTTGTTTTTTATTTTTTTTGCCACCAAAAATGAAATATATATTAAAATAGATTTCCAAGGTTTCGACTATTTCTTCATTTTTTCTATAGTCTTTTTCAAGGAACTAAAAATATATAAGAAAAAAAAACTTTATAAACAAATAAAAACAAAAATCCTACCACATATACATACTATTTTGGAAAATATATTCTTTACAAGAAAAAAAGTAATTTATATAATTTAATTAATAAAGGAGATTTTGTTGATTTTTCAAATATAATGCAAGCTGTTTATTGTATAAAATGTATGGATTGTTTAAAATATAATGGTAAAGATATATCTTATGTGGGTAATACAAAGAATTTTTTAAAAACTAGATTAAAACAGCATTTGTCAGATAGAAATTCAGCATTGTATTTACATAAAAAAAAATTTGGTCATGTCAATTTTAAAATTATTCCTTTAGAACAGTGGTCTTCAACCACCGGGCCGTGGAAGCTTTCTGCCGGGTCGCGCTAGACTGGCAAGAAAGTTAGTAATAACAAAATAATAAGATTTTAAACTTTTAATTAATATAAACACTTTTTATTTATTTTTTCATCGCATTTTTACCCTGTTAAAAAATAAGAAACAGAACAAAAACGAAATCTAATCAATCATACATAAATTAATTTGTTTTTCTATTTATCACAGATGTTTATGGAGAGATAGAATTAACTTTATTATTTTTCTAAAAAATATTCAAAATTTAAAAAAAAAAAGGTTTTTTATTAAACAAACTCCAGTTGTCTTTTGATAGCCAATCACGGTTGCTTGTCGGCATTGTTTATGTGTTAAAACAAGATCAAAACTTTTGACTTTTTCAAGTTTCGTTTTTTTTTTTTGTTTAAAAATACGCCCACTTTTTTTTTTTTTGGCCTATAAGGCGATATTTTTTGGTTTTATTTGTATACTGCTAATATACTAAAACTTTTATTTTTAAAACCAATTTCTGTTAACCTTTTTTTAAAAATAAAAACAAACAAAAAAATAACTTTGCAATTGTTTTTTTTTGGCTTTATTTCTATTACGCGATATCTATTTTACCATTTTTTTAAAAAAACTTTTCCTATTAATTACATTTTTTGATCCTTTCAACACACCAGCACAAAAAAAAAATTACAATAACATCAAAACTTCAGACTTTTACACGTTTCATTTTATTTTTTCAGATTTAAAATACGGCGATTTTTTTTTTGCCTGTACAGTGATTAATTACGTGATTTCTATTTTGCCCTTACTACTATCAAAAGACAACCTCCATATATATATATATATAACCATCTTGTATATTTAACATTAAATACAGATATTACATTTATCATTGCCATATAATTACACTAGCTATGATATTTCCCAACATTCAGGTGAATGACTTTTATTCTTGAATGTTTTAACAATGAAATAATAAACATAGAAATGCAAGTACATTAATGAGAACGATTAGTATTGTACTGTTTTCTGTGTTCAGCATGTGAAGGTAAGCAACACCATTACAATACACAATAACTAGTGTGCTGTTTTGGTCAGTTATAACAATTATGCTTATCTAAGTCTAAGCAGGTTACATCTTTATGAAAATTTATCTGTAAACTTCTGCCGGTCCGCGAAATCTTATCCTTATTTTTTCCGGGCCGCAGGTGTGAAAAGGTTGAAGACCACTGCTTTAGAATGTATAATTAAACAAAAAGAAAGATTTGAAAAGAAAAGTTTATATATAAAGATGTTAAATCCTGTTTTGAATAGGATATTATAAAAGAAAAGAAAAAAAGAAGAGAACAAATGTTTTGTAAAATTTAATGGAATGGTTTTATTTTTTTAAAAGAAGAAATGTAAAAATGTGTTTTGTTTTAAAAAGGAAAGAAATATAAAAATGTGTTAATTGAAGATAGGATGATAAAAACTATATTTTGTAACAATAAAAGATTTATTTAAGCAAAATGTAAAGTTGAAAGCTGTTATGAAAAAGAAATCATAGTAAGTAAAGAATATATTTTCCAAAATAGTATGTATATGTGGCAGGATTTTTGTTTTTATTTGTTTATAAAAAAAATTTTAAAAAAAATTTTTTTTTCTTATATATTTTTAGTTCCTTGAAAAAGACTATAGAAAAAATGAAGAAATAGTCGAAATGTTGGAAATCTATTTTAATATATATTTCATTTTTGGTGGCAAAAAAATAAAAAACAAGTTTTTAAAAGATTTGGTGTATTTTATAATTAATTTTAAATAAGTATACAAATGCATATTTTCTATAATAATTATTTATAAAGTATGGTAAGATTCAATTCTTTATTTAAAATATATTTCGTAATCAAATCCCATTGTAAAAGGTATTAACATAAATGCCCACAAAGTCATAAATTAGATCTATATAGTTTTATACTTTTTTCTGAATTCAATTTCATTTTAAATAATATATTAAAGTGGAGTCAAGCATTCTAATAATTTGGGTATGTGTCCATCCAACAGTGAATAAAAAATCATTTTTTCAGGTTCCAATCAAATCTAGAATTTTCTATAAGCTAACCAATCCATAACCAATACATCTAACCATTCATTATTAATCAATCAATGGGGATCTAATTACTATTAGCTAAAAAAGCAAAACAAGAATAGGAACAGTTCAAATACCACCTATCAATTATCAAATCTGATGAGTATAACCTTCTTCTTCACTATTCTTCTACAAGAGACTGTTAGTTAGGCTTTTGTCCAGCAGTGGATTACTCAATGGCTATTTTATATTATATACATATAAACAAATGGAATATCTCTAACTAGAATGCTGTTAAATCAGCATCTACTTATGTTTTACCATGAATAAAAAAACAACAATGGTTTATGAACTTTTTTTTTTTTTGAGAATAAATATATTTGTTCTCAAATTAAATGAAGAAAATGAGATCAGGCAATAAAATAATGTCTTATACAGTGACATTTAAATAAATTTTTGTTAATTATAGATAAACAAGATTTGCATACTACTGCAGAAAATTGTGATCATTGGCATCAATAGAATAATTGACAAAACTATTTCTCAAAAGATCAACTAAGAATTTTGTATAATACTAATTTGTAAATACAAGTATAATATATATACTTAAGCTATATATAATTATACTGAATTTGTCCCCAGACTTTCAAGCTGCCTTCAGTCATCCGCTCCATCTTATACAACCAATACACATGACCACATACATGTGAAAAGGATAAATGATCTCCAATATGCATATTTCATGCTGAACCAACTGATGACTGCAGGTTCAGCACGAAATATGTATACTGGAAATCATTTATCTTTTTCACACATATGTGGCCATGTGTATTGGTTGTATAAGATAGAGTGGACTAAAGGGAGCTTGAAAGTCTGGGTTCAAATCTTTTTAAATACTAATTTTCTAAATTTTGTGATAAAATCCAGTATCTTCTCCCATCACTTTTCTACAATTTTTTTCGAAGTTTACAGAAGACTGAAGTAAGCTATCAAACTCAGATACTTATTCAAATATCAGTTCCACTGGATAAATAAGATACTTTAGATTGCAAAACTTCATAAGCTAACCTGTCCAAGTAAGTATGCTAGATTTCAGAGCAAATGAATCAAATTTGTCTCTTTTAATAAAAGCGTTTATATGGCATTTACCACTGAAGAGATTACCATATTTATAATTATTTAAGCAGTGAGGATTACAGAGTTGATATCAGAATAAGTTACTATAAGATAACCAAGTTATAGTACTTTGATTACCAGATTGCAAGCAATTACAGGAAAAGCCTTTTAGGAATAAATTACCTGTAATAACATGATTATTCTGAGTTTATCTCTACTTAAAATAAAAACATAGACTATAATGGAAAATGTATTTAAGATGATTATTTGGGAAAATAATTGATTACAATAATTTTAATTCAAGCTTTATAATTGGCCAATAATAATTAGTTCAAAGTTACATTACAATATAATTAATTTAAAATAAATATCAAAAAATAAAAAGTTAAATGCATAAAAATATGTTTTTCAAATATTTTTTTAAAGAATCAATTATAGAAAACTGTACATAATTTTGTAGTAGTATAAAAATTTAAAAATGAAATCTTTGACATTTTATAAAAAAAATGAATTAAAGTACTGTTATAATCATTTGCAATGCTTCTTTGCAAAACATTTATAATAGACAAAAGACATTTATTATTAGATTTATTACTAATAAAATCTTAACATAAATTATGATACATTGGGAAAAAGCAAAGCAAATACTGATAAATCTGAAAAGACTGTAATCATATATTGTTTATTAATTTTTAACTGTAACAAATTTAATCATTTTCAAATTACTATCCATTTGATGAAATATACCAGTTTAAACATGTTTTTCATTTTTCAAAGGAGTCCACAAACATTTACAAAATGATGCCTTCTAATGTCTGCAGCATTTTTTTTTCACTACTTCTAAGTCCACAAAAAAAATTAAAAAAATTGAGACATTTTTTCATTCGAAAGATTTAAAAAAAAAAAAAAATCACATAAAGTGAAATCAAGCGAATATAGCTAATAAATAAGCTGGGTTATGCTGAATTTAATTAAAAAGTGTTTCACATCATGGCTTTGAAAGATGACACTTTGTAGGAGTGAAGCATGCACTATTACGTTTTACCACAGCAAGTAAATGTTTCAGAACTTGCAGATAAAATGCCTGACAATTATAAACTAAATCTGAGAGAAAAATATTGCTTGCATCAAAAAAACAGCATTGTTTTGACTTTGGACTTCACTTGCCATGCTTATTAGGGACATGATGAATTTCAACATTTCATTAATCCATTTATAAACTTGGATTTGTATGAAATCAGCTTACTAGTAATCTATTTCAAGCATTACAACTGTTTTCCCTGCCATTTTCTGCAAAGAAAAACAGAATTTTATATTGTTGAAACTTTTCAGCCATTATAAATATTAACAAATACATGAAACAAAGTTTACAAAAAAAAATGTGCATGTGGCACCACGATTTCACATGATGATGTCATTTAGCAGATTAAAGCATTAGGCTTCCTGCAAGAACTATATACTACAAAAGCATATACTATAACAGGCACGCAAATCAGAGAATGATTCCGGTTATTTTTGGTATCCCCCTCCCCATATTTACAGAATACATAAATACAATAAATAAAAAAATGAAATTATTCATCATAAATATAAAAAAAATACAAAACAGATAAAAATTATTAATATTATGATACTTTTCAACTTTATTTAATTTGATCTTTTTTTTTGATTTTGAATGAAAAGTTTTTTTAATGTTCTCTGGACTTAAAATTAAACAAATTTTATTATGCACAATAGTCCAATAATTGAAAAATAATAACATTGAATTATTAGCAAGATCAGATCATTAGGTAAAATAAATGCTAAAGATATAAGAAATTATTTAAACAATTATATATATGCAATGAAAGCTCGATCTAGTGTTCCTATACATTTTGCTTTTCGGCATATTTTTTTTGTCTTCCCATTATATAAATAAAGTTATCCATTAATCCATTGTTTCTGAAACTATCATTGACAACTCAAGATCCTGACATAATTTTTCCTCTTCCCATATACATATTTTTTTAATTAAATTTGAAATGACATACCAATATTATTACTGTCTCCATATTTATATAAACACATATATAATTAGCTTGCTCATTATTGAATAAAGTTCTGATAACTAAATTTTCACAAATTCTAATTATAAATAATAAAATATATATAGAATAATCTCAATTTTTCAAAAACATTTTTATGATTTTGTTTTTTCTTTTATAACTTTCTGCTGGAAAAAAAGTTGTTGTTTTTTATCAATATATATATATTCAGAAATCAAAAGTAATCTGTTAAGTGTAGGCACTCAAATAAGAATCTTTTATCACTTATTTTTATAAATATAAATAATAATTAATTTTAAAATAATATTTTTAAAATGTTACAAGTAATAATAAAATATTAAATAGTTTTAAAATTTTAATAATAAAAAAATCGGTGCTGATGTAGTATGCACTTGACGCCATTTTGAATTTTAAAGCCCACTCAAAAACCACGTTGGCGCATCCAAGTAATAAATGACATTGATTATCAAAAAAATAGTAGTTACAAAATCGCAAATTTCATCATTAATTAATAAATCAAAACGAAATTTCGAAATTGCCATTGAGTATTTAAAAATAAAAATTCTAATTTTTATCAATATTTAAAAAATGAAAAAATCTACATTTCAACAATAAAGTTAAAAAATCAAAAGGCAATTTACGTTTTCTACTTTAAAAAAATAAAAGTCATGATTTTTTCTTTGTTATACAAGTTGTTTAATAAAGCTATATATGATTGTATATGTATGTGTTAGTGTTTTTTATTATTCTGCATACACTCAGTAGGTAGGGGAGAGCTCAGAGTAAGGGGGTGTGGGGGCAAAGCCAAAACATAAACATAAATTACTTATATTCATTCATACTTTCACATTTACACACTTTACTGCTTTCATATACTCGAGGGTAGTTTAAAATGTGGGGGGGATTGGGGACATGAGTCCCCAATAAAAAAAAATGTTAAAATACTTTAAAAGGATTGTATACAATTAGAAACTTCTTGTAAGTTATAGTAGTTGTTAAAAAACACCATAAGAGAGAGCCTCCAATTGACTGTAATTACCATAACTTACAATGAATTTCTAATTATATGCAATCCTTTTAAACTATTTTAACACTATTTTTTATTGGAAGCCCCCCTTCCACATTTTAAACTACCCTCGAGTATACGGAATCAGTAAAGCATGTAAATGTGAAAATATGAATAAATGTAAGTAGTTCTTTATGTGGGAACTCTGCTCCCCCCATACACCTCTTACTCCGAGCTCTCCCCTACCAGCTGACTCTGTGAAGATTTAAAAAACACATACATATACAATCATATATAACTTTATTAAGCAATTTGTACATTTTTTTCAACATGTTTGTCATCAAAATTAGGTACTTTTGCAGAACCAGTAGATACATTCACAGCTTCGTCCTTAAACTTTTCATACTTAGTTCCTTTCTCTGTGGCACGGTAATTATCATTAAAATAAACCTTTCATTGTATGTTTTTAATTTTAGTTTACTGAGTTTAGAGAAATGTATAAATTACCCTTGCCAATATGCTTGTTTAATAGTTAAGCCTGGGAAAATTTCATATAAAACATTTAAGTGACAAAGAAAAAAGGTGACATTTCTAAAATATTACATTTTAGTTTGTTACTGTGAATTAAAAAACTGATTCTGTAAATAGCGATTTTGTAATGACATGTAAAATTGGGTTTAATATTCTTAATTTAAAATACTGTTGAAAATCTTTTATTTTTAAATATTGATGAAATTTATTTTTTAAATATTAAAGAAAAGAAAGTTAATTCGGTTTTTTATTTTTTGATACTTGATGAAATACTGTTGAAAATCAGGACTTTTATTTTTTAAAAATAGAAAACATAAATTGTCTTTTGATTTCTTCCACAGGCTTATAGCAAACATAAATTGCATTTTGATTTTTGAAAGATTTATGTAAATTGTGATAACGTATATTAATGCAAAGTATTTAGTCACATGATTTGATAAAGTATAACTGTATGAAAATAGCATTTTTGTTTTATAATTAACACTAAAAATTGGGGCTTTTTTTTATATTAAATATGAAATAATGGTGATTTTGTAACAACATGGAGAAATGAAGCAAACCAATTTCTAGAGCCCATATGAATTTCAAGTGATCAACAGTAGTGAATCAAAAATTTCTGGTAACAAAAAACTAAAATCCTATTATTTGTAAAAATAATATGCTTTATTTCATAGGCGTATATATATTATTAACTGTAAATATAGTTGAAAATCACGAGTTTTATTTTTTAAAAGTAGAAAACGTAAATTGCTTTTTGATTTCTTTCATAGGATTATAGCAAACATAAATTGCCTTTTGATTTTAAAATTCATATTTTAGAAATTATAAGCTAGTAAAAATAATATGCTTTATTTCATATGCCACCATTATTTATTAATATTTGCATTTTATAAGTTATAATCTTTTGGAAAATAGTATAATTCATATTTTAGAACCCCTTCCCTGTGTATGCCAGCGCTTTGTACTGGCAAAACCATTGTTTCCCCTTCCTGTAAGTTATAATCTTTTGGCGCATAGTGTAATTCATATTTTACAACTTATAATCTTTAAGTATTTGGAATTTGTAAGCTTGGTTTGATCAGTTTATTAATTAATATTTTTTTAAATTTTTTTATTTTTTACCATTACTTTTTCTATTTAAGTACTATAAATTCGGGGCTGATGTAGTTTGCACTTGACGTCATTTTGAATTTTAAAACCCATCCAACCCCCCTGATGACACATTGGATGTGTCAGCAAGGGGTTTTAAAATTCAAAATGGCATAGGGCGCATACTACATCAATACCAAAAATTCAATTCATGAAATAAATGTAACATTAAAAATTGTATACTTCTCAAATTATGTATATATATATATATTGTGATGGTCTGGGTTTTCCACCAGAAGGGGGGGGTGCATCTAAGTACGGGTTGGGCCTAGGGTCTTCAGATAGAATGGCATGACGGACACAATGAATTGCCTAACCAATGATCATGTTGACCTCCCATGGACTAACTCTAGGTTTACACATTAAATTCAGACACAATTTAGGCTAGTTCATCCATAACTCACCCCTCTTTCGGATTCCACCACACCACAGAATTCAAACCCAGGGAGAATGTTGCATTCGGCTCTCTTCAGGGGTGAATTTACCTTAGATAGCAATTACAATACCTCCATGTAGGTCCAATTAAATGGAGGACTCATCTAACCATATTATTATATTATGATGTAAAAGAAAGCGTGTATGTATATATGTATATTTGGTTATGAATTGATGAATGAATGGCTAAATAATTTTGACCAACTAGAGACCATTTAATGAAAATCAAGTTATCAATGTATATTGATTAATAAAATAAAAAATTTAAAAACTCTTTTAACAAAAAAAAAAAGTATATACACGTGTGTGTATCAAGTAGGTATATCTACCATGTTAATGATTAAACGTTTATTATTCCAACTCTTCCCATGGTAAATATACATAAAGCCACTATATATTTATAAAGTAGATAAAAGTAATGAAAAGAAAAATTATTAATTCATTGTTACAATGATCGCAAGGCTAACTAACTATTTAATAAGATTAAATGAAGCTGTGTGTAATAGCTTCGTAGTCCAATTCCAACTGTAGAGGTACCATCTTCGAGAATCCCCCCTTGACTATGTACAACTTTCTTATAGTTGATAGAAAAGAATGTTCACACAATAATATTAGTAATTTGTACTGAATAAACAAATGTAAACAATCATTAGTTAACAAAAAAAAAAAATAAACAACACAAACTCTGCCCTATAGCAAGTGCATGTTCTTAATATAGAATAATATCAAATCTTACCTTATTCCATATTGTAGTCAGGATAATGATAATACCCAATATCAAATCACTATGGAGGGAGAGCTGATCTAAACTTTATTCAAAAAAAAAATTGTCTAACTTAACAACTATCCTCCCTACACTTTCTTGACTTCAACTACAGTGGACTCTTTCAAGTTGTAAAAGATTTAGGTTTCCAAATACGGAAGTGAAATAAATAAAAAAAATACAGAATTCTACAAACATATATATAAAATAAAAATAAAAAGATTACATAACAAATTAAGACTTCCTTCAAGTTATCTTGCATAAGATTCATGAATTAGACAACTAATGTCTCTGATAGATATAGTTCATCACTGTTCCTGTCATCCTTCTACGGTAAGTTACGTATTACTCACAGGGACCTCTTGGAGATGTATTTGGAATATTATTTCCATCTTCTGTTGTTGAACATTAAATCATCGTGCTTCCTATGATCAGGGCTGATAATACTTTGGCCCTACAACAATGTTAAATTAGCCAGAATACATTGTTTTGCAGTTATAAAAGATTTAAATTTTCTTAAATTCACTGTTTGGTATTTAATAATTTTTATAAGATCAGAATTATTTTATCATTTATATATAACTATGCTGATGACATTCTATTTTGTTATTTTATCCATATTCGATGAATAGCGCGGTCCTTTTATTTTAAATGTCTATTTAAATCAGTTCAATTATTTTATCCAGATGCACAAATCTATTAGAATTCTTTCTGCTTAAATATCGGTCATAGTTTCTTGTAATTTTGCATTACAATGATCAAACGAATAACTTGGAGTGTTTGAATAAGCCGTCCATGTTCTCTTAGATTCGAAAATTTGATTTTCAAATGTTGTTGTTATACAGCTTTTGTATCCTTTTGAAAATAGTAAAAGACGATGGAAATGAACTGGGTTTGTTTTTATACTGGACCCATTTTCCGTTGTTTAGTATACTCGCATTTTATTTCCTTTTCCATTGCTGCGTGAACCCTATTGTTGCGCGTATTATATTGATTATAAGTAAAATAAAATTACGTATTAGAATTATGCTTTCATCCTCTACATTTGCTTACTTAGTGACTAATTTGACATTAGGTTGATACCATGTTTACCAAGTCTAAGTCTTGCATAATGATGTACAATACATTGACATGAAGTTCATTATTTGTATGCATATATATTAGTATGATTTTTTTTTAATTAGGGTTTTTATCTTTCTATTAGATAAGTGAAAGTAATCTATCATGATATTTCTTTAATATATCTAAAAATAAACGTTTGTTGCATCTATATGTGTGCCTCCATAAATGAAAATATATGCTCAATCACCTATTAACTAATTTTACATTATAAATGAGTTTGATTTGGTGGTGAGTGAACAAAGGTTGGATTGTAAACTACCTTTATAATATATATACACATACTTAAGTAAAATAAAAAAAATTACTTTTTAAAGCTTTGACAATATATTAACTAAACCAGTAATGTCATTCACTGCATTTATATAGTTATTATTTTCCTTTCTAATTTTTTTTTTTATTTCTGCACAAACATGGGATTTCTAACTAACTAGAGTTTCCTACTATTGGGAAAAATTATAATTAAAATATACTTTATACTAGTATACTTGTGAGCTTAATATATACTTGAGATTCCTCAGGAGGCATTCTAAGGGAAACAACAGCATTCCTATGAAATAATTCAAAAATTACTAGAAAAGGAATATTAACAAATTCCATTTAAATTTATTATTATCTAGAATATTAATTAGAAACATATAAAAATCATACTATCACCAAATAATCAAGTAAAGTTTATTTATATTAATCAAATGAAGTTTATTTATATTTTTCAATATGCAACCTCAATATCAATCTTAAAATCAAACAACTGTTTTATTCCTAATCCGACTTTCTCTTTTCCCCCACAGTAATGTTTTGTCTTAAATTAGCATAACAACCATTCTCCAATTAAATTGGATAATATTATTATTTGAACTAAAGAATAAAGATAGAAAATAAATTCCATGAAGAAACATGGGTATGTATATTGCCAAAGTTTTAGATTGGCTCAAAATAAACTAAAATCCATAACTTTGAATTGAAGCAAATAACAAAGAAAGATTTTACTTTTTTTGAAAAATTAAATAAAAATTATTTTTTTTATTTTTTTGATGAAAAAGACTTCCAGAAAATAATGTGTTGTATTTTATCACTAATGAAAATTTAATCGATTTTTTTTTTAACATCTGTAATTACTACATTAAAATTTATTTATAATACACACACACACACATTTTGAAAATAATAGTTATAGAATGTTTTAAATTATAAAATCTGAATTGTACTTGACATGTATTTAGTCAATAACTTACATTTCTTCTTAACTATTTGTAATATGTTCCCAATACTATAGTTTTCCTGTATCTGTCATTTATTATCCTGGTTTCTTGAAAATTAATGGAATAAAGAAGGCTTTACTGTAGTATATAAATTTTTCATTAAAGAACAAATAAAAATGAACATCTTTCATCTCACAAAAAAATTGACATTGATATAACAAAATGTGAGTGTTCTTTACAAGTTCATTAAAAAAGATTCTTTGAGAATGTAATTTGTGTATTATCTTAGTAATATATTTGGATTTGTTTGTTCTGTGAATAGGTTTCTATTCTTAACATTGTGTATGTGATAAGCTATAAAATTGTTTAAGTGATCATTAAAATTTCATCTAAATTAATATCTGAAATGATAAGCTGGCTTAAAACAAAAATTGCCGCTAATACAAAATTTCAACCTTTTTGAACACAATGCTTCATTTATTACTATATAATAAATCAAAAGCCACATAAATGTGATCATTTTTTTATATGAAAAAATAGAATGGCATTGATATAACAAAAAGAACAGCATTTTATTTACAAGTTCAATAAAATTGTTTCTTTGAGAATCTATCTTATGAATTATTTTAGTGATGTATTAAGACTTGTTTGTTCCATGAATAGGTTTATAATCATATATAAAAATTTTAATCAATAATTAATTATTAAAAGAAGAAAACAGCCAAAACATCTCTAAAAAAACTTAAGAAAATTTGAACAATGATGCAAAGAATTAATCCAGCAAGTATATTATCATTAAAAAATATTTGAAAAAAAAAAGGCATTTATTAATTGCAATTTTAGTAAAATATAACATGAAAACAATATTATCTAAGATATATATTGAGACGTTTCACCAGAACTTAAATTATAAATATATCAATACTATGCAGCCTTAAAAATTCATGAGGCTATTAAATATGCCAGGGATTTAAACTTAACCCAATATTATGCTATTCAAATAGATTTTAGGACTGCTTTTGACATGGTCAATTGGTCACATTTGATTCAGTCCCTCTGCCTTTTAATCCCAGATCACGTATGGTTGGTGAATGCAGTTGAAAATTATATTAAAAATAGTAGAATCTCTCTTAAAAACTTTATGAGAAGATCTGAATTTTTTATCCCTAAGAGGAGTATTCCACAGGGTTCTCCCTTGGTAGCTCTTCTGTTTGCAGTTTATATAGACCCTCTTGTTTGTAAGATTGAGAACCTCATTCCCGGCCTTTATCTTCCGCACTTGGGATTGCAGGTAGCTGTTACAGCTTTCATTGATGATATTATAATATTTCAAAACAGCTATAATATCCAAGTTGTGATGAATATCTTAGAAAATTTTCAGGCTGAAACCGGCTCAGTTATTCAACCAATAAAGTCTGCAGCCTGGCAGTAAGCTACTGGTAAAAAAATGCCATCTAACTTTATGGCTCTCCTGTCTGCTTTCTTGGGCATACCATTACATATGTCCAAGACAAAGATGAACTCTTACTTAAATAAATAAATTATTACAAAAATCGAAGATGAAATAAGTAAATTTTCTTCACTTAAATTATATGAAATTACAAGACCGACAATTTTTAATTCCATTATTTCAGGGATTTTGGCATATTATGCACCCTGGGTATTCCTACATAACAAAACAATACTCAGAATAAACCAGATTGCAAAGAAATATGTCTGGGATAGAACTTCAAGATGGATCCCAATATCAACTTTGCAAATGCCAATAGAAAATGGAGGTTTGGCCTGATTGATCCAGGGCTATATATATCTTACATCAAGGCAAATACATTTATTAATTTATTTAAAGTCAATTTCTTGGGCCTTTTGTTGATCATGCTATCTCCTTTAATGAAACTGGATGTAAGGGAAGATCTTTTATAACTGACCTGTTCATTGCTTACAGGGATCTCCAGGATGATCTGAATGTGCCTAGTTTGGAAGGTATTAAATATAAAGACTTAATGAATCATTTTAAGAGTCATGACAACGCATGGTTGGATATATAAAAAAGAAATGTGTTGAAAAAGTTCCATTCTATATATGCACCCCAATCCTACTTGAAATATGGTTTTCAGACTGATGAATGGCTTGTTTCCAACAGCTAAGATTCTAAATGAAAGGCTACATGTGAACTTGGATCCGATCTGTTTACTATGCAAATCTGGTGATGAAACTTTCCAGCATCTATTCGAAGAATATTCAGCATTTGGACAGATAAGAGCTAGTGTTCCACAGACCAATCATCAACTTAAAAATTTCTATTTAGTCAATACTTTGAGAAATTTAACCCCCATAATGCAATGGTAACTGTGCATACCCTTAAGATAATATGTTATATAAGATTTTAATGCGCAAATACGCGCACAACAACCGAGCTTCATCAGGATTAAATAACAATATATTATAAACTCAAAATAATATAATATCTAAAGAATAATGCCCGAGCGCTTTCAAGAGAACTTAGCTCTCATAATCATGGGCAACAAAGAATAAGCATAGCGTGTTGGTATATGCTAAAATATGCTGATATATGTAAATTAGTTGAAAAATAAATGAGTCAGCTCTAAATGATCCATTTCTTAGAGATTTTGTAACACGCATCTTTCCTATTCATAGCCTTATCATCAATAGCAATAAAACATGCTTCTTTAACTTTTCTCTTAATGTCATTTCTCTCCCTGCAAACTATTCTTGCATTTTTAGGTTCACATGCATGACCAGCTGATTTCTGATGTATTGCAAATATTGAGTTGCAATTTGGGTCTACCTGGGCCGCATGTTTTATTGCTATTGATGATAAGGCTATGAATAGGAAAGATGCGTGTTACAAAATCTCTAAGAAATGGATCATTTAGAGCTGACGCATTTATTTTCAACTAATTTACATATATCAGCATATTTTAGCATATACCAACATGCTATGCTTATTCTTTGTTGCCCATGATTATGAGAGCTAAGTTCTCTTGAAAGCGCTCGGGCATTATTCTTTAGATATTATATTATTTTGAGTTTATAATATATTGTTATTTAATCCTGATGAAGCTCGGTTGTTGTGTGCGTATTTGTGCATTAAAATTATATATATGTATAGTAAGCACCTGAGTTTAATAATTTATTTTTATGTTATATAAGATGTACTATGATATTTGATAACAAAAAATTCAACTGGTTGAGAAAACTCTATAGTGATTGGGAAATTTATTTCAATCAATGTCAGTGATACTTGCCTAAGAAGATGATGACTCAAATCTGGGGTGGCCCCGGAATAACTCTATGTGAGATTATCAGATAAACATTCGTTTTGAGTAAACGTTAGAATTCTACTGGGTGGCTTATCCCTTAGGCTAATCAAACATTTTGTTATATGCTTCACCCTTTTGAGTTGCATTTGCTTGATGTCTTAAAGAGTCTCCTTCTAATACATTGTTACAGGTCAACCTCCTTGAATTAGAGTTAACTGTTTAATGGCCTGGAGCCTTTTTGTCTTAATAGTGGAATATTTCACATTCTTTGTGTTTTGGTTATCATTTGTTTAACTACTTGTATAAATTGTAAATATTTATGTTATTAATAAAGTTTTTATTATAAATTTAAAAATTTAAATATATAAGATTGCAAGTATCGTTTGGTCAATAAAATGTTAAATTGTAATTAAGGTGTCTAAATTTTAATTTTGTCATTAAAAATGTAATTTTAAACATGTATTATTAGCAAGTATGTTTTAACATATATAACGCACACACACACACATGCAAATAATCTTATAAATTGAGTGTAAGGAAAAAAGAACTTTAAAGAAAAATTTGCTTATCTTTATTTCAAATTTTTTTTTTTTTCTGTAAGGGATTTTTTTTTAATTACCTTAATTTTAGATATGTATTTATTTACAGTCAGCAATGCCAAAATAAAATTCCATAAGCAATTAGTATGAAATTTAATTAGTGATTAGAAATGCTGGTTTATCTAGAGTTATTTCTCAGAAAAACATATTCAAACCATGGAACTGGAGACACATAAAAGCTCCAAAATTTAGTATAAATTATTTATATTCTCTTTGTTATTAAACATTTCCAGACCTTACTACTTGCTATTCAACTAGTTCCAAGTAAAAAAAATTTCCTAAAGTTATTAGTTGAGACGCAGCCAGTTTAAAAAAAAGGAAAAAAATGCTACAAAATGAAATGGATTACCATTTCAGTTGCAATACCTGTCAGTAGTATGTATGGTTAAGGTGTTTACTGTAGTGAACTTCTACCTATAGTTATAACTCCATTTCACCATGGTATAAGCTAATAACAAGACCTAAGTTCTAATATTGCTGATCGACAACCTTTATACTGAAGCTGTTCTCTCAACTAATCGGCAGTGGAAAGAAATCACCCATTTGGATACTCATAATAGTACATGCTTCTATAACTAAACATCAAAAGCAAACATCTGCAGCATGAAAAGACTCGCGGTACTTCATGAGAATGTTGATCATAAATTCAAATAAGCCAAACATAACTTAATTTTATATATAGAAACTTTTATTCTTAGAGTAAAATAATTATTATTAGATTCATTATTAAATAATTTACTGACATTGATGTAATTTAATGTTTGTGTATTATTTCATATATGTCTAATTAATTTTCTTATATAGATGCATTATTAATGTAACGGAAACCCGGCGATCGAAAGCTTAAACTTCCCTTTTATATAGATATAATGGGGAATTCTTATAATTGAAGATCGCCCACTTTCCGTTACCGCAAGCAGAGAGAAAATACGGACATAAACGAGTCTATATCCGCACTTGACCGAACCTGTATGCTATACGAGTATAGCCCCAGGTTATATTTCCCAGTCAACCTTCTCCCGACTGCTGTAAGATTTAACAGAGTTACAGCACTTGGATAATTATAAATTTAATGGAATCAAATACTGCACCACTAGCTTCACGTGTTAATTAAGTATTCAAATGCATAATAATTATTTCCCAACCCTAAGATTATATTATTTTTTGAAAGTGGCGAAGAAAGAGACGAAACAGATTTTACATAAATAAAAGATATTTAATACAATAAATTATAATAAACACTCTAAATTATAAACACTCAGTATAAAAAAAAACAGATTATGCTATAATACTACAAAAAAAATAAATAAATACAATAGAAGATTCTATAAATAATTGCAATCTGTGGAAATAACTTATCCCTTTATAGTCATTTCAAATATTCAGAGAGTCTAATTAAAGTCTATCTCATTATATGTAGGATTGTCAATTGCATTAAATTGAAAGGTATGTGTACATAATTATATAAAAATGTCTTATTCATAATTACCTAGGTGATAAAGTCTTTGAATAAACTTGGCGTCTTGCTGACAGTCCCGTGGAATTTTTCCACTTCTTTAGTAGGGAACGGTCGCTCTTCGGTTAGATTTGATGGTTGGAACTCCTCCGTATTGTGGGCATCAAGGCAAGGCAAAATGAACCCTTTAGCAGGCACTACGTCGGCAGTTGTTACATCGAGACGCGAACCATTATAGCACGGAAGTCTGGATCGACCGGCGATCGCGACTGGCCCTTAGCCACACATCCTTGAAGCTTCCCTTATGTTATAGTTTGTTTTCATGTTCCCAAATTTAACTTTCATGTCTGCTTTCTATTATATTTCCCTGCTTCTTATCAGAGCAGTGTCTTCACTGAAGTCTTGACCAATACTGTTTTTCAATTAATTAATTAGTGTTCTTTATTTTTCAAATTCCTTCCTTATCTTGATCTCTTGCGAATTTTTTGTTTCACACCCTTTTACTTTACAATGCTTTCAACAACTTATACAAAATTACTTATAATTTGATATAATTTTATAATATAATATTTTACATTTATTTCTCAATCATTTTCTTTAAATAAATTATTTCATTTTGACATGAAATAAACCTTACTCTCTTTATTCATACATTCACATATGCATTTCATTTTCGTCAAATGTGTAATTTTAAGACCAGATCTTTATCTTTTCGTTGCATTCTAAATTTTACTTATATTTTATTTTAAACTCCCCAACTATCGCTTTTTTTTATATCATTAAGTTTCTATTTTATTTATATTTCCTTTCTCATTTTTTTAAATCTTACACTGAACACATAATATCGATATTTCTAACCTTAATATTTCTATTCTTTTTTACAATCTGAACTTTGAAGGGTAAAAGATAAGAATTGTTTCGATTCTAATTCCCTCTCTTTTTTAATTAAACATTTCTTTGTTTTGTAATTTTTTTAAACTCACTTTTTTATAACCCAAGCACAATATTTAACATTCTTTAAATGTTAAATATCTATATGTGTGACCGCAGTATGTGCGATCATCACAATATCAAAAGTATAAAATTATCATTCTTTTCTTAATTATTGATTGTTGAATAATATTGATTTTCAGTAAGTTTATTATTCTTATTATAAGATTTTCGTGATTATTAATAGAGTGAGAAAGTAATTTTCTTTTATAAATAATTATTTATGTTTCTTTAAAATCTGAGGAATCGTTAATTACTATATCTGTTTGTGCAATTGATTAACTTTATTAAAGTATATAATGCTTCATGCATTTTAATTTGCTTGAGTACATAAATGAAAGTCAGTATTGTCTTGTGTATGTCAGATATCATTATCAAAACTTATCAAATTCTAGGATTTGTCAGAACAGTATATTCTTTTTTATATTTCATTATGTATATTTCTCTGAGTATTAAATAATAACTGGCTATGCTAATCCTGCTTTGGTTAAATTTGGTACAGCTTCCAGAGCATTTTATTTCATTGCCATTATATTTACTGAAATCTTTTCGAGTCTCTTCCAATATCTCCGGCAATAAAAGTCTAGTTATACTCATTGTTACCTACCATCAGAAGTGTGGTTGGAATTATTATTGCTGGAGTGATCTTATGAATACAGTCTCAGACATTCTTTCATTACTGTTTGTTTTTATGCTGATTATTTTGGGATAATATTGTGTACACACATGAGCTTAAGTTAAAAATATAAGTTCAAAATTAATTGAAATTTAAAATATTTATTTTAATATTGGTAATATTAGTAGATTAAGGCCTTTGCACACCTTCATAAAAGAACTATTTAAGAGAAATATTGTAAATGAGTTTTCTTAATATCAAATGAACAATAATAAACTATTTCAATTATTTGTTTAAGAAAAACCATCACTAACAGAAATTTAATTTATTTAAGATTTACTTATACTCTTTCATAGATTTTCATTTAGTATTTAATAAATGTTATTATAATTATTTTAAATTTCCTTAGTGTTTGTTTGCTGTTGTCTGTCTATCAATTGTTTATTAAATAAAAATCTCCTTCTCTAAGCTGAACTAGCTAATGATTAAGTATTGGATAAAGTTATGTCAGGTCAGACATCATTAATATATATTCGGCATGAAAATACATTATCCAAGATATATGAAAGGCTAGAACACTCTCTAGTGTTGAATGTATGGATGCTGTCTGGTATAAATTATATTTTTTATTTGAATAGCGCAACCAATGTGTGGGTCTGAGTATAACTTCATGATGACATTTGGAAACAATTTATAAATTATATTAGTGGTTGGTCAGTAAAATTTTGCATTAGTAAAAAAATGGATAGATTGTTTGGTAATAATGGTGATTGTATTGTGAATGGAGAGTTATTTGGAGAGGGGATTCATCATTCAATGAATTGTTTATTATAAAAAATAGTTAAAACAGGCAAACCTCACTATAAGTATTGCCCTCACAGTATAAGAAATGGTGATCATGTGATGTTTATTGGGTTAAAAAAATAATTATATAAAGATAAAACAAAATTATAAGCAGAAGACTATATACTTTAAATAGAAATTAAAAAAGTGTTTTTTAAAGAGGTTTAACAAAGGATTGATTAGTAAAAGACACATAGTTTAAAAAAAAATTTGACCTGGTTGTAAAATAAGATTAGATGATATCTCAAGAAACAGGCTAGAAAGATAATAGTACCATCAGTTATAAAAACCCTGAAGCAGTAGAAAATGCAGAGAAGCCCACAGAGATGTTGATGCATATAATGACAGAAATGTTCAACAAAACTCAAAAAAAATCAACAGGATTTAATGGAGAAAATGAAACAAAGATTAATGGCAAAATCAGCAGGAGATGACACAAAGTCAGCAAGTAATGATGCAAGAGTTAATAGAAAAATTAAATTTAAATTAACAAACAATAAAACAAGACTTAAAAGAAATGGCAAAGAATTGTTGAATAAGCATAAATAAAGGTGTTACACAGAGTATTACATTTATAAATGAGAAGAGCTCTTAAAGGGAGTGTAAAGTAAAGTTCGGAAACTGGCCAGAAAGTTTAAGGTTCATTATAAAACTTTTATTACATGTAAGCAATCAATAGCTAAGAGCTAAATTTGTTTGAATTTTCACTAATCGTTCAATTGCTATTCATATGGCATGAAAAACATCTTCGAATCATATATTTTAAAATAATATACTTAACTATCCTGAGAAGAAATACTTAAAAAATCAACTGCTATAGAATTTATTAAGAATTTCCAAGAAATTGCTCATATGAACAATAGAATAAAAGAATTTTACCTTCACATATAAATGCTAATGGATCTTTTCTACAATCCCCACCTTTTCCTACATGTTTTTATCTACTGCCATAGAACAAGACATTTCAAGAAAACCTATGAACTTTATTTAAAATAGAACTATATCTATGTATATATTATTAATGAATTTTTCTTTTAAAAAAAAAAAATCTATGCCTAAATTTACGTAATTTATTTTATTATTATTTTATTATAAAAGTATATTTCATCATTTTCTACATGGTACACAAGTGTGAAGAACAAGGTACATATGTTTATTTAATGATATACAATTATAATGCATACATCACATTTACTTTTGTGTGAAAGAATTAACCTTGGATGAATGAAAATTTAAATTTAACAAAGATTGTATAAAGTGAAACTACTATTTTATGATAACTTAGTTTTAATTTACACATAGTATGTTTCCAATAAAGTGAATTTTGATGATGAGATTTTTTTTGTTTTTTTAAAGGAGATAACTCATTATTAAGAATATTTAAAGTTGAGGTGTTCCTTTAATTTTTATGTAGTTTTATATTTAGAACTTGTGGTTCTCCTTTATGTAGTATTTCAAGAGATGAAGTATTCCTCTTATTTCATAATAGATGAAGAAGTATGTGTATATTTTTTTGTGGTTAAGCCACTTAATAAATTGGCATAGTATATGAAATTGCTGGCATAGTATTTTTTTTTTAGAAGATATTTATAAAAATTCATTGAGATTTAATTAGAATAAACCATATTTAGTGGAGCTATATTTAAGTTCATTAAATTACCAACATGAGAAAACATATTCTTGATTTATTTAAAATTTATTCAATGCTAAGCAATTTTATGCTTAATAAAATACAACCTTAGTTATCATTTATAAAGAATTAGATATAGTGAGCAAATATAGCACAATGGAATTCTATCTACTGTATGTAAAAGTATTTAACTTATTTTAAACATTTTATATGCAAGAAGCTGGAAATAATAAATAGATATGCAGTCTCATTTTTATAGTAATAACTCATTTATTATTTTTTTTATTTTTTGTTATTTAATTACATAAAATTTGAATTTCTTTCCTTTTTTTTTATGAGATTATATTAACTATCAATCATTTATTTGGGTCACATAATAAAGATATAAACTGCTAATAATTTTACTTTATCTAAGATATTTGCATAAACATTTATTTAGAAGATTGATTGGAATATGTATTCAGCCATAGCTCTTAAAAGAAATTGGTATTATACATTATATTATACATTATGGAAAAATATTTATTTAAACTATAATAAATATAAACATAAACTTATTTATAATTTATTCTAGCTAAGTTTCTGTTCAATTAGCATTTATATTGAACTCAATGGAATATTCTGTCTCCAAATTACATTTATGACAGTGTTCTATATATATATATTTAAGTACTCCGTATTCATCACATCTCATGGCTCTAGTACGCGTTTCACAACCTTTTTGCCGCACAACCCAATAGACTTCATTGAAATAGTTCTGCGACCCAAATGTTTATTACATAAATTATAATATAAAAGATATATTACATCAGCACGGTACTGTATATATTTGGACCAATTTGATAATATTTATAATGAACAAAGAATTTGTAAGTTAAAAGTTGAGTTAAGGTTAAACTACATATTTTTAATTTAAAAGCTTAACACATTTTGCTAATTACCAAAAAAAAGTGTTTTCTTTTCAAATAAGGTTTTATTTATATATGAAATACAAGCATTAATTTTCCACCACTGGCACTGTTTGACACTTTGGCTGCATTAATTTTAGTTGCATTTTTGGCTGCAATTTTTTGAACAATTACATTTTGAAAATAATCTGAAATTTAACATTATAATTATTTAAGTTCAAATATACAATTGAATTTGAGAAAACTACACAAAGCATAGGTAATATTACTTACTACTTTTTTTTATTAATACTAATAATTTCTTAAAAATGTAAAAAGATTTTTGCTATCAGATATTTATGTTTTTATTTCTTGGTACATATTCGTGACCCATTGAAAATTTAATGTGACCCAAAGGTTGAGACACGCTGCTCTAGTATATTTTTGCATT
This sequence comes from Epiperipatus broadwayi, assembly GCA_028023455.1. Taxonomy (NCBI): domain Eukaryota; kingdom Metazoa; phylum Onychophora; class Udeonychophora; order Euonychophora; family Peripatidae; genus Epiperipatus; species Epiperipatus broadwayi. Next base: position 1,768,678 of record JAQFVV010006242.1, on the reverse strand, counting down.
TGAAACACTTGACTTCTTAGCATGTAGGCTAGCTTATTATTTATATACCATTACAATATTTGTCTAGCCCAAAGAATGGCTTAATAATATAGTTATCAGTATTTGCCCACCCCACTTATCCATTACAATATATATATATAGACACATACATATGTATAAGCTATCCTATACTTCAAACATCATAGGATTGATGATTATTTTCATATACCAAGATTAATTTGAATCTGCTATACTCTGCACATAATAAACCATGGTGTGGCTCTTTTTTCTCTTTCTGGTAGAAATTTCAAAATCTTTTTGCTGACTGTATTAAAAAGTAACATGTATCATATTCTCAAAAGTTCACAAAGAGCATTCATATAAACTTCAGCTCATATGATTTCATATAAACTCAGTTCATACAGAAAATTATGAAGATAATCCAGATGGATTTTGAAAACCATACAGAGTATGAAAAAAATTAGGAACGAATATTCACATCAATATATTTTTGAGCCAGCTGAAGTTATTATTTCTGATATCAATAACTAGATGTTTTTCATTAGATAAAATACAAATAATTCTATGAAGTTGCTCAAAGGGTCAAATAATGTTTAAACATCAGAGTAACTGCACATAGTAGTTCCATTAAAATCACCAAGCTGACATTTTGTTTTTAACTTGCGCAATGAAAATAATAATGGGTAGTTAAACAAATTCTGCAAATAAAAATCCTCCCTCCAACCCTCACAATAAAACTGAACTCATGGAAAATTATATATGTAATTGTATGTACATCTATATATATACATTCATACACATGAAGAAGTGCACATTCATATAATTTTTATTTAATTTTAAAATAACAGATTAGTAATTTATAAAGTTTCAAAAACCACAATTAAAATATATTAAAACATAGAGAAAATTATGTTTAACAAAACTATCAATTCTCTTATCTATTACTTTAATATCTTTGTTAAAATGTTATCAAACCTGAAACTCCAGTATGGACATCTCTAAGTGCCTTGTGATGAGTAGTCCTGATGCTTCAGCTACTTTCAGCTTCAGGGCAACATAAGGAGCATTAAGACTTCGGCAAGAATCTGAGCTTGTGGCTATTCCCAATGACCAAGCCAAATCGACCACCTGCAAAGAATAAGCACAAGAAGATAGAAACCAAATATTTCTAAATTGTAACTTTTGATGTTTTGCTTAAATAACTAAATATTTTTTTAAACAAAAAACTCACTCATGTATTAAACAATATGTAATATTTACAAAATGTTTCCTTTTAAAATAATAAGCCTTTACATCAAAAGATAAATATCAGAAATTATCCCCAACTTTAAAATAGTTAAGAGTATGTTAATTTTTTTAAATTTTTCAAATTTACTATTTAATATTTAATCTTTTAGATATAAAGCTAATTCTTTTAAATATAAATCTACAATTTAAGTGATTTTTATCAATTGTTCATGATTTCCCCTCCCCCCCATATGTTTGTAGTTATATATATATATACACAAACATAAAACTATTTCAAATACTTTTCAATTCCAGATTTTATTGTTAGAATAAATGTCTAAACATTAAAGATATGAGATTAAAGAAGTATTACATAGGCTTTTTAAGCTACTTTTGTACAATTTTTTTTTTTGTTTCTAAATTGAAGACTTTATGAATAATTGTTAAATACAATACAAGAATTGCTAGCTATATATAATGAGATTTTCTTTATATCGACTTAAAGCAATTGATTTTTTAAAAATGAGCAGTTTTACAGTCCCACAATCTGAGTTTGAATCTAGTCTGCATAAAACATACAAATTTTTTCAGTTCTTAGAAATTACGATCATGCAATATTAGTCAGTAAATGAATATTCTGGACTAGAGGATTAAACAATGATGAAAAACTGCTCAAACTTTCACTATGCAGCAATAAGGAAGTCTAGAAAGTAATGCTTTTATTCGGGTTTTTTTTTTATATTTGAGGAATCATTGAAGAGGTCTTTGCCCTGTAATAGCCATTTATAGCTGGTTTTAGTGAGAGGTAAAAGGAAACAAAATTATATTAATTCAAATGTACTAAAGAGTAAAGCAACACTTATCAAACTTCATACCAATGCCAATTTAACATTCTTGATAATTTCAATTTATTCACGTAATAGGAATATATTCAAAAAGTCAAATCACAATATTTTATTAACTTTGCAAGAAGTCTTATAGATAATAATTAGCATGCCATAAAACTAATTATTGTAATAATTAATGACAAATATAAACACTATATATTTTATATATTCAGTAAATTCCAAGTTAGTTTTTGAATAAATAAAAAAAAAACATTTCCTTATTATCTTGAAAAATGACATTAATAGAATTAAACATATTTTAGTTAAGAATGATTAACTATAAATTAACTTTAAAAAACAAATTCTACTTTAGTCTTTTCTATAAACTCAAGCATATTTTTATCATTGTTCAAAGTCAAAACCTATTAATTCAAAAATTTTCCTATATCCAATTTTTTTTTTGGTACTTTGGTATTAGAGCTGCAACATAGGGAGTAGGAGGCCTTTTCATATCCACAATAAATGTGTAATGTTGCAATGACATCAAGTTGAAAGAAAATAAACCCTGCGAGTATACATGTGGAAATGTGGTTTTTTTTTTATAATACTTTGACATTTTCAGTTATTGTCCAGATTTCTTTCTGCCATATTTTAACGATTCTGCCAGGTTAAAAACCTAATAAAAGTGTCATAATTAATATCTATTTTTTTTGTGGCTTTTGTTCTTTTGTTTTGGTTTAAGTTGTTTATAAAAAAAAAATGTTTATTAGCATTTCTGTTGAAAATCCAAGCATACTCTGCAATCGTGCTACATTTTTGGAGGGAAAATTTTTAGTAGATATTTCCATTTTCTGTGGTAATATTAAATATTTTGTTTCAAGGCCACAATTCCTATTATATATTACATGATAAATATCATATGAATATGCTTAATGTATTTTTATAAAAATTATTTAAAAACCAAAATCATTTACTGTTTGTTTAGTAAAAAAAATTTTGTGTAATGGTGTCATTTCATTAAGATTGCAAATCACATTTTTTTTTTGATTGGGAATGTCATTCTTAAAAGTTGTTAGTGTGAAAATCAAACATATAGTTAATGTCTTTTTATAAATATTATTTAAAAACCCAAATCATTTACTGTTTGTTTAGTGCATATTTAAACTAACAATTTTTTGGGATAATGCTATCATTTCATTAAGATCGCAATTTTTTTTTTTTTGATTTCAAATGTCATTCTTAAAAGTTGTTAGTGTCCAAGTCGTACATATTTGATGTCTTGTTCAAAATCATACATTTTTTATTGAAAATGATAAATATGCTTATTATGTTTTTACTTTTAGTTATTTTTAGCTCTGCAACACGGAGCATGTATTAGACCTACTGTGCCCTTTTCACATTCATATCAAACCCCCCAATAACTTTGTAAATCTTGCCAAAATATTATATACAAGATCCATGTATACATTATTTTTGCCAAAAAAGTCATGTACAAGATCTGTTTACACGTTATTTTGGTCAGATCCCAAGATTACAAAGTTATCAGCGGATTGATGTGAATGTGAAGAGGTACAGCAGGTTCCGTGTTGCAGTTCTAATACCAAAGTACCTTTTTTTTTAAATTTATATACTTGTATATTGCTTTTTAAGAGACATACTTCTTTTTTTCATCATCATTTGTAGATACAAATCAATAGGTAAATCATAAATATAATAACCTCATTCTAAAAGACATCTGAGACTGACACAAGAGGGGAGATTGAGTGAAGGGCCCAAATTAGAACTAGACCACAAACGAAGTTTTAATAATATATGAGGAAGACTGTTTTAATAAAAATTTATATAAAGTTTAATATCTATATATAGTCAGTTACTCCACCAATATCACTAATAATAATAATAAACGAATACTATCTGATTGGCATAGCTATTTGTGATTCTAATTATATTAACATCAGTATATCTATAAAGAGTTATTTACTCTAGCAATATCACTAATAATAATAAACAAATACTATCTGATTGGCATAGCTATTTGTGATTCTAATTATATTAACATTAATAATGTCTCAAAGTATTCTTATAAACTTTAATAATAATAATCTCAGAGTATTCTTATAACTTTACATAAAATGCATAATTGTGTATATAATGAATAAATAACTTTTCTAATAAAAGTTCATGTTTTACATTTAATAAGACTACTAAGATAATTCTTAATTCTCATATTGCATATTGTTTAGATCAAACAATTGTCTCAGAGTTCTTAATAAAATATAATTGCTATTTTGAAAATTATTACTCTCCACTATTTTAAGTGACTTATTCTTAATATGATTAGATAGCAAAGGGATTTTATTGTATCTACTCATATCTCAGCAAATTCAATGTTAAAATGAAAATGGTGCAAGTAAATTAAATAGACTAAAAAGATTACTTCTTAAAAACAAAACGTAATTGTAACCATATTTATTTATAAAATGTTAACAATTAATTTATTAATTGTAAAAGTATTATTAAAAATTTTTTTTAACAAATGGAATCACAATAACAATAAGTTCTCTGACAAGATTGTAAATCATATCGTGCTATTATACTTAATAAATACTTTCTGCTTGAGTTATAAATACCCATGTTATCTCAGACATGGTGTGACAATAAAACAAATCATTGGAGAAGATTGTATAGTGTTTATTGAACTTAAGCATTAACTACAGATAAAATGCAACATGTTTTATTGCATCTTAGTCCTTTCATGAATGAGTAAAGCATTTAACCAACTTATTATTCTCAAAATGTCTGACTTTAATGAGACCTGGCCATCACAGATGCTGATGGCATGATATAATATACCCGTTAAACTTATATTAGGGTTAAAACTTTAACACCATACTGTTACAAGTCAAACTCAACTAAACAATGATATTTGTGGTTAGCAATGCCATGAACATAAATTCAATATATCCTATACTCTTCATTAATTCATATTAGTACATTTGGGAAAAATATGATGGGTAAATCTTATAACTGTTGATTTTAAATATCTTTCTTTTATAAAAACATGAGATTGATTTAAGAGATCAATAAAACATAGGAGAAATTAATTATTAACTTGGAACATATTTTACCATAACTTAAAGTTTAACACAACTGACAGAATTATAAACACACACACTTATTCAATTTTCCTAATAAATATAATGTATTATCTGTGTCTTCCTTATAATATTTTCTTCCTGGAAACTTTTTATTAAATCATAATAATAATTTCAAAATATTAAAATCTTTAAACAATTAATTATAGATGTATAAAATTTATAATCTAGAGTCATTAAACAAATGTCCAAGAAAATTTATCTAATAAACATCACATGATCACCATTTCTTATACTTGCTTATAACTATTATTAAATCAGGCAAAACACTCTTTACGTATTGCCACTCAGTGCAAGCCAGAGTAATCAATGGATGCCAGAAGGCTTGTGCATAAAATTCCCAACTAGTGCCTACTCATCCAATATCCCCAAACTAGTTTCTGGTTTGTGGCCTTTGTCAGTGAGGAGCCCTGGATCTGAAAGCACTGCACCTAGATCTTAGGATCTAATGCAACCCTCCACCAACCACCTTTTATCTCTACTTAACTACAAAACTACGAGTCTTAAATTGAAAACACTATAATATTTTCAATCCAACCTCATTAGCTTATATAGTCATATAGGTCTGAACTCAGTTCAGTACCTATACATTTTGATGACTTTGTTTCTTTAATAACCAAAGCCACCACTATCCTATTAGGCAGATTGGTTTTAAGCCAATAAACATCACAAAATCACCATTTCTTATGCTTGCTTATAACTGTTATTAAAAACAGGCAAAACTCTCTATTCATATTGCATTAGATCCTAAGATCTAGGTGCAGTGCTCTCAGATCCAAGGCTCCTCACTGACAAAGGCCACAAGGCAGAAACTAGTCTGGGGATATTGGATGAGTAGGCACTAGATGGGAATTTTATGCACAAGCCTTCTGGCAACCATTGGATTACTCTGGCTTGCACTGAGTGGTAATACATATAGAGAGTTTTGCCTGTTCTAATAAAATTTATCTAGATGCACTTTTAATTATTCCAATCATATCAACATATTATTTGGTATTTCTATAAAGTGTTAAATTCCACAAAGATGCATTTAATACAAAATAATCCAGATAAAAGTATAACTAATTATAGAGGCTGAAATTTTATAGCAGAAATTCATTAATATTGAGTTTCCAAAGAATTTAACAAATCAGTAATTATTTATTTGTATGCCTGTATATATTGATGTAACAATCCATTTAAAGTAGTTCCCATACATTATGTCTTTAGACTTATTTACAAAGGTATAATACCAATAAATATAAATTCATAATCTTTTGTATTCCTGTGGTCACTGTAGTATCACACAAATATTAATCCATTGGTTAAATTAGCTTTACAAGTTTCTACCAATATAATAATATACAGCAATTTATTGATTTTCACTTGAAGTCAATTTTATAATGTTTAGCTAGAGTTCTGGTCGTTTTCATAAAAGATCAAGAGCAATTCATTACTCCAATTCATTTAGAAAACTTATCTACTGTTTTACATAGTTTTCACAAATATAAAATTAAACCTTATGTGGATCCATGAATTCTTATGAATTGTATACTATTCATTAGAAACTTTATATTGATGTAGCCAATAAAATTCCAAATAAGTGATTTTAATTTTTAGGGAAGAGATGAATAATTATTGCAATATTATCACAAACTGTAGCATTCCATAAGCAATTTTAAAAATTCACAGATGAATCAATTTGTTTCTTTTTTTCTTCCATATGTCAAAGCATTGGCCAGGAAGCGAACCCGTAAACCCAAGACAACTGCTTGTAAGGCTGCTGTGCTGACTACTCAACCACCAATGCTTGACATCAACTTGTTTCTTTAAATGCATTACTGAATGATCAACTTCTTCATTCAAGACAATGTAGAGGAAACATTTGCCCTTAAGAGGCAAATGTCTAACCAGTTTCTACTCAGACATGCTATTGGTAAAGGAAATAAAATGTTTAATTCCAGGTTTAAAATTAATCTGGTTCTTCAATGCACTATAATTAAAGACTAAACAAATTTTGATAAGTGGTTGTATTTATAAGTTTCTGCAATGTGATTAGTGATTTCATACCTTTTTACCCACAATACTTCATTTTTTGGATATGTACAGAAATAGTCTGCTCTCATTGCTATGGAAACAGTCAAAAGCAGATGAGATTTTAATGTTTTAAAAGTTTAAAGCATCAAACTTGAGACTTAATAACACTATACTATATTAATTAGTAATAAAATAAAATATACAATTATTTATTTCACAAACAAAAATGACTTATATTAAATCAAATAATTTTAGTTTTATTTTATTTTAAAGTTCTCATATTTAATTAATAATAATCCCTAATAATAAACTTGTTCAAGCATTTTTCAATTATATCTTTTCAAATTTACAAATATTCCTGCACTCACACATGTGTTTAAATATATTAAAAGTTACTATCATTATCAGGTTTAATATTGGTTGTCTAGCTATCCAAATAAAAATTACTATTGTGTTAATAATATTTTTAAATATTTTCTTTTATTGTAGTTAATATAGTATATTTTTACCCTGCTTATTTTTCTTTCCAAAAATCGTTTTTATGTGTATGTTTATTTTTTCTTAAATATAAACCTTGCTTTAAAAAAAAGAAATTGAGATGCATATTTTTGGGATGTTATAATTTGTTAAAAGCTGTACAGAAGTCTTGAATAATTTTAATAATTTACTCTAATAGATAATAGTATGTCAGGAAATATGAATATCACTTCCAATCCTATTATTTATCACAATAACAATAATAAGTATCAATATTTGCTTTACTTGATAAGTCAATAAAAAATGTTGAGAGTTTATAGTTATGATTACTGATTTAGAGGTTAAAATATAGTGTTACAATTTATACACACATCACATCTGATCCCAGTCAGTTTATTTGATATCTTGTAATGCTGCAAAATTATAATGCTTTGCATCAAATTTATCTTTATGGATTATACATTTTCTAAATATAACTTTCAATTACATTATTTCTTCAGACAAAAACTTTCCAATAATAAAAATTGGTGCTTGTCTTATAGATAAAGATTCTGTTGGATGGCGCCAAAGAAAAAATAAAATACTTTTTTAAAAATCTCTTATTATTCATTTGGTTTGATATGCCCATTCTATCAAATATGAGCAGTATCATTATATCCAGAAAGCTAAAGAACATATATAGTGACTGGTTTTTCAATCATATCATCATATATTCAGAATCTTATAATCATCCTTATGTGAAATTTTTTGTTTTTGTTAAAATGATTGTTTCATGTCTCATTTCAATATAATAAATTTGGAGTTTAGCCACAATGCATTAAATATCCAATATTCAACGGTGTCTTCCTATGTAAACAGCAATAAAGATTTTGATTTTTCTTTATTTTTCTTTACTACAAAATTAAAGATAGCAAGAAATGTAAAATACTGAATTTGTTTTTATTGATGGAGTGTATTTGATACTGATAGACTTTCCTATGATTACAATGATTGAACTATATATAAAATACTTATTTAAATCTTTATCAATTGACAATTGTTTGACACTGATATAAATTCATAATTAAAGTTCACTTTTTTATTTTTTTATATATATAACTAGTTAATGATTATCATGTTTTTTAGTGTAGCTATGATTTATATTCATTTACAATCCTTTTATTTTCTGAGATAGCATTCTACTGATCATTATACATATTTTTATCCACATTAACTTTTATTAATCTGAACAATAAACTCTCACATGTGCTTTATTTCTCACATTACAATGCACCCATGATATAATAAAATAGAGGATTAATTACAAATATCAAATAAACAGTATCCAATCAAGAGGAATTCTTCTGATTTGTAAGTTAAAATGTTAGTTCATTAATAGCTGGATAATGTTTCCAATATAATTTTTTTTTTCCATCTTCTTAATCACTTAAATTAATGTAGTCCCAGTTATCCCAAGCATCTCATGCAAGGTGGATCATTTATGTACATTAACTATAATAATAATATTGCTTTTTGTGTAATTATATACTATCCATTAACCACAATCACAGTACTTCTTACTTCAATTCCCTTTTCACTTTTTTTTTAGATCAAATCCTCAAGAACAGGAACAAACTTAAGAGGTCGGTAGTCCTTCATTGTGATCTTTACTTAAGGAAGTAAAATAATGAATCAAGTTGAAACTGGATTTGAAACAGGAGTTTCTGCTAGCAAGAATAGGCTGTTTGGACAGCTCTATTTAGAAATCTCCCTGACTATCAAGGAAGTGGGATTTACAAAATGTGATCTAAAAATGACCTGTCTCCCATAATCTGGCTAAGTTGTTGGGTTAATAGATTAGATCATTAAAATGATAAAAATATTATCAATATTAATGGCAAAGTAGAAAGGAATGCAAAATAAATATTACAAATATTTTCCCCCTAAATATAGATACATGGAATGTGTGAATTTTACTTGGCACAAACTCTTCAAGACTAGAAGAGAGTATAGCACTGACAACTAAACTAACAAGATATAAAATCAATATATTGTTCTGAATTTTGTCATCCAGAGAAACAGAAGAACAATCAAATAGTGAAAGAGAAATGTATGGTTCTGGATTTGCTGCAAGATCTAATTTAGTATATTCTATTTTTGGATCCCAGTGTATTACTAAAAGACTAATGATGTTAAATGTGCACATCAGAATGATGCCTGTGCTTATTTTATTAGTATGTATACTTTAACATTAGATTCAGAGAATTCCAAGAAAATTTTTATTCCATGCTGGATAGCATTATTACAACAATAGCTTTAAATGGATGAATTTTTCTTCTAGAAGACTTTAATGCAAATAGGCTTTAATCAAATGTATTGAAAATAAGTGTGTTATTGAATTCTTGCACAATACATAAATTGACTATCACAAATACTTTGTTTAGACAGAAAAATCACTACATAGTATTTAATAGATTACATTATAATTAGGAGTCATGATACAAAAGAAGTTTATATTACATAAGCACTTATTAGTGATTGATTGTTGGATAATCATACATAGATATGCTCCAAGTTTAAAATCATAGTTGTATCAAAGAGTAGACTTTATTCCAATCATATTCACACACAAAAAAAAATAATGCTCCTTCTTTAGAAGCATTTATCATGTGTACTAAATTTCAATACTATTAAACATTAAAATTGCTAATTTGGATTTTCAAAATTGTCATGTTACTAAACATGGAATTTTCTTAAGGAGTAAATTATAGCTACAAGTAAACCTATTCTTAGGTTCAATAAAAAGAAGCAAGAAGAACCATGACTACTTTTCTGATAACTGACTTGATTAAAAGGAAATGTAAGATTTTCTGCTTGACAGGATAATAAATTAAAAGTAGAGATTCATAATAAATATAGAGATTTGATGACAGAACTTCAACAACTGACAAAAAGGCTTAAAAATGAATGGATTAAAAATTCATAAGAGATACAGACATTCGCTGACTGTGATCACTTTAGATTTCTTATTGAAGTATTAAAAGCAAAATATGGACTGAAGAAACAATCTACATAAATCGAACAATGAAAATATTTTCATCACAAGGGATGAAAATATTTTGAACACCTTCTTTATTGAGCTGTTAACTTTTAATGATATTTTATCTGTTCATTTAGATTTAGACAAAAATATCCAGTTTAGTGAAGTCAAATAAATCTTTGTAATCTTAAAAATGAAAAAGCTACATGTCCTGATGAAATATCTAGAGAAATTTTAAAATATAGTAATGGTACATTACCTTCAAAAGTATTATAATGTTCTATCGAAATATATGGACTCGAGATGTATTTCAATTTTTAAAAATGAAGGGAGTCAAAAAATTGCAATATCTGTCATTGAATATCATTATTTTACACTAGAGCAAAGATATTTTCAAAGATTTTGTTGAATAGGTTGTTTTCAATCATAGATAAATGATTATCAGACACCAATATATTTTTAAAAAATCAAGAAACACTATAAACATGGTTTTTGGTGTGACACAAATACGATAAAAATGTCAGCAATAAAAGAATGATTTATGTATTGCTTTTATGGATTTGTTAGACATTTGACTCAATTAATCAAAGAGGTCTGTTATGTTTGAAATAAATTGGTTGTTTATTAACATTATACTAATTCTACAAGATGGAATGACAGGAAGGCTTATTATTACAAATGGAAAATATTAGATGTTTGAAATAAAAATTGGTGTTAAACAAGTGTGTGCATTTTCTCAAATAATGTTTTCAATTTTTGACAGTAGTATTTGAAATTGTTTATAGGCACCTTAATGAAACAGAAACCAACATTTGATACAGGGTTAATGGTGGAATTTTAAATTTAAATTAATAAAAGCAAAACAAGAATCTCATTTTCTTGGATTTTCTATTTACAGTATGCTGTGTTATTTTTGTCAGTTAAAAAGATAATCTATAGAATATATTTAATATTTTAAATGCAACATATTAAAACTTTGTTTCAATAATTAATATTCAAAAATTACAAGAGCTTTATCAGCCTATGATGGAAGAAAATTATTCAGAAAGAATTTTAGTTTTAATTGTTATCATCTTGAGAATGTTAAAAAAATTAAACATCTTGATACTTTTAGAAATAGAAAGAAAAACTTGGATGTTGCAGTGCAACACAGACTCAAATTTGGTACTTTTGCTTTTAACAATTTAAAAAATAGGATATTCCAGGACAGAAAATAACTTCTGAAACTAATTAGCTATATATACAGCTGTTATTTTAATTTATTGCATGGAAAATAAAACTTGAGTCCACTTATAATGCAAATCAAGCATTACAAATGCTCCATAAAATTTTAAAACAAAAAGCAAGATCATAAGACTAATCAATATGTTACTCATCTTACTGAATGTGACATTGTAAAGTCATACCTTTGATGGATTCAAAATGTGAAATGAATAAAAAATACAATACTTCCTAAAAGAATATTTTATGATGAACTTGAGCATGGTTTTCATAAAGAAATAGAGCCTGTTTACATTATAAGGATTATCTTAAAAATATTCTAAAGAAATTAATAAGATATAGCAGACAGTAGAATATATTGGAGGGATAATTATATATGGTGTTAAGTATAAAAAAAAAAGTTGACTGCAAAAGAAGTTAAAAGTTAGCATTGCAAAATATCAAATAAACAGAAAAATAGATCAATATATTCTTTAGATGTATACATTTATGATTTACAGATTAATTTTTAGCCATCACAAAACTCATCTCTACAATAGTTTTTTATTATTATCTTTTTCTCTTGGAGTTAAAATGGCCATGTCGGCTAATAATAATAATTACTGCTCATCTACAGGGCTGGATATGAGTTGATTAGACCAACTGTGTCCAATGGGGCCCCATACTTGAAGGGAACTTTGCAATTAGTAAAATTTATGTAATCAAAAATTGCATTAAAAATATATATATATAACACATTTCATTACATATATATATTCATATCCTTTTTTATTTAAGATTATTATCAGTTTTATATATTACAGCACAGAGTTGACTAATTACATTGCAGCTTCTGCCAACTCTCTTGACAATTTGTCTTTAGATTTTTTCTATATGACTCAGAAAGCTCCTTCCTTATTTTATACCATGCTATACAGGATGGTAGGTTTGTGCTTCTTTTATAGTAATTTATTATTATTAAAAAATTTGATCAGTTGTTAAGCTAATATCATCTGTTATATTTCTTTTTATTTAATAACTACAACCATTTATAATTTGTTTATAGTTTTTTATCATTAACTGTATACTGAGATTATCTGTACATTTTTAATTTATGAACAGAAGATGGAATTGAATCATTTTTCAAGATTATTTGCTTAATTTATTAATTTCTTGTTGTATTTCATCTTTAGTTATATATTCTCTTTGCTCTTCTATTACCCTGCTTTTATATGCATTTATATCACTTTTAACTTCACCAAATTTTACTTTTAGCAAAAAAAAATTTGTATTATTTACCCTGTGCCGCGAAATAAAAAATAGATCTATAAATGATAGTTCTGCTATTGAAAAATGAGTATGCATTAATAGGATATTTATCATGCAGAGATAGACATCTCACTCATTTTATGCTTCAATGTTTTTGAAAGATCTTCATATAAACAATTTAGATCGCCATCTAATATTATTATTCCTGGTTTCTATAGTAATTTGTTTTGGACATTACGAATTATGTTTACAACTTTACCTCTTGTTATTGAACAAACTGCAATCAAAGAATGCATTTTTTGATAGACAAAAGAAATAATTATATAATTTGTCTGTAAGTTTAGTATCGGAATCTTTTCTATATCCGAGTGGATATTTATTAACACTGCTATTCCTTGTGCTGGCCTATCATTAGCTTTATATAATACTATATTTGTTTTGACTAATGTATCTGTTATAAATTTAGATGTTTATGATTTGTCTTTGACTCTGTTAATGATTATATCATTCTTTCATTGGTGTATACAATCTGAATTTTTTTCCACTTTATTTGGGCCGTTAATTCCTCTAATATTTAGTGTCATTATTTTTAAATTATTCATAATTTCTGGATTATATTCTTTGCTTCACTTTCTATTTTATCTTCTATAACAGTATCAGTAATTCTTTGTTTTTATCATTTGTCATTATTTCCTTATGCTTGCACAGTTTTTGCTCATCTTTTATCAGAAATGTCCCCCCCCCCCCTTGTTCATGATTTTGATTTTTTGATATTTCTGTTAGCATGTTTGTCCTTTTTTGCTTTGGTTAGTAATTTCTTTATTGCATATCATCTCAATATCTTATGGAAATGGCATTTCATATACAGTACATCATTATTACAGATGTCATTTGAACTTAATGGCTTTACATAATCAGATTGCTTTCATATTACCCTCAATACTTTGCATTTCTAAATCAATATCAACTACATCCTTATTTGTATGGTTTGCTACAACACTTTCCCAAGTTTTGTTTATATTAATATCACATATGTGATTTAATCTGTCAAATTTATCACATTTGAAAAAATTCCCAATTTCACAATTTACAGCTATATGCCCAATTCTGTTGCATCTAAAGCAGAATAACTGTCTTCCTTTTAATATAATTGATATTGGCATTTGATTTTTTAATTAATTTATGGGGTAACTGCTCTTTTAAAATTACTTTTTTTAGTTTTAGTAATATTTTTCAGGAATTTGTTATTTGGAATGAAATATCAAGCTTCATTTCTCTTTCCATTTTAATCACCTCAGCATAATTATTTATCTCCTTGTTTTAAAAATTCTTTATTGAATTTTGGCAGGGTATGCAAGAATCACTCAAAAAACAAGGGGTTTGACTCTTTGGACACATAATAGACTTTGTGCCCCTGTACTTCTTTTATTAGGTTTTCTGCTAGCTCTTTCTGATTTTTGTTAAAATATTCAATTGATATAAAACCTCTTGCTGGGAAAAATGCAGTGTGTTTTATCGTGTCAATCAGATTATGATTGTTAAGCAATTTTGAGATATTCATTTAAATCAGATTTATCCAATATATGCTCTTCATTTCTATCATTTACTTGTATTATTAAACTAAATATCGATGAGTTCGAGGACATACAATGATTGAAATTTTTTCCAATAATTGTTTAATTTTATAAATGTTTTTGAAGTAAATCTACACATATTTTGTACTTCTGGTAAATCATTGTTTAAGTCGGAAAATTCAGTTAAGTTAGAATTTTTTCCGATTCTTTGCTTTTCATCTTCTTTATTCCCAATATCATCTACATTCTTTTCATTGTGCATAATATTACAATTTTAGGTTTATAACAGCAAATTACAATCATTTTCATTTTGTTTATTATCAGTTTTTCTTTTTTTTTCTTTTGCCCATAAGTTGTAAGTTCCCAATTTGCACTATTCAAATCATCAATTGTATTACCTCTATTTGACTGAGCTTTGCCTTCAAAAAAGCTCTTAGGTGACAATATGGAATGTCTTGTTTTTTAATCTTTAATAATTCCTCACTTTCGTTTTTAGCAATATTTCTGGATTACTAAGCACTTTTCTTATTGTTTGTTTGCCTTTTAGCTCTTCATTTTGGCATTTTTCTCTCAATGAGGCCACATTTTCTACCATTTTAACATGATTCTTTTTTATCAAATTTATTTGACTTACATCTAATATGTTTTTAATATTTTTTCCCCACTTAACTTACTTATCTTATCTTCCTGTATTCTCTTCCCTTTTCTAACTTTTGACATTTTCAATTCAATTGGAATTTATTTGAAAATTTTAACCCATGATTACTTTTAGATAACATTATTTATAATAACTGTTTGTCTGGTACACTTTACTGACACATTATGAGCTCTTTACAATATATTTCTTTTTTTTTCTCAGCAATAATCCTTCCACTATTTTCCATCAAAATAATTTAAGATCTTATTAATGCTAATAATGATTGGAAAAGACTGGGATCTTTCATTATCATGTATCTTATTGTATGATACTAAACATTTTTTCTTCAGATGCCATTTAACAATATGAAAGTTTGAAATCAGTTAAATATTAGTAGAGAATAATACACATCTCAGCAAACTATTAAAACATTCCAAGCCATACTATATATTCAATAACAATGATGATGATCCTGATAAAAATTATGTTTCCTTGCCCTTCTAATACATTTACAAGTTAAATGATTTTATTTACATTATCTATCTCCCTATTAAGTTTCATCTCCTTTACATCATTCAAGTAAAAGCAGAACTGCTCTTTACCATTGTTAAAATAAATTTTAAAATTCTTTAATTAGAGTTAAACTTAAATAATAAAGATCACTTTATTCTTAGTAGAACTATTAAATCCAAATAACTAGTTAATGTTTGGAAATATCTTACAACCAAACATTCAACTACTGGAAATTACCAGATTCATTTTAAAAATATATTATGCTATAATTTTCCAAAATCTATCTATTTATCTATATATATATTACAGGAAGTGCATTTTTTTAAAGATTCCATACAATGAAATAGCTGAATTGCTATCTTTTAATAATAAGCAATTTTGATCAACTTCAAATATTTTCTTACTGAACATTTCTTATCAAATTATACAAAACCTAATTGTTACTTCTTAGCAAAATTATAGCAAGGCAAAAAAATTCTATTTTTATTTTTTATTCATGTGTCTTGAATTTGAGGTGATGAAGCAGAATTAATACATGCACTTATTGCTTGGTCGTAACATATAATTGCTTTCAGCCCTTCAAAAAGAAAACTTCGAAATATAAGTATATGGTATATACTTAACTTTGATAAAATTAATGGGGATTTGAACTAGACTTTCAAATTCCCTATAGTCATCTACTCTATCTTTTTCACATGTATGAGATCATGTATATAGGTTATATTAAATGATTGTAGGGAGTTTGAAAGTCTGGGTTACTGATGATGTATGTGTATCAATTAGTTAAGTACAGAAAGAAATAAAATTACACATTTTTATAAAATATTTAAGAAAAGTATAATAACATTTGTTAACATGCAAAGGGTATTTTATTGCAACTCAGTCACTCATCTCTTTTGATAAAATATAATTATTAGCTAGTGAACTCAATTCATAAAGGTGTAAAATAAACCTTTAATAGCTAATGAAATATAAAATTGAAAATATATAAAATAATTGTTTTATTTAATAAATAATTTTTTCAAAAGTAGCTTAATATGTTGAAATATACTTACAATATATCCAAAAGTGTCTCCATTCTATTTAATTATTATTGCAGTGCAAAGCAAATATTAATCATGAAAAATAAATAATCCAAAGGTAAGTCTCTTGAGACACAGATATTAAATAATTAGATTTAACAAATAGGTGGGAAAAAAAAACAACCTTAAAAATAAATTAACTATCTTTATTGATAATTGAATAGTCATGTACAGTGATAATTATGTGCAGAATACATAAAAAAAAATTATCACTTCAATAAGATTCAATTCAATATTCACAAAACTTTTTCAATTAAAAATTTAAGGCCTTCAATAAATAAAAATTCATAAGATTGGAACCAAGTTTGAATCCAAAAAAGATATAAAAATGATACACATATATCTTTTAAGAAATTTTTTTGTATCATTTGTTATATCTAAAAATAAATTCGATCAGCACTCTAACTTCCCATAAATTTTAAAATTATTTTATGACATTTTAATTATTATAAAATAAATTTATGTCTGCAAGAATAAATGTGCATGTACAAGTCATGCAATAATACATACTGGATCTTATGGTTAATTAATATCAATAAAAAAATTATCTCTATGAAATAGTACGTTGAATTTTAAAATGATTGTCTTGCCATTACATCAAAAAGCAGGTGAAATAATAAATCTAAATGTAAAATACATTTTAAGTAACTCAAAAGTACATTATTTTAAATATACAGTTTTGTAAAAAAAAAATATTAGTGTTGCTTAAATATCATTTCATTTCAAATTCAAAAACATTTTAATAATTAAACAATTGCACCATAATTAGTTCTGACTTATTGTGAACACGTATGCTCAAGAATATCTATCTTCCCCAGTAAAAATAATAAGTACAACATAAAAGTATTAAGAAAGTAACCTCTTGGTAGCAAACACTTTTATCTGAAAAAATGTGAATATTTTTGTTATAAAAACTATTGAATATAAAACCCAACACATCCATATTGTTATTAAAGACAAACAAAAATTCATTATAAAATAAATATTAATCTCAATACTGACCAACTTTTAATAACTATAATTTTCAGATGTGCACATAAATAAAATTTCAACTTTCATACATTTTAACTAGCTTTCAAAATTTTGTTAATAGCAATAATATATTTTGAAAGATTTCTTTTAATGCAGAAATTTATTACAACTTTAAGTTAATATATATATATATATATGCTCATACACTTTGTAGATATGTAAACTTGATTAGACTACACTTCTGTGAAATAGAAACTGAATAGTCAAAAGAATATTAGTTAACATATAAGCCATGTAAAATATATATCTAATTAATATTTGTTATTCCTTTACTTTCATTATGTTTATTTATTTATTTAATTTTTTTTTTAAGAAAGGACAATATATATATATTGTACCAGACCATTCTCCCTACGGAATTCTTTCCTAATCTTGCACTGAGCATGAAGTGACCAAGATTCAACAGGTAAAAAAATGGATATCAATTTAGCCAATTGTCTGTACTCATGTATATTGGTACTTCCAGCTAAATTGATAGAAAGAGTGGATTAACAGGACTCTTCCAGTTTAAAACACCCTTTAGTTGATATCTCATTTGATTGCCTGAATATTCAGAACAATGGTAAGTACACACCTTTGAAAAATCTATTTACAAAATAGACTTTTGCGTGCCACTTCTAGAAAAGAATCAAAAAAATGAATTTTTTTCACCTTCCTAGAAGGATGTGCAATACCATATGTTCAGCGGAGCATAAGAATAAGATTTAACACCCCGGTAGAGCGATATCCCTTGTGGCTAGCTCAGTCACTCTACATCTAGGGTCTTCAAATGGGTAAGTTAAATGATTATTATAGGTACGTGGTTGATAAGGAAATGACACGTTTTTATCAATATAAAGAATATGAAAACGAAACCAGTTTAATATTATGATTAAATATTTATTTAATCCCAAATACCCACCACCGTTTCATACTAATGATGATATAATAAAAAAAATATTAAATAATTAATTATCACAAATCCCTATATATATATATATATGAGGCATTGAAATCGATAAAATACAATTTATATAAGAAAATAATAAATCCCTAAAGCTATTTACAATGTTGTATAAAGAATGGAAGTGGTCTGAGCTTTTTTGACCCTGTAGAAATAAATTATACTTTGTGTGATTTGATATATATATATCCGATTAGAGATCTTCGGTTATACAGGTATATACTTTTACTGATGACTTTAAATCCTTTTTATTGATAGCAAATATAATAATAAAAACTATGCATATATTTGCACTGGCTGCAGAAAGGAGTTTGCTATTAACTGAAAGGAGACCCTTTGATTCCTCTTGGAGGCCTTAAAGGAACCGAGCAGGGCAAATTCCTAATGTCCACTCTATACGTTCTTGTCGTTGCAGCTGTTATTACTATGTGATTTTTCATATAGAATATGAACATGGATGGGCTGCTCACCAACACGCATTAGCCAGCATGGTGAGATTATTGGCTTTTTACCTCTGAGTTTAAGATCAAGAAACACTATGGTCTTTCTTCTCAGTGCCTGATAAGGCAGAATGAATGTTTGTGTAAATGATAAATATTTTTCCAATACATATATACAATTATGACAGACAAAAATAAAGCATGGCCCTTATTCCCAGGAGGCTGTAAAGTCACCAACCAAGGCAGCAGTTGGTGGCCGAAGGCGGAGGGTGCTAAGAATCCCCTGATTGCGGACCCAGGCTGCCATTAGATGACGACTTTTTATTTAGGTACTTACAACTGCAGATCACTTTCAAGTGAAGGAAGATTGCAAGAATTAGAAGAAGAACTGTCTTATATTAAATGGGACATTATTGGACTTTGAGAAGTTAGAAGAAAAGGAGAAGAAACAATTGATTTAAAAAGTGGACATATACTCTATTATAAAGGCACACGTATTGGAAATACAAGTGGAGTAGGATTCATTATAAATAAAAAGTGGAAGAACAATATTGTGGAGATTGATGGTGTATCAGACAGAGTGGCAAGATTAGTTATACAACTTAATAGCAGATACCAAATGCAGATAATTCAGGTTTATGCCCCAACAAGTGCTCATAGTGATGAAGTAGTAGAAGATTTTTATATGGATGTACAAAAGGCTTTTGATCAGAGTAAAACATTTTAAAATTGTTATGGGAGACTTTAATGCTAGAATTGGTAGACAAATGAGAGATGAAATTGCTGTAGGTAATTTTGGTTATGGTAATAGAAATGAGAGAGGACATAGACTTGTGGAGTTTGCAGAAAAAGAAAAACTTTATATTATGAATTCATTTTTTGAGAAAAATGTTAAAAGGAAATGGACATGGAAGCATCCAAATGAAGGTACAGCAGAATTGGATTATATTTTGACTAACAGAAAATACATATTTCAAGATTGTAATGTTCTTAATAAATTTAACACAGGAAGTGATCATCGATTAGTAAGGTGTAAGTTACGTGTTAATGTAAAACTAGAAAGACAAAAATTATTAAGAAAAACAATATTTACAGTTGATATTCCTAATCTTCAGAAACATTCTAATGAATTTAAATTAGAACTTACAAATAGGTTTCAAGTGTTAGGAGATTTTGAACATGATACAGATTTGAATGAAATTAATATGAAAATAACTGATACACTTTTAAAAACTGCAACAAACATAGCTGGTAGAAAAAAGCAGCAATTGACTAATAAAATTTCTACTGAGACTAGAGAATTTATGAAGAAAAGAAGGAATATGAAGATATACAAAAATGATGTATTAAAAAGAATTGAATATCTCGAATTTTGTAAAATGGTACGGAAAAGAGTTGAAAATGATATAAGAAAGTATAACTGTGAAATAGCAAGGAAAGCTGTAGAAGAAAATAAAAGTCTCAAAAATGTTAAACAACATTTTGGTATTGGTAGGAAATTTATATCTGCAATAAGAAAAAAAGATGGAATTATTACTAAAAAGAGAGATGACATCATGAAATTGGTAGAAGATTTTTATCAAAAATTATATAGTAATAAAGAACAAGTACCTCCTATATCTATTACATCTTCCGAATTGCCCAGAATTTTAAATGAAGAAGTGAGACATGCAATTAAGTGTATGAAGAAAGGAAAGGCTCCAGGAAATGATGGAATTATAACTGATATATTAAAAGAAGCAGGTGAAGAAATAGAAACAATTTTAGCAAAGTTATATACCAAATGTCTAAATGATAAAGATGTACCGGAAGATTGGAAGAATGCAGTAATAATATTAATATTTTAAAAAGGTGATAAAGAAGATATTAGAAATTACAGACCTATCAGCCTTTTATCAGTTTTATATAAAATTTTTACCAAGATAATTACAACTCGTCTACAGAGAACTTTGGATTTCCACCAAACAAGAGAACAAGCTGGATTTAAAAGTGGTTTTAGTACAATAGATCATATCCAGGTATTGAGAGAAGTCATAGAAAGGACAAACGAATATGAGTTGTCATTATGTTTTGGATTTGTAGATTATGAAAAGGCATTCGATTCTATACACATTTCTTCAGTGATTAAAGCATTGGATCATCAAGGTATAGATCCAGGATATTGTCATATTTTAAAGAATATTTATAAAAATGCAACAGCAACAATTAGATTACATAATGATACTGGAAAATCAACATTGAGAAAGGTGTAAGACAAGGTGACTCCATATCTCCAAAACTCTTTACAGAAGTGCTGCAAGAAGTATTTTGTGGATTAAAATGGGAAACTAAAGGAGTGAACGTAAATGGAGAGTATTTAAGTCATTTAGATTTCGAGATGATGTAGTTGTTTTTGCAAATAATGCTTCAGAGCTGCAGGAAATGTTGCAGGAGTTAGCAGATGAAAGTAGAAAAGTAAGACTAAAGATAAATGTTAAAAAGACTAAAGTAATGTTTAATCGATTTGCTCAAAATATGAAAATAAAGATTGATTATGAAGAATTAGAAGAAGTTAACAGTTACAAATACCTTGGTCAGATTATTAATACATATGGAAACATAATGGAGGAAATTAATCATAGAATTAAACTTGGTTGGAGTGCTTTTGGTAGAAATAACTTGATACTAAAAGGAAATATGCCTATGTGTTTGAAAAGGATGGTTTTTAACAAATGTGTTTTACCAGTTCTTACTTATGGATCTGAGACTTGGACACTTAATAGAAGAGCAATACAGAGACTTCAGACCACTCAAAGGAGTATGGAGAGATGTATGTTGGGAGTAACAAGAAGAGATCGAAAACGCAATGTATGGGTAAGACAACAAACAGGTGTTACTGACCTCATTGAAAAAATTAAAAAATTGAAATGGAGTTGGGCTGGACATATTGCTAGAAGAGATGATAATAGATGGACAATTGAAATTTTAAACTGGATTCCAAGAGATTGTAAAAGACCCAGAAAGAGACCACATGTGAGATGGATGGATGAAATAAGAAAATGTGCAGGGGTGTTGTGGAGAAGAGAAGCTAAAGATCAGAGAAGATGGATTAAACTTGGAGAGACCTTCATCCTGCAGTGGATTGATAATGGTTGATGATGATGATGATGATATTTGCACTATGAAATATTTCGCTAATTTCATATTTTCAACAAGTCAATAGGTTGCATTGGCTCAGATACTATATCGTACTCACCATAAGGTACTGTATCTATTTCCCTTTTGCCAGAGATAAATTTCTATACATGTATATACGTGCAGCACAATTATACACTTACTATTATTTTAAATATAAAGTTATTAGAGCACTTGCTTACAGGGAATCTATAATAGATCATTCCTTCTTACACGCATCATGAGGTGCAGCAGTGACAAAAAAAAAAAAAACTTAAAAAGGATATACGGTTAAATACATTTTTAGATATTCAACATAAGATATCGTATTTACCGAATATTATAAGGATATGTACATGTATATTTATATATGACGAATTTCAGGAGTAGCAACAAGAGGAAAACGAATAGCAACAACAAAAAAAAAGAATCTCATTGCAATCTTTATTGAAAATACTAGAATTTAAAATAGAAAAATTGACTCAAAAGATTTAAGTAAAAGCTTTAACATTTATGCCCGTAATAACTGTAAATTCAATATACATATGGAGAGACAAACTCTCTTTTTTAAATGATTAATAATAATAATAAAGAAATAAGAAAATATTTAATCGGAAACATCAAAGTTAATTATCTCAATATTAATAAAACATCTTAAAATAAACTTATGTCTGCATCTTCATTCTTCTCCTCTGGGCTCTGAGTGGGCTTCAAGTCAACTGGCTGTTTAGTAAGGATTTCATCTATTTAGCAAGGCGGCATTTGTCATCATCGTGGGCGGCTGGAACTGGCGTGGTCACATCTTGGCAGCTTGGCACAGAGAAAGGGCAGTGCGCTGACTGGTTGTCTACCCCACGGTCATTTTACTGGACTCACTGGTAGATTGCTTCATATTTTCCTCTGTTTGTATATGATAATATTTTTTATCAAATGTTCATTTTCTATCTTGACTAGTTTATTAAATTCTTAAGAAATCAATAGTTCTTAAAAGAACTATATAATGGATTTCTTAGAAAATGTCAGCAGCGGTCTAGTCCATAAATTTATCTCTAAGTTGCTAGATGATTGAAAATCTCTGGAGCCAAGGTAGTGAATGACTTGCCCAGAATGACTGCCAAAGAAAGAATCTCACAGCACTGACTAAACTATATCAATCCCACTAGCCCTCTGAGAAGTATGAATCAGTCAATCCTTTCAATTTATCTTATCATTTAGATTATAACATTCCTTACAATTTTTCCGATTAAATTCTACATTTTAAGTTTGATATAATGGTTTCCATCTTGAATAACCCAGACCACTTGCTTACAAATCAATTCAAAAGAATTTTTAAAAAGATAACAGTTTAATTATAGCATTATCAAACATTTTGCTTTTGATCAGATTTTTGCAAAAGCAATTAACATTCTTAGTTTACAGAATAAAATTAGTTTTTAGAAAAGTAATTAAAAACAAATATGTACAATTACATTGGAACAATTGCTTTTCTCTATTTGAATTTTTCAGAGAAAAGCCAAATACATAAAATAACATATCATAAAACATATACAAAAAGGAAATATAAAACAAAAAAAATACATGAGTTTACTTTACAATATTTTCTATGTCAATTTCATATTATTTAAATTGGTGTATGTGTGTATTTTAATGCTCAGACCACTCCATTATTAATATAGCACATTTATATATTTGTTGTGTTTAATATCTACAAATTCATAAATGTATCTGCTGTAATATTCTTTACAGCAGATTTTGTGCATGGACATTTGATAATGCCTGGCACAATATATATTATAACAATCCGGAGAATGGACTTAACGTGATCTGTACTACAGGGCGCCATCTAGGCATTTGAACCTAGAAAAATTTATAAAGTAGGCAGATACGTAAGTCAAAAAAAAAAAATTTTTTTTTTTTTTTAAATTTTGATTCCGGTCGTTAGCCCACGTCACTAGCTCAGAGAGTAGCTGAGATTTAGTAATATAATATCTTATCTAATTATATTTCAATATTAAAAAATAAATAAAATAAGCCACTGCCAGTAATTAACATACAAAAATTTATTTACGCACATATATATATAAAATTTAACATTATTATTTTAGTATGTTTATTTTAGATTTTAATTTGATTTTATAATTTAAATTTACATTTTAATTTTTATAATATTATAAGTTTACATTTTAATTAAGTTCGCACAGATGGATTTATGAAAGTTTGTTTTATAATGTTGAGTATAGATCGGTTACATAGATTACACGGTTAAAAACATTTCAAAGTAAACATAAACGATCAAAATACAAAATCATTGATACCGTCAATTGCATAGGGAATACAAGAAACCCAATGGTGTTCATCATAAGACACCGCATTAACACCAATAACTTAAAAGACATCTGAATAAATACATCTTAGATACTCACCGTAAGGTATCAGTATTTACCGAATGTCTATATATTTTGATCACCTATGAAAACCAAAAACATATAATTAACCGGTAATGAACCCATGCAAGCATCTATACCCAACTTAAATTTAATGCAATTTTATTTATGGGTGTCGAGTATGAATGGACTACATAGATTTGCATTTGAAAAGAAAATATTCAATCCTTGTTTAACCTTAGGCCAAAGGTTCGCAGTCAAACCAAACTTCAATCCATCTGATATATCAATGTGTTCAATGTAATACGAATACGGCAGCACAATTAGGTTAAGAGAAGAAACTGCTTCTCGTCAGATAGAAATATTACATCTATCAGACAAGAAGAGCAATAAAAAAAAAACTCCATCGAAAGGAACAGCATTCTACATCTTATAATCCCTTCCATAGGCAAAACGGAAGTGTGCGGCGTATAATAGTGATTCTGCCCATAGCGAATCTCGTACTACATCTACTAATTACACTACTATATCCAATCCATTGACCTAATTCAACTACGAAACGAATAACCTAAGATTACCCTTCCCTAATATAACTTTACAAATCTATATAGCCATTCACGCCCGACTTAACATTAATATTTATATAACTAGTTTAATGAAAAACAGAAATCATAATAAAACTTAAAGAACAAATAAATAAATAAATGGAAAAGATTTTACAAAAGAAATACATTAAATAAAATTATAACTAATTAATAACTAACGTTGGTCAGATAGGATTCTATTTGTATTATTTAAATACGGAAAGTTTTTAATTTAATGTTCATTATTATAAAGTTATTACAATTTAAAACAGTTCATCTTTATCTGTTGCTTGCCATTTGAATGTGAATTCCCACGCCATCCAAAAAAGATTGGTATTCGGTTGGCCGTTTTATTCATCCGGAGGTTTTTTACTCCAGCTGGTCCTCAATGTAAAAAACGATAGTTTATTTCTCTTTCTTCCTAGCAGAACTGAAGGGATTGAAGAGTGCATCTTTTCAATCCCTTCTCCTTCAACTCCGTGCTAACTCATATCTGTCCCCTCGTAATAACCAACTAATTCTTTTATTTTCAAACCTTTCCTTTTATAATAATTTTGTGGATTAACTCAACATTACATCATGATGGTGAAAACCTTTTCGTTGAGGTCCGATTTCCCGATGGATTTCTTTCATTTGCTAAAAGTTTCTATTGTTTTCCTATCTGACCGATGCTTATACATTTAAATGCCCAAGGCTAGTTTACTAATTAAAATAATCATTTCCATTTTACAAAATATTAATTAATTTGTTTTCAAACTTACACATATATTTTTATCTCTAAATCTTTTCTGAAAATTTAGTTTTAAACTACTCTTTTTTTAATAAAGTTTTATTTTAATAATTATTTATCTGTGCGATTTTATATATATGCGAGTTTAAGATGATTTTTTAATTCTCAGTTTTTAATTCTTAAAAAAAGAAATTTTTATTGGCGAACTTTTTTTTTTTTATGTTTACTAATAAAAAATAATGTAACATACGTATGTGCCCGTTACAATATATATATATATTATACATAGAATTACTATGAAATGCATCAATGTCATTTCGCAATGATTATTAATACACTTGCTTGGTGAGAATTATGAAAAAATCCATGGAGATTAATGTTTATGACAATCATTATATTTAGCACAGACAACAACTATATTTCAATAATATTCACAAATGATGAGAACAAACATTTATAATTAAATAAGCAAATGTATTATTATGAAGAATTAGATCATTTTCAATTGAATTTCCTCCCCTTTTTTCTCCTAAATATTAGCACCTTATAATTTCTAAATAAGAATTTATTAAATTTAATAAACTTATATATAGAAGTACATATTAAAAATTATTTATTAAGCAATAAATAATATTTTTTAAGATAATTTCCAATTTTAATCGTTAAATATATCTATTTTCCCTAGAGTCACTCATTAGTCTAAGCTAGTGGTGCTGAACTTTTTTAAATGTATGGTGCTAAAAATTTACAAATATTTATTAAATTATTGATGCACTATGCAATTTTTTAATAGGAAAAAATTAGAAATTAATTATTACTAAATTTTATTGAGATAAGTTTAAAAATTAGCACAAAATTTTACAAAGATGAATTGTCATAAACATAAATTTTTGAATAAAATTTTTACTGTTGTACATTAAATGCCAAATGCTTTACATTTTATGACTGTATTTTGTGATTTTTAATAATACACATACTGAACTACATTCATCAATCACTTTATTTCTGATTCTGCCTTTTATAAAATTAATTTTTAAAAATAATAATTCAGTAGAGGAAAAATAATGGCTAGTGTTTTTAAACAATTGAAAAGTTCCAGAAATGGCATTCCAAGTTTTTAATACTTCCACTTCAGCATTTTTTTTTATTATACCCAATAATCAATCATTATCAATCAATCATTTCCAATTCATTTCTCAATTCAATAAACTTGTGTTTCCATATAGAACTGGATTGAATTAATTAATTGCAATTTCTTATCACCCAAATTTAACCACTCAAGAATTTTCAAATTCAGTTTATCTGCAAATGTTGTGCTAGATATAAAATAAATTTTAATGTCTCTTCAAATTTCCTGAACTGCGTAAATCTTGAAGAACTCTTGCATCCTCCATTCATCTTGATTTTGTTTCTTGTGAGATTCTACAATGCAAATTTTTTTTGTGTATTTGAAATAATGCCATCATTAAACATTTCTAATTTAGTTTTGAATGTTTTAATTAAATCAAATATGACAATGAGTGTTTTATTAATACTTTGCAGTTTGATATTTAATTCATTAAGTAGAAAAATAAATTAATAAAAAAAATATTAACTTCTAAAACCATTTTACATCCATAAATCAACTGCAGTGTTCAATGATATTCTCATTATATATAAAAAGCATAATTTTCTCTAAACACTCAACAGATCTTTGAAGAATTTTTCCAAGACTGAACTGCTATGCATTACTGTACATAAAGAATTGTATGATGAGTGCATATCATTTAACAATTCCAAGAATGTTTGTTTATTTAAAGATCATGCAGATATAAAATTGACTAATTTTATTACAAAGCCATATATAATATCTTCCAGTATCTTGAAATTAACCTTGGCACATAAAACGTACTCATGTATAATGCAATAAAAACTCAGAACTGCATGTCCAATATATATGGTAAATGAAGTGACAAAACTATTTTCCTGTTCGATTACATTGAAAACATTATCAGTTGTTAATGATATAATTTCGGAAACATTTTTTTCCTTCAGCAAATACATCTACGACTGCATTGCAAATATCTTTTTGTTATGCTGCTACCAATGATAAGCTGATTAATTCTTCCTTGATAATCTTCCCAATATAATAATGAATAAAAATAGCTAAATGAGCTTTTCCAGTTATGTCAGCAGTTTAAATCAAGACAAATGAAACCAGATTTTATATATATTTTTTGCTGATGGATTATATTTTTAATCATTTCCAAGATTCTATCTATTATTAAATTTCTAGCCAAAGAAATATCATTTATTCTTGGAATAATTTTTTCTTTCTTTTCAAAATCATAAAAAAAAAAAAAGATGCACATTTTAAACTTACTTCTTTTAAATATTCATCATCACCAAAAACTTTCCTGAGTTTAACAATTTCCATGTAAGGCTATTATATTTGACTGACTTGGGGATGTTGACTGAGCATTTGTTTTTTTCTACTTTACTTTCATCAAGAAGATATTTATAATATGTTTCATAATGCTGTTTTACTGACAAGGTTTTATATACTTTCCCTAAGCAAACCACTTTATTGTCTTTATAAATCATACCATATTCTTCTGTCCACCAACTTTGAAATTTTCTGCTACATGATTCTGATATTTTTTTTTTGCACTAGCCATGTTAAGTAGAATAGCAAAAAAAATTTCTAAAAAAAATATTGAAAAAATAATTGTTAAAATTCTTTATATGAATAGTTACTTTAAAATGCATCCACATCATAGTGTCTGTTTCTGCAATATGTTTTTTATTGCACAAACAATGCACTTGCCACTTTTTAGCACTCTGACATCACAATGCACTGTGTATGCTGGACACCCGCACACGTACAAATGCATGCATGATTAGTGATGGAGAGAGAAATATGTATCTACTACAAAACAATGTGTTACATAAAAGAAAATCAATTTTTGTTTATTTCTTTCACCCAAAACAAATTTCATAATTATTAACAAATAATTTTAATAAAATATAGACTAATACTAATATCATTTACTCATAGGACTAAAATTTTCTTAGGTGTCTCTGGCACACATGCAGTAGTTTAATGTAGCTGGATTCTGATTAAGTACTAATTTTATTTTATCTAGGATTTTGCCAAGCTTATAAATTAATATATCAAACAATTCAGAAGAAAGTATATAAATTTAATCTTAATTCAGATTACATAATTATTTTAAAAAGCACATAAGTTATAACGAATAATAAAAATTTTGCTTATGACAATGTTATTCAATATATTTTGCTTTACAAATGATTTCATTTTATAAATTTTGCAGTACTGTTCTTGAATACGGAACCAAAATACATAAGTGACAAGTAAACTAAGGAAATCCAATAAGCTATAGTGATAACTAAACTAAGGAAACCCAATAGGCTATCCTTAACCCTTATATGCTGCATATCTTATATGATTTTAGATGATTGATAAATGAAGTAATTCTAACACTAACCTTATTTGAGAAATCAGTCCTTATAATCTTAATAACATGATTTTCAAAAGAGCATGTGATATAACAAAAAATTATTTTCTATTTTGGAAGGGATATTGAGAGAAACTAACAAGCCAATTTATTTAGAATATAAATGTTCAATTAAAAACTTCATGCACACTTCCACACATACTTCTTAAACCATTTATTTCTTAAAATCACTGAAATTAAAA
Source organism: Epiperipatus broadwayi (assembly GCA_028023455.1). Lineage (NCBI taxonomy): Eukaryota > Metazoa > Onychophora > Udeonychophora > Euonychophora > Peripatidae > Epiperipatus > Epiperipatus broadwayi. The sequence goes on along the minus strand of JAQFVV010006242.1, from coordinate 1,738,716 downwards.
AATAAATAAAAACATCAATGTACACAACTTCAATCGTTTTTAGTATGAGTGTTGATATATGTTTAAAAATATGAATATGCATGTCTATTGATATACTATGTCTATTTCTAAATACAATTTATCCATTCACTTCAAACAGTTTTTAGCAAAATCCTTTATTTGTATATATATACATACACCTACATTTCAATTGTCCTGCAGTCTTCTTCAGAGCTCTTTTTAGCAAAACCCTTTATTTGTATATATACATACACCTACGTTTCAAGTGACCTGCAGTCTTCTTCAGAGCTATCTCTGAAGAAGACTGCAGGTCAGTCGAAACGTAGATGTATGTATATATGTACAAAATAAAGAATTTTGCTAAAAAGTGTTCAAAGTGAATGAATAAATTGTGTTTATATAAGATATTACAAAATAAAGAAAAGAGTGATTTTGGTAATATATCTATTTCTGCTCTAATATGTGTTTGTCTATATAGTTGTGTGTTCAAATATATAATAAATTTACTTTTAGAATTTTGATATAATTTGGTTTGTTAAGTTCTAATTTAATTAACTCTTTTTCAGTGAAGTAATGCAATATATAAAAATTTAAACTATCATTCTCATAGCAATTTTTTTTTTTCATATCCACACATTTATTTCTCCTTACAATACATAGTAGATATTATTATGATTATTTGATTAACTTCTAATTTATATTATCAGGAAAAAAATATTCAGTTTTTCATTCAATTCTGAATTACTGATCCAATTTTTTTGAAACTTTATGCAAAGCTATTAGACAATCAGATCAAGATTTAAAAAAATATTTTAGTTCATTCTTCCTCAAATATCTACTAGTTTCTCCATCATTTAAGATCTCTTTGAAAATTAATTTAAAAAAATCTTATATCCATTCATAACGGATTTACACTCTTTCAAAAATAATGAAGTGTCAAAACATAATTTATACTAAATTTATGATTATATTGTGGTTTAATGCAAATTGGTGAAGTTACTAAACTAATAAACAATAATAATATTTGGCTTAATGCTTTCGGGGTATGTTAACTCCCATATTCATAGCCTTTGTCATTAATGATACAGTACAGCTGTTTTATATGCAAATCATTCAACTCAACCATTTCTTTGAAATCCCGAAACATGTATCTCGTCTATTGATGGCATTCGTGTCACCAACGTGCGTTAAAGTGCAATGTAATCATTATGAACAACTGACGAAGTAAATTGTTTATTATTAAATTTATGTTTGATTTCAATCAAAACAGACTTCTCTAAAATGGAATATTAAAATATAAATAACAATAATAAGTAGAAAACAATAAATATGACAAAATTTAGTCTGTTAATTGTACACATTTAAGCATTTATTGTAAATAATGAAGAAAAATAGTTAGACAATTATTTTTAAAAATTTATGAAAAATTTAAACAACATTATTAAAACAATCATTTAAAGAAAAGATAATATTAATAACTTTTATACATATTCTATTATTTATCTTACTTATAAAAAGTTTTTTTAAATAATAATAGTATGTATAAGTTATATTAAACGATCTAGAGTTTTAATGACAACATTCTCACCTATTAATGAATTTCATAATTCTATTATTTTTCTCCTTTGTTTTCAGAAAATTAGAATTAATATTGTCCAATACATTCTAACTTTTTAATTATAAAATCTTTGGGTTTTTTTAACCAATATTCATGTATCTTATTTTCAAATATTGTCATAATTGATACAAATAAAAATGTAATAATAATAGCATGTTAATAATATGAGAGAAAATTAAATACAGCATGGGTTAGTATAATGATAGGATGGTGAATTATTGAATTCAAGATTTATGCATTGTAATTAGTACTTAAATATCCACATCATTCACTTTGCAATTGTCTCCGAGTTTACCATTCTTTAAAGGAGGATTTATGCTAAAAAAAAAAACAATTATGCAATTCTATTTCAAAAAAAACTTCTACCTAATTCATATGTATGTAGCAAAGTTAAAAAGGCAACAAACTATAACAGAAATTAGTTATATATATTCTAAACCGGACTTCTACAAAAAATGTTGTATACACAATGTGTATATATAAAAAATATGCTATACATGTTATTCTAATAGAAAAATACATAACATTGAAAATAAGATGATAATGTATTTTATTGCTAATTTTAGAAATAAAATTCATGTATTTTCCCAAGAGTTAATTTTTATTAAACCATTAAAATATCTTATTAACTAATAAATTATTTATTTTATTAACTAATATGCAAGATATGACAAAAGTCAGATTTCATAGGTAATTTTCTTCTACACATTTTCTAAATCAATTACCTTATTATTGTTGAATGCCTAAGTTTAGAAATATTTTCTGTTATGTTTTAAAATTTTAATGTGATGGCTTTTTTAAATCATCTGCTATTCTGGATTGTTTGACATAAAATCAATTGATGTAGTCCCATAAGAAATATAACTAGAGATCTAAGTAGCTAGCTTTTGAATAAGCACAGGTTCTAATCTATTTAATTTTTACAAAAAAATTTCAAATATAGTGGAACTTATAGCTATTCTGACTATAGGTTGTCATATAATTCAGCTAACAAATATGTTAGCAGAATATAAAGAAAAAGTTTACTTGTTATAATGTCAAACAAAAAAATAGAAATCAAACTTCCCAAAAAATGAGTCACCCATAATTTATTTATGATTTTATATATGGTATTTCATTATTCAGAATTGGTTTTCAGCAGTCAAAATTGTGATAAGTGAAACATTAACATAAAATGCTGTTTCATCCCTAAGATGATTTTTTTTTTAAAATTATCTATACAATAAAAAATATTCTCAGTAATTTAATTTTGAACAAGTGAAAATAACTGGGTAAAAGAATGTATCTAGTGAAACCCCAAAACAGCAATATTTATTTGTTTGTTACAATTTCCTCAATAATTTATGTAACTGGAAAATCATTTTTAAATAATTGAGGAAAATGTGTATAAATTGTTAGGCATCCTTAAATTTCTTAAGTGATCTCTACATGTTATGCTTCTCATTTCTTTTATATCATCCAATAACAATTTCATGATTAATTGAATCTATTTGATAGTATGGTATTAAACTCTAGTAAATGACGATTGTGAGGTATAGATAAAAGCAATATTTATCTTCTTTCATCAATTTAAAACTATAGTATATTAACCTACATTTTTTAAAAATTATAATAAATATTTACATAAAAATATTAAACAAAAATTGCTACAACTCTACAATTATATTTTAGAAGAATTTCTATGAGCAATGACAGCTTACAGCAAGAAATGAATCTCTTGAATTCCTCTTTATAAAAGTAAGTGATAACACTTCTTTTTCCAAAAAACCTTATCACATGACAACAACTCAAAAAACAAAATTCAAAAACATTTAGTATCCAATATAAAATTGCTCTAGTGCAAAGGTCAGCAAACTGTGGCTATTGATCCCAATTTCATCACTCTTTTTATCATGAAAAATATAAACACATTTTTTTTATTTCCTCTTATAATTTGTAAATAAATATTTTGATGACTCTAGGAGAGGAAATATATGCTTTACAATGCTCTTTATTGAATTCAGCTTTATTACAGAACAGTACTTATTGTATATGATAAATATCTGTCAAAATAATATTTTGTTTTGTTGTTTATTTTTAAGAGAATTTTTGTTTTTGTTAGGATGTATATGGAATACCTCTTTCCTTGTGCTCTTTATTTTATTTTATGGGGGGGGGGGGAACAAAATGACTCTTCACATATTAAAAAGTTTGCCAAACTCTATTCTAGTGGAAAGATTATCATCTATTCTATCTCCACTTAGGTTGTTATTTTTTTACTATGAGTCTGAAATTAAATCCACCTTTTCTTTTCTATTCCTTTTTGTTATTTCCAATCTTTCTTTTGATCTTTCTTTGCATTATTTATTAAAATTCCAAGTCCATGTTATATAGCATACAAACTGTGTTCTAATTTTAGAATTCATATTTCATATTATATAATTGTAACTTAAAAGAGCAAGATATATTAATTAAAAAGACTTTTTCTTTAAACATAAGGACTGATTCAAGTAAATATCATTATCCACCTTTTTTTTTTTCAAAGAATAATAATGTTCTTATATATATAAATTTTCTAAATTTTACTAAAACAAAAATATTTAATATTTTCAAGTCTATCCTCAAATTGGCTAATCATATTTTAAAAATTATTGATGGCAAGTGCTGTTGTGAAAATATTCTTTGAAATTTATTTACAACCTCCCTTCTTTATTAATTCTATTAACATTTAATTTTTTTTAAGTCAAATATTCTATATATAAAGTTTATTTAGTCATTTTTAAGCTCTTTTGATCAACATTGTAATAAATAATGATTAAAGATATGAATATTTTATTTCATTTTTTACAAATTCTTGTTAATTCACTACTTTCAACTTAGAAAATAAATATTCTTTATCTTTCATCTATTTTCATTCTTACATCATAACATTTTTCACCCCAAAAAATCTCTTTTGAAAGAAATGCAATCCTTGAACATAAAAATCTACAAGATTGTTTTCATATGCATGTCAATGTAAGAAGAAAAAAAAATCACTAAAATCCAATGAATCGTGTATTTATAATTATTATGATATTGTGATATACTTTTTTCAAGAAATAAAAAAATATAATAATAATTCATTTTATTTTTTTTTAAAATATCAAAGCAAACATATATATCCAAAAAAATCATTAAATGAGTTTATTTTTATCATTTTAACTGAAAAAAAAAAAAATAATAATAATAATAATGAAACATATTCACATATTTATATAAATAACAAAGATATGAATTATCTTGTTCCATTTTTTACAAATTTTCTTATTAAATTACCATAAATGATAAATGGAAAGCCATTTGCCATTTGTGATTATTAAGAAATGTATATAATAAATTTCTTCTTGCTTTCTACATTCAACTACAATGATTATTAGACACTCTATCCATGCTTACTCTTTTGTGAATGAAAATCATTAATGTCATTATTGATAGCCTTAAACTATTAGTAGTGCTATAATTGATTTATTACTACAGTTTTAAAATTTTTTCTCTTACCAGCAACTAAATGCTACTGAGTTTTTATAATATTGTAGTACAATAGTTTCATTTCAATACTCAGGTTGAGGTTTTCTTTTAATTTCCACAATTGAACTTAACAATCTTTTATTTATCAATATAAAACAAAATTTTAAAAAGTTGAGATCTTATTCATTATGGATATGTAAGGTTCTAAAATATCTCAAATAGTTTTCCTCTAAATCAGCTTAATGTTAAGTCAAAAATAAAATAGACAAAGAGAGGGAAAAGTTGATAATTATTTTTGTAAAGATTATCTTAAAAGTGACTCTAAAGAGATGGAATATCGATCACTTTTATTGGAAAAATAAGTTGTTGAAGTTTTAAAAAAAAAAAGTTCACTGCAGCAAGCCAGCACGTGAATTATGTGGACATATTTGCATTTAAAAAATGGTTTGTATAATCATCACAAAGTTTTTTGCTCTTTAACTTATTCTATCTCTTTTCTTAATTTTTTCTTTATAAATTAGAATGACTATATTCATTTGTCAATAGCTACTAATGATATGGCAGTGTCACAAAGTGATTTTCTTTATATAGAGCCAGAGGAATATGAATGCTAAAGTTTCAGAACTATAATATCTATTTTTAAAAAAATAAGTTGAACTTACATTTAATGGAGAAAAAAATTATATTTGCAAACAGATGGAGGATATTGGGGGGGGGGGGGGTGTTTAAAAATATAAGAACAATATCAGAAACTATTTAGTGTGAAAAATATATCATTTTTTACTATCCACTTCTTCACAATAAGTATGATTTTTACTTTGAATATCACCATGACAAATAAACTGTAATCAGAAGTTCCTTAAAGAAGATATCACTCAATATATTAGTTAGAACAAATTAGAAAATATAGACAGTATTATTATCCAGTGACCAAAATTAATTTGCCAAATATCTTAAAGCATAAAAAATTTAAATCTTAATAATATGGAAAGATTGAATCAAAGAATCCTGAATATAATAAAATGAAATATATCTTGAATATTATCTAAAAATTACTAGATAGTAGCAGTTTTAATTAATTACACAATCTATATATTATGTCCACACAAACAACAAAGAAAACATAATATATTATACATAATTTAGTAAAGATGGGCTATCTTAGAATGCCACGTTGAGAAAACTTTAAATGTTACGAGTTCAATTTTGAAGAACATATTAGCCATTGTAATAACAAAGATTTAAGCCTTAACAAACGATGAAAGCAAAAAGAAAAACTATTACCAAATTTGAGTTATAATTAAAAGAACATATAATGTTATGCCTAGGTATCAAAGAATGAAAAACAAAGAAAAACAGAATTCCAAATTCATTATGAAATTTATTCTTTAAGCAACTGAAGAACTGTTTTTCACTAAGATATCACATAAACAAAAAATTATTGCTTATGCCATGCCCTAAAAAAAAGTCTTAATAGCAAAAACGTAATTCTAACAAATAGTGAAATACATATGTAAATATTTCCATTATTTTAAATATTAAAAATCATTTTGACTAGTTGAATCTAAATAACACAGAATTTAAAAAAAAACAAACACTGCAGATGATAAAATTTTATCCAAAATAAAAAAATCAAAACACAAATAATGCTCTGATAATTACAAAGAAATCAAAAAGCATATTAAAAAAAAAAAAAAAAAGATTCAAAACTAATTTCTTATAAATAACGAAGCTGCCAAAATAAAAACCATTTGTAAAGATAATAATAATGATAATAATAATAAAAAGAAACAAACAATAAAAAAAAAAAAAATTCAGCTTCAATAGAATTTGCTAAAAGATGTCAAAAAGAAAATTTTATAACTGATGTTACAAAAAGATCAAATAGAGATAATCACAGAAAATGATTTTTTTCAATAAAACTTTGATGATTACTATTAGTAAAAAAAAAAACAACTTTCATTAAAGTTAGATTAATCTTAAGATTCATAAATGATTAATAGTAATGCATCAATTTAATATTACCCCTAGAAGCATAAAAGGAATCGTGAAAATACTGCAATAATGCAAGCAAATCTGGAAAATCCCTAAAAATTACAATAAGACTGAAAAAAATTATTTATATATTACAACAAAACATAATATTGTGATAAGACTTTTCTTATAATTAATTCCTTAAGATCAATAACCATAGATTTACAGCTGCCAAATATGAATCTGGCTTTAATATGACTAAGAATTGTCAATGCATGCTAGACAAAAAGCTAAAATATTATAAAAGAAAAGCGGCATGATAGTATCTGCCTATAGCCAAGTCCCTCATTGTGTCAAGGATGTAAAATTAAAGGCAGCTTTAATAAAAATAATGCATTAGACTATCTTAATAATTTTATAAGGAATTTTTACACTTGACTGAAAGCTGTTCAATGTAGAAAATGAAAAAAATAATTGTTTCTATATTGTTAATGACCCTAGACAATATACTGCTATTATAATTTTCAAATTGCTGACTAGATATCTAATGAGACAGATTGTAAAAAAGATAGTGCTATTATATTTTATATAAAATTAAAAAAAGATTTAACAAAACTGATATAAGAAAAACTTAATAAAAATACAAAACAAAAATTAACATTTAGTCATTAGAAATTACAATTTCATTAGAATTTATAGCGAAGATATAAAATGTTGTGTGTATTTTGAATCAGTCATCAATAAAGAATTTAGAAATATCAAAGTTTATTCAAGTTAATTAAGATTTTCATAAGGAAACTGCATAATCATTATCATATTAGATGTATATTCTTAAACTGAATTTAGCAATAAACCATATGAATTTGAAGATGATGATCTTGTCTTCAGAAATAAGAACAAAGATCAAGAAATATTCAACCTATAATATTTTTTCTGAACAAAGATACAGGAAATTATGAGATAAAAACTTTTAAGAAAGACTATACACAATTAAAAAATACACTAATAACTCTTCAATCAAATCAGATAAAAACATTCATTTGATAATCAAACATTATCAGTGTCATTCAATTCATTAGACGAGACTCAAAAAAAAGATCAAGCAATGTATTGCATGGATTCAATAGTGAATATGTCATTGAGAATTTGGAACACCAAGAATAAATATTATAGTTATGGAAAGCCTAATCATCTTTGTGAATAAGCTTTGCTTTTATACAGAAGATAGAATAATAATGATTTAGAATCACTAATATTCTATATTTATAATATAATTCACGAGAGCTGCAACTTTTCTTATGCAATTGTAAGAAAAGCTATGAATAGACCATAAATAATTCTCAAAATCACTAAGCTTGATTCAAAATGCATTTATGATAAGCTTTTTTTTACAATAGCGTCCAAGCCCTTGAAAACTGAATTTATATTTATAATAATTTTTGTATGTATATATACATAATAATCAGAAAATAATAAATTCTTTAAACAACAGTTATATAAATATCAAATTTTTGTAATAGACATAAAAAGCCTTTTTCAGCAATTGATTCGGTGCCCTTTTCAAATGTTAATAATCTATTATGTTAGCAAACTATTTCAGACATAAAACCATCTAGTGTCCTATAATGAAATTAAAATAAAGAATAACAATATAAATCATTAAAAAAAAAAAATCAAAATCTGCATATATATATTCAGTAATTACAAAATAATTGACTATATCATAACAATACAATAAATAAAATAAATTACATGCATTTTTTACAATTATATTTATGTCAATTTATATAATTTTCCATTCATTTTTAATTAACTAATTATTTACCAAATTTATAGAAGTCTTGTAAATATTCATACAATTATTTAAATTATTTTTAATATAGTATGTTTCATATATTTGTCTTCTTTTTGGATCTTTGATATAATTTAAACATTTAATACTTTTTGTAGCATCTATTCTATGCATATATTTCAAGTAATGAATGTATAATGCAGATTTATCATCTCTTTTATTAATTGCATTATTATGTTCTTTAGCTCTTACCTCTAATTGTTTGCCAGTATGACAAAAGTAAATCATTTTACTAATTTCACATGTAATTTTATGTACAATTCCTTTTTTGTATCGTATATCGTCTCTCAACCTATAATTACCTATTAAAAAATCGAGATGTTTACTATTTGACCAGCCAATATTTATATTCTTCTCAATATAATTTTTCTTATATTATTATTGCTATGAATATGAGGCAACTCGCCTCGAACGCGCTAAGCTGCTGATTATTTTATAGTCTTATAATTTGTACTCATTATAGCTTCTCTCTCCAGCACTTCACATACTCCTAATTTTATTTTGTTATATCTTAATGTATTATATATCCTAGGATAATATGAAAGTCTAATCCATTTCTTATTTGATTCATTATTACCATTATCAATACCATTATTTACCCCAGAAATTTTATCACCTACTACAGATGTTTTAGAATTAAAAAATATATTTTTAATATTTTTAGGATTATATCCATAATCTTTATATAATTTGATAAATTCATTTTTTGTAACTGAGCTACACTTTTATCTATATTATATTTATCATTCCTATATTTAAAATTTTTAATAACTGCTAATTTTTGCACCCATGCTTGTTGTAAATAATTTTTCTTAATTTATTTTCTTTAATAAAATGTTTTAACTTAATTTTATTATTTTTATTTATATTAATTTCTATATGTAAATATTTAATTTTATCTTCAAATTCTACTTTTGTAAATATTATTCATTGCTCTTTTATTACCAATAATTAAAATATCATCAACATATCTAGAATAATGTATTATTTCTTGACTAATTAACCTTTTTTTAATTACAACATTTTCTAATTCATTTATAAATATTGATGAGATTAATCCACTAATTGTACAACCCATCCCTCATAAATATACCAAAGTTCATTATTGTATTTAAAATAAAAACTATTGTGTATTAATTTGAAACCCTCTTCAATAATATTTATTATATTTACATCATCTATATGTTTACTTAAATTTTTTATTAATATATCTGCACTTAAATTTTAAGTCTTGGAATACTTGGATACATTTTTTCAATATCAATTGTAACAATACTTTGATTCCTATTTAATTTTATACTATTAATATATTAATAATACCAGCTGCATTCTTTACAGAATATTCACAGAAGTTTCTTTAAGTATATAAATAAATGGATAACAGGTATTTTAGGGTATGGTGAATATTCTATAAAGAATGCAGATGGTATTATTAATAAATTAAATAGTATAAAATTAAATAGGAATCGAAGTATTTTTACAATGGATATTGAAAAAAATGTATCCAAGTATTCCAAGACTTAAAAGTATAGATATATTAATAAAAAATTTAAGTAAACATATAGATGATATAAATATAATAAATATTATTGAAGAGGGTTTAAAATTAATACACAATAGTTTATATTTTAAATACAATAATGGATTTTGGTATATTTATGAAAGATGGGTTATAGGTTGTGCAATTATTGGGTTAATCTCATCAATATTTATAAATGAATTAGAAAATGTTGTAATTAAAAAAAAGGGTAATTAGTCAAGAAATAATACATTATTCTAGATATGGTGACGATATTTTACTTATTAGTAATAAAAAAGCAATGAATAATATTTATAATGAAATTAATAATAATATATATAATATTAAATTTACAAAAGTAGAATTTGAAGATAAAATTAAATATTTACATATAGAAATTAATATAGATAAAGATAATAAAATTAAGTTAAAATATTTTATTAAAGAACATAAATTAAAAAAAATTATTCACAACAAGCATGGGTGCAAAAATTGACAGTTATTAAAAATTTTAAATGTAGGAATGATAAACATAATACAGATAAATGTGTAGCTCAGTTACAAAAGAATCAATTTATTAAATTATATAAAGATTATGGATATAATCCTAAAACTATTAAAAATATATTTTTTAATTCTAAAACATCTGTAGTAGGTGATAAAATTTCTGAGGTAAATAATTGTAATAATGAATCAAATAAGAAATAGATTAGACTTTCATATTATCCTAATATATATAATACATTAAGATATAACAAAAATTATATTGAGAAGAATATAAATATTAGCTGGTCAAATAGTAAAAATCTCGATTTATTAATAGGTAATTATAGGTTAAGAGACAATATACGATACAAAAAAGGAATTGTATATAAAATTACATGTGAAATTTGTAAAATGATTTACTTTGGTCATATTGGCAAACAATTAGAGATAAGAGCCAAGGAACATAATAATGCAATTAATAGAAGAGATGATAAATCTGCATTATACATTCATTATTTAAAATATGGGCATAGAATAGATGCTACAAAAAGTATTAAATGTTTAAATTATATCAAAAATGGAAAAAAAAAACCCAAATATATGAAACATACTATATTAAAAATAATTTAAATAATTGTATGAATATTTACAAGATTTCTATAAATTTGGTTAATTGGTTAATTAAAAATGAATGAAAAATTATATAAATTGATATATATATAGTTGTAAAAAATGTGTGTAATTTATTTTATTTATTGTATTGTTATGATATAGTCAATTATTTTGTAATTACTGGATTTATATATGCAGGTTTTGACTTTTTTTTTTAATGATTTATATTGTTATTCTTTGTTTTAATTTCATTATTGAACATTAGAGTTTTAGGTATGAAATAGTTTGTTAACATAATAGATTATTAACATTTGAAAAGGCTTTTTATGTATATTTAAAAAATTTGATATTTATATAGCTATTGTAAAAAATTTATTGTTTTCTGATTACTATTTTATAGAAGAACAGCATAAAGATATTTATTCTTTTCCAATTTTGATATATATGCATATACATGTATAAAAAATAAGACTAAAATATTTTGATATTAATTCAAATTAATTATGACTATTTTCTCCAGTAATAAAAGAATTTATTAAAGGATTAATTTACCTGACCAACTTGCAATCTTTTGGTACCTGCTTCTGAAGCAATTAATAATGGTCCCTGAAAAAAAAAAATACTATCAGTTAACAAAAAATCTACAATTGCAATAAATAAATATTATTACAATATTTAATAATTTGATAATGGTAGTAATAACAACAAAAAATTTGAATGAAAACTATAAAAAGTAAACAGAATTTTAATAGAAAGTTATTCTGTGGCACACTGAAAATGATCTAAAAAAACAACAACACAGGTTTGTAAAAGTTTTTTTTAGAAAATAGCTTTATATAAAATTAAAACTTGGTTATTAGAAAAAAAGTAAGATTTATAAATATAGTGACATGGGCTTGGAGGAAAAAATTTGGATGGATGAAAAATGTAGATGTCTTGAAAAAGATAAGTTGAAACCAGGAAGTAAAAAAAAAATGAAAAGAATATAGAGAATAAATGTAAAAATAAATAAATAGAAGTATTATTAGATCATGAAGTTTTGACAAGTGCAGCAGGTGATAATAAAGCAAAAAAGTAGGAAACATCTGAATCCACTAAGAGGATATTCTGTAAAATTTTGTATTTATTTTAATTATCATTTAGGGCATTTGAAATTGTATATTGAAGAGTCAAAATTTTAATTTGGTAATAATATGTATAAAACATCTATGCCATTTGTTAATTAAAAATTACAAAATTGATCATTCATATTTTTGCCAAACAACAATATATATATATATACTTTCATTTAAAATTCATCAATCAAAAGGTTTTAATTTTAAAATATGCATGTGTAGAAATATATTTATAACATAAATTACCTGTTCATTCCAGATGTGTTTGATTACTGAAGAGACAGAATCTGATAAGCCATATGTTTGCTTAAGCTCTTTTCCAACATTTTCTGATGCTAATTTAGAAGTTGTTAAATTACTATTAAAAAATAAATATTTTTTTTTAAAAAGTTATAACTAAAATAAATAAAAAATATCTCATATAAATTTCACCTGTATATATAAATAAGTCCATTTATTGCACACTTTACACTTTCAATAGAAGCTTCTATTCCATTTTGCAATAATTTCTGCAAAAAGTAATAAATATAAAAATGCAGTTGCAATATACTGTAATAATAAATAGATTATGTGGTAAGTCATTTAGCAATTACAATAAAATGTTTGAAAAATATGGAATAATATGAAATATAGTTATAAATAATTTAACATGGTACAATAAAATAAAAAAAACCAGCTAAAGAAATTCATTTTCATTTACACAATTTATCAAACTTTACTTTTTGGCAGAAGCTACTGAAGTTTTTTCGGTTATTAAGATTCTGTTTACTGATGTGATTCAGATTAGAATCTAAGCTCTACATGGCTGACCAAAACTGATTAACAAAAACAAAAATGGCAATAATCAAGAGTTTGAGCATTTTATTTTTTCATAACTCTACCAGCTTTCACGCAGGGAATTTAACATACTACAAAGAATTTCACTAAGCTATTTTGGATCTGGGTGTATTTTAGTTAGATCTGTTCTTATACAGAAATTTAATGTCAGCAAAGAAATTACAAAGTGAGATGGGAGTAACTTCTGAAATTTCATATTACATGTTAATTTGATTTTTATTTTTTTTGGTACCAAAATATACACCAGTATAATATAAAATAATTACTTTACTGTTTCTATAATACTTTCTATTATATCTTAAAACTGAATATTGTATGTATGTATATATATTAAGAATTAATATTATATTTCAATGTTTGTCATTTCCTCTTATTTACAATTAGATTTCAACAGAAGTATTTGGTAGACTCAATATATATATATCAATTCACATAACTTTCACAATTAAAGCTATTTTATTTAGCTGTAAAAAAAAAAAAAAAACGGTCTCCTATAACTACTTCAATTTCAGATCAAGAAGACAAATGCTTATAATTATTAAAATCAAATTTAATTAATCACAAATAGACATTTCCCAAATATGTTAAATTCTTTGAAAAATTTTTTTACTTGATTAATTAAAGCTTAAAAGAATTTGTTGATGAAATTGGAAAGATATGCCTTAAACTGATACTGAAATCGAAATAATTACAACTCAAAATAATTTATATTTAAAATCTAAAAGTAAAAGAATTATAAATATTTAATTTTAATAAATTGTGCCCACAAATTTCTATACTACTTGCGCTCATCAAACTTCAGAATCTGCATATTCCAAAGAAGATTAGGAAAACCAGAAATAAAATAAACAATAAAAAATTCTGAATCAATGTTTGTACTTGACTATATTTTCATACATACAAAATTCTGAAAACATTGCTTGATCTAAACAGCTTTTATTATCACTTTAATTTTTGAATAAGTATAAGCTTTAAAAATTTCTTATAATTTTATTTTTTAAATAAATATTTTGATTTCATTTGATTTTTCTTCTTTTTTTTTACTAAAATAAATTTCTGGGAAAAAACAATACAGAAGTCTATTGATAGTTTTAAAAAAAAGGTTAATTCATTATTAACATTGAATTATATTGCCATTAGAACATCTAATTTGCAACAAAATAATGCCCCAAATTAAAATAAAGGGGAAACTGTATAGACAGATGAGAATAATCAAATAAAATCTAAATAACATTATAACATGTATACATGCAATCACCATTCACAAAGCAAAGTAAAATATAAATGATTATAGACATATAAAGACAAAAAAGAGTGACTGAAATTAAATATATTTTGTATATGTATAACATTGTTAAGATTCTCTTTTAATATTATTTTTTAATCAAATTTTTTCTTATGAATCCTCGTTTTTAAAGATTTAATTATATCACCTCAAATGTCTTGAAATTTAATGCAAAATTTTAAATCTGATGTTTGTGGACACTTAACATCATTATTATTTCTTTTATTTAACTCTGAATTAATTCAAATATCACACAATTCAAATTAAAATATTATAATTTTCCTTATTTGAATTTTGAATGAATCTTAATTTTGGTTTAGTAGAAACAATTAAATGTTACTCATATTAGTATTTTTTTTTCATATAATACTCTTTTTTTCTGTTCATTAGATAGATGATTGAGTCATCATGAATTTCAATTTTATTTGTAAAACATACATTTAATTTAGGAATTTTTTAGCACTGATTTCCATCTATTGCTTGTCAGTTACATGATTGTGACTAGAATATATTTGCTAATTGATAATGTAAAACAATACATTAAAAATGTGAATCTTATCTAACACTTTCTAATGAAGTAAATAATACATTTTTTTATATATGTGAAAACTCATGGTAAAGACTATAAAAAACAGAATTGATTACAGTTAAGAACATATTAAAATTATGTGTGCTTACTGATTGCAAAAGCATAACATTTAATAACTGAGTAGATTTCATCTTTCATTTTTTCAAATAAAGCAACTAAAATCTGATTTATATAAAATAAGATTCAAGCCCATTCTTATTTGCAGTTATTGATACTTACATCAAGACACAACTGATAAAGAGGGAGAGTCCTCTGAAATTATTACTGAACTCTTGTCTTAATTTACAATTTAAAAGTTGGTTATTATATATATATATCATCTAGTATATTTCACAATGAACATTTCACATTATACATTTATCATCAATATGAAATCATGTTTCAAACTACTAATATATTTCATATAAATTTTTATAGTCATATTATGTCTTTGTATGTATATATATATAAACAATATGAAATCTTTTAATTCATAAAAAAAAAAATATATTTTAATTCATCAAAAACAATTTTAAAACTTTATTACATGTTATTTATTTGATTAATTTTTAAACTTTTTAAATAAAATATCACCCAATTCTTCATCAATGATAGATCCTACAAAGAAGTAATCTAGAACAAAGTTAATCTGAACGTTTGCAGTTATATTTTTTAATTTACCAAATACATAATGAATTTCCTTTCATTTTAAAACTTTTTTAAAATGAATTTTAATTTTTAAAAAAAAACTATTTACATAATATTATATCTTCATAACTTAATCCTAATCAGTCATAAAAACAATTAAGTAATGAAGCAGTCGGATCTGAGTTCGATCCTAGCTTCATGTTATTTACCCTAATACTAACCTTAAATTTCCGATGCAATGGGGCTTTATACGTTCAATCCACGCTAATTTCCATAATGAATAACTTGTTTCAAATACGTAGTAAAATTAATTAGTTTAGTTTAAATTGGATCAATTCTCTAAATAAATTCATGATAAAATATTCATGAATTTATATATATTAAATTGCGTGGATTGTGCGTATATATATTTGTAAATATTAAATGTATATAATTGTTCGAAAGTTTCATTGCGTCGGGAATACTTGTTTTTTTTTACTTTTAAATAATTTGTAAAGTTTTGCGATTAAAAGCTACATTCCTTCCAAAGGCTTTCAAATTCTCAAAAACAACAGTAAAGTTTTATTAATAAAAAAAAGATAAGAATTCAATTTTTAATTAAAATCATTTCAGACTTTAAGAATTCATTTTCTAATTAGGAAAGGAATTCAAAAATTAGTTTGAAAGCCTTATCGAAGGAATGTTTCTGAAAACAACTAATTAAAAAAAAAAACGAGATTGATAACAAAATGAGCGCTAGCCGGAGGCATCAGTGAACAGTAGATATATAGCCCTGAAAAGTAAAGAAAAAAACTAGTTTTGATTGTAGAGTAGTGCAGTGAACTCTGTGTGTATAAAAATTGTATTTCATCATGATAGAGGGCTAGAACATCAGGGATCTGGCTACGGTTCCTAAAGTCCCGAGGAATCTTCACTGGAGCTGCTGAACCGTTTTCCGGATCGATCATTCTGCTAAAATAATGAAAGCTACTAAAATACTGTTCCAGTAGTCAACCAATAATGCCTACGTTTTCAACAACTTGGAGGTGTAACTTAAGGACCAGCGGAAGGGGTAATATATTTCTACAATGAACGTTAAACTTTCTGGCCAGTTCGAACTTTATTTTACACTCCTCCTATTTAAGAGCTCTTTATTATTTAATGTAAAAATCTTTATAAAATGCTACTATAAATTTATATTGTAATTCTTTCAATCTCTAGTCTTTAAACTTTTTCTTTTCTTACCTGGCGGTTCGTTTAACATATTATATATATATATATGTATTTATCGTGTGATTTATTAATGCTATTTAAAAATTATATGCCAATAATCTTTCAACTCGATGAGCTCCTCTGTTCTATTTGCCTCATGCAAATATTATAATATTAATTTCAAATAGTAATTCTCGCCCATTAGAACTAAATTTGAAAGTTCTATTAATCATCGAGTCGAAAGAAAATATTACATGTTTATTATTTTGATAATTGGCTAATAATAAACTATTAGCTCCGTTTTTCACCTATGTCCCCAGCTCCTAAGTTACAAGTGTTTATATATATTCATATAATGTTAAAATGGTATTTTCTTGCTTCACTAATGTTGATTTATTAATTCAAATATAATGTTAAATGTTTTATTGCAAAAAGGGTCGATAAAGGGTTAAATGTATTTTAATTCCACTTTTGTTATTTTATATTAATATTCAGGAAGGGCACGATATTAGGGCATAATTAATATAGTTTCTAAATGTTTTAAAATAGTTTGATAAAAGCTCGTTTGACTTTAATTAATTGGTCAAGTCATCACGTAGAGCATTCTACATGGGTTTTATTTTTCAACGATGACTATCAAGTCATCATCATCAAACGTTGCTGACGCAGGGCAATCTTCCGCTCCGTTAGGCTGGTCGGTGATCATATTCTCTTATTTAAATTCTCAAGGAAGAAAGTACTTCCTTTCCTATTCATTAGTCAAAGGGCGTAAGACTTGTTAGATGCAAGCCGCCATAGGACTTCGATCATCGACTAGCGGTCGTTTTTCAATTTTACTCTCTGCCTCGTAGTCGCCAGTACCGTTGCATTTTTGTTCCGGTAAAACCCGATCCATGCTCGTAATTCGTTGTGAAGTGATTTAAATTAAAGTCGAACAAATTCTCAAATATATTATTTAGTTTAAATCAGTTTTCAAATCAAGATTAAAGTTATGCCTTAAAATACGTTTTGCTCTTCATGAATAGATTCCCGAATGTGAAAATAAATCTCACATTCCACCGTAATAAAATTAGAACAATCATTTCCGTTCTTAATGAATACCTTTATCTGCCTTTATATTTCTCGTTGGGGGCATAGACATAGAATCCCATGTTGTGTAATACTTGTTGGCATATGATAAGGACCGCCACTCTTATTATATTTATAAATTCTTTTAAAGACTAGAGGTAACTAATGCAATCTATATTTTATTGAACAAAACAAATTATTATTATTATTAAATATTTTCTAACATACTTGGTTTCTCAGTTCATCATTCTTTATAATTATTTAAATGTTAATACTCGCTGTCTGTGTTGGCAACCCGAACATACATATGATTCGATTTAAAAGTAGTCAAAGTTAATTGATATTCGTGTCAGTAAAAGGGTCTCTAGTCCTCACCAACCGTGGAGCTAGTTCTTGGCAAATAGCACTGTGCCGTCGATTTCTGCTATCTGAGCTGTTGAGTTGGGTTTGAATTCAGTTTTGGTTAAGCTGAGTTTGAATCCGATTTGACTTGCGGTGGTGGTGGGTTTCGACCGGTACATGGTTATGTTTTTGGCGCCCAACGTGGGGCTCGAACCCACGACCCTGAGATTAAGAGTCTCATGCTCTTAATCTCAGATCTCAATAAATTAAATGTTTAAATACTCAGATCTCAATAAATTAAATGTTTAAAGTGATATTTTTGTAGAATGTTATATATATTTGAAAAAGTTATGCGATTTATAATGCATAACTGGAATGATTTAATAAATTAAAATATCACTTTCTAATTCTCTTCCTTATAATTAAATGCATTCAAGATTTTTTTTAAATGCAAAAAAAAAAAAAAACTGTTAGAATAATTATTTAAGTATATGTGTAATTAGTTATACGTGTACTATATATCCATATATATATTATACGTTTGTTTATACGCGTTCATGACAGTAAGAAAATTATCGTTAGCGAAGTAGCAAGAGCAGATCAAAGCATAGGGGTAAAATAAATGAAATATTTTGTCTGTGTCAAAATTAATTTTGTTCATCTCAGCTGTTATAATATAAAATATCTAATATGATATCATATAAAAGTCTTAATTTCAAAGTATTGCTTGCTAGCATATATATTAAATGTTCGCTCCGTATTTTTAGTAGTCTCAAAGTAGGCGAAGACCTTCAAACTGGGAATTATCTGTCAAGCGGTCCAATGCAGTGTGACATTACGCTTTAATGACAATAATTTCTAGAGTAACCTCAAAGCAGGTGAAGACCCTTTGTGTACACCAAGCAGCCAGATGCAGTTGGCAAAATGCTTAAATGGTTTGCACGCTTTCATGCTAGCAAGATTTAGAATAATATCTCCAATAAAAGTTCTTGTAATATTAATTTTGACATTTTTTTGGTGTTAAAGCCTCATGCTTAGTAAAAATGAAGTAGTGAACTCTTATATTTAAACTCAGGTCATGAACGCGTTAGCTGTTATTAAATAATATTACTCATCATCAATTCAATTGTTTTATTAAAGGTTAAGTCAATCATATGTGGTTTGGGGGTCAATGGGTTATATCACATGCCCTATTGATCTCATTTTGCTCACTGGCGCCCATATAAATAAATTTGTCAGCAAATTTGATTGTCAGCACAGTAGTGGGTCAATCGCCATAATAAAAAAACCAAGTGTGTTCAATACAGAATGATTTGTTGTAACTGCTAATACATAATATTTGTATATCACTGTATAGTTTTTTTTTCAGACATGGGAGAACACAACAGCTGAACAAAGGGAAAGTGAATAATGTTTTTTTTATATTTTTGAATACATGTCTCACTCAAACAGTTAAAATAAAGAGCTAACCAAGAAAACGTAGGTAAACTAAAAAAAAAAAAGGCAGATTACATAGATTGGGGAAATAATATGAAGCAGCTAGTGGAGATTAGGACAATGGACCTGTAGTCAGAGACCTAGTTAAAATTACTGAAGAAAAAAAATTTTTTTAAGCATACAGAGAGTACTATAAGTTGATCTGCAGTGTTTATTATATTGTTTATTATATTAGAAAATGGGAAAGCCACTGGAAAGTTCAATGACCTTTCAATACCCGTTGATTCAAATCATAGATTTTTATGGTGGATGCTGGGAAGATCCTCAGCCACATATAGACAGTTTAGCCGATGCTTTTGCAATAGAAACTCTGGATAATGTTCAACAAATAATAATTGCTCGTTACCATTTGAAAGCCGTGGCCAAAGACTGGTGGGGCACGATAGAGAAGAAGCCGGACACTTTTGAGCAATATTGTCACAAGCTTCTAGAAACATTCTGGAGTGAAAGGAAGCAAGAAAACTTGTTGCGTGACCTCATTAATGAACAGTTTTCAGTAAATAAGGGAAATACCTACGACCGATTTTTTTTACAACAGTCAGCCAAATTTCGCTCATTGTCCAGTTTTAACTTTCCAGAGTCTCGAATTGTACGTATGATAGAATACAACATGCCACGAGAAATTCGGAAACTTATGATTCGTAGTCAGATTAGTACCATCCACGAGATGACGAATTTCTTAGAAGTGGATAATCATTTTAGATCTCTAGACCCAAGTTACGGAAAAGACCTTCCAGCCCCAATCATTAGTCAAATGACTAACCTAATCTCTGAGAAAGATAATGAGGGACATCAGATAACTCATTTGTGTCCCATTATCGAAATAAATGTAGAGGAGAGCAGAGTATCAGCCTTGATTGACTCGGGCAGTCAAGCATCCATTGTATCTGCGGCATGGATCGGAAGCTTGAAAAAGAGACGCGAGATAATGCAACTCCCAACCCGTCCGATCCAAATGACCTTGGCTAATGGGAAAAAGGTGTCAAGTGAAAACCATCAAGTGTGGTTGGAGGTTGAAATCAACAGAAGGCTAGTAGGACATACCTTTCTTATTATGACAGGGCTCATATATGATGTAGTATTGGGTTCCGACTTTTTGATTCAAAACCAAGGCATTATTGACTACCCTAAAGGTAGATGCTCATTTGGAAAAGAAACCATCAACTTTAAAACATCACTCCACCGAGAAGGAAACCATGAAAGTTGCCTAATCCAGCCAGTTGATCTTTCAATGATTGACAAAAAGGTTGAAGAATCCATCATTACTGAACCGGATGATACCGAACAAATGCGGAAAATCCTCAAGAAATATGCCATAATTTTCTCTCCAATGCCAGGCGAGATTACAGGGTATACCCACCGAATCAGAGTGAAAGAAGAAACTTACATCCAGTCCAAAACGTACCCGATTCCATTTCAGTATAAAGATGAAGTAGAAGCACAGATAAAACAAATGATCGAATGGAATATTGTTGAGCGCAGCCCGTCTCCGTATAACAACCCATTGGTCGTCGTCAAGAAGAAAAATGGAAACTTGCGGCTCTGCTTGGATGCCCGGAGGTTAAACAGCATCACTATACCGGAAAGAGATGCTCCCCCTCCTATCCAAGAAGTACTTGTGCGATTAGCTGGGAAGACGGTATTTTCAACATTAGATTTAACTGCCAGTTACTGGCAATTGAATCTCGATCCAAGGGACCGGAAATACACGGCATTTCGGTACGGTGGCTACACGCACGTTTTTAAAAGGGTTCCCTTCGGACTTATTAATAGTGGAGCAGGACTTATGCGCTGTTTGAGGCAGGTCCTTTCTGAAGAAGTACAAAAACAGATGGTATGCTATGTTGATGACATTGTAATCATCTCAGAAGATGTGAAGGAACACTTACAACATTTGGAAATGTTCCTGAAGGAATGCAGAATGAAGAATATCACAGTGAATTTAGAGAAAAGCCGTTTTGCTATTGGGGAGATAACCTTCCTTGGTCATGTCATTAACAAACATGGTATCAAGGTACATCCGGACAAAGTTGCAGCCATAGAGAAGTTTCCAACCCCGACTACTCGGAAACAGATCCGATCATTTCTTGGACTTTGCAACTTTTATCACAAGTTCTATCCAAACTTTGCCCAGGAAACTAGGAATCTTATAGACCTCATAAAAAAAAAACCGAAAGTGGGAATGGACCCCACTCCATGACCAGGAACTACTAAACATAAAAGAAAACTTTCTACGGGCGGTTATGCTGCACCACCCTGATTTTAGTCGGACCTTTTACGTACAAACTGACAGCAGCAAACAAGGGCTGGGAGCTGTTTTGTTTCAAAAGGGTGATTCTGGTGAACATCAAGTGATATATTTTTGCAGTCGTGCTTTAAAGGGTGCTGAAGTACATTACACCACCACTGAGCAAGAAACTCTTGCCATAGTATGGGCATGCCAGAAATTCCGGCAGTTCCTTCTGGGATCAGAAGTTGTCATCATAACTGACCACCGATGTCTAGAATTTCTTAATAAGAGTTTCCTCACCAATGACCGACTCATTAGATGGAGCTTGGTCCTCCAACAATTTCAGTATAAGATCCAATATTGCCCAGGACCAGAGAATGTGGTGGCTGACGTTTTAAGTCGCCATCCAGTACAAATGAGCATACAGAACCCAAAAATAAACGATCAATCCTTAAAAATTATGGTCACCAAAACATTGAGTCCCGCCGAGGCCGAGCTAAGGAATCTTGCATACTGGCAGGGCATACAATATCACCACATTATTCTGGAGTTGTCCAAGACCCAGAGTAAGGACAAGAACCTACAAAGCAAATACACTCACTTTCGGGTCAAGGAGGGTATTTTACAGACCAAAACTGGGGACTATACTGCACCATGGAAAACTATGGTCCCAGATAGGCTGAGACCATCCTTACTTAGGCACATTCATCAAATCATTGGGCACTACGGACCAAGAAAGACAGAAGAGGCAGTGCGTCGTCAGTTTTACTGGCCAGGAATGTACAATCAGATTCTCACTACTATTAGACAATGTGACATCTGTGCTGCCACTAAATTTCCAAATAAATCATATGCAGGAGGTATGAAACCAGTGATGGCCACAAGACCAAATGAAATCCTCGCTATAGATCATTATGGGCCCCTTCCCAAATTTAGGACCTTTCAATACTTGCTTGTCACATATGATATTTTTTCAAAGTATGTTCAAATTTACCCAGGGCGAACCACAAATTCACGAAATGCCATTCGGGCCCTACAGGATAAGCAATTTTATGAGGTAGGTAAGCCTGAGACCATATTATCAGATCATGGCTCAGCGTTCACCTCAAAAGAGTGGAAGAATTGGACAAAAAAACAAAAGGTAAATCATCGTATGACATCAATTAGAAACCCGCAGTCCAACCCATGTGAAAGAGTTATGAGAGAAATTAGTCAACTCTTTCGTGTGTGCGTACCTACAGATCATCGGAGATGGGTGGATAAACTTCCATATGTTATGGACTGCATTAATAATACAATGAATGAGTCAACGGGTTTCGCACCTACACGTCTTCACTATGGGCAGCCATGTCAGGCCATTTTTTCTTCACTATTACCAAAAGATGAAACATGTATTAACCCAATAACTGACCAAGATATGGCCAGAAAGCGGCTAGCGCAGATGGCCCAGAGGCGAATAAAAAGAGGGAGGATGCAACATTACTATTTTAAAGTTGGGGATCAAGTTTGGTTAAGATCACCAAGAACTAGTAATGCCCCTAAGAAAGAATTCAAGAAATTCTTCCCATTATACAGTGGGCCATATGAAATAATAAAGGATTGCCATGACAATGCGTTTTTGCTAAAGGGAAAGGGACTCCAGGGGGTTTACAATGCCAGACAGTTAAAACCATATGTGCCACCTGATCCAGGGAAACAATAGGACATCCATTAAATGACAGATATATATACAGAGGACCGACTGATACAACCATAGGGAAATGAGACTTGATTATCGGACCGATTTATTATAAACCCATTTATAAGTTGAATATTCAAAAAATGGATCGCAGTGAGACATGTATAATTTTTGTAGCTTGGGCAGGTTATATTATTCATTCTCATGCTGTTCTCCCAGAGTCTATACACTTATGCAACTATATCCTGCGTAAGTAAAGTCATTTTTTTTTCATTGTTTTTTTTTGAAGTGAAAAGAAATGAAGCAGTCGGATCTGAGTTCGATCCTAGCTTCATGTTATTTACCCTAATACTAACCTTAAATTTCCGATGCAATGGGGCTTTATACGTTCAATCCACGCTAATTTCCATAATGAATAACTTGTTTCAAATACGTAGTAAAATTAATTAGTTTAGTTTAAATTGGATCAATTCTCTAAATAAATTCATGATAAAATATTCATGAATTTATATATATTAAATTGCGTGGATTGTGCGTATATATATTTGTAAATATTAAATGTATATAATTGTTCGAAAGTTTCATTGCGTCGGGAATACTTGTTTTTTTTTACTTTTAAATAATTTGTAAAGTTTTGCGATTAAAAGCTACATTCCTTCCAAAGGCTTTCAAATTCTCAAAAACAACAGTAAAGTTTTATTAATAAAAAAAGATAAGAATTCAATTTTTAATTAAAATCATTTCAGACTTTAAGAATTCATTTTCTAATTAGGAAAGGAATTCAAAAATTAGTTTGAAAGCCTTATCGAAGGAATGTTTCTGAAAACAACTAATTATAAAAAAAAACGAGATTGATAACAAAATGAGCGCTAGCCGGAGGCATCAGTGAACAGTAGATATATAGCCCTGAAAAGTAAAGAAAAAAACTAGTTTTGATTGTAGAGTAGTGCAGTGAACTCTGTGTGTATAAAAATTGTATTTCATCATGATAGAGGGCTAGAACATCAGGGATCTGGCTACGGTTCCTAAAGTCCCGAGGAATCTTCACTGGAGCTGCTGAACCGTTTTCCGGATCGATCATTCTGCTAAAATAATGAAAGCTACTAAAATACTGTTCCAGTAGTCAACCAATAATGCCTACGTTTTCAACAACTTGGAGGTGTAACTTAAGGACCAGCGGAAGGGGTAATATATTTCTATAATGAACGTTAAACTTTCTGGCCAGTTCGAACTTTATTTTACACTCCTCCTATTTAAGAGCTCTTTATTATTTAATGTAAAAATCTTTATAAAATGCTACTATAAATTTATATTGTAATTCTTTCAATCTCTAGTCTTTAAACTTTTTCTTTTCTTACCTGGCGGTTCGTTTAACATATTATATATATATATATATGTATTTATCGTGTGATTTATTAATGCTATTTAAAAATTATATGCCAATAATCTTTCAACTCGATGAGCTCCTCTGTTCTATTTGCCTCATGCAAATATTATAATATTAATTTCAAATAGTAATTCTCGCCCATTAGAACTAAATTTGAAAGTTCTATTAATCATCGAGTCGAAAGAAAATATTACATGTTTATTATTTTGATAATTGGCTAATAATAAACTATTAGCTCCGTTTTTCACCTATGTCCCCAGCTCCTAAGTTACAAGTGTTTATATATATTCATATAATGTTAAAATGGTATTTTCTTGCTTCACTAATGTTGATTTATTAATTCAAATATAATGTTAAATGTTTTATTGCAAAAAGGGTCGATAAAGGGTTAAATGTATTTTAATTCCACTTTTGTTATTTTATATTAATATTCAGGAAGGGCACGATATTAGGGCATAATTAATATAGTTTCTAAATGTTTTAAAATAGTTTGATAAAAGCTCGTTTGACTTTAATTAATTGGTCAAGTCATCACGTAGAGCATTCTACATGGGTTTTATTTTTCAACGATGACTATCAAGTCATCATCATCAAACGTTGCTGACGCAGGGCAATCTTCCGCTCCGTTAGGCTGGTCGGTGATCATATTCTCTTATTTAAATTCTCAAGGAAGAAAGTACTTCCTTTCCTATTCATTAGTCAAAGGGCGTAAGACTTGTTAGATGCAAGCCGCCATAGGACTTCGATCATCGACTAGCGATCGTATTTCAATTTTACTCTCTGCCTCGTAAGCCGCCAGTACCGTTGCATTTTTGTTCCGGTAAAACCCGATCCATGCTCGTAATTCGTTGTGAAGTGATTTAAATTAAAGTCGAACAAATTCTCAAATATATTATTTAGTTTAAATCAGTTTTCAAATCAAGATTAAAGTTATGCCTTAAAATACGTTTGCTCTTCATGAATAGATTCCCGAATGTGAAAATAAATCTCACATTCCACCGTAATAAAATTAGAACAATCATTTCCGTTCTTAATGAATACCTTTATCTGCCTTTATATTTCTCGTTGGGGGCATAGACATAGAATCCCAGGTTGTGTAATACTTGTTGGCATATGATAAGGACCGCCACTCTTATTATATTTATCAATTCTTTTAAAGACTAGAGGTAACTAAAGCAATCTATATTTTATTGAACAAAACAAATTATTATTATTATTATTAAATATTTTCTAACATACTTGGTTTCTCAGTTCATCATTCTTTATAATTATTTAAATGTTAATACTCGCTGTCTGTGTTGGCAACCCGAACATACATATGATTCGATTTAAAAGTAGTCAAAGTTAATTGATATTCGTGTCAGTAAAAGGGTCTCTAGTCCTCATCAACCGTGGAGCTAGTTCTTGGCGCATAGCACTGTGCCGTCGATTTCTGCTATCTGAGCTGTTGAGTTGGGTTTGAATTCAGTTTTGGTTAAGCTGAGTTTGAATCCGATTTGACTTGCGGTGGTGGTGGGTTTCGACCGGTACAGTAATAAAAATGTTTACATTCTCAACAATCTGGTTACAATGTTAAAGACTATGTAGTATACTCAGGATAACAGATGCCTGTTAATTAAATAATTAATTTTTCAAACAAATTTTTAAAACCAAAAGTTTTTTTTTTTACACAAATGCTACTGTGTTTTAATTTATTTATAAACCTCTAAATTATTATCTTTAAGTTTAAAAAAAAAATTAATTGCATGTTATTATTACTTTATTGACATTTAAAAAAAAAAAAAGGAGAAAAGTAATATTGAGAGCAGATGAAAGTTAATTTATTGCAATTATTTATAATAAAGAAACTTCATGTGAATAAAAATATACATAAATATCTGAACCATTTCATTATGCACCATGAGGTAAAACTTACATTGCTTGAATCTGATGTTTGAATAAAAGATATACAATAAATAAAAAAATATTTTGCGCTCTAAAAACACTTTTTTCTTTCTATATTAGTATATTATAAAAAATTATTATTATATAAAATGAGTGAATTTAAAATAATAAAATTATAAACTGTGTATAAATTTTTCCATAATTTTTTTTTTTAGGATTCACTACTGAATATAAATCTATTTGTTAATAAATTCATTATAAAAAATATCAATTTATAAAAGGCAAATAATAAAAATTATGGTTTTTATTATTTTTATAACAATCTATATTTAAAAAACTTACCTCAGTAAAAACTTTATGATCAATTGAAGGTTTTTTATACATAAGAAATGACACAACATCTTGACACTAAAAATAAAACATTTCAAATGACAATGAAAATGATATACATATATATTAAAAAATATATATTTATCAAAATAAATAAATTATATATATATAATATTAAAAGTTTACAAAGAAAGATTGATAATACAATTTCCTATCAATAAGAGTAAAAATTAATTATTTATCTTTAGAAACATTTATTTTACACTATTTTCCATTATAGCAATAAAGACATAAATAAGGAGACTACTTCCTGTTTTTATAATATAATCAAAGTAAGTTAGAAACATTTATTTTACAATATTTTCCATTATAGCAATAAAGACATAAATAAGGAGACTACTTCCTGTTTTTATAATATAATCAAAGTAACTTGATTAAATTTATTTCAAAACCTAATTTTGATCTTTTTGAAAAAAAATTCCAAAGCTGAATTTATTTATCACTACATTATGCTGAAATCTGTATAATACTTATTAAATATGAAATCAAATGCTACCTACTGCTACATTAGTAATTATAAATAAAATAGACATTACAATACTATCCAAAAAATTTTTTACTAAAATTCTCCCATAACCATAGTTTCATCTATTACTACAAATGGACCTTTTCAAGTGAATATTAATAAGATACATACAATATATATATAAAACAAAATATGCTTCCCATCATTCAATTCAAAAACCAATTTCCTTAACATCATCTCATGAAGACAACCTTTGATATTAAAGAAAGTTTGTTTTTAAAATGAATGATGGTAGAATATTTTGTTTTGTATATATATATTGTATGCATCTTGTTGAATTTCAGCTGAAAAGGTCTATTTGTTAATAGATGGAACCATGATTGTGAAAGAATTTTAGTATTTTTTTTTCGCTAGTATTGTAATGTTATATGATTTTCTATTTTATTAAAATATCTAATAATAGATCATGAGATCACAATTTTTATATTTATATTATGTTTTAAGCCTGAGGACAGATAATCATTTGAGAATACATTATAATGATAAAACAATTATACAGTTTGCCACTGCTTGCCACTCTTTTATCAAGATTCTTGTATGTCAATTTTAAGAGATATTTCTTAATCTTGGTAATGAGCTCTTATAGTCCATAAATTTTGTGCTTTATAATACTCTTTAAATTTATTATTTTGAATTTTGTAAACAATTTCTTCTAATATATGCAATAAAACATATATCTAATAAAAATAATGTAATAATTTTATTAGATTTATTATATATTTAACACTATCTAAGAGGTTGCTGTTATTAGATGATGGATCTTAATGTAAGGCCCAAATGAATAATCTCTAATAGAGATGCCTTTGATATCCTGAAGAATAATGCAAAATGTAAGGTTTGCATGAAGTTAAAATGCAAACATAGGTTGTATTTTCATCATTTCAGTATCAAACATCAGACTTTCTCAATTTATTCATAATAAGACCAATTCACAACATCTTTTAAGATTGCTCAAAGTAGAATAGTTCCATATAGGAAATTTCTCACATATATTATTTGATTATCTATGGTTTGTTGCAATGCGTATTAAGTAATTATATAATTATTTGGATGTAAAAAACATGTTAACTTTCTTGAATTTCATATTTTGTATAAGTTTTCTTCAATAAAGACTCTATTTCTTTTTCTTTTCTTTTTTTGATAAAGCAATTTAGAAAACTAAAATAGTCAATGTATTTCTGAGCAGTTATCAAATTTTTCATTAAAAAAAAAAGACTTGACAGTATCAGCTCTATTCAATCTAATTATATGTATTTAACTTGAAATTAAAGCACATCTTTTAAACAAACCTCTAAACATAATAAGAAGCTGTATAAAATTTTTGATCTTATATTAAAAAAAAGAAAGAAAGAATTGATTAATTACTATTTAGTCTAGACTATAAATAAAATAAGTAAAGAATTCTGCTAACAACTACTTCTATAAAATCATTTCTAATCAATTAATCATATGTTACAAACATAATTGTATCTACACACATTAACAATTAATATTTAGATATCAAAATATAATTGTGAAAAAAAAAAACTAATACATTATTATACCATATTTTAAAGGAAAAAAAATCATGTCCTCAACCCTCATGGATCCTATGTTACCATTTCTCCACCAGTTGTGAAAACTGCATCATATCAGCACATCGACACTCATCAGACCAATCCTTATTAACCTAAGATCTTTATTTTCAAGATAATAACAACTAGATATCATTTATCAACTGATTCTGAATGGTAATTAGATTGAGAGTAGGCTGATTATCATACAAAAAAACTCTAAGTCAGTTTATGATCTGGAAAAATTTTCAAAGTTTAGTTGACTAAATTTCGACTTCAGACCATTCTTTAGCAAATGGTTCACAAATCATTAATACCATAAGGCCCCTTTGCATCATATTTATCTGAATAAAAATATCTATCATTGTGACTTGATTAGAAGAAATCTCTACATTCTTCAGAAATAACTATAAAGAAATTAACAACAAAATTAAAGATTATAGACTTTTCTAATAAAATCATGTTATGCCATTGTAAATAATCAATCATGTAATTCGTTCTCTTCAAATGATGTTATCCAACAACAACAAAAAAAGTATCATTCAAATAATTTAAATTCTATATTTTTAATTACCATTTAACTTAATTTGTGTTTAAATATCTTCTATAAAATTAATCTCTTGGTTACTGTATGAGGTTAAGCAATAATATGCTGAAGTAATTCTGTCTCAAATTTAGAACTACTAAGATTGTTTATTAACACCTTTTTTTAAAAAATATATAAATAGCCAATAACTTCCAATAAGGTAGCAGTCTGCTTTTCCATAGATGACTTTCAATCATTAAAGCAATTAAATCATTTTATTTGCACTAAAACTTTTTAACTCGAGCTATTAATGCTTGGTTAAAAATGTCAGTTTTTTAATATTTACTACTAGCAGTTTCATATAACTTTTTTTGTTTTCTTTCTAGCTATTATATATATATATATATTAAGCTTTGAGTAATTGGCTTTATTATCTTAGTAAATATATAAATAACTTATATGAATTCAGTGCTTTTAGAATCTTCATACTATAAGGGTAGCTTACAATCCAGTTTAAGCCCACCCTTATATGTCTACAGTAGTAGACTAAACCCATAAAAAAAAAGGAAAGATATAAGCTGAAATAATAGATGAAATATATGATATATATTTTTTTATATGCAAACATACATATAAATACTCGTACAATTGGAGTTTGTTTCAATAAATACTAGACCAAAATAATAGTGAAATGAAGTAAATGTTTTTGTTTTTTTTAATGGAAAAAAAGTTTAATCTTAGAAACCTCTTATTACATATACCAATGATGACTTGTTAGTTAATATGTAGACGTCATGATATCATTCAGTAATTTAGTCAATGTGGAGATGACCTGAGATCAAGTTAATATCTAAGCAACCAAGTGTTGGAAAATGAGAATAGAATTTTACTACGTAATTTTATTACATGTTATTATATAACATCAACAACAACCATTAATTTGCATAACCTGTAGCGATAAAAAAGGAAATTGAAAATGCGAGTTTGCTAAACAACGGATGTTAAGCCCCAGTATAAAATCAAACCCAAGTCATTTCTGTTCTCTTTCACATTTTATCAACTGTTATAACGACAAGCAGCAAATAGCTTAATATCAAACAATAAAAAAATGGACGATGTGTTTGAAGATATTATCTACTCTGCATAAGGTTTTAAAGTGCTGAAAATTAAAGCAAATCATCTTCAACATTTAACAAGGCAAAAAGAATTAAAATAATTTTGTAGCGATAATCGGACAGAAGACCGTGCAATCGAACAAGAAAAAAAAGAAACATTATACAGCCAGCACATACTGATAAACGAAAAAATATTACTGTCCTTTGCATAAATTTACTTAATACCAATCACAAGCTCTTTTTTCTAGAATTACCGAACAATGTATATTAGTTAGGACAGGAGTGCTGTCTTAATTGCTATGAAGCGTGATGTTGTGTAACTCGCATATATAAATAATGTCTAGAAAAACGCGTAATGCCTAATCAGAAGTGTCCGAGTGAAGCCTGAAAGAGAGTGATGCCCGAAATGGAAACAACCTTGTCTAAGCATTACCAGAGAGTCTGGAAAACAATGGAGTAGATAGCATCCACGAAAGACACTAATGTTTAAATTATAAACTCTAATTAGGAAGATTGGAACAAAATCAAAATTGTCATGTTATATTTTTTTTTCTGTACTTTATATGTTTGTAAAATTTTACTTTTATTATTCTAACACTTGGAAGTTTTAGCATATTTGCAATCAGAAGAGTCCATTTCATAAAAAGTAATATGGAATGGGGGGGAGATTTATCAAGCTAGAAAATTTTTTTGTAAATAAAATTGAGGTTGATTCCTTCCATGTGATTTGATATTCGATCTTCATCATCATCATATAGTATGGAATGAGGTAAGAATTTTTGATGCTCTTCCATATTAATTTGCACTCACTTAGCAGGACAGAGTTTACGTTATACGTTTACTTGTTTGTGTTTTAACTAATAATTGTTACATTTAGTTATTCAAATGATAGGGGGAGGGATCCCAAAGATCTCTGCAGAAGAAATTGGATCATGGAGCTATTGGACATATTGTGATATAATTTTGTAAATAGTTTGCAATCATCATTATGATAATGAAATAATAATTTTTATTTTCTTTAGTATTTTATTTTTTTTGCTTTTAGTTAATCATTGACTTTTTGTATAGGCAGTGTCTTAATGAATATCTATCATAGGGCATAAGTTGGTATAGTGAATAATTTAGTAATTGAAATGGTAGAGATGCATATGGGACACCTGTAAACATATCTTTTGCTATGTGAAAGAATTTGAATCTTTATCTGTTATTGATAATGTATTTTAAGCCAAATTGGTCTCTAGTTTATCAAACTCATTCATACACTCACTCATTAATTTGATTTAAGTATAAATGCACACACATACAGATTATTATAATCTATGACACCTGTCAATGAAAACTTAATTGTTACATAAATTCACTCCTGAAGAGAGCCAACATATACAGATTATTATAATCTATGATACCCATCAATGAAAACTTAGTTGTTACATAAATTCACTCCTGAAGAGAGCCAAAGGTAACATTTTACCTGGATTTGAATACTGAGGAGTAATGGAATCTGAAAGAGGGGTGAGGTATGGATGAACTAGCCTAAATTGCATCTAGATTTAATGAGTAAACTAAGAGCTAGCCCACTGGAGATGGATATGATCAAAGGTTTGTTACTTCATCATGTCATTCACAGCATCCTACCAGAAGACCTTAGGTTCAATCATAGTTAGATGCACTCCCCCTCTTCTGGTGGAAAACCCGGATTGTTACATCTTGGTGCCACCAACTTAGGGGCTTGAAATAGTAGATCTGGAATGGTACATAATAGTTCCTATGGAAGTCCAGTCAACAATGGACTGCTAAATCAAAAAAAAATATATTTTTTTTCCAAAATTTGCTCTACTCTTAAACTCTACACACCTACAATCCTGAATGATTTATGTGAGTGGCAAAAGATTGATACAGCCAACCATAAAGAGTGATACATCTAATGAAACATTAAATATAAGTAGTTGATGAGTTGGGAGATGATAAACAGAGACCATAAATAACTAATTGATCAATAAAAACAAGCTTAAAATAGTTGAGATGGATGTATAAAACATGGGCTAAACAAAAAGTATTCATTAAAAAAACATCTATACTAATAAAAGTAAGTAACACAGGAAGGAGTTAAATAAACACTAAAAGACTAGGGTACAGCAGTAGGCCCTATGACATATATATGTATTGATATTTGTATTGATATTTAAAATAAAAAAATTGACTTTAGAATTAAAAATATTGGAAAAGAATTTTTAATGATACTTAGAAGTGGAAGACAGCTATCAGTTAAAAAAATGACTTGTGTTGAAGAATCACATAGTGCTGATGATAGCAAGATGGAAGATGGTGCTAATAATGATGGGGATGGGTCCTTACAGGTCCAATCACGGTGGGATCTATGACCGAAATTGATTATCCTCCTCAGGCACAGACTGTAAATCAGATGGTACCTCAAAGACATTTGGTGAGGAAATGACTCAGGCACCTGAAGCTGGAGTAGTACAGAAAATGCGGAAGGTGACATAACAATGATAAAATGAATGTTCCAAATGCTTACTGGCATGGAAGCATGATTAAGAGGTGATATGAACAGTAAGAAGGAAAATATGAACAGTAATAATAGTAACATGAAGGCAAGGTTGAATGATGTGAACAATAACATTAGTATGGAGACAAGATTGAAGAGTGAAATGAGACAAGTTTGAAAAGTGAAATGAGTAATAAGATGATAAATCAGGAAGAAAGCCTATGAGGAAAAATAGATAGTGTTAGGGCAGATATAAAGGTAGAAGTGAACGATATTAAGACTAGGCTGTTCACTGATATGGAATGGCCATCAATAAACTTGAATAATACGCAGAGACAACTTTGAGATGAAGTTAGCACTTGGCAGCCTAAGGAATAAAATGAAGAGGACTTAAGATGCCAACAACGATTTGAAGAGTTCAAATCAAGCATCATTGGACAAGTAAATGTCAAATGTAATAAAATATAAAAAAAAATCAAGCCTTCAGAGAAAAGATACATAGAGAACAGGAGAAGCTGCAAGACAGTCCGAAAAGAATTTCAGGAGGTTCATGCTAGGATGGACCAACTTTCCTCAACCCAGAGCCTCAAGGCAGTCGAAAAGAATTTCAGGAGGTTCATACTAGGATGGACCAACTTTCCTCAACCCAGAGCCTCAAGGCAGTCGCATAATGAAGCCTAGGTAGCCTTAGATCACCAATTCAAATGACTTGAGGATAAAATAACCTCAGTAAACAAACTCAGTCATAGACAAAGCTACTATAGAGAAGCTGATGGAAAATGCCACTGAAAAGTGAGACAGGGTAAACAGAATAGATGAGACCCTAAGCCAAAGGTTGCTAGTGTTCAAGTTTCAACTGTGTAAGGGTGCGCTGACCCTTAAAGTACAAGCCAGAATTGACTCAAGGACCCAAAACAATAGCAGAAGAGCTCTCAAGGACGCACAGAGGATAAGTAATTCAGGAAGCAATCCTCCTACATCACAAATTACCTGAGACAGAAGATTACCCTCTTGACATTAATTTAGGAGGGTTGGTTACAAACATTTATCTGACCAACTCCAAAGATCGCAGGCCGACTCCATAGGTAGATAACCTGAAGATGAATAAAATGCATAGACACCTAGCCCAATTCAACAACACAGTTAACCAATTTGTGAAGCTTTAGATATTTAAGGGAGCAACCACTGAAGCCCCCATAGAGCATCACAGAAGCCTCAATCTTTACTTTTCAGTGAACCAAAATCTATCAGAAGGCGAAGAAGTAATTTATTACATATAGTGACCTCCAAGGGGATGTACTAATTGGTAGGAGTTGTTCCAGGCCTCACCCATTTTGATAACTACCAAAAGCTGTTGGTAAAGAATTTTGGAATAGGGATAGGCAAGAGGCCCTGCTATACCAGCTATTCTAGAAGTACTGATCAGCACCAGGAGAGTCACTGCCAGGTCATGAAATTGAAGACATTCAACACATACCACCTGAGCAAAAGCAAAATTATCAGAATTTTCAAAAGAAACTTACTACTTAAGACAGAACAATTGCTGCTATGTACCAATGTCAAAAGCATTTTGCAGGTGGCAGAGTTGCTAAATAATATTGTTATGAATAACACCAACCTATCAATGAGGGCACCATGTCATCTTTTTATAAAGAGAAAAAATAATAATAATGCCAGCCATTGGAAAGAAAAATTACTTCAAAGAAATTCCCCATACATCTGGACATCAAAAGTGTAACGATATATAAATATGTCGTTACATTAATTTAAAATAAAAACTTAAAAGTTCGCAAATAAAAGTAAAAAACTAAACGCTAAAATTAAAATGTTTGTTAAACGTATAAACATTCGCACAGAGGCCAAACTTTAAAAAATTTTTTTTAAAAAAACAAATAAGTATTTGAACGTACTTTTTTATAAAAAAGTAAAAGATTTAAAAATAAAAACAGGTATTAATTAATGTAATCTGTAAATGGAAATGATTGTTTATGAATTATCGAAAACCAAACTGGCCCTTGGGCTCTTGTATAATTA
Organism: Epiperipatus broadwayi; assembly: GCA_028023455.1. Classification (NCBI taxonomy): domain Eukaryota; kingdom Metazoa; phylum Onychophora; class Udeonychophora; order Euonychophora; family Peripatidae; genus Epiperipatus; species Epiperipatus broadwayi. The sequence goes on along the minus strand of JAQFVV010006242.1, from coordinate 1,702,789 downwards.
AAATGATCTGATGAAAGATAGATAAGAAAATAAAGAGAAATTAGCTTGACCAATGGAAGCACTAAGCCTTGGCTCGGACCCTAACGAAAGTGATGGATTAGTGACGTTTTGTTGATTGAATCCGTGTGGATAATTTCTGACAGTTCCAGCGTTTTGTGTTTGAGAGATGTGGTAGGACGCACATACCACACTCTCTATTTAAAAAAAAAAATGAAAAGACTGTGATACCTTGAACCAGCTATTGCCATCTCCAGAACATTATCTTCCAATGGAGGCATCGCGGGAATTAAAAGCAGAAACCTGGACTCTTCTACCGTGAGCTATGAACTTTACAAATTAACAACAACAAAAAAAAGTAATTAAGAACTTTCGTCATTGTTTTTTTTTAAAGATTCAGCTAATTTAAATTTTAAAATGAACTCTTATTTGATTTTCAAATTAATAATTGATTGTTTAAATTTATATAGTTAAGTTTTGCTAAAATCATTTCCATTTTATTATTTTTATTTGTAGTAATATTTATTGTAGAAATTATTAAATGCATTACATTTAAGTTGGGTATAGACGTTGCATAGATTCGTTAGCGGTTGATTATGTTGTGGTTTTCACAGTTGATTAGAATATATAAGTCAACGATGTCACTGCGGTGTCTTATGATGAACACCAAAGGGTCTCCTGTATTCCCTCAGCAATTGACGTTATCGATTGACTTTGTATTTTGATCGGTTGTGTTTAATTTGGAATGTTTTTGACCGTGGAATCTATGCAGCCGATCTATACTCGACATTATAAAACAAATTGTATAAAAATAATCTGTGCGAACGTATTTAAATGTTAAATTTAAGTCGGGCGTGAATGGCTATATAGTTTTGTAAAGTTATATTAAGGGAGGGTAATCTTAAGTTATTCATTTCGTAGTTGAATTGGTTCAATGGATTGGATATATTTGTGTAATTGTAGATGTAGTATGAGATCCGCTACGGGCAGGATTATATATATACGCCACACACCTTCTTTTTGCCTATGGATGGGTTTGTAAGATGGCAAAGGACCGGAGTCCATTCCTATGGAGTTTTAGATTTATTGTTCTACTCGCCAACAGATGTAGCATTCCTGGTTGGTAGAGAGACAATTTTTTCTCTAATTCTACTTGCTGTTCAGATGTACATTCCTGACAGTATAGTATTTTGTGTTGTCGTATTTTCGTGCTACATTGAATATATAAATGTATCAGATGGATTGGCGCCAGTTTGATTGCGAAATTTGTTACCGAAGGTTAAATCAGGGAAGAATATTTTCTTTTCTAATGCAGATCTATGTAGTCTATTCATGCTCGACTCACTAAATAAATATTAAACTCATGGTTGTAATTTACTTAAATGTAAAACTAAAGATTAATAGAAAAATCTAAAATGTTGAATTTATTCCTCAAAATTTAAATGTTATTTTATATGTGCGTAAATAAATATTTTTATGTGTTAATTTCTGGCAGTGGCTTTTATTCTTTTATATTTAAGATATAAAATTTATATTTTATTATCTCTGCTACTCACTGAGCTAGTGACAATGGGCTAATGACCAAAATATAAAATAAAGTGGAATCTTAACAGCGCGTATCTGCCTACTGTATAAATTTTTCTAGGTTCAAATGCCTGGATGGCGCCCTGGTAGTTACAGATACGTAGATTGCTGTCTCCACTATTGTTTTGGATCTTTATAATTGGCATCCCAAGTGTGGCCTTACCTCAGAGATTGACCCTGAGAAGGGAAATTGATGATGATGAAATTTTCTATCTTTAATAAATCACGAGTGCCCTGAGAATTTTAAAAGTGAATCATGCAAATAACATTTGTTGTTTTTTCTGAAATAAGTACATTTTTGTACTAACGTAAAGTTATAGCCAGATGTTTAATAAACCACTAGTACTTTTGAAAATAAATCAGGCCCGTAATATTTTCTCTGAAATTAGTATAAATATATTTGTTGTATTGACGTGGAGTTGCAGTTTGACGTTTTGTTTAAAAAGTGCTGCCAGTAAGAAAAATTGCGCATATGTAAAGATAAATTCGAGGAATAAAAACTAATAAATAAAACGTAATAATAAATCTAAATCATATTTTTTTTTAAAAAAAAGTCTTGTTAAATTAAAATCTAATCGTTCAACTTGCCTAAGTAATAGTTAAAGGTAGGAGAAATGAAACTTGGAAGGGAGGGGGCAGAAATTTAGCTGGTAATAGAGTATCAACAGTCAACATTTTTTTTAAATCATTATATTTGTGTGTAATTACTGTTTTGTCTTTTAAAAAAAAAGTTTTGTCCTTTTGAAATTTTCATATATAATCAATTTGTGTAACGAAATTACTAACACTAAGTAAAGTTTTTTTTTTAAATGTTTTTTGTTTTTTGAGGAAGTTTATTGATATGTAATGATATATAAATATGTCGTTACATTAATTTAAAATAAAAACTTAAAAGTTCGCAAATAAAAGTAAAAAACTAAACGCTAAAATTAAAATGTTTGTTAAACGTATATACATTCGCACAGAGGCCAAACTTTAAAAATATTTTTTTTAAAAAAACAAATAAGTATTTGAACGTACTTCTTTATAAAAAAGTACAAGATTTAAAAATAAAAACAGGTATTAATTAATGTAATCTGTAAATGGAAATGATTGTTTATGAATTATCGAAAACCAAACTGGCCCTTGGGCTCTTGTATAATTAAAATGATTTGATGAAAGATAGATAAGAAAATAAAGAGAAATTAGCTTGACCAATGGAAGTACTAAGCCTTGGCTCGGACAATAACGAAAGTGATGGATTAGTGACGTTTTGTTGATTGAATCCGTGTGGATACCACACTCTCTATTTAAAAAAAAAAAATGAAAAGACTGTGATACCTTGAACCAGCTATTGCCATCTCCAGAACATTATCTTCCAATGGAGGCATCGCGGGAATTAAAAGCAGAAACCTGGACTCTTCCACCGTGAGCTATGAACTTCACAAATTAACAACAACAAAAAAAAGTAATTAAGAACTTTTGTCATTGTTTTTTTTAAAGATTCAGCTAATTTAAATTTTAAAATGAACTCTTATTTGATTTTCAAATTAATAATTGATTGTTTAAATTTATATAGTTAAGTTTTGCTAAAATCATTTCCATTTTATTATTTTTACTTGTAGTAATATTTATTGTAGAAATTATTAAATGCATTACATTTAAGTTGGGTATAGACGTTGCATAGATTCGTTAGCGGTTGATTATGTTGTGGTTTTCACAGTTGATTAGAATATATAAGTCAACGATGTCACTGCGGTGTCTTATGATGAACACCAAAGGGTCTCCCTCAGCAATTGACGTTATCGATTGACTTTGTATTTTGATCGTTTGTGTTTAACTTGGAAAGTTTTTGACCGTGGAATCTATGCAGCCGATCTATACTCGACATTATAAAACAAATTGTATAAAAATAATCTGTGCGAACGTATTTAAATGTTAAATTTAAGTCGAGCGTGAATGGCTATATAGTTTTGTAAAGTTATATTAAGGGAGAGTAATCTTAGGTTATTCATTTCATAGTTGAATTGGTTCAATGGATTGGATATATTTGTGTAATTGTAGATGTAGTATGAGATCCGCTACAGGCAGGATTATATATATACGCCACACACCTTCTGTTTGCCTATGGATGGGTTTGTAAGACGGCAAAGGACCGCAGTCCATTCCTATGGAGTTTTATGTTTATTGTTCTACTCGCCAACAGATGTAGCATTCCTGGTTGGTAGAGAGACAATTTTTTCTCTAATTCTACTTGCTGTTCAGATGTACATTCCTGACAGTATAGTATTTTGTGTTGTCGTATTTTCATGCTACATTGAATACATAAATGTATCAGATGGATTGGCGCCAGTTTGATTGCGAAATCTGTTGCTGAAGGTTAAATCAGGGAAGAATATTTTCTTTTCAAATGCAGATCTATGTAGTCTATTCATACTCAACTCACTAAATAAATATTAAACTCATGGTTGTAATTTACTTAAATGTAAAACTAAAGATTAATAGAAAAATCTAAAATGTTGAATTTATTCCTCAAAATTTAAATGTTATTTTATATGTGCGTAAATAAATATTTTTATGTGTTAATTTCTGGCAGTGGCTTTTATTCTTTTATATTTAAGATATAAAATTTATATTTTATATTCTCTGCTACTCACTGAGCTAGTGACAATGGGCTAATGACCAAAATATAAAATAAAGTGGAATCTTAACAGCGCGTATCTGCCTACTGTATAAATTTTTCTAGGTTCAAATGCCTAGGTGGCACCCTGGTAGTTGCAGATACGTAGATTGCTGTCTCCCCTATTGTTTTGGATCGTTATAAAAGAAAATAGGAATAACAGTAACAAGATGGGAATAACCTCCTCTCATACTCCAGGGAAATCCCTGAAACCAGGGTGTAGCAATTACACCCCCACAATCCAGAAAAAAACAAAGTACAGCTCCCCACTTCAAGAAATCAAAATGACCCTGTGGAACATGAACCAAAGCCCTGATTGAGAAATCACTAACATGATGTGTTTGTGGAAAAAACAAAGCGCTCATCTTCGCTTTGCAAACCTGCCCCATGATAGAGGTTTTGTTTGAGGGCTTGTTGGTTTGAGCACTGTTAGGTTCTGGTAGACAGATTTCGGTGGTGGCAGAAAAATTCTACCAAGAGATTCTGATGAACCTAACATCAAAACCCTACCGCTAAAATCCATTCAGGTTACCATGGCTAACAGCAGGAAAACTAGACTAGCTCAAAAGCAAACTAGACTAGCTCAAAAGCAAATCTAGGTTGAGATCAAAGTAGGTCAAACAATCCGCTATCATGTGTTTTAATACTAAATGGCATAATCCATGATGTCATTTAAGGAGCAGACTTCCTATACTTGAAGCCCTACATTATCTCGAATAACTCGGATAAGACAGTTAAAATGGGTGATGAAATCTTGAATATGACATTCTTCCGAGATATGATCTACCTGAAGTTGATTGTATTATATCCAATATCCCAGAAGTATGGTATATATAGATAATAAACTCACTCTAACTCGCTTGGAAGCAATGACACATTAAAACTGCAATCTGTGATTAATAGATTTAACCCAATCTTCTCAAAAACACCAGGAGTGATCGATGGGTTTCAACAGAGAATTAGATTAGTACATGACCAAATATTTCAATCCCAATTGTACCCTATTCTATACCAGTATCATGAAGAAATAACTAAACAGATAAATAAGATGCTGGACTGGGGGATCATTTCCAAATGCTCATCTTACTGTAATCCAGTTGTACCTGTGAAGAAGAAAGATGTGTCGATGAGATTTTGTTTGGATGCCAGACAGTTAAACAAAATTACTGTCCATGACAGAAACATTCCACCACGCATACCCAAATTATTCATGAGATTTGGAAACAAGTATCATGAGATTTGGAAACGAGGTGTTTTCCACTTTAGATCTAACATCCAGCTATTGGCAGATTGAACTCTACCCAGATGATCGCCAATACACTGTCTTCCAATACGCGGATTATACATATCAGTTTAATAGGATACCTTTTGAATTGGTAAATAGTGGTGCTGCTTTGATAAGGTGTTTAGATAAGAATCTATCTCCTGAGACCACTACTTTGATAAGGTGTTTAGATAAGAATCTATCTCCTGAGATTAAGCAGATCATGACTATTTTATGTGGATGTGATAATTGCACTTGCCACAATTGAAGAACATCTGCAACACCTATGTTTTTTGAGGAGTGCTACAAGAAAAGAATCAAAATCAACTTCCAAGAAGAATATGCTAGTTTCTAGCCAGATAATCTTCCTAGGTCATACTGTTGGTTGCAATGGGATAAAGCCTCATGCAAAGAAGATCAGTGGCATTCAAAACTTTCCTAAACCAACCAATAAAAAACATTTGATCATTTTCATTTCTACCAGAAGTTCTCAGACCACATGGAACCATTGTTAAAACTAATCAGAAAAGATAAAAGATGGAACTGGACTGAGGAACAGGACAGGATGTTTGAGAATATTAAAACAGTGATCATTTTTAAGCCTGTAACTTTTATAATCATTTCTACCAGAAGTTCTCAGACCACATGGAACCATTGTTAAAACTAAGCAGAAAAGATAAAAGATGGAATTGGACTGAGGAACAGGACAGGATGTTTGAGAATATCAAAATAGTGTTTTTAGAGAAAACCATGTTAGCCTTCCCGAATTTTTAATAAATCCTTTATTGTCCAGACAGATAGTAGTGGTTTCAGATGAGGGGTAATGTTATCCCAGATCCAGGAGAATGGCCAGCCTGGTGTCCTCTATTTTATCAGTCGGCTCCAAAAGGGTCCAGAAATAAATTATAGTTAGCGATAAGGAAGCACTGGCAAAAATGTGAGCTTTCCAAAAGTTTCAACAGAAGCTACTCAGATCAGAGATGATAGTGATCACAGACCACACCTTGAATTACTGAATCACAGCTACCTGGCCAATGGTCTAATCAATTGGAGTTTGCTGCTACAGGAATTCAATTATCCCGTACGATACTTTAAGGGATCCGAGAATGTCATGGCTGATGTGTTTAGTCAAAACCCATGTAGGTCAGAACAGAATCATTTATTGTTAGAGAAAGCCTACATTACAAAACATCAATTTATGGCTAATAGTAGTGTAGGGAATGATTTAGAGACTCTGATTTAAACCCAATCATGATAATTTTAAAAGCAGAGGAAGTTCTGGATGTGCCAAAGGATCTCAGTTGTTATAAAATAGAGAACCAGATCTTATTTTACAAAGTAAACATAGATAAGGATAAGTGGAGGGTAATAATACTTAAAACATTGCATACCTCACTCATAAAATATATTCAATGTTTGTATGGATATTTTGGTGCCCATGAAACAGAACACACTTTGAGAATTTGGTTTTAAAATAATACCTAAAATATTGTATACCTCACTCATAAGATATATCCACTGTTTGTACGGATACTTTGTGCCCATAAAACAGAACACAATTTGAGAATTTAGTTTTACTGGCCAAGAATATATAAAGACATCTTAAAGTCACTTCAAGATTGTAAACCATAATTATAGTATAGTAACACATTAAAATCTATAATTTCTAAAAGACTAAATGAGATCCCGGCGATCAATTATTATGGGCCATTGCCTCCATTCAACAAACAAAAATAGCAATTGGTTACCTGTGATTTCTTCTCAAAATATGTTTCAGTTTACCCAATACACCAAGCTAATACCAGACACATGATCAAGGTATTAGACACCCTCCAATACATAAGGATAGGGAAGCCCAAGACCAACCATATTAACAGACCATGGCATATCTGTCCTATCCAAAGAATGAAAAAAGTGGGTGGAGGAATCTCAGCTAAAACGTGCTTACAATCATTAGAAAATCCACAGTCTAACCCTTATGAATGCATAATGCAGGAACTTACAATCATTAGAAAATCCACAGTCTAACCCTTATGAATGCATAATGCAGGAACTTAGACATTTGTTCAGGACTTACCTGAAGGATGAGCACAAGGGGTGGGTAAAGTAAACAGAGCATGTAGACAACTACATCAATTGGAGCGTGAATAAATCAAATGGATTTACATCTGACAACATTTCAACCAGCCTACTCCCATATTATTTGAGAAATATCAATCCCCAATTCAATTTTGGCACAGACAGGGACAGCTGACTACCAAAGCAGAAAGGAGGAACAAAAACAAGAAAGGAAATGCTCACTACCTTAAGGTAGATGACAAAGTGTTCAACAAAACACCCCACATAAGCAAACAACTAGAGAATAAATATATTACTATTGAAAGACAGTCAGGTCCAAATGTATTTGGGATAGAGATAGAAGAGGGAAGTTAAAGGGAGATATAATGCTCAGATCCTAAAACCATATCTTGGTCAATCAGTGACCACAGAGATAATATGCTGAAGTGATAAGTAAATTAAATGATAGGTGTGATTTTTGGTCAAAGTTTTAAAAAAAAGTGAGACAACAAAAAAATAGATTCATTAATATTTAGTTAGTCTTTAGAAAAATCCAGTAAGCCTTGAAAGAAGTAGAATTAAGGCTAGTGAGTTGACTAGGTGTCTTATACAATATAGACATATCACTGGTTGATATCATACCATGTAACCATCATAATAATTAAAAAAGGAGCTCCATACATAAATTTCACTTTACTATGAGCAAGAGATAAAGTGATAGATTATAAAGAATTGGAAGTATAATTGAGAAAACAGCAGGAGCTGAAGTAAATAAGCTTCATAATCTTCTTTTAAAAGGAAAAAGGAAGAGTAAAAAACTTGAAATCAATCCTGTAAGGGTAGGGAAGTGGTAAATGTAGTTTACAATCCAGTTCAAACCCACCCTTATATGTCCACAATAATATAAAAAAGACAGGCTGAAATAATGGGTCAAATACATGATTTTTTAATATGCAAACATTCATATAAATACACACACTCAAAGTTTGTTTAATAAGTACCAGACCAAAATAATGTTGAAATGAAGTAAATGCTTTTTTTTAATGGAAAAGAGCTTAATCTTAGAAACCTCTTATATATATATATAGCAATGATGACTTGTTTGTTAATGTGCAGACATCATGATATCAGACAGTAATTTAGTTGATGTAGTGATGACCTGAGGTCAAGTCAAAATCTAAGTAACCAAAAGTTGGAAAATGAAGTAATTTTATTACATAATGTTACTTACATAACATCAACAACAACCATTAGTTCACATAACAATAAGCATCTGTAGCAATAGAAAAGAAAATGCAACCTCTTATATATTATAACGATCGAAATGAAAGTGAAGATCGAATCTAACCGCAAACTACGATATCTGCTCTACAAGGCGCCATCTAGGCATTTAAACCTACAAAAATTTATAGAGTAGGCAGATATGCGCTGTTAAGATTCCACTTTATTTAAATATTCCGATACGTTAGCCCAAGTCACTAGCTCAGCGGAGACGCAGAGATAAAAATCAATATCTTAATTTATATCTTAAATATCAATAAATAAAAGCCACTGCCAGAAATTAACACATAAAAATATTTATTTACGCACATATAAAATAACATTTAAATTTTGAGGAATAAGTTTAACATTTTAGATTTTTATATTAACTTTTAATTTACATTTAACTAAGTTTCAATGAGTTTAATATTTTATTTAGATAGTCAAGTATGAATAGACTACATAGATCTGCATTTGAAAAGAAAATATTCTTCCCTGATTTAACCTTAGGCAACAAATTTCGCAATCAACTGGCGCCAATCCATCTGATACATTCATGTATTCAATGTAGCATGATACGACAACACAAAATACTATACTGTCAGGAAAGTACATCTGAACAGTAAGTAGAATTAGAGAAGACATTGACTCTCCACCAACAGGAATGTGACATCTGTTGGCAAGATGAACAATAAACAAACAACTCCATAGGCATGGACTGCGGTCTTCTGCCGACTTACAAACCCATCCATAGGCAAACAGAAGGTGTGTGGCGTATATTATATGCAATCCTGCCCGAAGCGGATCTCATACTACATCTACTAATTACACAAATATATCCAATCCATTGAACCAATTCAACTACGAAATGAATAACCTAAGATTACCCTCCCTTAATATAACTTTACAAACTATATAGCCATTCACGCCCGACTTAAATTTAACATTTAGATACGTTCGCACAAATGCATTTTATAAAATTTGTTTTAAAATGTTGAGTACAGATCAGCTGCACAGATTCCACGGTCAAAAACATTCCAAATTAAACACAACCGATCAAAATACAAAGTCATCGATAAACGTCACTTGCATAGGGAATATACAAATCCCATTAGCATTCATCATAAAATGCTTGCAGTGATATCGTTGACCCATATATTCTAATCGAATGTGAAAACCACAACATAATCAACCGCTAACGAATCTATGCAACGTCTATACCCAACTTAAATGTAATGCATTTAATAATTTCTAAAATAAATATTACTACAAATAAAAATAAAAAAATGGAAATGATTTTAGCAAAACTTAACTATATAAATTTAAACAATCAATTATTAATTTGAAAATCAAATAAGAGTTCATTTTAAAATTTAAATTAGCTGAATCTTTAAAAAAAATCAATGACGAAAGTTCTTAATTACTTTTTTGGTTGTTGTTAATTTGTAAAGGTCATAGCTCACGGTAGAAGAGTCCAGGTTTCTGCTTTTAATTCCCGCGATGCCTCCATTGGAAGATAATGTTCTGGAGATGGCAATAGCTGGTTCAAGGTATCACAGTCTTTTCATTTTTCCTTTTTAAATAGAGAGTGTGGTATGTGCGTCCTACCACCTCTCAAACACACAACGCTGGAACTGCCCGAAAAAACTGTATTTCCCTTTTTATATTATCCACACAGATTCAATCAACAAAACATCACTAATCCATCACTTTCGTTAGGGTCCGAGCCAAGGCTTAGTGCGTCCATTGGTCAAGCTAATTTCTCTTTTCTTTTTATCTATCTTTCATCAGATCATTTTAAGTATACAAGAGCCCATGGCTAGCTTGCTTTTCAAACAATTTATAAACAATCATTTCCATTTACAGATTACAAGAATTAATTAATACCTGTTTTTATTTTTAAATCTTGTACTTTTTTTTTTTTTATAAAAAAGTACGTTCAAATACTTATTTATTTGTTTTTTAAAAAAAAATATTTTTAAAGTTTGGCATCTGTGCGAATGTATATACGTTTAACAAACATTTTAATTTTAGCGTTTAGTTTTTTACTTTTATTTGCGAACTTTTAAGTTTTTATTTTAAATTAATGTAACGACATATTTATATATCGTTACATATCAGTAAACTTCCTCAAAAAACAAAAACATTAAAAAAAAAAAAAAGAATTTACTTAGTGTTAGTAATTACGTTACACAAATTGATTATATGAAAATTTCAAAAGGACAAAACTTTTTTTTTTACAAGACAAAACAGTAATTACACACAAATATAATGATTAAAAAAAAATGTTGACTGTTGATTCCTTATTACCAGCTAAATTTCTGCCCCCTCCCTTCCAAGTTTCATTTCTCCTACCTTTAACTATTACTTAGGCAAGTTGAACGATTAGATTTTAATTTAACAAGACTTTTTTTTTTTTAAAAAAATATGATTTAGATTTATTATTATGTTTTATTTATTAGTTTTTATTCCTCGAATTTATCTCTACATATGCGCAATTTTTCTTACTGGCAGCACTTTTTAAACAAAACTTCAAACTGCAACTCCACGTCAATACAACAAATATATTTATACTAATTTCATAAAAAATATTACGAGCATGATTTATTTTCAAAAGTACTAGTGGTTTATTAAACATCTGGCTATAACTTTACGTTAGTACAAAGATGTACTTATTTCAGAAAAAAACAACAAATGTTATTTGCATGATTCACTTTTAAAATTCTCAGGGCACTCGTGATTTATTAAAGATAGAAAATTTCATCATCATCAATTCCCCTTCTCAGGGTCAATCTCTGAGGTAAAGCCACACTTGGGACACCAATTATAACGATCGAAATGGAAGTGAAGATCGAATCTAACCGCAAAAACAATATCTGCAACTACCAGGGCGCCATCTAGGCATTTAAACTTAGAAAAATTTATAGAGTAGGCAGATACGCGCTGTTAAGATTCCACTTTATTTAAATATTCTGATCGTTAGCCCAAGTCACTAGCTCAGCGGAGACGCAGAGATAAAAATCTATATCTTAATTTATATCTTAAATATCAATAAATAAAAGCCACTGCCAGAAATTAACACATAAAAATATTTATTTACGCACATATAAAATAACATTTAAATTTTGAGGAATAAGTTTAACATTTTAGATTTTTATATTAACTTTTAATTTTACATTTAACTAAGTTTCAATGAGTCTAATATTTTATTTAGCTAGTCAAGTATGAATAGACTACATAGATCTGCATTTGAAAAGAAAATATTCTTCCCTGATTTAACCTTAGGCCACAAATTTCGCAACCAAACTGGCGCCAATCCATCTGATACATTCATGTATTCACTGTAGCATGATACGACAACACAAAATACTATACTGTCAGGAAAGTACATCTGAACAGTAAGTAGAATTAGAGAAGACATTGACTCTCCACCAACAGGAATGTCACATCTGTTGGCAAGTAGAACAATAAACAAAAAACTCCATAGGAATGGACTGCGGTCTTCTGCCGACTTACAAACCCATCCATAGGCAAACAGAAGGTGTGTGGCGTATATATGCAATCCTGCCCGAAGCGGATCTCATACTACATCTACTAATTACACAAATATATCCAATCCATTGAGCCAATTCAACTACGAAACGAATAACCTAAGATTACCCTCCCTTAATATAACTTTACAAAACTATATAGCCATTCACGCCCGACTTAAATTTAACATTTAGATACGTTCGCACAAATGAATTTTATAAAATTTGTTTTAAAATGTTGAGTATAGATCAGCTGCACAGATTCCACGGTCAAAAACATCCCAAATTAAACACAACCGATCAAAATACAAAGTCATCGATAAGCGTCACTTGCATAGGAATATACAAATCCCATTAGCATTCAGCGTAAGATGCTTGCAGTGATATCGTTGACATATATTCTAATCGAATGTGAAAACCACAACATTATCAACCGCTAACGAATCTATGCAACGTCTATACCCAACCTTAAAGTTCATCATTTAAAATTTAACCAACAAATAATTTATACAATAAGAGAAAAAAAAATGGAAATGATTTTTATCAATCGGAAAACATATAAAGTTAAACATTATTAATTTGATTTAAAACCTTACAAAAGTCAGATAAGAGTCCGTTTTTAACATTTAAGTTGGCTTGTTTATCAATTTATAAAACTTGACGAAAGTTCTTAATTGATTTTAATAATTGTTCATTTCATATAGCTTATGGTAGAAGAGTCCAGGTTCCTGTTTTTAATTCCCGCGACGCCTCCATTGGAAGATAATGTTCTGGAGATGGCAATAGCTGGTTCAAGGTATCACAGTCTTTTCATTTTTCCTTTTAAATAGTGTGGTATGTGCGTCCTACCGCATCTCTCAAACACACAACGTTGGGCGCCAATTATAACGATAGAAATGAAAGTGAAGATCGAAACTAACCGCAAACTACGATATCTGCTCTACAAGGCGCCATCTAGGCATTTAAACCTAGAAAAATTTATAGAGTAGGCAGATACGCGCTGTTAAGATTCCACTTTATTTAAATATTCCAGCGGAGATGCAGAGATAAAAATCAATATCTTAATTTATATCTTAAATATCAATAAATAAAAGCCACTGCCAGAAATTAACACATAAAAATATTTATTTACGCACATATAAAATAACATTTAAATTTTGAGGAATAAGTTTAACATTTTAGATTTTTATATTAACTTTTAATTTACATTTAACTAAGTTTCAATGAGTTTAATATTTTATTTAGATAGTCAAGTATGAATAGACTACATAGATCTGCATTTGAAAAGAAAATATTCTTCCCTGATTTAACCTTAGGCAACAAATTTCGCATTCAACTGGCGCTAATCCATCTGCTACATTCATGTATTCAATGTAGCATGATACGACAACACAAAATACTATACTGTCAGGAAAGTACATCTGAACAGTAAGTAGAATTAAAGAAGACATTGACTCTCCACCAACAGGAATGTGACATCTGTTGGCAAGTAGAACAATAAACAAAAAACTCCATAGGCATGGACTGCGGTCTTCTGCCGACTTACAAACCCATCCATAGGCAAACAGAAGGTGTGTGGCGTATATATGCAATCCTGCCCGAAGCGGATCTCATACTACATCTACTAATTACACAAATACATCCAATCCATTGAACAAATTCAACTACGAAATGAATAACCTAAGATTACCCTCCCTTAATATAACTTTACAAACTATATAGCCATTCACGCCCGACTTAAATTTAACATTTAGATACGTTCGCACAAATGCATTTTATAAAATTTGTTTTAAAATGTTGAGTACAGATCAGCTGCACAGATTCCACAGTCAAAAACATTCCAAATTAAACACAACCGATCAAAATACAAAGTCATCGATAAACATCACTTGCATAGGGAATATACAAATCCCATTAGCATTCATCGTAAGATGCTTGCAGTGATATCGTTGACCCATATATTCTAATCGAATGTGAAAACCACAACATAATCAACCGCTAACGAATCTATGCAACGTCTATACCCAACTTAAATGCAATGCATTTAATAATTTCTACAATAAATATTATTACAAATAAAAATAAAAAAATGGAAATGATTTTAGCAAAACTTAACTATATAAATTTAAACAATCAATTATTAATTTGAAAATCAAATAAGAGTTCATTTTAAAATTTAAATTAGCTGAATCTTTAAAAAAAATCAATGACGAAAGTTCTTAATTACTTTTTTGGTTGTTGTTAATTTGTAAAGTTCATAGCTCACGGTAGAAGAGTCCAGGTTTCTGCTTTTAATTCCCACGATGCCTCCATTGGAAGATAATGTTCTGGAGATGGCAATAGCTGGTTCAAGGTATCACAGTCTTTTCATTTTTCCTTTTTAAATAGAGAGTGTGGTATGTGCGTCCTACCACCTCTCAAACACACAACGCTGGAACTGCCCGAAAAAACTGTATTCCCTTTTTATATTATCCACACAGATTCAATCAACAAAACGTCACTAATCCATCACTTTCGTTAGGGTCCGAGCCAAGGCTTAGTGCTTCCATTGGTCAAGCTAATTTCTCTTTTCTTTTTATCTATCTTTCATCAGATCATTTTAATTATACAAGAGCCCACGGCTAGCTTGCTTTTCAAACAATTTATAAACAATCATTTCCATTTACAGATTACAAGAATTAATACCTGTTTTTATTTTTAAATCTTGTACTTTTTTTTTTTTATAAAAAAGTACGTTCAAATACTTATTTATTTGTTTTTTAAAAAAAAATATTTTTAAAGTTTGGCATCTGTGCGAATGTATATACGTTTAACAAACATTTTAATTTTAGCATTTAGTTTTTTACTTTTATTTGCGAACTTTTAAGTTTTTATTTTAAATTAATGTAACGACATATTTATATATCGTTACAATATATATATATACCAATGGTGACTTGTTTATGTGCAGACATCATGATATCAGACAGTAATTCAATTGATATCAGACAGTAATTCAATTGTTGTGGTGATGACCTGAGGTCAAGTCAATATCTAAGTAACCAAGTGTTGGAAAATAAAAATAGAATTTTATTATGTAATTTTATTACATGTTATTACATAACGTCAACAACCATTAATTCACACAACAATAGGCACCTGTAGCAATAGAAAAGGAAATTGAAAATGCAAGTTTGCTAAACAATGGATGTTAAGCCCCAGTATAAAATCAAACCAAAGTCATTTCCATTCTCTTTCATATTTTGCCAACTGTTATAACAACCGCAAGCAGCAAATAGCTTGATATCGAACATTAAAAAAAACTAAACGATATGTTTGAATATATTATCTATTCCGTATAAGATTTTAAAGCACTGAAAATTAAAGCAAATCATCTTCAACATTTAACAGGACAAAAATCAATGAACTTTAGCAGTATAGTAAAAGAATTAAAATAAAAGAAAAAAAGGAGATGTTATATAGACAGCACATACTGATAAACAATGAAATAATACTGACCTTTGCATAAATTTATACTGTAACGATACATAAATATGTCGTTACATTAATTTAAAATAAAAACTTACAAGTTCGCAAATAAGAGTAAAAATCTAAACGCTAAAATTAAAAATGTTTGTTATACGTATATACATTCGCACAGATGCTAAACTTTAAAATATTTTTTTCATAAACAAAAAAAAAAAAATTATCTGAACGTATTCTTTTTAATAAAAAAATACCAGATTGAAATATAAAAATATTTTAATAAAAAAATAACGTAAGTTAAAGTAAAAACAGGTAATAATTAATTCCTGTAATCTGTAAATGGAAATGATTGTTTATTAATTATCTAAAAGCTGTGTAATTAAAAAGTCAGATGAAAAGTTAGATAAGAGAAGAAAGAAATTTTAGCTTGACCAATGGAAGCACTAAGCCTTGGCTCGGACCCTAACGAAAGTGATAGACTAGTGACGTTTTCTTCATTGAATCCATGGGGATAATATAAAAAGGGAAATACAGTTTTTTCGGACAGTTCCAGCGTTGTGTGTTTGAGAGATGTGGTATGACGCACATACCACACTCTCTATAAAAAAAAAAAAAAAATGAAAAGACTGTGATACCTTGAACCAGCTATTGCCATCTCCAGAACATTACCTTCCAACAGAGGCGTCGCGGGAATTGAAAGCAGAGGCCTGGACTCTTCTACCATAAGCTATATGAAATGAACAATTGTTAAAATCAATTAAGAACTTTCGTCAAGTTTTACAAATTGATAAACAAGCCAACTGAAATGTTAAAACGGACTCTTATCTGACTTTTGTAAGTTTTTAAATCAAATTAATAATGTTTAATTTTATATGTTTTCCAATTGATAAACATCATTTCCATTTTATTTTTTTTTTTTCTTATTGTAAAGATTATTTAAATGTATGAAATTTAAGTTGTTTATAGACGCTTGCATGGATTCGTTGGCGGTTAATTATATTTTGGTTTTCATATTTGATCAAAATATATAGACATTCGATAAATAATGATACCTTACGGTGAGTATCTAAAATGTATTTATTCGGATGTCTTTTAAGTTATTGGTGACAACGCAAGTATCTTATGGTGAATACTATTGGGTTACTTATAAGTTTCCCTCTGCGATTGTCGGTATCAATAATTTTGTATTTTGATCATTTATGTTTATTTTGAAATGTTTTTGACCGTGGAATCTACGTAATTGATCTATACCCAACATTTTTAAACAAATCTGTGCGAACGTATTTAAATGTTAAAATTAAGTCGGGCGTGAATGGCTATATAGTTTTGTAAAGTTGTATTAAGGGAGGGTAATCTTAGGTTATTCATTTCGTAGTTGAATTGGTTCAATGGATTGGATATATTTGTGTAATTAGTAGATGTAGTATGAGGTCCGCTATGGGCAGGATTATAGATATACGCCACACACCCTCTGTTTGCCTATGGATGGGTTTGTAAGTCAGCAGAAGACCGCAGTCCATTCCTATGGAGTTTTTTGTTTATTGTTCTACTTGCCAACAGATGTCACATTCCTGTTGGTGGAGAGTCAATGTCTTCTCTATTTCTACTTATTGTTCAGATGTACATTCCTGACAATATAGTATTTTGTGTTGTCGTATCATGCTACATTGAATACATGAATGTATCAGATGGATTGGCGCCAATTTGGTTGCGAAATTTGTTGCCTAAGGTTAAATCAGGGAAGAATATTTTCTTTTCAAATGCAGATCTATGTAGTCTATTCATACTTGACTATCTAAATAATAATTAAACTCATTGAAATTAGTTAAATGTAAAATTAAAAGTTAATATAAAAATCTAAAATGTTAAACTTATTCCTCAAAATTTAAATATTATTTTATATGTGCGTAAATAAATATTTTTATATGTTAATTTCTGGCAGTGGCTTTTACTCTTTGATATTTAAGATATAAAATTTATAGATTTTTATCTCTGCGTCTCCGCTGAGCTAGTGACTTGGGCTAACGATCGGAATATTTAAATAAAGTGGAATCTTAACAGCGCGTATCTGCCTACTCTATAAATTTTTCTAGGCTCAAATGCCTAGATGGCGCCCTTGTAGTGCAGATAATGTTTTTGCGGTTAGATTCGATCTTCACTTTCATTCCGATTGGTACAATACTCAATATCAAACATAAGCTGAAAAAAATTTAAATCTTTTTTCTTGAATTACCAAACAATGTACATTGGCTAGATAAATGTGTCATAAAACTGGAGTGCTGTCTTAACTGCTATAATGCATGGTGTTGTGATTTGCTTGGATAAATAATGCCTAGAAAAATACCCAATGCCTAATCAGAAGTGCCTGAGTGAAGCCTGGAAGAGAAATGGAAACAACCTTGTCCAAGCATTACCAGAGTCAGGAGAACATAGAATTATCAGAATGGACTGTATCCACAAAAGACATTAATGTTTAAATTATAATCACATTATATACTTTTTTCAGTGCTTATTACTTAGCCGGGTTTGGCCGCCTGTTAGCATTGTTGCCAGTGCAAAACAGCTACAAATGCCATTTATGCGATCTAACACTTACAGCTAAGAAAACAGTTTATATTTATCTTAGCCATTGCAATCCGCTTGATGGCATTAGCATTGTTGCCAGTGCAAAACAGCTACAAATGCCATTTATGCGATCTAACACTTACAGCTAAGAAAACAATTTATATTTATCTTAGCCATTGCAGTCAGCTTGATGGCATTGCACAGAAACATTCCGGCCTGTTTTGTACTTCGCGACACATTATGCGAATTTCACACAATTCACTGGTTGCTACCCTATCATCTGACAGTGTATGGATTTCAAGTAGCCACAAGTTTTGATATGTCCATAGCAGATTTCAAGTAGCCACAAGTTTTGATATGTCCATAGCAGAATAATTTCATTTCTACTTAAATGATGCAGTCTGACTCACTAAGAATTGTCAAACCATCCCTACACAACTTGGAATGTGCAAAACATTGGGAAAAGGGTAGGGCCGAACATAATTCAGCCAAGCTCATGCGAAAACTCATGCTTTTGCATGAAATTATGAGACAAATAAAATAGTGCACAAATTGTGCCACTTACTGATGTCAGTCAGGCTCCAGCAACTGAAGGTATTCGATTCATAAAAATAAAATATTAGACATAGTAGGAAAAAATAAAAGGATCAAAAAATGTCATTAATAGTAAACGTTATTTTTAAAAAGGGCAAAATAAATTCACATAATATAAACATATTTTAAACATGAAAAAAGAAAATGAAAGTTATAAAAGTCTAAAGTTTTAATGTTATTGTAATTTTGGGGGGGTAGTATGTTGAAAGGATCAAAAAAGGTAATTAATAGGAAAAGTTGTTTTTAAAAATGGCAAAATAGATATCGCGTAATACAAATAAAGCCAAAAAAAAGTCACTGTATAGTCGCAGTCTTTTAAAAAAAAAAAAGGACAATGAAAGTTGAAAATGGCAAAAGTTTTGATCTCATTTTAATTTTTTTTTTTTTGGGGGGGGGGGTGGATTGAGAAATACTTTGTCTTCACTGAGACAAAAGTTAGGGACAAAAGTTATTTTTTGTTTGTTTTTATTTTTAAAAAAAATGGTTTTAAAAATCAAAGTTTTAGTAAATCAGTGGTATACAAATAAAGCCAAAAAAAAAAAAGTCGCAGTA
Source organism: Epiperipatus broadwayi (assembly GCA_028023455.1). NCBI lineage: Eukaryota > Metazoa > Onychophora > Udeonychophora > Euonychophora > Peripatidae > Epiperipatus > Epiperipatus broadwayi. The sequence continues at coordinate 1,683,261 of JAQFVV010006242.1, read as the reverse complement.
TAGGCAAAAAAAAAGGTGCCATAATTTGGAAACAAAAAAAAAACGAAAGTTGAAAAAGTCAAATGTTTTGATCTTATTTTAATTTTTTTGAGGGGAGGGAGGTGGATTGAGAAATACTTTGAAAAGACAGAAGTTATTTTTTGTTTGTTTTTATTTTTTTAAAAAAAGGTAATAAAAATTGATTTACAAAATAAAAGTTAAGTCTAGCGTTGGTGGTCAAGAGATCAGCACAGCTGCCTTACAAGCAGTTGTCCCGGGTTAGTGAGTTCGCTTCCCGGCCAATGCTATGATACATGAAAATAAATAAATAAATGTTAAAACCAACAAAAAAAATTGATGTATAGCCAAAAAAAAACCCTCTAAAAATGAAATATTAAAGACGGAGTAAAAAAAATTAGCCGTATTTTAAAAATGGCCAGTAACGTTGCATTGTACTGTTTTTGACTGGCAACAACGCCATTAAGCGACCAAACCCGGCTAAGTAATAAGTACTTTTTTTTCTTTATTTTATACATTTGTAAAATTCTACTTCTATTATTCTAACACTTGGAAGTTTCAGAGTATTTGCAACCGGGAGAGTTCATTCCATAAGAAGCAATGTGGAACGGGGAGGTTTATTAAGCTAGAAAATTTTTTTGTTTTGTAAATAAAATTTAGGTTGATTACCTCCATAGTGATTTGATATTTGGTCATCATCATCATCATATAGTATGGAATGAGGTAAGAATTTTTGATGCTCTTCCATATTAATTTGCACTAAGACAGGACAGAGTTTACGTTATATGTTTAGTTGTTTGTGTTTTAATTAATAATTGTTACATTTAGTTATTCAGTGTGAATGAACTTGTACATGGGGGTGCCAAATAAAAAATATCTCTCCAGCAGAAATTGGATCATAGAGCTATTGGACAATATTGTGATATAATTTTGTAAATAGTTATTTAGCTTTGCAATCATCATCATGATAGTGAAATAATATTTTTTTTTATATTTTTTTGCTTTTAGTTAATCATTGACTTTGTATATAGGGAATGTCTTAATGCATATCATGGGGCATAGGTTGGTAAAGTGAATAATTTAGTTATTGAAGTGGTAGAGATGCATATGTGACACATGTAAGCACATCTTTTGCTATGTGAAAGAATTTGAATCTTTATCTGTTACTAATAAAATATGTTAATGTGTTTTAAATCAAATTGGTCTCTAGTTTATCAAACTCATTCATACACTCACTCATTAATTTGATTGATTAAATAAATATATATGTGCACACATACAGATTACTATAACCTATGACACCACAGTAGGTTTGGATGTATCTCAGGTCAGTGAAAACATAGTTGCTACATAAAGTAAATTCATCCCTGAAAAGACCCAAAGATAACATTCTCCCTGGATTTGAATAGAGGCATAATGAAATCCAAAAGAGGGGTAAGGTATGGATGAACTAACCTTAATTATATCTAGATTTAATGAGTAAACCAAGAGCTAGACCACTAGAGGTGGATATGACCATTGGTTAGTTACTTCATCGCATCATTCACAGCATCTTACCAGCCAACCCTAGGTCCGACTGTAGTTAGATGCGCTCCCCCTCTTCTGGTGGAAAACCTGTATCGTTATAATACTTAATGTGCCATTATAATGAGAATTTGAATCAATGGAATAATTATCCAAATATTATCATCAAAATACTTTAAAAATTGTATTTTTGTTATGCAATAAAATCATTCTTAAATTGTATTATTTTTTTAAACATAAAAACCTGTATATATATATCATTCTTTCAAAACATTTAAAAACAATATTATAAAAAAAAAAATTACAAAAAATTGTTTGAGACATTTTATAATTTAAAAAATACATTTTAAACAATTCCATATCATACAATAAATAAATAATTATTTTAAAACTGCAATGCATTATTTTTGTATTTTAATAATTTGATTAAATAATAAAATCAAATTCATTTATTGCTGGATTCTGGTATTCTAGAGAATATGCTTTATGTTTTAGAAAGCAAATGAGAAAAATAGTATTATTGGATGGTAGATGGCTTGTAAATCATTATATTAAATATCAGCATTTACGCTAAAAAAATTCCAGATTGTATGTATAAAGGCAATCTTATTTAGGTAAGAGAAAAACTAAAACAAATTTATCAAAGAGTTTCGCAATGCAAATCTATTAATGTAAAAAAGGTGATAAAACTTTTTGAAGCAGATGGTCTAATCAATTTGAAAATGATTGAGACTTAAGCATGTGCATTGGAAAATAGTGCTGACACCATAATCTCTTGTGATGATTCCATTATCATCTACAGAAAAAAAAAGTTCTCGAATATCTATATCATGTTCATCTCTATTACTTTCTCCATCATAGATGGAATAGTATTATTTAATATTCAAGTAATAACAGAAGGAGCTTTTTTTTTTACTAATTTCCCTCTCATCTTTTTATTAATATGAGTTGATTTAAATTTGAATAGTCACTATCACATACCATATTAGATTAAGATGCATTCTTAATAATCTTTAGTTGTTTTTTTTTTTAAAAAAAAGCTGGTCGAAACATTTTTTTACTGAGCCAAATTTGAAACTAATCTTCTCTTATTTAATGCTGGCACTATTAGAAAACTTTTGATTGTAGCAACTTACATCAATACTTCTAACTAGAAAATTAATAAATTATATTTTTGACAAACATTATCACTAGATATGTTTTGATTATTTTAACCAATTTTCTTCAATCTCTTTTATTATAAAGTTATATGTAATTAATAAAACATTTTTTTTAGCAAATTACAGAATGTATTTTTGAGTGCTATTGTATATTTTTGCATATTAAAATGTGGTGCTCTCAAAAATATCCTGGAAATATTGTGTGAGTAGGCACTAGATAATGATTTTATGCAAACTTTCTAGCATCCATTGATTATTATGGCTTGTACAGGATGGGCTACTGTATGGAGAGTTTGTTACTGGAAAATAGTATTTGCAGTTTCCATTTTTATAAATGTTGTTTGTTCTAAATTTTTTTAATTTTTAATATTCAGTTATTCTTTAACAATAAACTAAATTTATTTTAAATAAACTATTTCAATATAGTCTATATATGTATAAATAAAATGCAACTACTATTGTATATATATAGATGTATATTTTGCAAAATGTTCTACAATATTTTTACCATTAATTGAAGTAAGCATCTCTACCTACTTTATTTCTGCAAGACAATACTCTATCCAATATATTCAGTCAATAACTTGAGATACATGGATATCTTTACAAATAGTTATTGGCTATCTCAATGTGCAACTGACTAGAGTGGGTATCAGTCCATAAGCTTTGACCTAATATCACATAGGCCATCTATAATCAAAAATTCTCTTTCTATGGAAAAAAAAATATTCAAGAAATAGTTCTAAATATCACAACAAACATGAAAAAAATCAATTAAAAGTGATTTCAAACAGAATACAAAACAGCTAACTTTGTATAAACATATCTAATAAAAACAAAACATTCCATAACTTTATTATAACACTACTATCTGCAATCAAGCCACAGTAAATGGCTTTATAATGCAGTGAAGAGAAATGCTCTTGGAATCATATCTAATCAGATCATATATATGTGTGCATATACATATCAATAATAATGTTAATTCTTGATTTTTTAAGAAGACCTACTATGAATAATATATATTCATAATCACGGTTCATACTCGACATGTCGTTAGCAGAAGGGTTTCATGATTTAAATTGAAGAAAGACATCAATTTATTTTAATTTCCAAGCAAACTCAAAATTTTTCAGATAGTCAATTCATATCCAACATAATCATTCAATTATTGAACATAAACTCTCCATACAGTAGCACTACTAGTGCAAGCCAGAGTAACCAATGGATGCAAGAGTTTGTGCATAAAATCCCTATCTAGTGTTTACTCATTCAATATCCGCAAACTAGTTTCTCGCTTGTGGCTTTCATCAGTGAAGAGTCTTGGATCTGAAAGCATTGCACCTAAATTTTAGAATCTAATGCAAACCTCCAGCAGCCACCTTTTACCTTATTAGCTATGTTAATGAAGATCTATGTTAGCCAAGATCTAGGTGCAGTGCTCTCAGATCCAAGGCTCCTCACTGATGAAAGCCACAAGCTAAAACCTAGTCTGGGGATATTGGATGAGTAGGCACTAGATGGAGATTTTATGCATAAACCTTCTTGCATCCATTGGTTACTCTGGCTTGCACTGGTGATGCTACTCTATGGACAGTTTAGCCTCTGTGTACACACAGCCTGTGTAAGCATAAGAAATGGTGATCAAGTGATGTTTAATGGTTTAAAACATGCTTCCCAATAGGATTATGGTGACTGTGGTTATTAAAGAACCAAAGACACCAAAAAGTATGAATGATGAATTTCAGACCTTTACAACTATATAAGCTAATGATCTTGAATTGAAAACATCATTGTGTTTTCATTTTAGACTCAAAGCTTTATAGTTAGATAATAAGGTGGCTGCTGGAGGGTTGCATTAGATCCCAAGATCTAGGTGCAGTGCTCTCAGATCCAAGGCTCCTCACTGACGAAAGCCACAAGCTAGAAATTAGTCCGGACATACTGAATGAGTAGGAACTAGATAGGCATTTTATGCACAACCTTCTTGCATCCATAGATTACTCTGGCTTGTACTGGTGGTGCAAGTGTATGGAGAGTTTAGCCTCTATGCATTCAATTACTGGGTGATAAATAGATACCTAGCTATTACTATCTAAAAGATAATCATTCTAGATCATTTGAATTGATTTATCAAGTGTTAAAGTGCTGATGTAAAATAATATATATATGCTGCAAACTTCATGACAGAAGAGTGAAATACCATATTTCTACAAACACTGAATCAAGTGTTTATATTTACTTTTATGACGCTACTGCAACTCAGTAAATAAAATCTATAATTTCTATCTCATATCACAATATAAAGATATTATAAGTATTTAGAAGACATAATAACTTTATCAGACCAATCAGACCAAAATTATTATCACTTGTTCAAACTCTAATTCAAAATCATTTTGAATATTTCTTCTGCAAAGTTAGACATGATTAATATATTCAGTTTATATTGTCAGAACAATCAAAAAACTTTAGTGAATAATTAAATGATCCTCTCTTCCATTCCATCAAAATATATTCTGTTAAAAAAGACTATATCAGTCACAATTTTTCTTTCAGGTAGTCAAATCACAGTCAATCCAGCTAACTAGTGTACTGGTCAACGTATTATCCACCCAACACTACCTAAACCCGAAGTCGGATTTCAAACCCAATTAAACCAAAGAATTAAATCCAAGACTAAACTGAATTCGAACCCAATTCACAAGCTCAAACACATATTGACGGCGCATGACTATGCGCCAAGGAACTAGCTCAATGGATGTGACGATTTCTGAGACCCCTGATCTGATTCTAGCTAACACATAATAAAATGACTACGGATATTTTCTAAGTAAATTTATATATGTAGATTTGGGTACACATAATAAAATGACTACGGATATTTTCTAAGAAAATTTATATATGTAGGTTTGGGTTGCCAATACAGACAGTGAACATTAATATTTAAAAATAATTAATAAATAATGGAAATAAACTGTAAATTCAAAAATTGACAATTATATTGATGATGTGAAATATCGGTTTATAAACTCAAACTTATAACATATCACATGATCAACATTTCTTATGCTTACACAAATGTATAGATACTGAACTGGGTTCACATCTGTATAACTATATAAGTGAATGAGCTTGGATTAAAAACATTGTTTTCATTTTGGATTCATGGTAAAAGGTAGCCATTGGAGGATTGCATTAGATCCAATGCTCTCAGATCTTACATCAGAACTACAGGCTAGAAACTAATCTGGAGATATTAGATGAGTAGACACTAAATGGGGATTTTGAAGAACAAACCTTCTAGCATCCATTGATTACTATGGCTTGCACTGGGTGGCACTACTACATGGACAGAGTTGATGCTGTTTTAAACTTCTCATTGAAACATATATAGATAACAGCAAATTTAAAATATCAAGATCAAATTCAAAATGACCTGCATATTTTAAACAGTCAAATATTCTGAAACAGGTTAAAATATCTTATTAGTTTTTAATATCTCAACTGAAATGAAATTTTGTAAAATTATTTTTGATGCTTAGAATATAACTGATTAAAGAAACGAATCATCTCAATAATGAAATTGTTAAATCAATATTGCCATCCAAGAAATTTTGAAGTGAAATTGAGAATAATACCAATTCTCTTTCAATTCAAAATTGTATGAGAGAACTGCAACTAATAATTAAAAATAGGATTTTTACGTTTAATAATATATTAATACAGTTATTTCATCTCATTTAAAAATTATTTAAATGTTAATTTTCAAATTATTATATCTATAATTGTTAATAGGTTATAAAAAAAAGATACATTTCCTATAAATTAGCAATTTACATTTAGATTATGTCTGAATTCTTTTCTTAAGAAATTAATTGGAAAAATTCTTTACATATTTTCAATTTCTGGCAACTCGATGTTAGTCAAGTTAAAAATTTTACAATTATTTCTATAAAACATTATTAAACTCGATAATTCGGTTACAATATATTCCTACCATTTCTGCTAAAATAACTTGCAAGATCTTGTTAAGGAACGATACTGCATGTACAAAACCTATCATAACAAATAAAAAAAAAGATGTATTAAATTCAAAAATTACTCTGATAAAGCATGACTTAAAACTCTTAAATATTTCCTATCTAGAAAACTAATAATTTTATTTGCATCAATATTTCTCAAGTATATTTAAAATAAGTCATTAAAAAATTTATATGGAATAATGGTAATATTTTAATGTTTTATTGTTTAAATAATAATCAAAAGAAAAATAAAAAGTTAAAGCAACATAAGTAAGTCCAGAATTATTTTTAATTCATGAAACCTTTACTTCATAATTACATTACTATAAATTTGCTGATATTTAATAAACGGCGAGTTATCGTGCGTGTGCTCACATGTTAAAAAACTTCACTTAAATATTGAATATTATTTAAAAATTAGGTCCATATAAAACATGCTCAGCGTTTTATTTTTGCAATAAATAAATAATAATGTAATTACAAAAATGAATTAAAATAATACTAAACATTTTGATAATAACAAACCTTGCGGTAAAATTTCACCAATAGACGCCATTTTGAATGGCAATGTGTTCGCACTGCCATCTCTAGATTTACATCTATAATTTTATATTGCAGTACTGTATAAGATAATCTGAATCTTTTTAAGTTATTGAAAACACAATGAAAAAAATAAACAATGTTTTGTTTTTGTTTGCTTTTTTAAAAAAAAGAACCCCTTAATAAATATGATTCTAAACTTATAATATTGATAAGTTCAAAACTTTTTAATAAACAAATGTTTATATATGATCTAAAATCCTCTTATATTTACATTATCACATCAAAAAATTAAATTTTAATAAAAATATAATCCACCTAAATTAAGAATTATCATTCTAAATCAAACCCTTTAACCACTTCTCAGATATCATAAACTTGGTATTGAAAAAAACGTCCTAGATCAAGCCCCATTTATCACTTCATGGAGATCAGAAACTTGATAGTTAGGGAAATTGTAAACTGTCCACATTTTCTAAACTCACTTCAAGTTCTATTAATTAAGCTGTAATAAAAACTTTTCTAAATCTGTTTTCTATTTATGAAGCACAATATATGACATATATTTGAATATGTCCATAAAAGCACAAGATGCATTAATCATACATACGTGCCATTATAATTTCTAATGACATATATACAGAAGATCATATCTACATTAATCAAAACTGCAGAACAATATGATATAAACTTTCACTGATAAAAAGTTGTGGATATCAATACCATATATATCTAATCAACAGGCAAGTTTCATTAAGAAAATTTATAAAGGAATATGTGATATTGTATTTTATGTACCACCTACATTAAATAAATTAATAAACAATTCAAAAGATAAAACTTTATTGACAAATAAAAATTGTATCATTTACAAATGGACATGTAGGTATGGTAGTGGATATATAGGTGAATCGAGGTGCACATTGGAAAAAAGAACAAAAGAACACATATTATTATTTAAAAGGGTTCAAAATATGAAACAAAATATTAAAAATAGTGATAATTTATCAGCTTCTGTTTTTTTATGAGCATAATAAATTATGTATATATGGTTTTGATTTTGATTATAACAATGTAAAAATATTGGAAACTGAAAGAAATAATAATAAAAGAAAAATTAAAGAGGCGATGTTAATATATAAATACAAGCAAAATTTAATTAATCGGCAAGCAGCAAACGTTAAGATCACAGAATTATGGGAAAGTTGATATTAAATTATGAGAAAGTTGACATTTTAAGTGTGATAGTCGACAAAGCTACAAGGTAGTAAAAGCGTTTCTAAGTTATAGTTATACATATAATTTTTATAGACTATTAATTACTGTATTTTCAAATATTTATTTATAAAGTTACACACATATATATATATTAAATCTTGTCCTATAAAAAGGAAAATGAGTTTTTGCTATTATCAGATATGATAGAAAATGGAATTTGTTTATATAATTAATCAATTATTGTATCACATATGTGTGCAGATTATATAGATAAGTTTTGAGTAAACCTATTGGGACATATATGTAAATCCATGTATTTTGTGTCATTTGAAAGTGACAACTAAAAATGTTTATTTTGTAATAAGTCAAATATGTTCAGAAATTACATGCACACACATGTATGTGTGCATATATATATATCAATTGTATTGCAAATACCAATGTATGTCAGTTAGACACTTATATGTAAAATTTTAATCATTTTTTTTTGTTAAATGTCAATTGAAACATGTTCATTTTATATCAGCCCACATGCCTATATGATGAATGGGTTTTCAGTAAACCTAATGTATTAATCATGTTAATCATAATGTAATAACTTGAGTGTGTATAGTAATTTTGAAATCACAAATGTGATAGTTTTTTTTATTGTATGTTAATCAAAATCAGGAGGCTTCTAATTGCAGACCTTAATATTATTTTTTATTGTTATTAATAAACTTATATTCAATTGTTAAAATTGTATTTCATCATCTCTTGGTCATGTAACAGTTATAGAGTTTATGTTCTCTGAGCTAGATTCAAGTATAATGGCTGAATATATGAATGGAGGTGTATTTTAGTGCTTATGGCCATCCAGATGATTGATGATAACATCCTAGTTGATGTAAGGATTATATTCTTCAAACCCCTGCACTACATTTTATTTAATTTAGTCATATTAGAAATTAAGTTTATTATGGCCAGTACATTACTGGTAGTAAGTGGCCTGAGCATTGATGATGATCAGCATGTTTTAATATCCCAGCATTATTGTTTTGATAATTATGTATTCTAATGGATTAGCACTTAGTTTGTGCATCTATATTATGTTTTAATAATTGCCCAAGCCAGTAAAGGCTCACTAGTTAGTTTGTTCTACAGAAGACCCATTTCCAATTCAGTCACTGCTGAATTATATTTTGTATTGTTCAAATCCAATCACCAGATTGATTGTTGATTTAGTGTATTGATGTATTTTGATTGATCATTCATCATGATGAATGGTTATTTCTTTCTTTGTATTACTTATTATGGTGTTGGTTGATGTATAATTAATTATATTTTTAGTTGCTTTGAGGAGTTAACTGGCTGATCTAAGTGATATTTTGGTTCATGCTCTTTTATAATATATAATATTTCTTATATATATATATATATTGATGTTAAACATTGCTTTAACATTTTTTAATATCTCTCTTACTTAAATCTCTCTTACAATACTATCATACTTTATTACTTTAATATCATGATCTCTTATATTAAATTTCATTATTAAAATATTATTTTATTTGGGGTTGATGACGAGTACCATCACCACAGATAAGACCACCCATATACCCCATCCAGTTACAATATATATATATATATAATTCATTAAGAAGAATTGAATATTTAGAGTTTTGTAAAATTGCACAAAAACAAAAAAAAGAGTTAACAATGATATTATTAATTAAGAAGAAAACCTATAAAGGAGAATAAAATCCTCAAAATTGTAAAACAGCATTTTGGTATTGGAAGGAACATTATTTTTGCAATTGAAAGAAAATATGGAACCAGTACTAAAAAGAGAGATGAGTCATAAATTGTGTGAAAGAATTATATAATAATAATAATAAAGAATAAGAAAACAAATTATCTCTTACAATTATTATACCTTTTGAATTTTCCAGCATTTTAAATGAAGAAGTGAGACAGTTAAATCTATGAAGAAAGGAAAAGCACCAAGAAATGATGGAATTATAATTAATATCTTAAAAATCAGATGAAGAAATAGAAAAAGTATTGGCAAAGATATTTACCAAATATTTAAATGATAAAAATAATGATTGGTAGAATGCATTAGTAATTTTGATATTTAAGAAAAGTGATAACAAACCTAATAATATTTTATCAGATTTATACAAAATCTTTACCAAGATAAGCATAACTTGTCTATAGTGAACTTTGGATTTTGATCAGCTAAAAAAATAAATTTTATTTAAAAGTGGTTTTAACATTAGATCATATCCAAGTATTGAGAGAAGTTATAAAAAAGTTCAATGTCATTATGCTTTGAATTTGTAGATTAAATTGAAAGGTTGCTAGTCTTTCACAGGTACCTACTGTTGTTTCTCAGTCAGCCAATCAGTTGTTAAATAGCGGTCTGAAGAGCGATCAGGCCTTGACACATGAGAGAGATTTTGATAATAAAAGGATGATACCACCCTTCTTTTTACTTAACTTTATATATATATATAAGCCAATCTTAAGCATCTTGGCTTGAAAGCTTGAAGATATAAACATATTCATTTATTATTTACTGAGTTTTTAATTTACGATATTACAGCGCGAAATCTTAGATTTACTACATCATAATTTTCTTGGTGTTATATAAGTTATCAGCAATGTATGTAAATAATATTTGTCTAAATCACATGTTGTTATTAAATTAGTAATAAATTGAAAGGTTGCTAGTCTTTCACATGTGCCTACTGTTGTTTCTCAGACAGTCAATCAGATGTTAAATAGTGGTCTGAAGAGCGATCAGGCCGTGACACATGACAGAGATTTTGATAAGAAAAGGATGATACCACTCTTCTCTTTACTTAACTTTTATATATATAAGCCAGTCCTAAGCATCTTAGATTGAAAGCTTGAAGATATAAACAGTGAGGGTGGTATCATCCTTTTCTTATCAAAATCTCTGTCATGTGTCAAGACCTGATCACTCTTCAGACTGCTATTTAACACCTGATTGGCTGTCTGAGAAACAACAGTAAGCGCATGTGAAAGACTAGCAACCTTTCAATTTATTACTACTTTGTAGATTATGAAAAGACATTTGATTCTATAAGCATTTTTATGATACTTAAAAGATTGGATTATCAAGAAATAGACTCAATATTCTGAAGAATATTAATCAAATTGCAACTGAAATGATTAGAATACACAGTTATACTAAAAAGATTAACATAGAGAGAAATACACACCATGATAATGATTCTATGTCTCCCAAACTTTTTACAGCAGTTTTACAAGAAGAAATGGAAGGATAATGAAGTAAAAGTAAATAAAAGATTATTTAAGTCATCTAGATTTTGCAGATGCTGTGGATGTTTTAGCAAATAATGCTACAGAGTTTTTGAAAAAGTTATCAAATGAAAATGAGAATATAAAACTAAAGATACATGCTAAAAAGACTATTGTACAATGGATTTTTTTAAAAGACAATAAAGATTGACAATTGTGAATTAAGAAAAATTAACTACATATATTTTGGGCAGATTATTAACACAGATGATAATATAAGTGATGAAATTAATCATAGATCGAAACTTGTATGTAGTATTTTAGTAAAAGTAATTTAATATTAAAAGAAAATATGCTAATGTTGCTTACAAAGAGGGATTTATTAGATGTATATTATCAGTTATTACTTATGGGTCTGAGACTCGGACATTCAATAAAAGAGTAATATGAAGATTTCAGACCAAGTAACAAAGTATGAAGAAGTGTATATTAAAAATAACAGGAAGTGATTGAAAATGAAATACATGGATAAGAGAACAAACAGATATCTCTGAAATCATTGAAAGAATGAGACTGAAATGGAACTGGTCTGGACATATTGCTAGAAGAGATGGTAATATATGGACAGTTGAAATATTAAACTGGATCCCAAAAGTTGCAAATGACCTAAAAAGACACACCATGTAATATGGAAATTTGGATTAAATTAAAAAAATTTCTAGCATTATTGTATAGAATAGAAACTAGGGATCAGAATAACTTGGAGAGACTTTCATCCTACAGTGAATTAATAATGATTGAAAAAGTCTGTACTTAAATAAATGTAAAAATAAAAGTGATTAGAATTTTTTTAAATATGCTCTTCTTTTAGAACTGCTATAACAAACTTTTGCCATATAATTATTAAACTGATGTAAAAGAGTGATATTATGGAATTAATAGAGTAGCTGAGACTTGTCTGCATAGAACACTATTATCAGCTGTCTATGCCAGTTAGTTTATTGTTCAAGTAAAAGCATTATTTCTACATATAGATAATTATAGAAAACTTGATGGTAAAATAATAAATACGGTTAAAAGTTTTAGTGCATTTTATGATTAGTTATACCAATTTCAAAACTTTTATGGATTTAAAAATGTAAAACTCCAAGTATAACTTAAGTGCACAAATGTATATACAGTTAAAGTTTTTCTAGGTGAATTTAAATCTTTTGATTGAAAAGAGCAGTTATGTTTTCAAACTTTTTAATTTCAATAAGATGTAGCTTTATTACAAATGAATACCAACCTATATTTATATATTTCATAAAGATAAACTGCTTTCCGATTTAAAGCACTGAAAGATAATGTAGTACTACTTATTGGTGGGAATTCATAAGATGATTTTCTTAAAAAGCCGTTAATAGCTTATAGAAATGAAATCTGACATTCTCTAAAAAAAAAAGTATGTTGAAAACTTTATACCATTTGTTTAAAATCTAATTTAAAAACTTGGTTTACAAGTCAATTTTTATTGACTGGTTTAAATATTAGTCTGTACTGAAAAAAAAATTGTGGGGGAAGGGAATTGATATTTTAAAGTGATAGTGATTTTTGGACAATAATACAGATTTTCATATTTAAATCAATTCTCTTGTAATATTAAAGTTATGTTTCTATGTATTTATTATCTTATCCAAAAATGAAGGATTGAAAGTTATGTTTCTATGTATTTATTATATTATCCCAAAATGAAGGATTGAATAGGGTACTAAAAGTCTACTACTTATTTCCTTACTTTTGAAAGTTTAATAAATGAAACAAACATGACAAATAAAAACAATGTGCAATACTTTGAAAATGCTCTAATGTTATGGAATGATTTATACTTCTTGGTTTAATTTGGATGCTTTTAATCTCACATGTAATGAATAAGTTTTGAAAACTATATTCCAAGGCCTTTACACATATTGATAATTAAAACTTTTGCTAAAAATGCAGACCTTTACAAATTGGAAGTTATATTAAAATCCCTTTTTTTTTTCATTAACAAGTAAAGAGTTGGGAGAAATGGATCAGTTAATAATCAATGAATTAAAAATTGAGATCACGCAAACAGAAGTACTTCATTATAGATATCATAATTTTTATCATCTAGGAAAAATATTAATGTTAAAAAAGTAATCATTTTCTGAATATTCAAAGTTTGAATGAAAAATTAAAAAATGTGTTATTAGAAAATTGCAAAATTAACACAAAAAAAGCAGACATATTAAACTTTAAAAAAAAAAACAATAGTAAATCAAGATTATGAAAATTCTCATTAAATTATAATTTTTGTACAGTATCTTACTATGTTGTTTTTTATAGTAATTTTTTATAACTCTAGAATTTATTTATCCATATCTTCTTTTTTTTTTATGTTCAGTTCAATATATTATTTATATTCAGATTTTGATGAAGTGTATTTTTTATTATCAATATACAGGAATAAATACCCAAGATTTATTGTGTTATGACACTAATTAAATATTATCATTACTTCTATAGAAATTTAATCATCTTCAGAGATCATGAATTTCATCTTTACACTATTTTTGGATATATATATATATGCATGTGTGTAATAATTAATTATATACCTCATAGCTACTTTTAGAACATGAAATAATAAATAAGTTGTACATTGTTTTCAACTATTGACTGGTATGCATATATATATATATATTGTAACAGTAGCTAGGTTCGAATATGGTTACTAAAGAAAGTAAAAGGTACTAATAATTACAAAATAGTGTTTATTGCGGTTGTTATTATGAATTAAAGTAATAGATGTGAGAAAATTTATAGATATACATTCGAATCCTGTTACAAAAGAGTGTGAGTGAAATGTATTAACCATTTAAAGGAGTGAACGTATACATATATATTTATTACACGTGTTGTTGTGTAGAATTAATTATTAACAAATAGATTTGTATGTGAAGATGAAGAGGAACGGTTATGTGCGGAGTTGTATTTTTATATTTTTGTTTTATATAATTTTGTTATTTATTACCGTGAGTATAGTTCTCTCTATATATTAAATGAACATATAATAATAAAATAAGAAATACAGTATGCGCTTTGTCCCAACTTAAGGAAAGTAATTATAGAAATAAATTCGTGTGTGTAAATTTAAAAAATCAGATATATTAATCTTTAACTGAGGTTTAAAGTTTATATCTGTGCTAGAGATAATCTCTAGTTTCGAAAATGATTAGTAATAATCATTAGTGTATTTATTTGAAATTGACAATGGTAAATGAAAATGTAACAATTTACTCTAGATAAATATTTTGCATATAATAGAGATATATATGAGAGATAGTGACCTGGGCCAACTGATGAGTGCTGGTTCAGCACGAAATGCATCTTGGGTGTCATTTGTCTTTTATTATGTCTTTATTTATATGAATTTGAAAAGAATGAGGAAGTGTGGATGTGTTTATTATATCTATAAAGATATTACATACGGGACAGAGAAAGGTGAATAACTCCGTGTGAAAATTTAAAAAATCAGATATATTAATCTTTAACTGAGGTTTAAAGTTTATATCTGTGCTAGAGATAATCTCTCTCTAGTTTCGAAAATGATTAGTAATAATCGTTAGTGTATTTATCTGAAATGGATGGCGTCAAAGTTGTGAGTGGAGGGAGTTTGAAAATGGTAAATGAAAATGTAACAATTAAATCATTTAATAAATACAACTCTTACGTAGAGTTGCACTCTTTCGTAAATGGGTATATTGATATTATATATATGTATCGGAATGAATGAGTCATACGTTTGAGATATTAATATATACGTGTATTAAACTATAACTTGTGTATTTATTTGAATTACGAGATTCTTATAACTTCTGGGTTATTATTTTTAAAAGCTTACCGATATTCATGACCGTATATATCTAAAAGAAATAAAATAATAAGATTCGTAGGGCAGATAGGAAAATTATAAAATTATATAAATGACCTTTCTTTGTAAGATAATCTTGGCTTCGTTCTCCCAATAGGCATTGTCTCCCAGACCTTGAGATTGAGCTAGTCAGGATAAGGCACCTGATAGGGTCCACTAGAACCCTTTTTTTTTTTTCGTTTTTGAGGGGTATAATTCTTATTAATTGACAAGATTGGCGCTTGAGATCGAACATGCGATGCTCATAAATATATACCTACTCGAAGCAAGGGTTAGTAACCTGTTCTCACTTAAATTATTAGAATAGGATCACGGGTAGACTGTTAATATATATATGCTAATCAATAGTTGAAAGCATATATTACCTGTTACATTTATCTGTTTAAGAAGGTTTATTTAAACTTCTTTGTATCAATTTTAATATCTGTAGTCAAAGTGCAATCTTTAGTATATATATATGGGACCATATATAACGGTGGGATTCCATCTTCATTGTTAAAAGGAGATTGCCTTGACAACAGTTTGAGATTGTTGATTATTATCTATATTGGGGTTGCCTAATTGTTAACTGGTTTCTAATGGTTATATATATATATGGCAATAACTAAGAGCATTTTTGCAAAGTTATTTATAAAAAATTGTGTAATTTATATATTTAATTATTACATATATTATCTGTGCTTTATATATACTTTATATCATTTATACATAAAAAAATATTCAATAAAACTTTTCTCCCCTTTTTTTTCTTTTTAAAAACATTTTATTTTCATGAAACCACATATATTTCAATACATTATACACATATTTCCAATCTTTCAACTACTTTCTTGTAGTCATTATCAAGGATCTACAAATATATATATATATACACCTGAATCTTGTTTTATGCAGTAGATAGGTTCCTCAGAAAACATGCACAAAAGAAATTGCACAAAATTAAATGTAACTTACCTTGAAAAATGGGGAATAGGTTCCCGTAATTTTCAGAAATTGGCATAAAAGCAAAGCAACAAGAAAAAATTACTTTAAAATTCGCATTAAAAAAATAAGAAAATAAAGTATGACTAATAAAAAATTTCAAATATATGAAAAAAATTAATATAAGACAAACTTTTTTTACTTTTTTTATTAACCTACAGTATTTAATTTTACATTTTTTCATACATATTTTAATCATTATCGCTATTTTACAATATTTATTTGTTTGTGAGCTAGTAAGAAATCAGATTTGTGATGTGATGTACACTAGCACCACTTCCAGTCTTGTGCTGTTTCTATATTTAAAAAATGAGATCGCCATCAAAACAAAAGATTATCATTAGAAAGATTATTTTCAGTTTATAAAATCAATAAAATCTTCGTTATTATTTACTTTACAAATCTAAAAAAATATTTATTTCTGATAATATCCAACAAAATACGTTTTAAAAGTTTAAAAGTTTTGAATATTTATTGTGTTATTTTTAGACGTACATATAAATCTATTATTATTATTTACTCATTAGTATAAGTAGGTTATTTGCATAGAAGATAAGATTCTAAATACAGCTTCAGGCCATATTCATGTAAGCTGCTAATATAATGTTATATTTTTGGAAAAAAATAGTATTTCAAGTCAAAATATTAATAATTTAAATTTCTTGATATCTAATAAATATAGTGAAATATGAAGGATATTAAGAAGAAACATGAATTGCATAACTTCAAAATCGCATTAAAATAATCACCATAAAATGAGACCCAGGTGTATAGGGGATTTGAACTCAGACTTTCAAGCACCCACCAACTATCCACACTATCTCATATAACTGATACACATGACCACATAAATAATCACCAATATACCTATTTCATGCTAAACCAGCACTCATTAGTTGGTCCAGTCTATCATCTCCCACACATATATATAATCAGTGCTCAGTTTATATTAAGATAGCAAATCTTTACACTTTAATGGACAGGCTTCAATCTACTCCAACCTCCAACTTTTTAGCCATCATATCATTGAAAATCTAATGATGGAAAGTCAAATCCCATGTTGATGCCAACATTATTGCCAAGCCCATGATAAACTGAAGTCACTCTGACTCCTCATGTATAGGACCTTATCCATTTAAATATATAGAAGAGGGATGGTCAGGATACAAGCTTATATGTAAATATTTGAAAACCAAGCACTCTTCATAAACCTGGAACTTAATTGTAAATATAGGAGACTTGAACTCAGACATTAAAAGCACCCACCAACTATCCACACTATCTTATACAACTGATACCCATGACCATACACATGTAGAAAAGATAAATAATCACCAACATACATATTTCATGATAAACCAGCACTCATCAGTTGGTCCACATTATCATCTTCCACACACATATATAATCAGTACTCAGTTTATATTAAGATAGCAAATCTTCACACTTTAATGGACAGGCTTCAATTTACTTCAACCTCCAAATTTTCAGCCATCCATATCATTGAAAATCTGATGATGGAAAGTCAATGATATGGAAGGCTGAAAAGTTGGAGGTTGGAGTAGATTGAAGCCTGTCCATTAAAGTGTGAAGATTTGCTATCTTAATATAAACTGAGCATTGATATATATATATATGGGAAATGATAATCTGGACCAACTGATGAGTGCTGATCATGGAATACATATATTGGTGATTATTTATCGTTTCTACATGTGTGTGGTCATGTGTACCAGATGTATGTGATAGTCTGGATAGTTGGTGGATGCTTGAAAGTCTGAATTCATATCCCCTACATTTACAATTAAGTTCCAGGTTTGTGAAGAGTGCCTGATTTTCAAATATTTACATATAAGCTTGTATCTGGCTCATCCCTCTTCTATGTATTTAAATAGATAAGATCTTATACATGAGGAGTTAGAGTGACTTCAAGTCAACATGGGCTTGGCACTAATGTTGGTATCAGCATGGGATTTGACTTTCCATCATCAGATTTTCAATGATATGAATGGCTGAAAAGTTGGTAGTTGGAGTAGATTGAAGCATGTCCATTAAAGTGTGAAGATTTGATATCTTAATATAAACTGAGCACTGATTATATATATATATGTGTGTGTGTGTGGGAGATGATAATCTGGACCAACTGATGAGGGCTGGTTTAGCATGAAATAGGTATATTGGTAATTATTTATCTTTTCTACATATATGTAGTCATGTGTATCAGTTGTATGAGATAATGTGGATAGTTGGTGGGTGCTTGAAAGTCTGAGTTCAAATCCCCTATATTTATAATTAAGTTCCAGGTTTGTGAAGAGTGCCTGATTTTCAAATATTAATATATATATATATATATTATCACAATTATTCAGGATTTCATATAGTAACATTGTTTTAGCATCTACATATATTTATTTTCATTATATAAATTTTATTATTATTATTACTTACCCCTCCCCCCTATTCTTTATTCTTTAAATCCAATTTTTTATTACATTTTATACAAATGTATGAATCCTATATAAACTGAGCAGTACCAACAATTTTTTATGTATTACTATTTATATAATATATTATAAACTACCTATAATTAAAACCATTATTTAAAAATGTTCTATTTAGAACTGGTTTTTTGTTTTTATTATATAAACTTTCTTTTAACATTCTTTCTTTATATAATTTAACATTTTCTAATATTTATTTTAAAATTTTTATGTTTACATTCTTTATTATGTAGATAAGTGTTTTACTTTTTATCATTTAAATGTTGTTGCAATTTGTGTTTAGTTTATGTTTTAAAGGCATTTATTGTTCTATCAGAATCAATTACAACAGGTTTAAAAAAACACCAGTTTTCATCATGAGGAAGAGTCTAAGACAGATTACAGATTAAAAGTGGTTTTACATTATTGACTTATACAACATTATTTACATAAAAAGGGTTTAAAAGTTTGTTAAGGAGGGGGAAAGTCCAAATCTTGAGGTTTTATCATTGTCCCATTCATTTTCAGAGGATGGTTTATCTTATTATGTTTTCAGATGTTGTTGCATTAGAGACCAAATGTCTTCAAACATTGTGTGGGATGATAGTTTATTATCTCTTTCTTTAAAAGTTTCCAGTTTATTCCAGAAGGTGCATGGGGATCTTCTGGGATTGCAATCATACATAAGTTTACATCTGGTACACCAGATAGCATATAACATGAATGTGCTGGCATGAATGTTTGCAAAAATTTCTTCTTTGAATGTCTGGAATAGGGTATTGATATTATATTTGGGGTTGTTAAAAATTTTAGTATTGCTTTGTGTATGATCTCACAGCTCTCACATTTGAAGAAAAGATGATATTGAGTTTCAGAATCTTAAAAGGCTGCATTGTTCATCAATGTTCTTGTACTGTCTTCTGGGTCTATAAAAGTGAAGTGCTGGTAGGGATTCTACATTTATTTTGATAAAAAAAAATCCAAGTACTTAGGTTCAAGTGACCAGAATTTAAATTTTTTAATCAGTTGTTTGTTGTTTATATTAAATATTGTTTTCTTTTCATGATATGAGGTAGGTATTTAAATAAGGGTAAATATTTGCCAATATTTGTATTTTGGACTGGAGGGAAGATTAAGGTTAGGAATTGTGTGAAGTGGTATAATGAGATTTTTCCAGAATTTGAGTAGTGATAGTGGTTGGCATAATTTTTAATGATTCTATCATATGTGGGAATAATTTGTTACATGAAATGAAGAGGTTTATTATTTTTTGAATGTATTAATCATATTTAATCCAAGATCATTGAGATTTAGTGGTTGTTGTAGTTGATTGAATGAGATAGCTGCTGTATGATTTCCCCAAACTAGCTGTCTTAATTGAGAATATATTTTACTAATAAAAGCTTTTGTATATTGAACCAGATTGACATCCGATTCAAAGGTTTTACTGCCAAAATTAAAAACTTTTAATTTCGTTAAGTTTCTAAAGTTAAAGAAAAAAAGATTTTAATTATTAAAAAGAGTACCTGTATTAAAACACCTACTCATATATAGATCATTTTAATGTTTATAAAATTGTTTTAAAATAGTTTTCTTATACCGCTTGTTTTTACTTTAAATCAATTTGATTAAAAAACAGGCAAGCTTGCTAATTACATTCCTGTTGCTTTTATTTTAACCATTGTAAAGTCATTCTAAAAAGTGGAGATTTGATTGGTGTTGTTGTTTTTGTTTCAATAATCCCTGGGTAGAATTCTTAGATTAGATTGAGCTGGAGATTAATATTTGCCTGGCCTTAGGCGTAAAGTGTTTTGCGGGAAATGGAGTGAAGTATAAATAGCCCCAAAAATTTGGAGAATTAGTTATTAATTATTCTTAACTAGACAAGCTGTTTCTCAAGTGAAAGTTCGTATTCTTTTACACACTTTGATTGCAACCTGTTGTGATCCAGAGTTTTGATAGCAGTTCAGACATTTAATTCCTGCTAAGAACTTATGATTATTCTCAGACTTTGTTGCTGTACCAGATGTCAAAATCTACCACTCTGAGTTTTGCCATTATCAGGATGTCTTGCCAATTCAACTCAAAAGACGGACTCACGCCTGCTAACTTTCCTTCAATCCTGCAATGAAAACCTAAAATAAACAAGACCCCACTAACTCTACCTTGACACTGTCAAAGGACCTTAAATGGACTAAAATAAATGTGCACACTCTACGCAAACTGTGCTGGATGTAAGAGAAAATTTTCTTTTATTCTTCCCAGGGTAAATTTATTTTCATTAAATCTCCGCTCAATCTAATTATAAACATGTATTCCTAAGTAATATTTAACCTCATATGTAATATTTGTTGTGATTTCTTATATTTTGCCATGTGTCTTGGAATCTTAGTTTTAAGATTCCAAGTTGCTTTCAATTTTGTTTATTGGAGAGTGACGAGTGAGTTTTTCTATTTTTATGCCTAACTTTTATTAAATGCTTTAGCAGTCATCTATATTTTGAATGCTTACCTGTAATTATTTTAGTAGTCCATAGTTAATTTTAAATACTGTGTTTGCGCTTTTGCAAACCACCAAATCTTTTGGCTGGTGACTTTATTTTCATAGTCTTCATTTCTTATATCTCTGAAAGCGGAAACTATAATTGTTTTTGATTTGTAATTTTATAAGTCACCAGCAGGAAGGCAATATTTATCCCTTTCGTAAATTACAGGTGAGAGAGACTTTTGCTGCTAAAGTATTTGAAGCTTTAATATTTTCATACTCATGTGCACTCTCCAATAGAATTATTTTGTATTTACATGTGCTTTAAATTTATCAGAGCGTGTACTCAGAACTTGTGTCATAAATTTAATTCTTAATTATAATTATTTATAATTCATTTTCTTTAATTGCTGGAGCAGATGTAACTGGGTTTCTAATGATTTCTTGTCTCTTATTGAGACCTTTAATTATTATTAGTTTTGGCTAACCGTTTGGTTGGGGATTCACCAGTTTTAATTGTTTGTTTTCCTTTCATTTTCAATCATATTTTTTGGTTGTTCTTGAGGTAAATCAATCACCTTTATTTTAAACATAATAATAGGTGCAGCTTCTACCAACAGATGACATTCGTGGTCCGACCCCTTTTTCGGGCCCCGGAAGGCTCGCCGGCACTGGTTTCATTGATTTATTTCAAGAACATATTGTTTAAGTATCTGAAAGTGAAAACCAATGTTTGGGTGAATCCTCTGCTGAATGAAATTGCTTCCTCCCTTTATAATTCATTATTAGAAAGTTATTAGGTCTGCCAGAGCATTGTGTTTAGTCTTTCTGGTACATGCCTGAACTAATCCTATTTGTTAACTTATAAACTTTTCTTATAAGTTATTCTTCTCTGAATAAAATTTTGTTAAATATGTTTAAACTTAATTTGACTGACGTTTGTCTTTATTGTTCGATTGTCTAAACAATTTTAAGATCTCTTGTTTCTCCCTGAGTTTAGTCAGCACAAACCATCATCATCATCCATTCTGATCACAGTAAATAATTTTTCCCGATACATAGTGGTCTGGTGGCGCCCTCTGCGATCAGAATAGATTGAGTGTCCAATATAATATATTATTATTGGTGAAAAATATGCAATTCTTGTTATAATGAGAAGGTTGAATAGAGAAGTCTTTGAATAAAGAGACAGGTATGACTTAAAAAGTGATTTTATTAGACTTTCACTCTTATCATAAAGTTTTTGTTGTATTGGGCTTCACGCTGCTAAATGTTAGATTTCCTTTGAAGTGCTGCTTATGTGTTTTTCCTGTGTTCATTTACCAAGCACATGATTTGTCCATGTTAAACTCTAGTTTATATTTTATGGTAAATTTAGCCAGAATTTTTGTAATTTAGGAACTTGCTTAGTTGTTGATAGAAATATTGATATATCATCCATATGTGTGATGACTGAAATGCTGGTATTAAGTGCTGGAATGAATATTCCTGGCAATTCTTTCTCGATCTCCAACAGTAAAGAATTGATGTATGTAATAAATAGAAGAACACTTAGTGGGGAACCTTGTAGTATTGAACAATGTGGGATAAAGGATAGAGTGAATTTACAATTCAATGTTATGTGTATTTCACAATTTATGAGGAAATTAGTTAGTGTGTATAGGATCATTTTAGGTACCATTTATTTTTTTTTTGTTGTGCCAATATAAAATACATTCTTGTTATCTTTCTTACAATCTAAACATCTAATTATATAAATTCCATTCTTATGTTCAACACTTCCTTTTTGTTGTATTATCACATGATCACTATTTCTTATGCTTGCTTCTGGCTTTGCACTGAGTGGCAATAGTATAGAGAGTTTTGCCTGTTTTAATTTTGTTAATATTTAATGCGTATACAAACTCTTAATAAGGTTTTATATTGTTTAACCACAAGTAGTATTCTTTAATAAATATCATTAATCCAAAATTTATCAGCAGAAAACATTTATAAAAAATGGAAGACCCAACTTTAAAAAAAAAAAAAGTTAAAAAAAAATACTTAGACTAGATATTACTTTTATGATGACTGTATAAACCAATCTGTGAATCACAACTAAATCCAAGAATAAAACATGCTGGACCATTTGGCTGTTTATTTGATATTTTGAAGTGCTATCTTTTAACTTCTTTTGTAAAAATCTTTTTGTCATGAAATATTTCAACATCATATCTAATTATAATTGTTCAATGTATTTTATTTCCTGCTGTATTTTCTCAATGAAAATAATCAATATTACACTTTAGAAGAACTTTGAGATAATTCTTATAACATAAATGATCTCAGATTTTTCATTAAAGATCTTTTAAGAGATATGTATTGTTTATTTATTTTAAAACAGGCAAACCTCACTATATGTATTATCACACCCCAGCAAGCTGAAGGTCACCAGCCAGAAACTAGTCTGGGGATAGGATGAGGATTTTATACACAAGCCTTCTGGCATCCATTTATTACTCTAGCTTGCTGTGTGTGGCAATACGCATAGTAAGTTTTGCCTGTTTTAATAAGTTATAAGCAAGCATAAAAAATGGTGATCATGTGATGTTTTATTCATTTTACATATTCTATTCAATAAAATAGTGATTATATAATAGTGGGCTCTATAATATGGCATCTAGTAGGTTGATAAATATATTGATTATTTTTACAATCTTGTCATTATTTTTATTTTAAATTTTATGAAGCGTTTGTAAATATATATAGATTTTTTCCTGATAGTCTCTTGATCTTTCATGAAAACAAATTTTTTTAGAAGCTATAATTTGTTCAGAATAATCTTATCTATATATAGTATATAATATATATAATAAAATGAAAAATGAATTTTTTTCTCTTCTGAGGTCACACAGTAAATTTTTTAAGATTAAGTGAATAATTTGGACAATATACTTTCCTGGAAAATTTCTGATCCAGCAATACTAATGTTTTTACCTTTCTGGCAGTGATATCAAGGGTAATTTAAGTTTATTATTCATTATGGATGGTTCATAAATGAAAGTAAGACATCACAAATATTTGTTTGATGCTGATCTGACATATTTTTCTATATATTTTTTCCATCTCTGCTTTATCTTTGTTACTTCAGCTATATTTTTTTATTATTTTCAGAACACCTAATCATGGCTAATGCCCTTTGATCTGAGAAATCCTCTAAAAAATAATTTTTGATTTTCAAATCTTTTCCCCATTTTTAATGACTTTGAAAATATTGTATAATATTAATTATTGTCTTTCTGGATGCTCTTTGAAGTTTCTTTTTTAGTTATCTTACAAGATCTTTTGTTTATGATTCTGATATCTTTTTTCTTTGTAATTACCATTATATCTTTGTCACCATTTTGAATTTTCTGGAATTTTAAATGTATTTAAATATTTTTGATTTGTTTTTAATTATTTCTTTCACTCCATTCATAGTTCATATACTTTATCAATAATTACATCAAATCCTTAAATTTATTTCTTTTGCTGTTCCTAAAAGAAACAGTTACATTTTATGTTATATATAGGTTGTTATACAAGCTTGTAATTTTATTAACTGCATTTATAATTCACATAAGAGTAATTCATGCTTTCTTCTATAATATGCTTCTAAAAAAAATTTTGCCATTAAAACTGAAATCATTAATTTCTGGATGACAATAATGTAATTAATTTGATTCATATAAACACCATCCTATAACATCCATATATGTATATAGTTAATAGCTGCAGAAAGGAGGATACTGTTAAGTGAAAGAAAACCATTTGATTCATCTTTGAAACTTTAAATGAATTATAAGGGGCAAATTTTTGATTTTCATTTCATATGTTCTTGCTATTGCAGCTGTTATTACAATGTGATTATTAATTTAATAAACAAATATTTTAGTGGGCTGGAAGTGTGTGTGAGTGATCTCTTCCTTTTTAATAGATATTTATAATCATGATAGACACATCTAAATTATGATCTTATTCCTAAGAAACTCATATGCTACTAATCAGGATAGTGGTTGAGGAAGAAAGACAAAAGGTACTAATAATCCTCTGATTATGAATTCAGGCTGCCATATAATAGTGGTCTTTTATTTGGATACTTACAACCATAGTTCACTTTTAAGTGAAGGAAGATTTCATGAATTGGAAGAATAACTGTCTAATGTTAAAATGAGACACTGTTGAAATTTGCAAAGTTAGAAGAAATGATGAAAAGACAATTAATTCCAAAAGTGGATATGTTATTTAGCATAAAAGTACAAATGTTTGAAGAAAATGTGAAATAAGATTCATATAAATAAAAAGTGAAAGAAGAACATTGTGAAGATTGATGATAAATCAGCCAGAGTGGCAATATTTGTCATTTATCTTAATGTAAGATATGGAATGCAGATAATTCAGGCAGAGAATTTTTATATGAATGTACAAAAATTGCTTTTAATCAGATTAAATAACATCTTAAAATTGTCATGCAGAATTTAATGCCAAAATTGGTAAATAATTAAAAATTGAAAGTATTATGGATAAATTAAGTTATAATGACATAAATAAGAGAGGCCACAGATTTGCGGAGTTCCATATTAAACAGAAATGAACATAGAAGCATCTAAGAATTGGATTACATTTTGATTAACAGAAAATATATATTTCAAGATTGCAATAGATTCAATGCAGGAAGTGATCATTGATTAGTGAAAGTATAATACCTGTTAATGCAAAACTAAAGAGACAAAAAACTATTGAGAAACTCAGTATTAACAGTTGGTATATCTTTGGAAACATTTAAATAAATTTAAATTAGAACTTGCAAATTGTTTTAAAATATTAACTACTTTGAAGATGTTTCAGATTTGGTTAAAATCAATAATAAGTTAAATAAGATACTATTAAGAACAGCAAGAAAGACACATAGTACAAAAGTGCATTAATTTACTAGTAAAATTTTCTACTGAAACAAGACAATGGCATTAAGGGGAATGAAATATTTAAAGTTTTGTAAAATGTTATAATAAAAGAGCTAAATAATGATATAAGAAAATATAATTGTGAATTATCAAGGAAAGTTATAGGAGAGAATAAAAGTCTTAAAAATGTAAAACAATATCTTGCTATAGAAATGAAAATTATTTCTTCAAAAAAAAAAAAAAAAATAGAATTATTATTAAAAAGAGAGACTTTTTTTATAATGTCTGTGAATAATTAGTTAGCTGTCTTAAAAAAAAAATTCAAGCATTTAATAAAGAAATAAAAGTAATCTTATATTTATATACCTTGCGATATAGATATTACAAAAAACAGACAAAACAAAACGAAGAAACAAAGCAAAATAAAACAGTATAATAAAAAAACTAAACATCCTCCTTATGAGAAAGCAATGAAACTCAGTATAAAATTTAGTATAAGAACAAAAGTATAGTCAGTAGATAAAAATATACCTAACTATTATGGCATCTGCAGTTTGATAAACTTGTACTCTATAACTGTGAGTCCATGAATAACAAACTTTCTTCAAGAGTACCAAGGATGAAAAATACACATTTTATGTTATTAAGATGATCTGATAGTCACTCTTTAAAAATGCAATATTGATAGCTTTTAAAGGGCTGTAATTTGGAAAGATGTTGAGGAAAAAATTATTGAAGATTTAAAAATAAAACATTATTTCAAGATAATGAATAAACAAACTAAAGGTCTAATTTGTGATATATATTAATTCTTCTGCATATGTACATGTGAATGCTTTATGAAACAGGTTTTATTTCTTTCATTTCTTTTATTTAGCTAATTGCACTTTCAAGTTTATAATTTATACAATTAACATAAAACTCAACTTTGACTTTTTCCTTTTTATAATTTTTATTTATTTTTCTTCTTATACTGAAATTAGAGTGATATAAGAGTAAAAATGTAGTGACTAATAATGAGATGATATAATTATTTAACTTATAGTTAATTTCAGCATTCATTAACTTGGATATTAAGGATGCTACATAAAATAGTGAATATATTTATTCATTTGATGTGTTTGTCAAGCTATGATTATTTTTTTTATCTATTGATGAAATAAACTTACTATTTATTTGAACAATTGGGGACAGAAGCATAGTTTAGTTCTAAAGTTAAGGGATATGAGTATAAAAAAATATATCAGGCTTGTATATTTTCTCTATATTTAAAATCTAAACAATAAAACATGGGTATTATTAAATTATTTTTCATTTTAAGCAAAAATGAAGCAAAACAAAACTGATATGAAAAATACATGAAGCAATTACAACAGTCTTTAAATTTACAGTGAGATTTGACTTTTACTTTTATTTCACAAATGAACTAAAAAATTAAAAAGAATTTGTTCAAATGTTACTTTTGAAGAATATATTCCAGGGGGAGGTTTTTTTTTTTTTGCCATTAATCATTACTTCAAACTAAATTGTAAATGAATATAATATAAACATCAATAATATTAATTAAAGAGTTTATTGATTGAGAATTCATAAGAAGTTCAAACATGAAAGTGACATGGAGACATTATTCATGAATCTTGGGCACTGTTATCTGGCATTCTATCATTGCATTATAGGACATACAAACATTAATAAACATGTATTAAAGAACTCCTTAGAGGAAAATAAAGATAATATGTAATTTGCTTAAACAATGTTTCTTATATATATAATTAGAAGGATTTGAATTTAGAATTTTTCAGTTTATATTCATCCTCCATTTTATCTCAAGCAACCAATACACATGACCACATATATGAAAAAAAAGGATAAATGAACCCCAATATATGTATTTTGTGCAGAAACAGCATTAAATACATATACTGAGGATCATTTATCTTTTTTGCATTTATGTGGTCATGTGTATCAGTTGCTTGAGATATAATGGAGAACTTACATAAATAAAGATAATATAAAATAGCATCCAAAATTAATTTTCTATGAAATTATTCAGTATATATTATAGTGTTTTTTGTTTTTTTTATCTTTTTAGAAAATTAAACAATTCCTAAATTTAGCTTATTGACTTAATAATTTATATCTTACTAAATTTTTAATTCCATTACTATAATTGTCAAATATAATCACGCCAACCCCTTCTTTTTTAATAACATTATGTACATTATGTAGAATAAGCACAAATTTCATAAATAAAGTTCAATTTACAACAAAAATATCAATTATAAGAAAAATAAGCTAAGGGGATAAAAATATACAAATATTTATGATATGTTTAATTATCACTAAACATTATTTAAAAAATTAAAATTTAAAAGTAAATTATGGATTCATTACTCACTTGGAGAATGCCACATATTATCTAAATATTATGTATGTTAAAGAAAAAAATGTATGCCTCTTCATCATAATTTTTTTTTTTTATATTTCATCTTCTAAAATCTTTAGTAATAAAGAATTTTTATTTTTATCATTCAATTATTTTTTTAAAAAAATTGACTGCTTAACTTAAGTATTTAAAACCCTTGTAGAATAATGATCATTCCATCCTATGCCATATTCATGACTAAGATTAGCATTTAAGATGATGAATCTTGGGAGTTTTTTAGATACAAGATAAAGATTTTTCTTTTAGTCTGTTAACAATTTGACATTGTTGATAAATAGATATCTAGTAAATATTGGCTAATTAAACTGGTGTGGCTGGAAAAATTTTATTGCACTGATTGTAAAAGTAAAACATTGGATTACAATATGATATCCCTGATAGAGGATATGTTTTATTCCTAGAGTTTATCTTTATGCTTATATATTAAAATTCATTTACATTTTTAATATTCTCTCCATTTAATTTAAGTAGCTAAAACATAGAATTTCTTAAATGGAATTTATATTTTATAGTATATCATATTAAATATAAAGAAGTGGTTTTTCTTTTATTCTTTCTTTCAAACTTTTCAACTTTGATTTTCTTTGAGGCAATATATGATACTTATGAATAGCTAAATACTGAATTTTAGTAATATTGTTTTTAATAATTTTTAATCTATATATCATCAGAAGTAGTCATAGGATTTTCATTTGAATTAAGACATTGACTCACATTTCTTCTTATTGCAATGTTGAATGTGACTCAACTTTTATTCAGAAGCAATGTACTTCTTTCCTAAATAAATCAGGCAAATACCTCATCTTATTTTACATGAACTTTTCTGTTTCTTTTATTATAACTTTCTATAGCACTTTTAAAACTCAAAACTCATTTTCATCATTTTAAAATATCATCAATTATTATTTTAATTTTCAATTTGTAGATTCTATGTCTAAAGATCGACTGGCTAAGTTATCAATACAAAAGAAAAAAATAGTTAAATAACTTGCATATTTAATATATGTGCAAGTTGTAAATTAAGTGATCATTAATAATTATGAAAATTAATTATTAATTAACTTATATAAAATGATTTCTTAAATAGAAAGGCACTGCTCAGATTCAAACACGTCCGTACAATTCCCAAAACAAAATAAAAAAATTATTGTAAAAAAAATTTGAATAAAAATCCAATCCTCATTCTTCATAAATCAAAAAACTATATGTAGAACCAAAACAAAATAATTATGCGTTGCTTAATATACTCAAGCAAATGAATTAAGTTATTTGATGGAAAAACTATTTTTAAGAAATAAAGAAATGTTTGAGTACATCTAATTAAATCAGTAATCAGAAATGTGATACAGAGTATCTATATATAAATAACATCTCACTTACACATACATATAGTTATATTTTTTATATTGAAAAATTAGAAATTGCATAATTTATATTTCTTGAAAAGTATTTATTATCAATCCATTTTCATTTATGTTTTAAGCCTAATTTTAAAATAAAAACAGTATTATTAATAAAAACTCAGCGAATTATAATTATTGAATTCCAAAAATATTTGCTTGGACAAATTTAACTATCACCTTTTCAGAATTTACTTAGGATTTTTTTTTTTTATCTTAAATATTAATTTGTCTTTTTCTCCATTTTCGACTGCATTTAAAAAAAAAGAAGATTTCAAAGCAATTTATAAAGTAATTGTATGTAAACACTTTTTATCGATGAGATAAATTACTTATAAATATTTATTTTATCCAGTCTCCACTTTCATTAGGTGACTTACGTCTTAATAGATAATTTGTTGACCATCTGCATTTTTTCCATCATATTAAAAACAGTTTTAATATCTAGAATTACTACAGTTTTTAACTGTTAGTTGTTAAATAAAAAAATAAAATCTTTTTTTTTTTTACTTGAATTTTTTTTAAAATTTTAAACAGACATATTTTATGTTTTGTTTATGAAATAATATATAAAATAACTCTTTACTGTCCCTTCATTTTGCTAAGACAGTATAGTTTATCTTTACTACAGCTTTTTAAAATTTTGTAGAAACCAATTTTTACCTTTACCATATGCAGTTATAGATTTTTTTATTACACAAAATGTTGATACACTGTGTATATATAGTATACCTTATAAGATATTATACAGATATAAAACAATTAAATATTTGCAATATTAGATTAATTTTTCATTTTTTTTATACATACTATTTTCTTACTTGTTAGGTATTTTTAAATGACACATATATGCTATACTTAAATTATTTTTTAAAATCAAATTATAAAAGAAGATTCTTCTTTCCTTTCTATATTACATCTACAAGATTTTTTCATTATTTTTGACTATTATCAATTCAGTGGAATATGAAAGTCTCTCCACAACACAACAGAATTTATTCATTTTATTCATCCATTTCACAAGTGGTCTTCTTTTAAGTTTTCATCAATCTTTTGGGATCCAGTTTACTACATCTTATATATATATAAACATATAATCATTTTCTATTATGTCTACACTCTTTTTTACCAAGATTAATTAATAGTAAATGACATCTGGTAGTTGCCATATTAAGAATGAAATAAAATATTTGTAAATTTTGCTTTCATTTAAAAAGTGTTTCAGTTTTACATTATGAGTAAATTACAATTTAAATTCACAGCATTTTAATTTAAAGTGCATTATGGTTTTTTTTTTTTTTTTAAAGAAAAAAACTAAGTAATAACTTATGTATAAAATATTTAGGTAATTTGGGATTAGTACTATCATAACATACATAATCGTCCAACCACAAGCGCTTTATTTTCATAATAATCACAATTATGGCATTTTGCCATCACAAACACCCTCCATTGAAAAAAGGTATGGCATTCTGCTGCTCCAAACATGAGTAGCAAAATTATTATGAAAACCTAAGGTGCTAGAATAATTCACAAAGTTAGAATAATTATATCATGTCAATTCTAATCCCAAAGTATCAAAATTTATTTAAATATAAAAATATTATTTATTTCTATGGCAGTGACTCAAAGAAACACATTTTAAGATATTTTAAAATAATAATTAAATATTTATAAATAGTAGACACAAATTTACCACAAGTATATATTTATTAATATTTTATAGCTATTTTTTCCCTCTCTCTTTCAATTTGTATATTTAAAATTATTTGGTCATGACTTTATTAGATAATGCACTCTATGGTATAGCAACATCCTCTGCTAAAACAGGCAAAACTCACTAAATGTATTGCCACACACAGATCTAGGTGCAGTGCTCTCAGATCCAGATTCCTCATTGATGAAGGTCATAAGCTAGAAACTAGTCTGGGGATATTGGATGAGTAGGCACTAGATGGGGATTTTATGCACAAGCCTTCTGGCATCCATTGATTACTCTAGCTTGCTGTGTGTTCAATATGTATAGTGAGTTTTGCCTGTTTTAACAACAGTTATACACAAGCATAAGAAGTGGTGGTCATGTGATGTTTATTAACTTCCTCTGCTGCAATACTGTTTAACCAAAAATACAATTATGATTCCTAGAAACATTTCAAATGACACATATAAATACTTATGAAAGTATTGCTTTTATTTTTTAATATTTACATTTTTTAAATATATATATAAATAAAAGGGGTACTAAGGCCTGTAAGTTAAGTTTTCTACTTGGAAGCAAGTTTAATTATCAGGATAATAGAAGGGCACAATCAAATAGGTAACATATCTATTTATTGTTGGTATCAGTTTAATTTGTCAGCCCTTCTAATAACTTACTATAGCATCACAAAGACTTAATACTGTTTAGAATAGCATTATAATTTTTTTTTTTAAAAAAAAAAAGCAATTGTAAATTGGAACTAGATTTTAATAATTCCACCCTAAGATTCTTAATAGACTGGTGGTACTCACTGCATTCAAATGCAAATGCTCTTTCTTTAAATAATTGAAAATATATTGATTTTCACAATGTTGCATTGATGTGCAATTACAAAAGATGCAAAGGTTAAAAAAATTACATACAATATTGTAATGATACTTAACATTTGATATTTTAATATTTCATAAAAATCATTAAAAAAAAATCATTTATTGCGTGGTAGTATATAAAAAGTTATGGACTTCGAATATCAGAAGTAATAGCTCATGGGTTTACTACAATACTATTACACTAAACAACATATACCATAGAAAATATTTGTTTAGGATTTAAGAATTATAATTATTCTGAAAGATTTTTCTTTTATTGACATAATATATATAAACTATTGTATTTCTAAAATAATTTATATATCATTTTGAAAATAGAAGAAATTAATTGATTTATTTTATAAATATTATTTTTTAATATTTTGTAAATTAAAATTTTATTGCAAAAATAATAGATGAATACATGCAATATTATTTATTTTACACATTGGTTTTAAAAAAATGTTTTGTTGTTTTGTTTTGTTTTTTTTTTGCTCCCTAATGATTTCTTTGATATTTTTGGCAACTTATAAATTGTTAAAATCCTTGCTTTACACCAATTTCAATTTATTTATGACGTAATTGATTATTAACAATAATTGCTGAATCTCATAAATATTATTCATAAACAGTAATGCATTTTAGATAGAATTTCATTTATTGATATAACCAATCAGATTTTATCTTTAAAATATGTTTAACTGTGAATGTTATTTCTACAAATAGTTTCTTATACTTGAAAATCATTTGTTGCCTGAAGACTTTTACAGATTTAGTTTTTTTTTTTAAAAAAAAAAAGATTTAAAAAAAAAAAAATTAAACTGAGGGGGGAAAATAAGGTAAATAAAATGAGATGTTTTAACAGCTTTTCTTATTCCTTTTTAAAAGACCACCACAAACTATTCTTTTAAGCTTATTATTATTATTGTTAAATGCCTTGAAAATTTGCATTTGAAAAGAAAATGTTTAAAAACAGGTCATTTTTTTAACATTTAGCAGCACACATAGTAATATATCAATGTAATTTGTTAGTCTTGTGGTATGAAGCCCCCCACATGGAGGGCAAAGGTCAAGCAAGCTATCAATATTTAAATAATGACTTCCCAATCATCCTCAACAACATGATTCACGGATTATTAAAAAGTTCTGAACTCTGACTTCTCTTTTAATAATTGCCATCCCTAAAGGAATTGAAACATCAGCTAGTGTAAATAACAGTCCTGACCCCTAGGAAACTGTAATGTGTGATTAACTCTTCACTTACTGTGGCAAGAAAAAGAATGTAACCATTTTAAATTGCTGTGTTTCCTTCAAAAATCTAATAATGTATACAAAGTCTGTAATTACTTAAACTTGCCTCTTTTTTCTTCTTTTTTACATAGTTAAACTATAAATTAATGCAAATTATTATTCTGGATTAAAACCTCTCAAACTGTTTGACTGAAATATGTCATAAATGGTGAAATAACTGTTTTCTAGCTTATAATTATCCTCGGGCATCTTATTCTCAGATTATTTTTTTTTTGAAAAAACATACCATTTGCCAAAGTATGTGTGAGCTTACTTGCCAAAAAACATTACCAGGACAAAAACAACAAACTACTATAACACACTCTTTTCTCTTCATCTGTTTTTTTTTAATTAATTTTTGGTTATCGAATATATAACCAAGCATCTAAACGATGTAAAATGCTTTTTAAGTTTATGAAGCAACCCTGAGATTAAGAGAAAAGAATAATAGCAAAGCATTACTAGTGATAATCAAAGATTATTATAATAAGCTGTTGCCCAGATTCAACTTGCTTTCAGACCGATATATTTTTAATAATAAAATGAAAATAAAGGATTGATTTTAATTGCTTACATTGAAATAAAATGAACATCATTTTAGTTACATCACTTTTCATATTTTATAGTTAATTTCCACTATTTTCTGGTTTTTTTTATTTAAATAATAATAATAACAGAATGGTTTATTGTTCAGAAGTTCGTAAGAAATTTGAATGTCAGGAAGTCACAGACCCTGAACTCCAGAGTCCACCATTCTAGAACTCCATATGAATTCGTAACTATGGGAACTTTAACTCAATGGTAAAGTGATGGTTCAAGAATTTAAGGTTCTTTGAATCAAAGTCATATTTATCACTTTTGGTATCCATACATCGTATAATTTCCAGAACAATCAACATTTGATTATTTATGTAAACATAGGTTTTGTGGATTATAATATATTTTACAAAAATATAATAATAATTAATTGAAATTATATTCAAATATTTATCAGTCAAACAAAATTAATTACAACAATAAAAAAAAATATTTTTTATAGTGTCACTGTTGCAGCAGATTAATCAAAGCAGAACCCCCCCCCCCATCAATGTAAATATGAATTTCCTTAACGTTACTATTATTATTATAATATCCTGTCATGAGTTTGAATAATTGCTAGATAAGTTTTAAAAAAACGAAGCCTGTTGACATTTGTCCAGAATTTTAAGTGGAAGACTAGTTAATTATTTAAACTAATGATATATTTATTTTCATTTTTTCCTTCAATAATAAATTGCTTCTTCAAATAATATATTTTGCAGTATGTGTGTACATAATAAATGCAGTAAATAAAAACAAAAAATTTAACCACAATTTATATATATAATAAATTTATTTGAAGTAGTTAATATATATATAAAGAATTAATTATAAAGGTATGAAATTATAAATATGTAATATTAAAATACACTCATTATATCTATATAAATAAAACAAAATGCTTTACATAATAAAGTAGATGCTTTTATTACAACTAAATAGCTTTATTATAACAAATTATAAATTTTGAAATATCTATACATAAACATATATTTTCATTTAATTAAAAAAATAAGGTCTCAAACATTATTTTCTTTAAAAACTTTAATCTATTGAATTATTGAATCAAAAAAATCAATAAAATAAAACATCAAACTTTTTTTCTCAATCTTTCAACCATTTATTATGGCCTTTTTCAGCAATTTAAACAAATAAGAAACATTAAAAGAATTATAATGTCTGATAAAATGGAGAAGAGAAGGCATAAGACTTAGATATACATTAGCAATATCTTAAAAAATATTAATAGTATAATAAAAAACTTTTTCTTATAAATAAAATATTAAAGATAAAGTAATTCATTTTTTGTTGTTGTTGTTGTTATTGCTATTATTATTATTTTTAAAAAAAAGTAGTGGAGGTTTTTTGTTTTGTTATACTGTTTGTATTTTTTAAAATATTGATAATGTATAGCATCTAAATTCTCATTCCTATTTTTTTTTCTGATAAATTATAGTACTTTGTGCTAATGTTTTGTGTTTGTTTAAATCTTTGGGAAAAAGCCATAATAAATGGTTAAAATATCAGAAAGAAAAATTTTCTATGCTTGATTTTTTTGATTCAGTAAACATTATATTCATATTTTAAAAGAAAATGGTGCTTAAAACTTTAATTTTTAATTATATGAATTTAATAAAATGTAATAAAAAAGTATGTAGTAATCAACATTTTTTGGTTCTAAATTTTAAATATGTATTCATTCATATCAGAAATTAAAATTATATGGATACACACAGATAAATGTGAACCAACATTTAAAATTATAATTTAACATATATAAAGCAGAAGAATGTCTTCAGAGCAAAACTCTCCATACAGTATTGCCACCTGTGCTAAACAGAGTAATCAATGGTTGCCAGAAGGCTTGTGCATAAAATTCCTATCCAATGCCTACTCATCCAATATCCCCAGACTAGTTTCTGGCTGTGGCCTTCGTCAGTGAGGAGCTTTGGATCTGATGAAGGCCACAAGCCAAAAACTAGTCTGGGGATATTGGATGAGTAGGCATTGGATAGGGATTTTATTCTGGCATCCATTGATTACTCTGTTTAGCACAGGTGGCAATACTGTATGGAGAGTTTTGTTCTGTTTATCAACAATTAATGTGCTAGTATAGGAAATGTGATCATGTGATGCTTAAGAATATCTTCATTTAAAAATAGTACTATAATTTATTTTCATTTTTTTCCTTTAAAGTTGATAAACACATACTTCTTTAAATGTTTATGTTCTAGCATTATATAATATTATATATGTATATGTATGTGTGAGTCATGTGTATATATACAATAGTAATTGTAATTAAACAAAAAAATAATATAAATATTTGTACAATTAAATATATTTGAATCATAATGACATGTTGATATTACATCTCTACACCAACACTCAAGGTAAAATGGATTGCTCCTGCTTTCATTTCAGTGTTCAAACTTCTTATGAACTTCCAGGCAATAAAACCATTCAGTTAATTTTTTTTATCTTTGCAATTAAAATCACAATTCGTTTTTTATAGAGAAAAAGATCAAGCATCTTGAATCTTATACATTATTCACTTTGTAAATCTCTAACATTAATTCAGATTATGTGTGTTTTAGTAGTAAGTGATACATGATTGTATTTCACATTATTTCTTATTCAAAAAAGTATGTTAAAATTACTATCTGTAAAATCCTTTTTCATCCAAATTTCATCAACATAAGAAAATATAATATTGATTTATATTCATTTGTTTTAATTTTTTTGGAAATGTTGGCCAGTGTCGTTTAGTGCAGTGGTAAAATCATACATACAAAAATTAAAATTACAAGAGTTGCAGCTCGGATGTCACTTTTCAAGTGATGATCCATTCAATTACCACTTTTGGAGACTTTATACATGTGAAGTAATAAAAAAAAAAAACTTTTCAAACTGATATGATTGTGGTTACATATTTTGAACTGAAATAAAGCTATGTCTGTGGGTATATATTTAGAGATATTAATTGAGATACTTAAAAAAATATTCAAATTAAAAAAAAATGATTATAGGTATTTTAATTTAAATAACTATATAATCATACTTATAAGAAAAATTAGACATAAGATTAAATGATATTTTTTAAAATATTAAATTACATTTTTAAACTTTTTTTCTTTGTTTAAACATAGATATTTTCAAAAGTTTTTTTAAAAAACCAGAATTAGAATCAGAATTTAAAAATAAGTAAATAAATAAAGAAAAAATCTTTATATTAAATTAGATCGTTTTTTGAGCTGAAATTGAAGATACTATTGAAAAATTATTTTAAACATTGGTGATCTTCCTATCAACAGATAAACACACTACAAATACAGCATTAAAATATTTAAATACTTGTACTTCCTATTCTAGTACAACAATAGGAGCAATTTTAATTTAATTGCTACTCCTTACTATGACCTTTATTTATTACTGTTTAATTTAGAGCAACTTTATTTTAAAACTTATCTACCTTTGATATTGAATAGCAATGCTTATGCACACATTCACTGATAATCAGTCTACATAATCAATTAAACAAAATGTAAACATATATTCCCTTAATAAATTATGTATCTTCACTAAAATTAAAATCTTAAGAAACAAGCAATTTATGTTCAAGGACCATCCATTCTGTTAAACATACATATATCAGTTTGAAAATATGAATCAATTTAAATATATTGGTAACGTGTTAAATAGGAAAGGAGTTTTGAATGTTGACATGTGATACAGACTATAACATGAACTTTCTGCATTTAACAAATTTAAATATATGGTATGTTATTACAGTTTTATAATTAGTCAAATATGTTTAAAAATACATATATACAAGCAACAAAGATTACAAATTATAAAATTATCATAGAAAGCCTTTTTCGGCAAATTATGTTTTTTGCCCTTTTCAATATGTCTCCATGATTTAAAGCACATACAGCAACATCTATATCAATATATGAGAGAAAACAGATAAACAAATGGATATCTGACACGATCTATTATGTGATTTTTTTTTCTCAAATCTACTACAAAATTACTCTCTTATATATATTGAATGGATATATATCCACACATATTAATTAATTAACTATCCATTCTTTATCCATTAACCACTTATTATTTAACTCAATGGATGTTTTGTATATATTCATACAGTTGTTTTTATTATACATGATATAATAATGTGAAAGCTAAGCACCTTCAAACAGATACGCTTTAAACATGCTTATGTGACAGCCAATCAGATGGAATAATGACATCACATGGGACTCTCAATTCTAAAACACAAGCCAGAACTATTAAAAAAAGATGGGACCCATCTTAATCTATGCCTCAATTTTATTTTTAAATAAGCCAGACTCAAGCATTTTGAACTAAGAGTGTGAAGCTTAAATACCTTCACATTTAAGCCACTAACAACGAAGCAATATTTTTAAATCTAATGAAATGATATTAATAAATGTAAATATATCAAATTTGATAATATTATAATAACGTGAAAGCTAAGCACCTTCAAACAGATACGCTTTAAACATGCTTACGTGACAGCCAATCAGATGGAATAATGACATCACATGGGACTCTCAATTCTAAAACACAAGCCAGAACTATTAGAAAAAGATGGGACCCATCTTAATCTATGCCTCAATTTTATTGCTTCATTGTAAATCGGATGATTTCGCGTTGTTAATTTATATATATAATATTTAGTGGATTAAATGTGAAGGTATTTAAGCTTCACACTCTTAGTTCAAAATGCTTGAGTCTGGCTTATTTAAAAATAAAATTGAGGCATAGATTAAGATGGGTCCCATCTTTTTCTAATAGTTCTGGCTTGTGTTTTAGAATTGAGAGTCCCATGTGATGTCATTATTCCATCTGATTGGCTGTCACATAAGCATGTTTAAAGCGTATCTGTTTGAAGGTGCTTAGCTTTCACGTTATTATAATATTATCTGTTTACGCTTAAATTTGATATATTTACATTTATTAATATCATTTCATTAGATTTAAAAATATTGCTGAGTTGTAAATCGGATGATTTCGCATTGTTAATTTATATATATAATATTTAGTGGATTAAATGTGAAGGTATTTAAGCTTCACACTCTTAGTTCAAAATGCTTGAGTCTGGCTTATTTAAAAATAAAATTGAGGCATAGATTAAGATGGGTTCCATCTTTTTCTAATAGTTCTGGCTTGTGTTTTAGAATTGAGAGTCCCATGTGATGTCATTATTCCATCTGATTGGCTGTCACGTAAGCATGTTTAAAGCGTATCTGTTTGAAGGTGCTTAGCTTTCACGTTATTATAATATTATCTGTTTACGCTTAAATTTGATATATATACATGATATAGTTTGTTTCATATATTTTACATCTATTAACATTTTTAATATAATCAAGAATACTTATATTATCAATACAATTTATTTTATGTCCATACTGCAAATAAAGAACATATAACGTTAATAGACGTAAAATATATGAAACAAACTATATCATGTATAATAAAAACAACTGTATGAATATATACAAAACATCCACTAAGTTAAATAATAAGTGGTTAATGGATTAAGAATGGATAATTAATTAATTAATATAAGTGGATATATATCCATTCAATATATATAACAGAGTAATTTTGTAGTAGATTTGAGAAAAAAAAAATCACATAATAGATTGTGTCAGATATCCTTTTGTTTATCTGTCTTCTCTCATATATTGATATAGATGTCACTGTATGTGCTTTAAATCGTGGAGACATATTGAAAAGGGCAAAAAACATAATTTGCCAAAAAAGGCTTTTCTATGATAATTTTATAATTTGTATTCTTTGTTGCTTGTATATATGTATTTTTAAACATATTTGACTATTGTATACTTGAAGTGCAACACAAAAAAGAATTGGCTTTAATTCTGATTCTTTTTCTGTATAGTTTTATAATTACAACTAAATTAATTATATGGACAAAATTGATTGTATAGAAATGAAATATAATGCAATAAAAAATTTTCATTAAAGGATGCTCTATAACTACTTAAAGTATGATAACAAGATCATAAGACCAATTAC
Source organism: Epiperipatus broadwayi (assembly GCA_028023455.1). Classification (NCBI taxonomy): domain Eukaryota; kingdom Metazoa; phylum Onychophora; class Udeonychophora; order Euonychophora; family Peripatidae; genus Epiperipatus; species Epiperipatus broadwayi. The sequence goes on along the minus strand of JAQFVV010006242.1, from coordinate 1,642,365 downwards.
TATGTTCTTTGGTTTGTTCTATGTGCTGATATTGAATCTATTATTGTAAAGATACAACTTCATTGGATTGGAATTTAAGACAAATGAATAATATTAGAGAGGCATGCTTTTTTAATCAAAAATATAGATATCATTTACATTATAAAGATTATTTCAAATATACTAGACTAAGGAAGTACAACTTTAATAGCTTTTATTGTGAAAATATAGATAACAATAGAGTATAAAGGAGAGCTTCAATGAGGTAAGATACTAAAATCTTTCAGAAAGAACATTTACATATAGAAATTAAAAAACAGGCATTCTAAGATATCAGTCTAAAAAACAAGATGTGAGAATATGTGGACATAGTTGTGTTTCACAGATTTGTTTACATGTCATCATAAAATGTACATGCAAGTTTATTTTTGTCTCTCAACTTTTATAATTTTTTCTGAAGTTAGAATGATCATCCTCATTTATAAGAATCTGCTAATAATGATTATGATGATATAGTAAAATAATATTGCGATACCTGCTGCATTTTTTGGAAGAATGAGTCAATGGACATTATTCTGAACAAATGTCAAAAGTAATCACCAAAGAATATTCAGAAAAGATGTTTAAAAACGAATGAAATAAATATATAGTTTATGTATATAACAACTTAATGATTTTTTGTTGATAAATAGTGCATTTTTATATCATCCATTTTTCTCAAAATTAAATGAAAGAATCTAAAGATTGTTTTCTATTAGATCAGCATTTTCTAATTATGAAAATAATGACTTCCACCACATTCAGATGCTTTTACCTAACATAAACTAATTAAAAACGCAATTTTATTTACATTTTTACAACCTTTCAAAAGTACAACTATTTAACAAAATTATTAAGTAAAAAAAAAAAAAAAAAGATATTTTATAAACAGCAATTTATATTTATACTGGAGTAAGAATGGGCACATTTTTATGGGAAATATCAATATTATTTATAGGGGCTTCAGTTTACCACCCCTATTTTAAAATAACTTAATAGTTTGCTTTGAAATTACATTATTATACTTTTATTTATTATTAATTTTTGTTTTTCCATTTTTTAAAAACTTTATTAATATTAGAAATTTCATGCATAATTAACAATATTGTATATATATTCAAAATTATAAAGACCAGTAAATATCCTTTATTCCTTTTTTTAAAAAGTGGGAAAAAAATTATGATTATAATTGTAATGGACATTTTGACCATATTTCATTGTCTATTGTGAATCAATAATGGTTTGATTATTTAAACAATAGCTAATTCTGAAGAAAACAAAAGGTTTGACTGAAATGTCAATTTTAATAAATGTTCCCAATAAAAAAGAAAAGAATGTTTTTTTTTTTAAAAAAAAAATAGTTTTTTTACAATTTATAATTAATTACTGAATGGAAAAATAAAATACAGATATTACAAAGGTTTTTTTAAAAAATAGATAAATGTGTGTGTATATATATATGCATTAAAAAGAGAAGCAAAAGTCTTAAAATTATTCTCTGTATTCTAAAAGCTATGCCAATATTGTCTACAGAAAACAGAGGTAAGAATAACTAAACTTTCACTATTGGTTGCTAGGATTGGTTATGGACTATTTAGAAGTAATTTCATGCTTGCTTGGGAATTCTGAGCTATCTAAGGAATTTTCAAATTCTATCAAAATTCTTATGCTAGATCAGGAGCATAGCAAATAAAAATCCTACTTTCTGTATCAGAAAGTTCTTTAACATTTAATTATATATTTAAATTTTATTCTTATCTCAGTGCATCTTTCATTTAGCTCAATCATACCACAATCACCCATTAGCCCAAAAGTCAGATCAACTTCTCTCACTCTGGTTGCAATTTTGAAACAGCAAGTTCACTTTTTTCAAGGGAGCAAGACATTCATAGCTCATATTATATCAAAGAAATGTGAAAAACATAAATGATCTACAAGATGAGAATTTTGGGTTGAACCAATACTAGTTGGTCTAGATCCCAATCTCTTATACATATTTTCATCACTTATTTAGAAATTTATATATAATCATTTACTATAGTTGGGTTACAAGTGTCAAGCTTTCTGGTCACAACTTTGCCATGAATTACTTTACAGAATTATATGAATGATTATTATTGATCACTCATCAAACTAGAGAATATTTCTAGCCCAAATATATTCTTTAATGCTCAGTTAATTAATAATATGTGGGCAGAGTTATAGAGGCATTAACACCTTGCCCATGTTGATGGTTTTGAAACCTTTCACTACATCACTTTTGTGCTAAGCTAATATATATTATTGTGAAAAAGTTTTGTTTTAAGTTGAATGTTTGAAAGACTTAATGAAATAATTAGAATATCTTTCAGTGGTATATACATTGGTAAAATGGTAAATATTATAATAAGTAATAGCTGAATTTTGTAAAACCATTATAATACCTCTAATACTGTGAAAGACAAACAACAGTAGAAATCAAAGCCAAATAACAGGTAGAAATCAAAGATGAAGAAAGTTAAAATCTTTCTTACTACTGCTATTGCTACTACTACTACTACAAACTACTACTGTTGCTACTACTACAACTACTATTACTATTATTATTACTATACAACTACTATCACTATTATTATTACTACTAGTAGTACTTCTACTAATAATAATCATCATCATCAAACAGTTTTATTGCTCAGATGTTAATGAGAATTTTGAGTACCAGAAATAATATAGCTAGGCCATGATCCATGGACCTTGACCTCTAGAATAAGCTACTACTGCTGCAGACAACACAGGATAAAATTTTTATTAATAACTATTACAATTATAAGAAGTTGATTTTATTATTAAGGAAAAGATTGAATATGTGTATAACATATAATAAGATTAAAAATGATATAATTTCCTGAGGTAAAAGAAGGCTACATAGAAAATAAATATTTGAATAGTTTTATGGCTTAAGAGTTTATAAGTTTGAGCAAATAAAAATGCCAGAACAGGATCCAAGGACCTTTCAGAAGATATTAGACTTCAGAGATGACACCTTATCACTAGACTAAACCATACAGGACACATAAAATATAACTGAAATTAATAAGCATGATACATACAAGCAAGATAAGAGAAATTTATGCCTGCACATCTAATCAGTTTAGTAAAAAATTAAGGAATTTTAATTGAGATAAAATAAATAAAATTTTATAAGGAAATCTTAATCTTAAAATTCAGAAAACAATTTAAAAAATGAAAAAAGAAATAATAATTGAAAAATTGTCTTTATAAAAGAAAAACTTGTGAAAACATCATTACAAAATTTATTATTTTGAAAACCCCTTAACAAAATAATTTTTTTGTTGGAAAAAAAAAAAGTTGTTTCTATTCTAATAAATCATAAATTTTTTTTAAAGAATTTAAATGAGCTAATTCAATTAGTTAAATGTTGTAAAAGTATGATAATGCCTACTAATAGTGAAGAATGTTTCATGTTAAACCACTAAACATTACATGATCACCATCTCTTATGTTAGCACATAACTGCTATTAAACAGGTAAAACTCTCACTAGTCTGGGGATATTGGATGAGTAGGCACTAGATGGGAATTTTATGCACAAGCCTTCTGGCATCCATTGATTACTCTGGTTGGCACAGGGTGGCACTACTTTATGGAGAATTTTGCCTGTTTAATGTTTCATGTTATAAACTTTTTTTTTCTTTTATAGTATGTCAATTGACACTTGTCTGACAAAGCTAGAGAATAACCTGAGATTATTACAGGCTCAATACTCAAAGGGGGGGGGTTGCTAAAACTACTTCTAATCTGCAAAAATTTATCATTTCAACCTGCTTATAGATAATGCACAGAGCTGCACAACAATATGCCACAACTTTTTACTTCATCACAGAGAGTTATCATAAAATAGTTTGAGTACAAATAAATATAATACTGGAAATAAAAAAAGCTCACGAGGAAAGTAAAAAAAGTAATTGCTATTAAGAACTGAAAAAAAAAAATCAATGCAGAAAACTGATGGTAAAAATGGTTTGAATGAAATGAATAAATGAATAAAGATAACAATTTATTAAAACAGCTTCAGATTTTGAGAAAATAATCATTGAGTAAATATATATGAGAAGTATATATGATTTCTAGAACTGAATGTATATCTCAAGATATAAAAAATTACAACTATAATGCAGTGAAATATTTATGAAACAAAGTAAAAACATTAGTAACAGTAAACATTCATTATATAGGAGAAGAAAAAATCTCTAGAACTTAAAAATATGTCATTGTTCTAAAATTTCAAAATATATGGCTAAGTATAACTTCTCAATATAGAAAGTGCTTTTTGGAATAGAAGAGTTGCAGTAATATGCAAAACAGCAGGGCTAAAGTGATATTTGCAAGTCATTCATAGTTGGCGGATATTTCTATATGAGCTGCAAAAAATAGTCATTTAGCAAAAAATGCTTCACAATAGGCAAAGAACCATCTAATAGACTTTCTCCAAACAAAAGAAATTCTATAGAGAGTTAAAGTTGTTAAAACATATTTATAAATTTAAAATGTCTAGAGTACTTTATTTTCAGTATTACAAGTAGTTAAATGTTTCAGAAAAATGTGACCATAGATATGAAAATGGTTCAATAATCAATTTATTGTCTAATAGCTTCATATGCAAAACAATTAAACACATTTGGAGAAAATAATGATGTCAGAGAAGCATGAAAAGAGACTACAAAGGGAATGATGTCAGTTTAGACAGATGAACATATTTATCAACAGACAAAAATGGAATTATAAATTTTGCAAAGAGCATTTAATGAGGCATTAGAAATAGTTATGTTTAACAGATAATAAGCTGAAGTTTGATAAAAGTACATTTGAAGGGGGAGGGGGGTTTGGGACTGCCTAATTTAGCTATCATTTTACTTTTAAATAAAATTTTATAATTTAAATCCATTCATGAACATATTAATTAGAAGACATTAAGTATATCTTATATAATCAGACTAATATATATGCTGAAATATAATTATTTAGTTGGGAAGATTTTCCACAAACGGTTAAAATATATTTGACTAGGAAGTTGTTTTATCTTTAAAATTGATCAACAGTTATTTAAACTAGTACTAAATTTCTCATGTGACGATTAATTTTGATGTTGACTTTTAAACTTGGACATATAGTGTCTCAAGTTTTTTCATGCTATCACACTTCTAAGGATTAACATTCATCTCTAGTTTATTTTTATGCATTATACTACTAATTTAAACATTTCCCCCAGATTTTAATAGCTCTAAATGTGTTATTCTATTATGCAATGATTTTGAGTTCTAACTGGAGTAAAAAGTTTAAGAAATCTTTTCATATAGCTGTAGAAATATCAAGCAAGAATTAAACCAAGTAGTTTAGCTACAACCAGTGAGAATGTAGTTATTTCTAACTGAAAAATAAAGATTCTACAATAATCTGGGCTGATCAAATAAGATGATGAATTAGTGGCAACATACTAAAAATACAATTTGAATATAATAAAGCCTTCAACCGCTGCTTATGCATATGAGCATCATTGAATATAAATATAGAGCTTTTCCCAGCAGTTAATATTATGTAATACATTAAAATAATACCCCAATATATATATATGTATCTGTGTGGGTGTGTTCAGTCATATATATACACAAATATTTCATATATTATTTCAGCATTCAATAAAACTTAGAAAAAATAAATAAATCATTATTAAAATTTGATAACACGGATAATTAAAAGTGTTTTTTTTTTAAAAAAAATTAATTACATATTTAATTTGATATGTGATATAACAATTATGTTAATGAAATGAAATGCAATTAGAAAAAATATGTAATCATACAGGAGAAAGAAAAAAAATTAATTAAGAGCAACAAATAAAATATTCTCATCAAAACAAATAAATTTTCCATTTAATAAATTTAAATAATTATAATAGTCTATCATTAGTATTTATATCTATGTATATATATTATGTATACACATATTAAAATTCTATCTTATGTTTTTTCTTTCTTTTTGTAGAACCTGGGATTTGAATAAAAATGAATTTTGAACATTTTTTCAAGCCATAGGCAAGCTTGTGATTTTTTAAAAAATTTAGGGTAGTTGGCGCATAGGCAATCCAATTAATCCATTCACTTATATGCTAGTAAATGAATATCAAGCTCTTATTAGCTAAAAAATAATGGTTCCAAGTTAATTTTAGCTGATCATATAAATATTGATATCTAATTGTAAAAATAGACACAAAAACCTGTAATAGTGTATGGCCTTTGTGAGAATGGAGAATTGCCCTGTTTTTATGAGTAGAGAGAACATGGATTATTTTTTAAAAAACTTTTTTTTACATGTAAACATGAAAAATCATGATTGTTAATCGTCAATAGTCAAGATATTTTAGCAATCTATTTTTGATCAAATAATTTAAAAGAAAAAAATTATAATATAACGTAACACATATTTTTTTAACTTTATGTTTATCATGTATTTGTCCTTGTAATTAATATACTATATATTACTTTGTTTGCAGTGCTATATGTTAAAACCAATTTTTTATGCTATTTATTTTAATAAGTTTAGTCTGATGAAAACTTAATCGCATGAAAGTAGTAGTAGTAGTATGTTGATCAGCACTAATTATGCCATTCAATTTCTGTTTATAATTGTTTTAGATGCTTATGTTATTTGGTAAATGTTTTTGTATATGTTGATATATGCATATGATAAAAAAATGTATGATAGATAAAAAATGTTATTTTGAAATTTACTTAATAAATCAAAAGGTGAATATACATGTTAAATTGTTTTCTGAAGACAGATAAAGCAAGTATGAAACAATTCTTAAAACCAGGTAGTTGGTGCACGATAATCAGATATAATTTACCACTTTCTTAATTTAGTCATTTTTTAATTATAAAACATATGCTCCAAAAATTAACTGAAAATAGTAATTATGCATTTCTATAAGATATAAATTCTTATGCTTCATAACATTTATTAAATGATTTTAAAATGCACAATTCAACTATTTGAAGAAATAGAAGTTCTAATAATTATAAGTATCATAGTGATATATTTTCTGTTGTACTAGTCCGAAATTAATTATAATAGAAATGTCACTACATTTTTTAAAATTTTATCTCTATACTTCTCATCTTAAACTCCCCATCAAGGCAAAAATTCAGATTACCTTCTTTTTCTCTTGTGAATAATTTCCACTTGTAAGGTAATAGACATGCACTACATCATTTTGAAATGTATCTATGCAATTTATTTATTTAATTCTTCAAAAAAATATTTATTTTAAAAGTAAAAGTGCATGCACATAAATAATTTTTTATTACTACTTTTTCCAATTATTTTATACATATTTAAATAAACTATTACTAACATTCTTCTATTCTGTGCCAATTGTAATATCTAATAATTAATGAAAATACTCACAGAAAAGGTAGTTTTTAAAAAAAAAATTTAGCTTTATTACTGCCTAGTATGTCTTCAGTATATCATATTCATGGCATATAATAATGTGATTACAAGTTCTTTATATCAGTGTTTAATTATTATCTATTTAACTATTCAAACACTGATATAAAGAACTTGTTACCATTTTATGCCATGCATATATATTGAATAAACTGAAAGCAGCCTACTGCATGACTAGGAAATGACTTTGTGCAAGGAAAATATTAGCCCTCCCCTTTTCTATGAAATAAAATTTGTAAATTAAAAGACATTTTTCCCAGTGCTTTTGCAAGATAAAACTTGAAAATATAGCTTTAGTCATTTAGCATATTCAGTAAATACTGTACATGTTTTATTCATTTATTTCTATAAAATAAAGATGAAGAATAAAACATATACTAAAATAAAATATATTAATATTTAAAAAAAATAATTTTTGAGACAATAATTAAATAATACTTTAAAACAAAAATATTTGTTTAATTAATCTATTCATTCAGTCTATTGGATGTTTTCTATATAAGTAACTAGAGGGACTTGAACTTAGGATTTTTCAGCCTATACCTCTACTCCATCTCAAATAACCAATATACAGATGTATGTGGATATGTGTGTCAGTTTCTTAAGATGGAGCAGACAATGTATATAGATTGAAAAATTCTAAGTTCAAATCCATCTAGTTAATTAAATATTTATTTAATAAATTTGAAATTGCTTTTTTTTTTTTTCAAAAGTTTTCAAATTATTTTTTGGACAATCCTGTGAAAATGCTAATACAGATAGAAAATATCTGCAAATAAGACAATTTTGCACTGCTCCCCTCCCCTTCATGGGCCAACTCTGATATTATATAAGTAATTAAATAATATAGAAGTTACTTACCAAATGGTATGTACATCCAAAACATAATTCTTTGGAATGCTTCATTTATGAGCTCCATTCTGCTTGCTTGCTAGTCAGTAATTCATTAAAACTTAATCCTTATTTGTTTGAAAACTCATTGAAAATCTCTCATGCATAAACTTATTCATGGTTTTTATTATCAAAATTATATTCCTTCAATGATAAAATATTTACAGTATTATTTAATTTTTTATGTGGTGTAGTCCAATATTAATATATATATATAATTTTTTATGTGTATAATCTGATATTTTAAATTTTTTTACTTACATTGTTTATTGATCACATAACTTTAATATTACAAAAACTTTAATATTTTATTAGAACCAATTAAAGTAGGTCAATTTTAAATAACATGATTGATAAAACTCTTATATCCTACTCACACCTTTTTGTTAAAATGTTCATTGTTTAAGTATTCTTTCCATTATTTTTCATTCCTTCATATCTTCTTGTTAAAATGTTTTGTTTTTAAAATCCTATCATTATTTTTAATTTACAGAAAACTTGTTTACATTTCTTTTAAAAAAAAAATAATAATTTCATCTACTATTGCTCAGTAAAATATATTTACCTCCTGTATAATTTTATTTTTAACACTTATTATATTATACATTTTATTAAATGATTTGACAATTAGATATTTGGCCAGGAAATTTTTTTTAAATTTTCTTAGTTAGATTGTTTATTCAATATATTTTTAGAAGCCACTATACCCCTTGCATTTTTTGTTTATTCATAGGTTACATTATATTTACTAAGAATTAAATATGTTGTGTTGCTTAGATTTGTATTTAAAAAAAGATAATATCATTATTAAAAATAAGAAAAGCCATTTAGTAAAATATGTAAAAAGATAATAGAGGATAATAATAAAAAAAACAAAAAATAACACTATTAAAAAATGCTGACACAACACAACATTGAACTCAGACTTAACATCTCTGGGGCAGACACTCTACCAGTACTCCCAAGTGAACAACATATTTAGGATTTGTAAAACATTATCGATAAAGATAATTTCATCATATGTAGAATTACTGTAATTATGAGGCAATATTTTAAAAATAAGTTGGAAGTATGCTTCTTTCTCTCTCCAAAAAGTGAACTTTCTAATGCATTTGGCATATATTTAAATATTTACTGCTTACATTTTCTATCATTCTCATACAATCCACTTTTCATGATTATAAAAAAATAAAACTTCTTGAAAGTGCTCAGCCAATTAATATTACAATTTGTACTTAGCTTCACCATTACCTCCATTTTAGCACATTTAGATGTAATAATAATAATGTTACCTTTTATATAAATTAGGATATTTAAATAAAAATGATTGGGAAATCTAAACATTTTTATTTATATATAAATTTTATTAATTATAGTGATGAAAGGGCATCAGCATGTTCAGTTTTGTGCAATCGGAGTGTATATATGAAATATATGTCAATGCTAGAGCAACTGCTGCAATAAGTTCAAGTTAAAAAAATATTCCTCTTATGTTTAAATAATAAATACTTACTATCAGAATGTATTTCTAGGAATAAAGCGATTTGGAAATCTGAATATTTATTTACATATAAATTTTATTAATTATCATGACAAAATAGTCTGTTCGGTTTAGCATAATGATAAAAATATATATGTAGTATATTTCGAGCTTGTGCCTAGAAATTCAAAGCCCATGTAATTGTCATAAATAAGTTTAAGTAAAGAAGTATTTCTCTTATATTTAAATAAAAAATATTTACACCCAGAACATATTTCTAATGATGAAATAATTAAAAAAAGTGAACAATTTTATTTACATATAAATTTTATTAATTATCTTGGTGTCTGTGCCCCAGTAGTGAAGCGCTTTGTACACTGCACAACCTGCACACCCACATGCAGTTGTCTTGATTGAAAACATGCTAGACAGTAATAAAGCTAAATATAAAAAAAAAAAAATTACCTTTTCTGTGAGTATTTTCATTAATTTCCCATTATATTTAAATATTAAATTCAAATTATATGTGCCAATGGATAAGTTAACATTTCTTAATTTTAAAAATAAATCCTTTAAAAGCTGTATAGCTTTTGTAATAGCATTTTTATGCTCCTCTTTAATTGCAAGCAAAATTTAACCATCCTAATATTTTTTGTTTCAATGAAAAGACTAAAGCCAAAATAAATTACAGTTTTTTGTTTTTTTTTTTAAAAAAAAGAAGTACTGTAGATTGTTGAGAATATTTTTCTTTTTAAAAAAAGTAATATTAATTTCTGTTTTGAATTTAATTTAGTTTTATATTATTTTTAAATTTAATAGAATGAGATTTTAAAAAAAATCAGATTGTTTTCTCTATTTTTTTTTTAACGGATTGAGTAGTAAGTAGTTTAGAAAGAAACTTATTTCTGCATATACAAGTAATGTTATTTAAGTTGGCTACTTCTCTTCTGAAATCATTCTTTCTACAGAAAATAAATTAGGAATATTGATCATTATATTTTTATAATAATATATTTTTAACTTATATATCTTATTTTTGATTAACATGAAATCTTGTACAATGAATAAATACTTAACAGTTTCTTGAATATTTTGGTAACAAAATTTATCTACATTTATGTTAAAATATGTATTTTTTTTTTATAATATTAATTTTTTTATGCTTGATTCATATGACATTTCCATATAATTAATATTTGTTTGTTACATTTTTGAAATAAAAGATCTTGAAATGACACTAATGTATAATATTAAAATACAACAAAAACTATCAATATTAAAATGTTTACTACTAACACCCTAACTTATGATTTTTAACATCAGGCATAAATCACCAATTTAAGATGTCAAACGATATGCATTTATATTAAAAACTAGTACAAAAATTATAACTTATTTTAATTTTAAATAACACTTTTTATATATAAATTTATATTAGTATGTTAACTTTAATAATTTATCAAAGTGATGAAGTTAATTTATAATTTTATTAATTCAATAACATATAATAAATATTACAGATATAAATAAAACAGTCATTTGACATTACAAAAACAATTTACAGTAAAATTGTTATAATCTGACAAACCCATCACCCCCTTTGTTATTTTCAAAATACATTATTACGAACATTACTAATTTTAAAAAGACGTATTTGTTCACTATTTATGAAGGACAAGATCTTTTTTATAATTAAAATGAACTTTAAATTAAAAAAAAAAAAAGCAAGCCAGCAAGCTTGGGTTAGAAACATTATTTATTTTCTCATGACTGCCATAAAATTATCAATCATCTCTTGATTGAAATTTTTAACAAAATAATAAAACAAATCATATGTTCGTTATTATTATAATCAATATAAATTTAGTTCAACCTTTTAATCTTTCCTATACCATATAAGAAAACTCTGATGCCTTCAAACAACTTCTAAACTATCAAGACATTATCTTAGTCTTTGCCAACAAATAAATGAAGATGAGAGGGAAAAAATGAACTGATGAAAATCTGACATTTGAGCATGTTTTTTTTCTTTCATTAATAAATCCAACAATCTGACCACCAACAGCGTTTGAAGATGACCTAAATTTTGAAGATGACTATTATTGAGCTTGCTTATTAAGAAAGAGTAGGAACCTACTTCCGGTATACTGAGATTTGGGATACTTTAGCAATAAAAGTTTTTTTTGTATATATAAATTACTGTTTATTAAAAAAGGCCGAAGGAAGTGTAAATTGAATGTTATATATTTTTAAAATGTTAACTTTAATTAAATATTAAAAAAAATAATGCTGCAAAGAGAAACAGAAAAAAAAAACCTATATTTTTATTAGACATTTTAAAGAGATAATAAATGCAAAACACACACACACACTTCTTTCTATAATCGTTTCGGTTTACAAAAAAAAAACAAAAAAACGTATACACAAATATTATTGTTATTCCAGATAATTTTGCATATTCTTCTCTCATATTCTGCTAATCACAAGAGGCTCGTAATGTGTAATGTAGTACGAGCGCATCAACCTACATTTGAATTCCGACTGGGTAAAACTAAAAAAAATTCAGATTTTAATTAGATGATTATTTCAGATAGCTGACTTATAATCAATTTATCAACCCAATATTGGTTGGTAAATGGTTATCTAAATATTTTTAACTACATAATAATGTTTTTTCCTTCACTATTTTTCTATCAGAGGCTGTTGGAGAGAGATTTTTGTTTGGAATTTGGTTATCTTGACTATTTTAATACTGTATTATTTTTATCTACTAGTGTTATACTTTTCAAATATACTTATTTAGTTTTAAATTTATTTTTTTTAAAAAAAAAACGTAGATTAGAAATTGCCTTTTAGTTTAGCCATTTCTATTTATATGATATATGCCTATTAAGTTCTCTGTTGATGAACCTATAGAATAAAAATATTATTACCAAGTTATATCATGCATTATCAGTAGTATCTGCACAACCTCAGCCCAATTTATTCTAGTATCTCATATTTAAAATTAAATCAAAAAATAATTAATAATTCACATATTAGAAGCCCATCTACAGAATTATGGAAATATTTATATGTTGTGTTAAAATAAATATGCTCAGCTGGCATCTAATAGTAAATAATAAAAAAAAAACGGCATTACAGTTAATGATCACATACTTATATAAACCTGAAGTGAATAGACTAATATGCCATCTCCACTTATGAACATTTTTCAATAATTCACAAAAAACAGGAAATTATTTATTTTTATTTTAATCTAAATTTGGCCTTTATATAAATATTAATCTTTTCCTAATATTTAACTGAGTTATTAGTAAGGTTTAAACAAGTTGTAGTTATTATTATGTTTCAACAATAATCTTTATTAATCCTTTGGATTACATAGCACTACATAACTTTGACTGTAAGGGTTATAGGTACAAACATGTACAGGTTTTTATATGAGTTAATTTTAAGGGTTACATTAATCAGGTTCCAATATATGTATATATTTTTACAAATGCTGCTACTAGTTTTAGATGCAGAGATGAATATGAAGTTTAGCCACCAAAGTCTATTATTTTATCATTATAGCAATAAATCAATTTAATTTTATAATTGTTTGTATATATTAATATCACATGAATTTCTTATATGCTTCTAAGAGCAGTTCTCATTTTACTCTAGTTATCTGATGTAAATTTGAGCAATCATTACATACCATATGCTATAGTGCTATAAAAGCTACTGGTCTGAGAATAAAGATATTGTAGCATTAACTCATTTGACAACCATTGATTATTGATTCTTATAGTAGACAGTTCTAAAATAGAGTAAAAAATTGCTCTAGAAAGTATATGAGACAGTCATGTGGTATTATTATTAATATTAAACCTGCAAGCTAAAGGATAGAAGGAACTTATTATAAAATGGAGTTTTCTAAAATATATAGAAACTGAACTAGTGTCAGCTCTATATATTTATACAATAAAGTTGACTTTGGTTCAAAACTCTAGAGGTTTTTGATTTTCAGATTATTAGCTTGAATAATATAAAGCTGTTTCTAGATATATAACTATTAATTCTAGGTTTGAATACTAGTTCTCACTGACAAAGACAAAAATATAAATTTGTCTAGAAATGAATATACTATATTATACCAACTGATGTCCAAATGATTACTCAAGCATTCAGTAGATGGCTATAGGGTAGAGTAAAAAGAATTGGTCATTTGAACATAAGTATAAGAAATGTTATTATGAAATGTCATAATAGTGACTATCAAAAAAATAAATAAATATTGTAAATGATAGTTATGTCCAAAACATAGAATACTTAGAAATATATATACAAACAAAAAATAAATGTCAAAAACACAATTTTTTTTTAACAAAAAAAAAAAACATTGGTTATAATATCCATTTTTTAATTACCATTGAAAAAACATGGATAGTGAAAAAAATTTAAACACTGGGTTGAATAAAATGCAGTGCATATAAGTCAACACTGTGGGTTTATTGAAAGCCAAGTTCTCTAAAGAGAAATATTGAAGATAGATTTGAAATGAAAATATTCACATGAACTTCTTTGGTTAGTTTGAAAGAACTTTCAAAGATTATAAGTCCATTGAAAGTATATCCAGTTGAATACAATGAGACTTATAAAATAGCAATTCTAGGAGAGATAATTAATAAAAGAAAAAAAATTATACTACAGATTTAAATGTAATTGAAAATTGTAAAGTTAAAAATAAACAAAAAAAAAAAAACTTGGAAAAGCTACAGAAAAATAAAAATAAAGTACAAAAAAAAAACCATGATGGCAAGGAATATATTTCAGGAAATGCACCATTACATCAAATATGTGTTTAAAAAGGACATAGAATTTTAATACTCATAAATAAAAAAAACCCCATTAATCATGAAACCAAAGCTGTAAGACTAGTAGATAAAATCAGCCAAGATTTTTAGATTACAAACATTTTATCCAAAGAGTATATTTGCACTAAAATTTAAAAATAAATACTTTTTTTTTTTGCAGCTGGAAATGAATAGAATATTTCAAAGGTCATTGCAAAATATGCTTTGATAAAATAAGCAGTATAGTAAAATGCCAAATTAAGACAGTTATAACAGATAAAAGCTATTATAATAACATATGCATATATATTTTTAAAAAGATAATTGGTCAAAGAATGCTGAAAAAAAGACTAGGTGAAAAAAGCAAAAATCTGAATCACAATAAAAATAAACCAGAAAAACATTTTGAATTGATTAACATGTTGTTTATTACATGTAAAAACAATGAAAAGATTTGATATTAAAAAAAAAAAAAAGCTAAAGCAGAATATGTCAAAAGCAATAGACAATGAAGATATGATAAAGATAATTAGTTTAAAAGTAAATATATCGTGATTATGGTTCTAATTATTGAAAATCTTTGCAAAAAAAAAAAAAAATCTGGATAGAAGAGGGAAATTTATTAAGATAATTAAAAAAATAATCCTAAAAATTAGACAATATTTTAGATAAAAAGCTAATAAAGATTATAAATTTGTAAAGTACTCAGATATTCCAGGTTGTATTTAGTAAAATGAACTAAAGGATAATGGCCTTTTGTACTTAGGATGAATTATAAGCCAATAAATACCAAATAACATCTAGAGCCAGTAAATAAAATAAAAAAAGATCTAAACTGAGATAGAGACTAAAAAACCCATACAAAATAAAAAATAAGAGTAACCAATAAAATATCACATGATCACAAATTTCTAAAAATTCTAAGTTAAAATAATTTTTATATATTCTATATAATAGTAATATTATGTTGATGATTATATGTATCTATGAGTGGAAAAAAGATGTAATTCTTCAATGACAACTTTTTTTTAATGGTTTTGAATTCAGACATTGTGTCATTAATGTAAAATATTACTGTAAAATAAAGATTCTTGTGCCTGGTAGATTTTGTGAATAAGCAAGTTGTCTATTATGCACACTGATCAGAATTAACAGGCAGTGTTTCAATATTTTTCTTTCATTTAATCTTTCCCCTAATATAAAATGAAAATGCTTTCAAAGAAAAAATCACATTAGCAAGTATGCATAAGATTAAATACTGGACACAACCATTTTTATAATTTTGCCATCAATTAATTTTATTATAAAATGCTTTAGGCTTCATTAACTCTTTTTCAAAACACAAAGATGGCCCATATTCTTATTTGCACAAATTGTTGTATTTATTTCCAAGCTTAATTTAAAAAATAAATACTTATCATTTTACCTATTTATCATTTTGAATGCAATATAACTAATAGCTGTGGACTCATAATTTTATGACTAGTTTATTCAGGAATGAACTGCAGGCATTGGAGGTTTGCATCAAAACAATTATCCAATTGTTTGAATTAATTTTTTAAAATTAAAAATTACATGCATTTAATTTTTCAATAATAAAGAATAAGATTATTTTATGACTAAAATTAAATTATTTCTATCAAATTTTTTATACAGTAAAACAACTCATCTTTCTTATGCAATTTAAAATTAAGCAACAATATTTCATCTATATTAAATAATTATCATCAGTCTTGCTTTGTAAATTAGTTTGAACTATCTTTGGATTTTAAAAATTGCTATTTAATATAAATGAAGCATTTCTATTTATTAAAGACTTAAGAATTAAAGAAAAATAAGGTTGTTTATTAAGACTACGAAACTTTTATAACAATCGCAGAATCTATACAATAGTTTGAACTTTTATTTTTTTTTAAAAAAGTAAAAATCAATTATAAAAATATAAATTCATTTTAAAGGAAATTTAAATACTGGTAATGTATTTTTTTAATTAACATTCTGTTTTTATCAGTGTTTCACTTTGTCAACGACATGCAATAATTCTGAAAATTCTTTACGAGACTTCTCTTTCCTGGTTCATATTCCCTCAAAAAGATGTTCAGCATTGATATACTACTTAGAAAAAAAAAATTCTATTAGTGTTATGTAGTAGGACACTTATAAGAATATTTTTTTTTAGAATGATTGTTTAAATAAAGAATCATTTTCATTAATGAAAATTTAATTAGTTTAATATATATCAATATAATTAATTCCAATATATAAAAAGGCATGTTTAAATTATAAGTTCCAAAATATGCCAGTAAAGTAATTCTACCAGATATTTAATTAATCACATTTGATTAATATACTAAGATGACTGAATTTGAATGGATTTTAAAAACTATCATTATAAAATAAACCAAGATTTGTCTATAGAAAATCCACCATTTTCAGAAAACGAGACAAATAATATTTAAGTCACAAAAAATTGCAGTAATATATTGCTTAACATAATGACAGAAGAATTTTTAAGTAAATTTTTCCCAGAAGCCAATCTTAATTTAAACATTTAATTATATTTAAAATTTTTTATTTATAACATATACCATTCATTCAATATCTCAATCAAGAGATTCACCTTAAAAAAAAAAAGGTTCACAAACTCAATAACCAAAATACTTCTAGTTCAATTATTTTTCACTACGTTTAAATTTGAATTACTATTTTTTTTTTTAGTATTGCTTCATTAATTTTATTTCTAAAAGAACAGAATATTATTATTTAAAAACAAGGTAAACAGACTGTATGTCTTATAAGGATTATGAATAATCACATTGAATTGAACTGTGAAGTAAAAATTTGCTATTAATAAAATATGCAAACCAAATAGTTTGTAAAAATTAATAAATTAATTTTATAAATAAAAAATTCAAAAATTATTTATTCTATCTGCTATTTTGTTACAAAGTTAAGTCAAAACAATTATTTATTCTATGTGCTACATACAAAGTTAAGTCAAATATATTTGAATAAAAAAATCCTTTATAATTTATTTATAAATTTGTAATAAATATAAAAAAAAAATTATATATAATAGCTATATAAATATATAAGGAACTTGAACTCAGACTTTCAAGCTCCTTACAGTTAAGCACTTCATCTTATATAACTGATACCCATGACCACATATATGTGATATAGATAAATGATCTCCATTATACATATTTCATGCTAAACCAGCACTCACCAGTTGTTCCAGATCACCATATCCCATACATATATACAATCAGTGCTCAGTTTATATTAAGATATCAAATCTTCAAACTTTAGTAGACACGCTTCAATCTTCTCCACTGTCCAATCCTTTCAGCCACTCATGTCAGTGAAAATACAATGATAGAATACTCAAAGCCCTTGGTGATGCTAATATAATTATCATACCCATGTTGATTTTAAGTCACTCTGACCTTCACACATAGAACCTTAATATCTCTATTTAATTTCACATAAGAGGAATGGTAGAACACAGGCTGAATATGTAATATTTAAATATATTGTCTGTACTAAATTTAGACTTTCAAGCTCCTTACAGTTATACACTCCATCTTTTACAACTGATACACATGACCCTATCCATGTAAAAAAGATAAATGATTTCCAATTTAGATATTTCGTGCTAAACTAACATTCATCAATTGATCTAGATCACCATCTCCCACACATATATACAATCAGTGCTAAGTTTGTATTAAGATAACAAATTTTTAAATTTTAATGGATAAGCTTCAATCTTCTCCATCCTCCAACTCTTCAGCTATTCATATCATTAAAAATCCAATGATGGAAGACTCAAAACCCATACCTATGTTGACTTTAAGTCACTATGACCCCTCACATATAGAAGCATACTATGTTCATTTAACTACATAGAATAAGGATGGGTTTGAGAATTCCATATCAGATTTTCAATGATATGGATCACTGAAGAATTGGAGGATGGAGAATATTGAAGCTTGTCCATTAAAGTTTGAAGATTTGCTATTTTAATATAAACTGAGCATTCATTTATATTATGTGTAGGAGATGGTAATGTGGATCAACTGATGAGTGCTGGTTCAACACAAAATACATATATCAGAGATTATTTTTTTTACATGGTTGTAGTCATGTGTATCATTTGTATAAGGTGAAGTGAATAACTGTAGGGAACTTAAAAGTCTGAGTTCAAGTCCCTTATAATTACATTAAATTTCAATATATTTATATTTGAATATTATATATATATATATTAAAAATCTAAAGCTTCCAAGTATATAAATTATACTTGTATTCAATCAAATATTAAAAAGTTATACATAAAAAGCCTTTTTCAGCACATGGTTTTGTGTCATTCTCAAATGTTAAGCATCTATTTTGACATTAACTAATTATTATGTGTGATTGAAAATGATATCTCCAATTACTGTAAACACTTTTTTATTATGCAGCACTATAAAAACCTATTACATATACAAAAAATTCGGGTTTTTCAGTTAATGAAAATATTTATAGCATAAATATATACATATCTTGTTTTATGAAATAATTGGCTTAAGTACATAGAATTCCAACTTCTCATTAATCAGAAAAACTTTTAACTTCTTATTGATTAAAGACATCCAAACCATCATTATATTCATTACCAAAAATATGTCTGAAAATGTAAAAATAAACTACATTTTTGCATAATAGTATTTCAAAAATTATTACCAATTATTCCAATAGTAACTCAAACATGTATGGCTATTCCAATTCTAAAAAAATAAAAAATCTTGAGATGACTTTTGCAATGATAATATAAGCCAATCTGTGTTATATAATGTGCATGACAATAGCTCTTAACAAGCTATCCTCAGACCAGTTTCTAGCTCTGGCTGTCACCAGTGAGGTGCTAAGATATTCCAGTATTAGATTTAAAATATCAGGTCAAGCCTAAGTAGAAAATCTGAAATTTTCAGACATCCATATGTCTTCAAATCCAGCTATCTAACATAAATAAATGTAAGGAACTGAACCAAGTTCAGATAACCATCTATTAATAGCTTTAGCAATATAAAATCACCAAAGTCTTAAAAGCAAAAAGAATAATTGCAAAAAAATCAAGTCATATATCACACAATCTAATTTCATAAACTTGTATTACAAATGTTATATAATGAGCATGCCAATAATTCTTAACAAGCTGTTCAGAATATTCCTATCTTCAGATAAGTTTCTACTTAATTAAACATTAGATAAAATGCTTACCTTTACCTGGTATTTTAAATCTAATGTTGGAATATCCTAATGCCGCACTGATGACAGCCAGAGCTAGAAACTAGTTTGAGGATAGGGATATTCTAAAAAGCTTGTTAAAAGCTATTGGTATGCTCATTATATAACATTTGTAATATGGTTCATAAAATTAAGTCATGTGATGCATGACTTGATTTGCTTACAATTATTGCAAACCAATCTGTACATCTACGTATAAAAATGCTTATCCATTTTTCTGTTCATTTGATATTTTCTGATGCAGTCTTTTAATTTCTGCAGAAATTTTTTTTCTTTTGAAACAGTTCAAAACCATATCTAATTGTAACTTTCCAATATATTTTATTCTTTACCACATGATCCCAATGGAAATAATCAATGATGCATTTTTTAGAATGATTTTAAGATAATCCTTGTAACATAAGCAATTTACATCTACCACAAAAAACATGCTCAACTTCTCCATAAAACATTTTTTTAGAAAATCATGCATTGATCATTTATTTTACATGTCAGAATCTGATGAAGGTAATATTTTATAATATTGAACTCTATAGTATTACTTACAACAAATTAAAAAATGTGTTAAGTTTTATAGAGCATCTTCAAATGAAATTTTTTTAATGCTCTTATATCTGTTAATAGGATGTCCAAATTTTTCATACAATAAATTTGGTAAAGTAACAGTTCTGTATACAACTAATTTATTTGTAATAATTACTTCTCTGTGATGATATATCTTATTTTTTAATTATTAAAAGCAGCAGCAAAACACATTGAAGTGTGGGTTGCATTTCAAAGTTTAAATTAATCTTCCCATTTATAAGATATATAAATTAGTTTATATTTTGAAGTTGGTAATCATCCAAGCTAAAAGTTGCTGAGGATTTTTTTTCCATCACTGGTATGATAAAGAGCTTGAGTTTTTTTGCACACTAATTATTAAATATAAAGCACATTCTGTAAATCATTTTTTGAATTGGTAAAAATAGAAAACATCAGACTACAGAAAACAATAAGATGAAGTTCTTGTTTTCACTTTTGATTTAAATTAAAAATTCAACCATCAAATCTATACCCAAAACTTGAGTACTGTTTTATTAAGCTGCTTATAAACAGTACCAAAAAAGCAATGTCATAAACATTGAAAAAAATCTTTGAGCAAATACACATTATTTCAAATGTCTCAGACTTTTCACTTATAGTAATAACACTTTCTCTTATTCCACCATATATATGCTGTACAATACAAATAAACTTTGGTGAGCAACCAACTAATTTCAAACAATGTCACAAATCTGTTCAATCAATTGAGTCAAATGTCTTAAGAAAATTAATAAAAGCAATATGTAAATCATTCTGTGGGTTTTATCACTTTTCTTGCATTTGGCTCTCAACAAAAAACATGTTTACATTGCTTCTTTATTCTTTAAAATCACATGGAGACTCTGGTAACCATTCATCAATTACTGAAAGCATTCTATTCCATAAAATCTTGAAAGCTCCTTTGGTGTAGTGACTAATAATAATAATCTATGATAATTAATGCAATTTTAATTTTCTTTACTTTTAAAAATTAGAACAAGAGAAGCATCCTTAACATCAAATGGCACACTTTCAGTATTTTTGAAACTGATATATATATTTTAAAATGTCTCCAGGTATTTCATCAGGATTCACAATCTTTCCATTTTTGAAATTACAAAAAGCTGATTTGACTTCATTAAGCTGGATATCTTCATCCAAATCTAAATAAATAAAAACTAATATACCATTAAAATTATCATCTCAATTTTTGTTATCATTCAAAAGTTGATCAAAATATTCCCATACAACTATTCAAAATATCATTGCCATCATGTATGAGAGTGACATTGTTGAATTGAATAGGACTATACCCTGTGTGGTTTGGCACAGTTGCTTAAGCATCCTATTTGTCATTGGGAGGTCCCAAGATTGACTTTGGTGCTCAAACTTATGAACTCCTGAGCAATAAAGCCATATGCCTTTTTTTTTTTTTTTTTTATAGATTGTGACACTATTACTCAGATTCAAATATTGATTTCAGTATACAAAAAAAAAAAGTAGAACGATCATGATCAACAAATGTCGGTATTTCCTTTGCCATTTTAATCCATCAATAATTTTAAAGCCTTCTTGTCAAACCATTAAACTTCTGTCTTCAAATATTTATATTTTTTTTCTCCAGAAAAACAAATATGACTCTTCTTTTTACTAAATCTATGAACAGATTTACTTTTATCTATAACACATTCATTGAAGAGAATTCTATGTATTATTTTAGTTTTAATAGCTTTTCAAATATAAATAAATAATACTTCTGTTAATATATAACTATAAATATAATATAACAATTTGTCAATTATTAAAACAGTTTCCTTAATATAAATAAAATAATAACTAAATAATTATTGCCAAGCGCTTTCAATTCTTATGAGTCCTTATCAAGGCAGTGTAAAAAATTCTATTTTCTCCTAGGCGATGAATCCAACATTTCATTGTATTGGCCAGGAACAACTAATCGGAAAGCTGGTTAATTTTGAATTCATAGCACAAGATGAATTTTGTATAAGATACGATTCTTTAAACTTGCATTTTTTATCATGTGTTTCATGCATTAATATTATAAAATCCTTTGGACTACATATACGACCTGTACTATTTTAGTGAACATAAAAAGCTGAATAAATTGTATTATCTTCTCTTGCTCTATTATACATATATTTATGTTGTTGAGGCAATATTTAATATTTGTTTTGGTTTCTCCAACATATATTGTACTATAATTAATTTGTGGGCATCTAATAGAGTATACAACACTGCTTTTATCCTCCTTATTTATTACTTTCTTAGAATTATTTATTAATCTATTAAGGTTAGGCGGAGTTCTCCATGCTAATCAGAAATCTTGACTTAAAACTTTTATTATATTTTTATTAATACTGGGAATAAAAGCTAATGATATCCATGGTTTATTATTCATATTTATATGATCACTATTATAACGTTGTTTATAATGCTTCAATACAATAGATAATAAAATGTTCAAGAAAGATAATATAAAATGTTATATGCAAGATTTGATACAAGTGGGTTATAATAAATAAATGCTATTATTTATTTTATTGAAGCATTATAAACATTATAATAGTGATCATATAAATATGAATAATAAACCATGGATGTCATTAGCTTTTATTCCCAATATTAATAAAAATATAATAAAAGTTTTAAGTCAAGATTTCTGATTAGCATGGAGAACTCTGCCTAACCTTAATAGATTAATAAATAATTCTAAGGAAGTAATAAATAAGGAGAATAAAAGCAGTGCTGTATTCTATATTAGATGCCCACAAATAAATTGTAGTGCAATATATATTGGAGAAACCAAAACAAATATTAAATATCACCTTCAACAAATAAATATACGTATAATAGAGCAAGAGAAGATGATACAGTTTATTCAGCTTTTTATGTTCACCAAAATAGTACAGGCCATATATGTAGTCCAAAGGATTTTACAATATTAATGTATGAAACACATGATAAAAAACGCAAGATTAAAGAATAGTATCTTATACAAAATTCATCTTGTGCTATGAATTCAAAATTAACCAGCTTTCTGATTAGTTGTTCCTGGCCAATACAATGAAATGTTGAATTCATCACCTAGGAGAAAATAGAATTTTTTACACTGCCTTGATAAGGACTCGTAAGAGTTGAAAGCGCTTGGCAATAATTATTTTATTTATATTAAAGAAACTATGTTTTAACAATTGACGAATTGTTATATTATACTTTTGAAATATAGTATTTATAATAAATATATCTATCACATTATTATTAAAAAATATATTGTAATTTTTATGCAGCATTTAAAATATTCAATTCTCTAATACTGATTTGATTTTTGATTTTTATAATGCCACAAAGAGCAAAGATAAACCAACTTTCTATAATGTTTGACATTTAGTAAAATGTATTTGGATTTTTATATTGCATTTGAGATAAATTTGTCATATTGGCATCAGAAACAAACTTCAAGTGACAAATATAGCTAGAATAGTCAAATATCATAGAAGGACATATCCTATAATTTGATTTTTAATTTTGTATCTTTGAAAAAAAAAAAAAAAACCCAGTAAATGTTATAATTTGTCAAATTTTGAATTTTAACTTTCTGCTATATATGAAATGAAAAACAATTACTGTTCAATAAAGTGACAGTGTATGGAAATATCAATTTTTTTCTCAATGACAATGGGCAAATCATGTTTCAAAAAGTAAAACAATTTCTGTTCATTTTGTTATGCAATAGAGTAAAAACAAATAATTATATATATTATAATATATAAGGATCATGATTAACTGATGTTCCACATTAAACTGTCAAAGATAAATCTAAGTCTCATCAAAATAGTGGACTGCTCTGATTTAGCTTCTAAAAAAATATATTTAATAATTTCACCTTATTTTGTTTACCAAATAATATGGTAATAATCTAGATAGCAATACCTTTTAGCATCTAGGAATATTAATATCACTTTACTTATCAATCTATATCACCCCTACTTTCAATACTCATAATCTCAGATTTTGATTCAGTGCAAGAACTTGGATTCAGATAGTTGTTAACACACAATCTCATATATATATATATTTCCAAATCTTATTGTTATCTCAATGCATCTTTCACCTTCACTCAATCATATGACAACCATCCATCAGTCCAGAAGTCAGATCAACTTCTTTCACTTTAGATGCATTTTTGAAACACCCAATTCACTTTTTTCACAAACACATATGAGTCAAGATGGATTACAAAATGACATAAGAATCAGACTCCAAAATAATTAATATTTAATAGTATGAAAAAATAATAACGTAAAAAATTCTATACAGCTATACATATAAAACTTCCATATATTTATCAAAATGATGAGATAATCAAGACTAACTCATGCATTATTGTTGTTTATCTTTAAAATATAAGTGTTAAACTTTTATAACTAATATCCTGGATTTTGAGATACATCTAAAAGCTATTAGCCATCATATCATCCCTTTCATAAAAGCTATTCATAATTTTAATTTTAGACATAATAATATTCGATAATTTGTATTATAAAAAAAAATTATAAAAAATATATCATTAAATAGAATAAACAAACTTTTTCAAAGAATTCATTACCAGAATATCTTCTTTAATGAGAAAATAATATGAATATTGAGATGGATTGGTCTGAGGGCACACAATGTAGTATATGTGCACATATATATTTAAAACAAAACATAAACAAAATGTATGTGTACAATTTAAAATAAAGTCCAAATAATTAAAATATGGATTAAATAATATTAATGTTTTTGGCAATATTGTAAATTATTAAAAATCAAACACAAAACATTAAAAAAATTTTTTTATTTGAAACCTTCTGATATAAATGTATTTTAAATGACTAAACATCACATGATCACTATTCTCCTCACTGATGAAAGCCACAAGCTAAAAACTAATCTGCAGATAATGAATGAATAGGCATTAGATAGGGATTTTATGCACAAACTTTCTTGCATCTATTGATTACTCTGGATTACACTGAGTGGCATTACTGAGTGGAGAGTTTTGCCTCATGGTAACAGGTTGTATAAGAATAAAGAATAGTGATCATGTATGTTTAGTGCCTTAATTGTTTAAAACATACTATTAAGTTTATTAATAATTTTTATTAGTCATTCATTAGATTAGAGATTATTCAATAATGAATATTTCTGTAGTATAGATTTCACTACAAGACTCTCATAGAGGTAGAGATTGGTTTCTATTTGCTTTTAACACCTTGTAGAAGGATGAAATTATAAATATATGACCAAAGACAAGTGAAAAAGATCTATGATCCTCAAGATGCACATTTAATGCTGAACTAGTACTTATCAGTTGGTCCAGACCACAATCTCTTACACATTTCTTTATCATTTTTCATTATATATGAATAGCAAATTACTATACTTTAATTGATAAGCATCAAATTTACTGCCCTCACAACTTTGACATCAATTATCTAATGGAAGTATATTAATAATTTTTATTAGTCATTCATTAGACTAGAGATTATCCAAAAATGAATAATATTTCTGTACTGTAACTTTCACTACACCTCTCTCACACAAGGTAGGGACTGGCTTCTATCTGTTTTTAACATCTTGTAAAAGGATGTAATTATAAAAATATGATCAAAAATAAATGAAAAAGATCTATAATTCCCAAGATGCACATTTCATGCTGAACCAGCACTCATCAGTTGGCTCAAATCATAATTTCTTACATATATCTTATATCATTGTTTAGTATATATAAATAGCAAATTACTATAGTTTAATTGATAAGCATCAAATTTACTGCCCTCACAACTTTGATACAAACTACTTCAAAGTTGTGTAAGTTTGACACTTATCAATTAAATTGTAGAAATTTGCTACCTGTATATACTAAACAATGATAAAAATTATTGTAAGTAATTATGGTTTGGGCTAATTGATGAATGTTGGTTCAGAATGAAATGTGCATTTTGGAGATCATAGATCTTTTTCACATGTCTTTGATCATATGTTTCTTCCACAAGGTGCTAAAAGTGGATAGAAACTGTCCCTATCTTGTGCGAGAATGGTGTAGTGAAAGTTACACTACAAGTTCTTATATAGCATATAGTACTTTATATATATATATAAGCTATATTTTATTTTTAACCCCTTTTGTTCCAGTATATCATTGATTCTCATATTTTGCTTTATTAATTACTTAAGTATTTTATGCTATATCTTTGCTAGCCTATGGGACATTGTTGTCATTATATATAATAAATAAAATATATGTACTACACGATTAAAATATTAGTTTAAAAAAATTTTTTTTTTTTTAAATATTTTATCCTTTGTTAACACTTTCTACAGAAATTCTTCTTTCATAAACCTATTTTTTTTAAAAAAAAATTTGTAAATAAATATTCACTTCTCTGATAAGTGGAGTATCAATTATTTCTTTCAATTTATTAAACATAAGCTTATAATTAACAATAATATAAAATACCTATTGATAACTATACTCATTATTAGATACTACATTAAAAGATATCTTAATGTAGAATGTAACAATTATTATTAATCAATTTGATAAATGTAGTAATGGATATAAATAATTTGTTCAACATATTTCAATATGGTTAATAAGATCATAATTTAATATTGTATATCTTTAAATAAATATTATATAGCATTTTATTTTCTTGTAAATGTATATAGAGAATCAATACAATAAAAAGTAATATTTCTCATTATAAATATCATATTATGCATTTAAAGATATAAAAACATGCCAAAACTTAAAGAAATAAAATACATTTATTTAGTTTTAAAATATCATTTACAAGGCATAATGGAAGATTTGATGTTAACATATACAGATACATACATTTATATGAAATTAATATATACATAATAATCATTTCTTTCCAAGTGCAAACTGATATAAGGCAATGGGTACTATGACCAAATGATAATATTTAATCACTGGTGGGTAATGTTCATCATTACTTGCCATCCATATAATACAATTTATCGTAGTATTTCAGTATTTAGAGTTACATAATAAACTTTTGAACATTATCTATTTTTTAATGCTCATTTAATTTAAAAGGTTTTTCATTATATTGTAATTTTTTTAAAAAATTAATATTACAAAAAGTTAACATGTGATTTAAAGACAAACTTTCATCTATAATCAGTAAAGATTTATATAAATACTTTTTAATGTTCAAAGAAATCAATATTATACTCAAACTATTTTTTATATCATGTTCAAGTAAATTATGTAGAATATATTTAATCACAGATTACTTTTACATTGAAAGATAACTTTAAAAATGTTAGCAACATTTGTGCAATAACAACTACCTAATTACAACTATTTTTTACATTGAAAGATAACTTTAAAAATGTTAGCAACATTTGTGCAATAACAACTACCTAATTACGGAAATTCACTCTACCAGCACTTTTTACTTACATCATGTGTTCTTACTATTTTAATAGCTTTTCAGCAATATTTAATATTTAAATCAGAGATTTATATCAAATGTCATTTTCTTCAAGTCTCTCTATTCTATTTATAGCAATATGTATTATATATCTAAAGTAATTTTTCAAACTTTATAAAATTATTAAACATTGTGTAGTGTTCACATTATTTTTGGGATAATTAAAGATTATCTGCATCTAATGCTTGTGATAAAAAGAAAAGTAATCCATGTAATAAATATACTTATTTTTAAATATAAACAAATTATACTTACATAATAACTAGCTTTTAAAATTATGAGTATATATAAGATTTAATGCATCAATACATTTTCTATTTTGTTAATAATTAAATCAGGACAAATATTATCTAAAAAAATAATGAATATTGTTTATTTATTAGTTTTTTTTTTTTTAAAAAAAAAAAAAAAAGGAATTATTTGTTTACATTCATTTATCAATGCAATTAAATACACACATATATATAATACAAATAAAATATCTGTTAATATATATATTAAAGATAAATATTATTTATTTTGTTTTCATGCTACATATTTAATATATGTATATAATTGTAGTAAAAAATTATTTTATCATTGTATGTAGTCATGAATGAGAATCCACAATCTGCCACTATTTGAAAAAATCAAATAACTTGAGACATCATTATTATTATATACTGAATATCAGGGAGTACAAAATAGACTATATTGGTTATTGATTACAACAAAATATTTGAGATTCAGTAATCATAGAAAATTATGGAATGTTCTTAGGGAAATAAGTGTTCCATAATATTTTATTTTTAAAATGATAAAGTTAAAATACACCACAGTAATTTCACAATCACTAAATAATTAGACAGGAATATATATTATCACACTATTTATTTAACTTGAATAGTAAATATGTATTGAGGGAAGCCAAACAGAATGGAGATAAATATGAATTCAGAAATGGTAGATGGACACTCAAAAATTTTAGACATGCTGATGATATTGTACTTTTAGATGAAAACGAAAAAGATCTCAAGAATCTTATTAGGAAAGTCAAAAAATATAGTACAAATATGACGTTATGATTAAATATAAACAAGATAAATATGGTAATGATAAAAAAATTTGACAATAAGGAACCTTACTAATTAAAAAATTTACAGCATAGTAATACTAGATAAGTTGAAATGAAAAATTTGAAAAAGATTTTTAGATATAAATATATTCTTAAAAATGCAGATCAAAATTTTTCACCTATGGTGTTTCCAATAACTTTGTGTCAAAAAATAAAAAGAACTATAAAAAGGGGTAGATGTTTTTGAACTATATTGCTAATGAAAACATATGAGATTATTATGGGCATTAAAAAAATGAGAGGAATACTTAGTCAGAATTGAACTTTCACTTGGGCCATAAATGACCAAACTGAAACTACCTTATATTGGTTGTATCATGAGCTAATATAATTCATTGAAAAAGTGTATGATACTCAGAAAGATTTGTGGTAAAAAAAGAAATGAATGACAATGATGAGATGAATGAACTTCATTACCACAATAATGAATGTATTTTTGAGCAGTCCAAAAATCCAAGCAGATTATGGAATATTCTGGAGAAATGCAATTGGTTCATTTATATTAAAAAGAGACAACACAACATTATGGCATTTAATGATAATAAAAAGATCAACATTACTACTACATATTGTTTTGACTATACTTATTTTTTTTTTGCAATAAATTACTGTATTAAATAAATTATTTGTGCTTTGTTTGAAATAAATTTTTATTTATGTTCCTAATCAAACAATAGATCTAAATATATAAGAAAATTTTAGTATTTTTGGGAGAAAGGAAAGACTCTCATTGACATATATATATATATTATGAATTAGTTTTTTACATTTTATTTACAAATTTGATCAGTAAAGACTTGTTTTCTTCATAATTCTTAGAAATTCTGCTTCATTTATTTGACCATCTCCATCTCGATCAGCTTCGGCTATCATTTCCTTATTAAAAAACAAACAAAAAGAAATCAACAATAATAAATAAAGATTAAAGTAAGACATATATACATATATGATTTAAAGTAATAATAAACTCTATTAGCCAGTAATAAAAATAATATTCTTTAATATTTTTTCCAGAAAAATGAAGAATGAATTACAAAAGTCAATGACTAAAGGCTTTAGTTTGGGAGAAATATCAATGTCATTGTTCATAATTAAAAAAATAGCAAAATAATTAATGCTACATTTGATAAGTAGATATATAAAAATGTATATACTGAACATAATAAAAAAATTGAACTATATATTGAACCGAGTGGGGTAATAGATCATTGAGGGAAACAAAATCTAGCATGAACTTTGACTCTTTAATAAAATAACATTATGAAATATAAACTTGTGAAACAATATTATAAGACTCTTATACAGAAATAAAAGATATTATAAGATTATACATTCGATCTACACCAATGCAATTTAATTATTGCAGAGAATAATAATATCCAAAGGATACCTGAGACCAAGTCAGAGCTATATATATCACATATATAACTATAACTACGTTTCAAGGGCACAGATCTTCTCAGCTGTGGAATTCAACACCTAACATTCAAACAACTTTTTTGTTTCGGAGAGAACTCCAGGCACCAGTTAATTACCCAAAAGATAACTAACTCACTTTGAACAGTGGCAACTAACTCAATGCCTAAGAAATCCCAACTAGCTCAATCTGTTACTTTGTTTAGTGGTAAAAGAATTGACTGACAAATACTAAGTTTTAAAGATAATTTATTTTAACAAAATGTCTACTATTCTAATTTGAAAACTACTATTATAAAATCTTAATTCTTAATTCATACAATAAAATATAAGATATCATGAAGCATTAAATAAATGCATGAAATTAATATAAGATATCATAAAGCATTAAATAAATATACTACCTTTAAAACACGCACATCAATAATTCATTTTTATGTGGTTATAGAGTTCATTTATTAACTGACTCTGGGATGCTTCATAGATTAACAATGGCTACATTAATATCAGAAATGGAATAAGAAAAGTTATTCATTAACTATAGGATTTTGGATATGGACTTCTTGCTGCTTCATGTAAACTATTTTCCCAACCGGTTGGATTTGAGGTTTTGTGAAGGTTCCTATGACTGCTATGTTGTGGTACTATTATTTATGACAGATAACTCTGGTGGTTTCAAGTTATTAGCAGGCATCACTTTTATCAGGCAGGCTGCTGGTGTTCCATCGGACAAAGGCTGGAGACTGGCAATATGCTTCCAATGGCTGTTAACACTGCATTGTCATGGAAAACACTGATTCTGGTTATGTGACATCTGATTGTAAAAACTCAACTGATTGAAGAACTGATTCCGACTGACTGAATCCAATTCTCAACTCTATTTATATGATGACCTGTTGTCACTTTGTTAATTAGTTTTTATATCGCCAGCTCTATCTGATGTTGAAATTTGTCCACTGTTTTTGATTAAATTCTGATAAGATTTTAATCCTGTTTTCAGTTGGTAGCCATTGCTAATTCTGTTTTGTGGATTTTTTAATTAGTAGCTATTGCTAATTCTGTTTTTTAATTTTTAACTTTCATATATCATTTTATCAACATGCACACATTTTACTATACTTCTTTATTTTTACAATCATTCGCTATTTACACATGTATATGTTTAAAATAAACTCATTTAGTTTTTAAGACTACCCATTTTTTTTCTTTAATTTAGTTTTTAAGACTACCCATTTTTTTCTTTAAATCAAATAAAGATATTTTTTAATTTTATGTAAAAGATTTATTTTTAAACCACTATAGTTTTAACTTTTTCTAAGCCAAATTCTCTCCCCCAAATTACTCTTAAGGTTTCTGATTCCTTTTTTTTTTACTATTATTTTTCAAACTATTAAAACTTGTACAAATGATGCAGGGTTTAATTCACCCTCCCCCAGGATAACTGTATTTTCTTCCCTTTTTTATTTTTAAAACTCCAAACTTTCATAAACAACAACTCTCCCAACTTATTCTGCCTTAAATATTTATTTATTATTAACCTTCATTTCTTTATACAAAACTTATTTTAGTCATAATGATTTTATTTATTAGAATTTTAATTTTAAAATCTTTACGTTATTTAAAATACGATTTTATTTTAATGAAAATTTTTATTTTTAATAATTGTAAACACTTTTCCATGGAGCGCTATTATTCATTAGCAGTACAATATATAAAAATTGACATTACACTCAATAAAAAAAGACAACTGTAAACTCTATAGAAAAAAAATACTGTTCTTCTAATACACTCCTTTTAGCTTGAAGTTCTCATACATCTAACACTTTTAGGCTAGCAAGTATACTTTTCACAATTATGATATACAAATGTTAGTATTTTTACCTTTTCTTTATGATTAATTGTCAATAATAGAAATTAAAATAACAATTTTCATTCTTTATACACAAATATCTCATCCGATCTTGTAAACGTGTTTCTCACATAAAAAAAACAAAAACAAAGTAAAATTTTTATCAACATTTTTCTTCAGGAAAAATGATCAGACCATATCAAAATTTTATTATATCACCATCAGATATGAATCCAAATCATTTTCTTTAATTCTGTTTATTCCATATATTTGTTGTTTAATTAATATGTATTGTTTTGAAAAAAATAAATAATAAGGGGGATGAGTGATTTTGTATCAAGCTTTAAAATAAATGGAAAAACTTATAAAAGAGCCCTGTGCAGTTTAATACAATAGCAGTAATAAAATCAGATTATTGGATTGATGCTCAACCTGTCAACTTTAACTGTTTGAACTAACTTAATTAGATTGTTAAATCCCTATACAGATTAATGTAGTGGTGAAATAGTGGTTTGAAAATCTAATGTTTTCTCATGTATCAATTCACAGTTCATTAAAAAAAAACTCCCTTTAACCAGTTGAACTCAAATGTTGTGCTTATTCCTCCACTTGGATGCTAAAACACTATAAGATCTCAATAGTGACACCATCAATATTAATAAAAGGAAGGTAAACAAACAAATAGGATAACTGAACAAAAGTAATCACAATTAAAAGATGCCTTAAAAATAATTGTTCTGAAGCTAATGAAAGTATATTTCAAACATTTGCAATATTAAAAATATAATATATAAGCTATAATAGTAGATTACCATTACTTAAATCCCTATTTCCTATTATTTTGATGCTTGCCATTGTGAAAAACGAATAGTGAAATTAAATTTTTAATGTTTTACTTATTAAGAAACTACTGTAAACATTGAACTAATTGCAAGATATATGTGATTAAAAATAATACATGTGTGCATATGTAAAGCAAACAATATCATTTTCAAACATATACAAACACAAGTGCACATGTGCCTATAAATATAAGCCTACAAGCCAAAAATATTAAATTGCCCTTTATTTCAAAACACACATTTTACTTCAAATAAATAAAATCAAAGTTAATTTCTTGAAGAACATTTTTACTGATATGATTTACAAATTTAAATTCTGCAAAATTAAGTTTAATAAAATGTCAAATGGTCTACTGATAAAAATGAATATCACATCATCTGAACAAAAGAAACTAAGTAACTTTAATATATATCCTTAAAAATAGGTCATTTATTTGAAAAATATCCAAAATAACCATATTCAGGCTGTCATCTCCTATTCAACATAATTAATGTTTTAAGTAAAAAATAGCAATCCTATTAAAATGAGTTTGCAATTTGTTTAATCTTACACTATCTCCATAAAGGACTACCCTAAAAGTTTATTATTAATATAATGAATAATAAAAGATTTTAATAGCACTATTCACAATTAAAAAAGATAAGCATGTTTAATACTAGCATTAAGAATGAAAGAAAAAAGAAACGTTTGAAATAATATTATTAAAAACAAAATACAGCATAAAAAAAGAAATAAAAAGTATAATTTATAAAATTAATAACACTATTTTCTAATTTTTAAGAAAGAAAACAAACCATTATTAATAATATTTTTATATATAGAAAAGACTTGCAGTAGGGTAAAAATGTCGGAATAGATTTGAGGTTAAGATTGATCAAGGATTTTTATAAACATCAATTGAAGGACATAAAATTAATGAAAATTAAATGTAAGATCAAAATGAGAATTTTCACTTTCATCTTTATTATTTATTTTATATATTAAAAGAATTAAAGATTGAATTACAAAGAATGGGAATTCTCATAAAAGAAACTATAAAAATATTTTATATGATGGCTTTCTTTTTCGAAGATATGGATTTTTTTATTTTTAAATAGTCTCAAAAAATATGAAGTTATTGTTAAAAAAAAGTGCAGAGATTTAAAAAATTTGAAAATTAAATTCATTGATGAAAAATCTAAGATATTGGTAATTAATGAAAAAATGGGCAAGAAAAGAAGTATAGATCCTTAAATATTCTGTTTAATGGGAAAAGAATTATCTATATAACTGAAAATTAGAGCTGAGACAAAAAAAAAGTACCTTGGAATTTATTAATTAATATGTCATGGTTTTTATATAATAAATATGAGATAAGTAGGTTAATTTGAAAAGTGATTGTTCTTCTCTTCTTGATTTAACATGTAAAAATGGGACACTGTACTTATTTTGGATCTCGGACAATTTTAACTAGAATTTTAAAATAAAATAGATTGTGTTGGCTAGTGAAGCTACAATATAGACATAAAAATAGATTGGTAATACATGAATAAAAATAGCTTAATAAAAATAATATTTAATTTGGATTAAGTGGAGAGGGCAACAAACAAGGTAGGTGAAAAAGTTGGTACAATATCTCAAATTAAGGAATAGATAATTGATTTTGAAACAGTTATATAAAAAGATTGATAAATGTGTAAAATATATATTACAGATACATAATTATGAGATATGGAAAAAAAGATAGATAGATTGACTAAAAGAATAGTTACGAAAAATTAATAGCAACAAAAAATAACCTAGAATTATATGAGAACATAAAAAAAATATGGAAGAATAGTCATAATTTGTAATTCAGAGTTTGACAATTATACATCTTATAACTTACTAACTAATGATGAGTGCTTAAATACACTTATTCATAATATCTAAAGAAGATATGTAAATATTATAGGGAACTAATGGTTATTTTATGCAAGGACAGGAGCATTGATACTAGATCTTTATGATAAAAATGAGAATAGGACAATGGCATTAAAAACAAAGTTTTATAAAAAATGTAACAGATATATATAAGTGGATGATTTTCTTTTTGTGATATATAACATTTTCAAAAAAATGGGAATATATTAATTGGATATGAAGATCTTCATGATATAAATTATGAACATGAATTAATTTCATTTTGTGAGAAAAATTATATAACATTATTATCATCATCAAATACAAAATAGAATAATAGAATTGAAATAACTTGTATAAACAAGTCAGAGATGAATATTACACAGAGAAAGCTATAGTTAGTCTAACTAATGTACTCATTTATCATCAGATATAAATGCTTTATAGAAAAATTAGTTAAAACTATGCTAATTATTTAAATTTTTCTCCATAATAATAATTTAAATAAATCAATAATTTTCTTATTAAGGTTTGTCATGCTTTTAAACAATATAACACCAAAAAGAGAAATTGAAATAGAAAACTGGATATAAAGTATCACAGTCTAAAGATATACTTATTTTTAAAATGAAAAGTTAAATATCATTATTCTAAGTATTTGGTTAAATATCATTATTCTAAGTATTTGGTTCTTGATCTGTTTTAGAAAAGGAAATTAGGAACAAATTCACTCAAGTAATTAAAGTGTTAAATAATATGTAATTTTTTTTAATTTTAAATATGCTTTTATCTACATAGCCAACTAAAAAGTAGAAAAAAAATAGTCCTTCTTTTGGTTAATTTGCCATTCTTGGAAAATAATCAGAAATCTTAAGAATCTACACTTGTTATAAAACAATTGAAAATTGGGTACTGTTCTATTAGTCAGTGTTGGCCGCTTGATAGCTTTATTTCTATGCAAAAACACAGAAATATGCCATTTATGCAGCTGCTGCTGGCATTATTTCTATGCAAAGATGTATGGCCACTGCTGTTATTGCTATGCAAAAGCACAGACAGATGCCACCGCCAGCCTGCTTTGTGTTACTAACTTTATCCGAATGCTCACAGTTCAAAGTTTGCTACAATATCATGTGAAGGTATCTGGATTTCAGCCTGCCATAACTCTTCAAATATGCATGACAAAGTAAATTAGCTTCAAACTCATTTGACATACTATTATCTAATAACTACTGTAAACCTGATGCCACACTTTCCTATCAATGTGGAAGCTTCCAAAAATTCAGAAAGGGTAAGGCCAAGCAAGATTTCGATGAGCTCATGCAAAAAGTCACATTTGCACGAGTACATGTATGAGACAAACTGCTGTCCACAGAAGCTGGCACAGTGGTATTTCTCCAGCAGAACATACTCCCTCCTATATACCAAGAGATGTGTGTGTGTCCAATCCATGAGACTGGATGTGTCCAAAACTACTGAAATTTCATCTGTAAGTCATGTTCATATCAGTGAAAGTGTTCATTCAGAAAGGAGATCCAGTTTGATGGTTTCATAATTCCGTTCGTGAAAGCCTTACGGCTTGTGTACTTCTGGATACTCGACGAGCTGACCCTAGAGCATGCCATCACCAATCTGAAGATGAATAGAGATGCCTTGTTCAAGTGGACCAATGCTCTGCAGGAGATGTGCCATGAGAGCCTGGCCTCCCATCCCTGCCGTCAAATAGATGGGCCCGGTTTGAGAGTGGACGTGGATGAGACGCTTTCAGTCAGAGGAAAAACCACCAGGGCAGAATGCTTCCTCAGCAGGGGATCTTCAGAGGACTGTGCCAGGAAACAGGCAAATGCTTCACCACAGCTGTTTCATTGCGCTCTGTGGCTACCCTTACGCAGACTCTATGTGACAATGTGAAGCCCGGATTGTCTATTCAGACTGGTGGAAGGGCTATAAAACCTCTAAGCTGGAGGCTGCAGGTTTCCAGCACATGACCGTTAACAACTTTGTAGATCCTACTATAGGTGCCCACACCCAGCACATCAAGTATCTTTGGGGCTTACTCAAGTGACACAACAAAAAGCAACATGGAACAAACAGGCAACCCCTGAACAACTACCAGTGTGAGTTCATGTGGCAATGTCTTCACAAGGGTGAAGACGTGCTCTGGGCCATCTTAGCGGAGATGAGTCTCAGCAGAAAATAGGAGACTGTTTTTTTGTGTGTTAAATTTACTGTTGTTGTTTACAAGTTGATTTATCCACTCCATGTGGTTGTTGAAAAGAATTGTGACAGTTGTTAATAAACATGTTGATGTTATTTATTTAGTATCTATTTGTTAGTATTACTTTTTTTTGTTAAAAGTAAAAGAAAAATTAATTGTTTTTTTGCATATTAACAATGCCACCAAGCGACACCGACTAATAGAACAGTACTGAAAATTTCAGAAAAATTGTCATTTCATAAAAACATTTAAGGCTGAAAGAAATCATAAAAATCAAAAAGATCTCAAATCCTTTTATGAAATGACAATATTCCTGCAATTTGCAATTGTTTTATAACAAGTGTAGATTCTTAAGATCTCTGATATTTTCCAAGAATGTCAAATTAAATGAGAGGTGGATTACTCTATTTTTCTACTTTTTAGTCAGCTTTTACATAAAGGCATTATTTAAGAAAAAATTATTTTTTTACCTTTTAGTTATATTTGCATATTATTTTAAAAAATGATTAAAACTAAAAAAAAATCTGACAATAAGTATAATTTAATAGTAAGACTTAAAAATAAAAAATACACTCTTTAGCAAAAAAATTATGTATTTAAATATGTGATCATCTACTATATAAAATATTTATGCATTGACTTTATAATTAATTTAATTAATTGAGTTAAATGAATATTAACACAATTTTATTCTACTATGTAATGTTTCCATCAGATATATATATTTTCATTTTAATTAATTTAATTAAGTAGGAGATAAACCAATATTAACAAAATTTTATTCTACAAATATAATACCTCCATTGGCTCAATTATTAAGGAGGAAGCGCAAGAATGTAAGTACAAGTTCTAAATGGGAATGGACTTTTTTCCATTGTTAAAAATTCAAAAATATGAACATATATACAAATAGAAACATACACTTACAGGGCAAATTAATGTAAAAGCATTTAAAAATATTATTACAAAAAAATTTAAACTGTATTAATTGAATAAAAATAAATGTAATTTATTAGTTTACTTTAAGTATGATTAACTAGAATATTTTATTAAATGCAATTTATTAGTAAAAATTGCTTAAAAGTAACTAATTAATATATATAAATTAATAATTATATATACTTAAAAAGAGTTTGCTATCAACTGAAAGGAGACCTTTTGTCTTCTCTTGGAGGCCTTAAAGGAACTGAGCAATGCAAATTCATGGTGAATTTATTGACTTTTTACCTCTGACTTTTTAGATCAAAAAACAATATTGTCTTCCTTTTCAGGTGCCTGATAAATCTTTACTGAAATATTTGTTGAGTTTCTTGAAGAGAATGAACGTGTGTATGTGTGAATGAATTTTTTATCTTAATAAATATTTACAATCAAGACAGACAAAAATTAATCATGGCCCTATTTCCAGGAGGCTGTAAAATTGCCAGCCAAGACAGCAGTTGGCAGCAAGGTAGAGTGTGATATTTACAATAGCAGAACCTTTTCAAGTAAAGCAAGATTGCAAGAATTGGTAGAGCTGTCTAATATTAAATGGGACACTGTTGTACTTTCTGAAGTTAGAAGAAAGGTGAAAAGACAATTTATTTAAAAAGAAACATGTACAAACGCACAAACATTGTAAGTACAAGTG
Source organism: Epiperipatus broadwayi (assembly GCA_028023455.1). Lineage (NCBI taxonomy): Eukaryota > Metazoa > Onychophora > Udeonychophora > Euonychophora > Peripatidae > Epiperipatus > Epiperipatus broadwayi. The sequence continues at coordinate 1,603,291 of JAQFVV010006242.1, read as the reverse complement.
AAATAGGATTCACTATAAATAAAAAAGTTAAATAACAACATTGTGGAGGTTGATGGTGCATCAGATAAAGCAGCAAGATAAGTTATTCAACTTAAAAGCAGATTCCAAATTTAGATAATTCAGGTTTGTACCACTGTGATGAAGAAATAGAGAATGTTTATATGGTTTTACAAAGACTTTTCATCAGACCAAACAACATTTTAAAATTATCATGGGAGACTTTAATGATTAGAATTGGTAAATAATTGAAAGATGAAAATGCTGTAGTAAAGTTGGTTATGGTGATAGAAATGAGAAAGGTCATAGACTTGTGGAGTTTTCAGAAAAATAAAAACTTATATATTATGAATTCTTTTTTTGAGAAAAATACTAAACAGAAATGGACATGAAAACATCCAAATGAAGATACAGTGAAATTGAATTATATTTTGACTAACAGAAAAAAAAAATCAAGATTGTAATGTTCTTAATAGATTCAACACAGCAAGTCTGATTAGTGATTAGTGAGATGTAAGATACATGTTAAAGCAAAACTAGAGAGACAAAAATTACTATGAAAAACAATATTCCTAATCTTCAGAAACATTCCAATGACTTTAAACATAATTCAGATTTGAATGAAATCAAAGACAACTGATACACTTTTAAAAAACTGCAACAAAGACAGCTGGTACAAAAATGCTGTAATTGATCAGTAAAATTTCTATTGACACAAGATAATTTATGAAGAAAAGAAGGAATATGAAAATATGTAAAAATGATGCATTAAGAAAGATTGAATATCTAGAATTTTGTAAAATGGTGTAAAAGAGAATTAATATAAGCAAGTATAATTGTGACCTAGAAAGGAAGCTATCGATGAGAATAAGAGTGTAAATCAACATCATGGTAGTAGGAAACTTATTTCTGCAATGAAAAAATAAGATGGAACTATTACTAAAAAGAGAGATGATTTCATGAAATGTGTAGAAGAGTTCTATCAAAAATTATATAGCAATAAAGAACAAATGAAAGAGTGAAATATGCAATTAAATTTATGAAAAAGGGGAAAGTTCCAGATAATAATGGAATTACAATTGATATCTTAAAAGAAGCAGATGAAGAAATAGAATTTTTTTTGGCAAAGTTATATAACAAATGTCTAAATAATAAAAATATACCAGATAATTGGAAGAATGTAGTATTAATATTAATATTTAAAAAAGATGGTAAGAAGATATTAGAAATTACAATTCATCACAGCAAATTTTGAATTTTAACCAACCAAAAGAACAAGCTGGATTTAAAAGTGGTTTAATACAGCTGCTCATATTCAAGTATTAAGAAAAGTTATAGAAAGGACTAATAAATATGAATTGCCATTATGCTTTGGATTTGTATATTATGAGAAAGCATTTTATTCTATAAGCATTTATTCAGTAATTAAAACATTGGATCATCAAGGTATACACTCAGGATATTAAGATATTCTGAAAAATATTTATAAAAATGCAACAGTGACAATTAGATTACATAATGATACTAAAAAGATTAACATTAAGAAGAGTATATGATAGAGTAATTCAATATCTCCAAAATTTTTACAGCAGTTTTGCAAGAAATATTTTGCAGATTAAAAAGAAGCTAAGGCAACAAAATTTAATAGAGATTATATTTAAGTCATCTAGATTTTTCAGATGATACAGTTGTTTTGGAAAATACTGCAAGAATTATCAGATGGAAATAAAAAAGTTGGACTAAAGGTAAATGTTAAAATGATTAAAAGAATGTTAAATGGATTTTCTCAAAAAAAGAAAATAGAATTGATAATGATGAGTTAGAACAAATTAACAACTAAAAATATTTTGGCCAGATTATTATTACAGATGGAAGTGCAAAAGATGAAATTAGTCATAGAATTCAACTTGGAGTGCTTTTGAAATAGAAATAACAATATTAAAAGGAAATATGTCTATGTGTTTGAAAAGGAAGGTTTTTAATAAATGTTTTTATTAGTACTTATTTATGAATCTGAGACCCGGACACTTAGCAAAAGAGCAACACAGAGACTTCAGACTACTCAAAGAAGTATGGAGAGATGCATGTTAAAAATAACAAGAACAGATAGTGAGAGAACAAACAAGTGTTACTGACATCATTGAAAAAATTAAGAGACTGAAGTGACGTTGGGCTGAACATATTGCTAGAACAAATAATAATAGATGGACAGTTGAAATCTTAAACTGGATTCCAAGATAATGGCTAAAAATGATGATGATAATGATTATCAAGAAATTTTGTATTTCACATTTGGCAGAAACCAAAATAAGGAAAGATGCATTCTTAAATCACAGTTCTTATATCCTGTTCACAAATTGTAGTCTTTGGACTTATATGAATATGTAAAAGTTATTAAATATGAGACATTATTTTCATGTTAACATTCCTTTTTAAGATAAATATTTAGCAAAGATTTTACTTTTATATTTCATATATAATTAAAAATTAATAATGAATTCAGATCTGATTTTTTAACAATTCAACTTTTTCATAAAATGAGTTTCTCTAAGTAAATTGTAGTCTGTGCAAATGTTTGCTATATTATGAAAGTAGACATTGCAAGATTACCATCTTTATCTTTCTGTAAACATTTGTTATGATTTATATAGGATTGCAAAGTTTTTATTTTAAACTTTAAAATCAGTTAAGCATCAATATATACAGATTTTCATATAGCATGTGAACATATTTTGTCCAGATTTTTAACAATTTAATTTTTTCATAAATAGTGCATTACAGGAATTGTCATTTTTATATACATTTTGCTAGGCTAGTGGCTGACTTAAAAGTGTTCAAATAGTAGTTTTCAAATGTGTATCAAATATTGTTCTGCATGAGTATTGGAGGTATTTATGTAATTTGCCTGCTGGAAAGATTCCCACTCATTAAATTAACCATGACTTCCAACATATGGTATAAACAATACTTCAATATTTAAGTTTTTTTTTTCTTTACAGAGTTGTAATTAAAAACTTTTTAATGTAAATGCAGTAAAAAGTAAAGCATGATTAAGAAAACTATAACAAAGGTGCAGACAGATATCACTTTTTGGGAAAGAACTATCTCGTAATTTTGAAAATATTGCACTGAAACACAAAAATCCAAAGGGTTGTATTTAAATTTTTTTAACGTAAATTCACTACACTAACTGTAAACTAATCGAGAGCACCCAAAAATGATGTTTTGGAGCCTTCTAAGCACATTTCTTTCCAAACGGATAGGTGCTTAGAACATGTTCATACATGACCCTGC